>CM038050.1:170573247-171226997 GCA_021397845.1 Areca catechu
ATCCAGCTTTCAAGTCTTTGGCATTTAGTGAGGTCCAAGATTCTAAGAGGAAGACTTGAAGAGTCTCCAACAAGAGCTACATCGAATTATTTTTTGCTCAAAAAGGAGTTTGTCTTGTTTTTATTCATTGTATTCATACTCTATTTGTGCTAGCCTAGTTTCAAAGGAATTTGAAACTAGTGTGAGGTTTGTTGGTGAGCCAATCGATAAAACCAATTAGGGTTTCTTGTACGCCCGAAGCCAAAACAAGTGTGTAAGGTTTGTTGGTGAGCCAAGGTAACAAAACCAACTTAGGTTTTGACTTGTGAGCCTTGTAAAACAAGTCGGTTGTAATCTAGAGAAGATTATAGTAGAAATTCCCAAGTGAAGCTTGGGGAGTGGATGTAGGTTCTAGGTGCACCGAACCACTATACGTTTTGTGTGTTTGCATTGCTTTACTCTCTATTGCTCTTTAATTATTGTTATCTTTCATTGCTTCCGTTGCACAATTACTTGAGCACTATCACTCTTCACATTTGAAATTGATAGCACATATATTGCTTTATTTTTTTTAAAAAAAAGATCCAATTCACCCCACTCTTGGGCACCATATCTGGGCAACAGTTTGGTAAGGAAATGGGGAGAGTTTAGATGTAACTCAAATAACTAAAACATAAAAACATTAATGAAATGAAGAATAATGTAAGAAATTGATATAACTATATATAAATTCATGTAAACCAAAAAAACATTGATACAATGAAGAATAATGAAAGAAATCAATATAACTATTTATAAATTCATGTAAACCAAGCTTGAGAAGACTAGAACAATAAACAATAGCAAAATCATCATCATCGGTAGCAACATTGTAGCATAATTATATTGTAGTTCACGAGTTTGATAAATAAGTCATGAACAATTCACTTAGATTTTGCATGGTTGAGAAATTCTTGATTGACTCAACTGATTGAGAATTATTTGGACTGCCACTAGGCGCAAGAGTTATATATTTTTTCTCTGAATGTCTCTAATAATTTGATCAGATACTTAATCATTGGTCAAAGTGGAAGATCATCAACTAAGATTTGAATACCTCATTAAATTTGTTACAAGGTATTGGCACGTTAGTGGAATTGCATCCCCATTTCATGATGCTGTAATTGCACAGGATTTCTTTAGCCTCATTTCTCAAATTGAGTGGTGGAAAAAAGAGATAGACACCATCAGAGAAATGGATGGTTCAATAAATATCTCTTATATGGGTGTACCAAAATTCTTGTGCCTATGGCTGTATTGCCATGTAGCGGTCCCGGGTATCTAATGCCTAGCAACCACATCAACCTAATGATCCTAATGGGCAGAATTATGTTATCTCCACCTTTCCTTCATGATCATTAAAGGATTAGCAATATTGGTAAGAGCATCTGATTGTGGTCCATCCATGGATGGTACACCTAAATACTGCTAGATATCTGGCTATAGATGAGCCATGCTTCTCATTATTTCATGAACATCTAGGGTTTTGATTTCTTTTTCTTTTTTCTTTTTTTGAATGGTCCAAGGCTTTGATTTATTAAGTGGCCTATTGATTAGAAAACAAATCAAGCTCAAGAAACATTTCTAGACTTGATCAAGGTGATGTAGGTTTTAGAATTCATGGTTCACAACAATTATGTTCCATATGATATGTATTGTGCAAAATCTTTATTTATAATTTTTTTGTCAAAGTTAATCATACTTGAAATGAGATAGTGCCTAACTTGAGAAGATAAAAGCGATTAAGACAGATCATGCCCAAAAACAAGGTTGTATTTCCATTCCATTAGCCACCAAAATGTAGAAGCAAACTATTGCTAATGAGTAGGATACCAAGACCTTTAACATCACTATTGATGTAATGGTCTGAAAGTCAGGGTTTGGGAGAATGGAGTTAGAGCAAAGGAAAATGCTATGTAAGGGTGGTGAGCGAAAAGCCAGAGTTTGGCATGGGTAGACATGGCTTTATAAGAAATAAAAGTTAGGGAGGTTTGTAAGCCGAGAGGTGATGTTTACGAGGAAGAAACCCAGGTTTTTGTGGTTATAAGGAAGGAAAAGAGGCTTTTGCTTGCCTCTCTTATGCTCCTCATTCTTCTCAACATTGTCTTCATTATCCTAGCCCTTAGCTTTCAAAACATCACATGCAAGAATGATACTATAGATCTTGATATTTGACTTATTTTTTTCACACACGATGTTGTTTGTGTGACTGAGAAATTATGCTAGTCTTTATCTATGTCTTATATGTGGCTACATGAAAGTACATTTCTTTGTGCTTCACACATGCTGTTCACCTATTCATGGTTGTAGAATTTTTTCATCTACATTTCAGTAGTGTAAGAAACATGTTATGCATGATGGCCATTGTCTTGTGTAATGTATACTTCTTAGGTTCTTGATCACAGTATTGTAAAATAAATTGATTTTTTCATGAAGATACCTTGGAAGAACATTCAAAAGATTGGTAACATTGTATACTCAGAATTCTAGCTAGCTATTTATCATTAGTTTTTGCTTATTTGCTTTCCTTTTCAATCTTTTGTTATCAAAATAAACTAGTGCTTCATAATTTTATAGTCTTAAGGTATCCTTGCGTGGCCCTACTTCTTAATATCTTTGCCTTCATTGCTTAGAGACTGTAAGCATAAGTGCCATATACTTATAGGTTCTACTAGCTGATGAAATAGACTTCTAAGAAGGTACTACAGATATTATGATGCATAGAGTGCACACATATATTTTTTAGTTGATCACATATCTACAATAACGGTTCAGTGGCTAGCAAGGTAATGTTATGTAATTTGAAGAGATTATACTTAATAAATTCACTGACCTATCTTCTACCAATCATGTTGATTGCCATGTATTTATCTAGATTAATAAATTTGCACAGCATCATATACATGTTTCAAGAATATTAAGACTCCTTGTTCTATGCCTGCATCTTATCCAACATGTTATGCTTTAAGATTTGTTCATTATTGCAAATCTTTCATTTCAATACCATGTATAACTTTGCTATGATCAATTATAATTTTTTAAATATTTTTTATAAAATTTATATTGTATAGAAATATAGACCCGTTAATTGATTAATGTACATATTCTATAGCATCCGTACATTTATTTTATTTTTGACGGGTGCGAGAATTATGTATAGTGGTCAATTGATTGTCCAGTTTGGATAGTTTGAGAATTACAAATAATTTTATAGATACTTACAGTATTCAAGCGATATGGATAGAGTTCGAGATATATTTTGGATAGTATTTTCTTTTAGTTCTCCTTATACATCATTAGTCGTGTGGGGAGAACTAAAGAAAAATATTACCAAAATTTTTTCAGAGCTCTTATTATATATCGTTTGATTACTGTAAATGACCCATATAATTAATACAATTCTTGAATAAGATATGATCTATCTTTACCTATTAGTTGGTGATAGGATGCATTTATTAGTTAACCTATTTTATTTTTCACATAATTTTAAAAAAAATTACTTGATGCATTGTTATTGACTGAAAAAAAAATATATTTAGATAACTTGAAAGTTGGATCATTTTATCCTAAAATAGATAAAAGCTGGATAAATAAATCAAGAAATGTCAAAGAATATTTAGATGGAGTTCGTAATTTCATTAAATTTGGTATGAAAAAAAGTAGTTTAAATGAAAAGATTTTATATCCATGCCGATGATAGTTAACAGTTCCTGTCTAGATCCACAAATCATTGAAGAATATTTGATATGGAATGGTTTTGCAAGGGATTATACTGAGTGAGTTTTTCATGAAGAACTTATGTTACCAGTATCAAGTAATCAACCCTCGTCTGATCTTGGATCTGGTAATATGAAAGAGAATCCTGTAGGAGATAATGATATACACTACAAGAAAATCCAGTTTTTGCAACCGATTTTTTTGGTAATATTTATAACCGATCTTGCAACCGATTTTGCAACCAATTTATTTTCTGAATAATTTAGCAACCAATTTAAATCGGTTGCAAATTCAGTTGCAAAATTCTCATTTTGCAACCAATTTTGCAACCGAAACAGAAATTGATTTTAAAATATTTTTTAAAGTTTATTTAAAAATTTTGCAACCAAATTTTTGGTTGCAAAATTATAAACAAATTAAATTTAAATTTAAATAAAATATTGTAACAAAAAAAATCGGTTGCAAAAAAATGATAATTAAAAAAATTAAAGTTTTTTTTAATTTTGCAACCAATTTTTTGGTTGCAAAAGTTTATTTTAAAATAATTTTATTATTTTTGAATTTTGCAACCAAATTTTTTGATTGCAAAAAAATGATAATTATAAAATCTTTCTAAATTTTTTTAAAAAAATTTGCAACCAATTTTTCAGTTGCAAAATTTAATTTAAAATTAATTGTAATTTTTTAAAATTTGCAACCGAAAAAGCGATTGCAAAAAAAATGATAATTATTAAATTTTTTAAAATTGTTTTTAAAATTTTGCAACCAATTTTTTGGTTGCAAAATTTAATTTAAAATTAATTTTAATATTTTTTGAATTTTGCAACCGAAAAATCGGTTGCAAAAAAATGATAATTATAAAAATAATTTTAATTTTTTAAAAACTTTTGTAATTGATTTTTTGATTGCAAATTTTAATTTAAAATTCATTTAAAATTTCTGAATTTTGCAACCAAAAAATTGGTTACAAAAAATTGATTTTTAAAATTTTTAATTATGAATAAATATGGGACGTAGGATTAATATCGGACGGCTAAAAGTCTTTAAGGGTTTAGATATATAACCCTTCTCTCGTTCGGGTGCCCTAGCTCTTGCCCCTTCTCCCTTCCAGCCATCCCGCCGCCTTCGAATCCGTTGCCCTAGCTACCCTTCCCCTCCGGTGCTCCCCCCGACGGTCGACGTCTCCCCCCCGACGGCTTACGTCAGCTTTGGCCCTCCCCTCGATGGCCAATGCCTCCCCCTTAACGGCCATCGCAGCCTTCGGCCCTCCTTCCGACGGGTGACACCTCCCCCTCGATAACCAATGCCACCTCCGGCCTTCCCCCCGACGGCCGAGGCCTCCCCCCTAATGGCCAAAGCCACCTCCAGCTCTCCCCTCGATGGGCGATGCCTCCCCCCGATGGCCAACGCTGCCTCCCACCTTTCCCCCGACGGCCAAGGCCTCCCCCCTGACGGCCAACGTGTTGACTCCACTAATTGATTTTGATGATAAGCAAAACAGTTAAGTATAAGTTGATGACTAATGATTTATCTTAAGTATGTTTTTATTGAAAATGTGCTCACAAAATTTGAAGAAGCCCAATTGCCTTGAAGAAACTAAGTTTGAAATGAAAAGTTTGATCAAAAGAAGACTTTGACACTTAAAAGATGGTTGAATGGATAGCTAAGCCAAGTAAAAACTCGTTCCAGCTCAAGTTTAGCAGTTTCTATGAATTTTTCAGTGATGTGTCGACTCAAAGTGTCGACACATGACATGAAGTGTCGACACATGAGGATGAAGTGTCGACTCAGGCCGGTACGCAGCAAAGTTTTAAATGGCACAGATGAAATGTCGACACATGGACCTGAAGTATCGACTCAAGGTGTCGACACATGGATCAACACATCGCTTGAGAATTTCAAGCCACAGAACTTGCAGAAATTGAAGGAGCAGCTGAAGTGTCGACACATGGAAGCAAGGTATCGACTCAACTGAGAAGGTGTTGACACATCTGAGATTTTCAGAGAATCTGAATAAAGCATTTTGAACTACGTGTCAACTCAAGAAGAACATGTGTCAACTTTATGTGTCGACTCAACTAAGGAAGTGTCGACACATGGAGTTCTGACAATAGTAACGGCTAGTTTTTTCAAACGCAGAATCGCCCAATTGCCCCCAACAGCTAGTTTCTCAAGTCTAACGGTTAGAATTCAGTTTTAAGGCCTTGGAGGGGTTATTATATGCTCCAAATCAAATCAAAATGATTATTATGGAATACCATTGAAGAGTTTAGAGAGAAAAGAAGAGAGAAGAGCCATAACTCCTATTCATTCAAGTTTCAACTACTCTTAAGCTAAAGGAAGCCTTCGAGGATTCAAAAGCCATCAAGAGCATTGAAGATCATTCAATCTTAGACATTCAAAAGACTTTAATAAGTGTAAAGCAACTCTACATCGAGCTACATCGATATATTCGCTTTGTTATTGAAAGCTTACATTAGTTCTTTATTTCTTAATCTTATTTCTTGTAAGGATTCTTGGTTAGCCTATTAAAAATCAAGGGAGGTTATTGGTAATCCTTGTGAAAACTAATTAGGTTGGTGGTTAGCCCGTAAAACCACTAAGGTTCTTGGTTAGCCCGAAAAACCAAGGAAGGTTGTTGGTTAGCCTTGTGAAAACCAATTAGGTTCTTGGTTTGCCCGTAAAATCAAGTGAGGTTGTGACTTGTGATCTTTGTAAAAACAAGTTGGGTTTTGATTAGTGAGCCCGAAAAACTAATTGGCTGTAATCGTGTGATTATAGTGAATTCCCAAGGGGATCTTGGGGAATGAATGTAGGTGCATTGGTTGGCACCGAACCACTATAACTTTTGGTATTTGTGATTGCTTGTTCTCTCTCTCTTTGCTCTTTATTTATTGCTCTTAATTTCCACTGCACTTATATCTTAGAGCATTGCATTTAAATCTTTGTACCTTGATGAATTGGATTGCATACATAGCTCTATAAAGCTTGTTGATTGTCATATCAAGTTAGCTTAGC
The DNA here is from genome assembly GCA_021397845.1 of Areca catechu. Taxonomy (NCBI): domain Eukaryota; kingdom Viridiplantae; phylum Streptophyta; class Magnoliopsida; order Arecales; family Arecaceae; genus Areca; species Areca catechu. The sequence goes on from CM038050.1 coordinate 170,580,001, forward strand.
TTTAATTTTTTAGAGACCCAATTCACCCCCCTTCTTGGGTTTCTCTCTGGGTAACACAACGCCACCTTCGGCCCTCCCCCTGACGTCGAGGCCTCCCACCTTCCTCGCCGTCCCAGGGACCAGATCGAGCCGCACGGTTTGAGGTACGAAGACTACCATATAAGAACTACAAGAAAAACCAGTTTTAGCAACCGAATTTGTAATCGATTTTTTTTGTTATATTTGTGACCTTGTAACCGACTTTTTTTATTATATTTGTGACCGATTTTGAAACCGATTTTGCAAGCGATATATTTTCTGAATAATTTAGCAACTGATTTAAATCGGTTGCAAATTCAATTGCAAAATTTTTATTTTGTAACCGATTTTGCAACTGAAACAAAAATATTTTTAATTTTTTTAAAAATTAATATTTAAAAATTTAGCAACCAAAAAATTTGGTTGCAAATTTCAAAAATAATAAAATTAAATTTAAAAACTGATTTAATAACCAAAAAATCGGTTGGAAAACTTTAATGATAATTAAAAAAATATTTTTTTAAAAAAATTTTGCAACCGATTTTTTGGTTGCAAAATATTATTTAAATTTAATTTTATTATTTTTGAATTTTACAACCAAATTTTTTGGTTGCTACAAAATTATAATTATATAAATTTTCTAATTATTTTTTAAAATTTAGAAACCAATTTTTCGGTTGTAAATTTTTTTAAAAAATTAATTTTATTATTTATGAATTTTGCAACCTAATATTTTGGTTGCAAAAAAATTATAAATATATTATTTTTCAATAATTTATATTAAAAATATTGCAACCGATTTTTTGGTTGCAAAATTTTTTTAAAATATAAATTTAATTTTTTTTAAAAATTAGCAACCAAAAAATCGGTTGCTAAAGAAATGATAATTATTAATTTTTTAACTTTTTTTTAAATTTTTGCAATCGATTTTTTGGTTGCAAAATTTAAATAAAAATTAATTTTAATTTTTTTAAAATTTGCAACCGAAAAATCGATTGCAAAATTTTTGATAATTATAATATTTTTTTAAATTTTTTTATAAAATTTTGCAACCAATTTTTGGTTGTTAATTTTAATTTAAAATTAATTTAATAATTCCTGAATTTTGCAATCGAAAAATCAGTTGCAAAATATTATTTTTTTTTAAATGTGGATTTATCTGGGATGTTTGATTAAATCGGACGGCTGATGGCTATTAGGGTAAACGATTTTAACCTCTCGTTCGGGTGCCCTAGGGCCCTTCTCCCGTCCAGCGGCCTCTCGCTCGTTCGCCCCCCCCTCCGGCCCTCCCCCTACGGTGAACAACGACGGCGGCCCTCCCCCTGACGGCCATCTCCGTTGCTCTCTTCTCCGTGCTTCCCCCTCGCCCCAAGACATCTTTATAACCCTTCCCATCCACGATCCCCCTCCCTAGGACACCGTCTAGCACCTTCTCTGGACCTTCGCTAGGGTCAAAGACTCGGAAGCTTCCTCCATTCTCTCTCCGAGCTCCCGAAGCCCAAAGGTAACAAGAATAACTACTACTATCTACTGTCTCGAAACACCTTTCTTCATGATTATAGGGGATCTTTCTTCTTTTTTTTTTTTTTTGTTGACTTTCAAACTGTCAAGAAAGGGATCGGTGCCTTGAGAATCTCTTATTGTCAATGATTTTTTTTTTTGATGTTATTTGTTGTTGTTATTTGTGTAGGATTTCTTGTGTTCTAGTTGTTGAGCCGGGAGAAGGGAACGAGAGATCTCTACCGCGGGGAGCTGTTAGAAAAGAGGTGAGATCGAATTCTTTCCTTTTTCGTGCTGTTGCTTCATCTGATATGAAGAAAGCTCTGAGAGTTTGTTTGGATTGGGGAGACAGTCTTTGGACGCGATTCTTGATTTGTAATTTGTGCCTGTGTGGCTAAGACTTTTGTTCAAACATGTAGGTTAGGGTTGGGAAGTGGATTGGTTTTCTTTAGGTTTAAATTTGATGCAAAGTTTGGGGCTGGAAAGAATACGAAAGTTGTTTGTACTTGCATAGCTCGAATATTTTTGATAAACAATGTTGTTGGGTTAAGTAAAAGGGCGTGGTAGATGAATAATTGAAACTAAAGGGCAAACATGAATTTCAGTGGAATTTAAGTATGTATTTTGCTTGATGGAGGCAAAGGGCTTATGGCCTGAAGCTCTAAAACATCTAGTTGACCTGGGCAAGGAATGCTCATGCAATGAAAGAATGTCAAATCAAATATATAAAAGGTTCAAAGGGGATACGTTGGATGTGAGCCTAGTGTGGAGTAAAGCTTGAAAAGTGAAAACTCGATGAGGAAAGTTAGGGCAAATTGGAGTCCTTGAAAATGGAGAGCCAGGTTAGGGCATGTGTATATGTTTATTCTTCCCTACATTTGTAAGAAATGGTTCAAATTTTTGTTAGCAATAACCTTTATAATCAATCCTAAGATGCTATTTTGTATATTACCAGTGATGTGATCATTGGAGTGATGTGATCACTAGGGTGATGTGAGCATCGGGATGATGTACAAATCTAGGATGATATACAAATACTAGAATGAATATGTGATCACTATATTTGGTATGTCATTGAAATATCATTAGGAATAGAACTTTACTATGTTTGGTATATCACCAAATAGTGATAGTGATAATATATAAAATAGCTAGTTAGTGCATAATTATACATTTACCTATGCTATTCATTTTGTAATCATGAACTTCTATCTTACCAACAAGTTTGTGTAAAATAATATCCAATGTCCTTTTTTCCCTCCCTGTCAAACAAATTAATGTAAACTTGCATGTAGTAATTGTTTACTTAAAAAGATGCAAGATTCATATTATTTAATCTTTATTTAGATTTGTTCTTTCTCATGAATAACACAAGTAAATTAGTTGTTAGCCTCTCTAAACTGTTTTGATTGTTGCTAGTTTTTGTAAGTTTCATAACCACTTTGATTCACAAAGAACTAATTTATTATCACATAAAGCTTGAATTGTTTTGATACACTCTGCATTATACTGTGCTTGTAATTTATATACCACGAGCTTTTAATTTAACACTATGTAGATTTAACTATAAATGTCAAGCTTTTAATTTAAGACTCTTGAGATTTAACTGTAAACGTGGCATTTACTATTTTTTGTGTTAAGAACCATTACATTAACTACAAACAATAGTCTGTGTCCTATTTACTATTTGTTCCCATCAATGAGTATTCTAGGTTGTAATTCACTAGTCCTTTATTCCAACTTATTGTTCGATATTCATATAATTTTCTGTATCATGATATTTTGATATGGTACAGAATATGGATATCTTTGAACTTCATAGTTGGATGTATAATCGACTTTTACCGGGTCGAAAGGGATATATCGAAGAATTTTTAAAGGGCATGGAAGATTTTGTACTCTTTGCCTGTCAGCAACCTAACTTTCAAAGTGAAGGAAAATTCATATGCCCTTGTTGCAAGTACAAAAATCTAAAGTACCTAATTACCGATGAAGTGAAGCTTCATCTTTACAAAAAAAGATTTATACCAAATTACTAGTATTGGACATCTCATGAAGAGAGTGATCCTCGTGTCGGTTGGGTACCTGATTTGCATGCAAATGATCCTGCTGTTGTACCAATAGATAATGATCCACATAACATATATCGATGCATGATATTCGATACATTTGGAACAGAGTACGTACCTGACCATTCGTCTAATGAAGAGGAGACACCAAATTTGGATGATCAAAAATTTTATGACTTGCTGCATTCAGTCCAAAAACCATTATGGCCGGGATGTATAGATCATTCTGAGTTATCAGTAGCTGAAGGTAATATTTCACAACGATCCTTTGATCCAATAGCGGGTTTTAAAAAGAGACACTTCCAGTCGATAATACCATACCTCAGGATTTTTATAGGACAAAAAAATTGGTGTCCAAACTCGGGCTTACTACTGAGAAGATTGATTGTTGTATTAATGGTTGCATGCTGTATTACGGTGAACAATCTGAAGATAAGTAATGCAAATTTTGCGGGGCTGGTAGATATAAACCTCGGTCTTGTGCAGACAGTAAACATAAAGAGGTGCCGATGAAGAGAATGCATTATTTACCTTTAATTCCTAGATTAAAATGATTGTATGCTTCAATGAGTTCTGCACCACATACGACATGGCATTATGAGAACAGGCGTGAGCCAGGGATATTGTGTCATCCATCAGATGGAAAAGCCTGGAAATATTTTAATCGAAGCTATCCTAATTTTGCAGCTGAATCATGCAATGTCAGGCTAGGCCTATATGCTGATGGTTTTACTCCTTACAGTCAGTCATCAGTCCCATATTCTTGCTGGCTAGTAATTGTTACTCCCTACAATCTCCACCTGAATTATGCATGACCATTCCTTATATGTTCTTGACAATAATTATTCTGGGTCCACATAATCCAAAGAGCAGGATAGATATGTATCTACAGCCTTTGATAGATGAGTTGAAATATTTGTGAGAGGTAGGTGTCCTAACATATGATATAGAAAGAAAGCAAAATTTTGTGATGAGGGCTGCATTGATGTGGACCATCAATAACTTTCTTGCATATGGAATGCTGTCCGGATGGAGTACAGCTGAGAAATTGGCGTGTCCGTATTGTACGAACCGATCAAAGGCATTCACTTTGAAACGTGGTCAGAAGAATTCTTGGTTTGATTGCCATCGACAATTTCTACCCATTGATCATGTACTAAGAAGAAATAAGGATGCATTCTATAAAAACCGGATTGAAAAAGATCAACCTCCATGAAGGTTGACTGGAGAGGAAATGTGGGAAGCTGTATCTTCCATTCCAAATGTAATCGAGCAGGGTTCATGCAGAGTTGAAGGATATGGGGTTACACATAATTGGTTAAAACAGAGCATATTTTGGAATTTACCATATTGGAAGACTAATTTGATCAAACACGATCTGGATGTGATGCACATAGAAAAAAATGTATTTGGTAATGTTTTTAACACTGTAATGGATATCCAAGGCAAAACCAAAGATAACATCAAAGCATGAATGGATCTAAAGGAATACTGCAAGCGTAGGGAACTTGAGTTGCAAGAGTTGGCTAACGAAAATTTATTGAAACCAAAAGCAACATATTCTTTCAACCTGGAGCAGAAAAGAGGTGTATTTAAATGGATGAAGGAATTAAAAATGCCTGACAGTTATGCATCTAATTTAAGCAGATGTGTTAATATGAATGAGAAAAAATTAATTGGAATAAAAAGTCATGACAGCCATGTCTTCTTTGAGCGTTTGTTTCCAGTTGCATTTATTGCTCTACCGGATCATGTATGGAAGCCTTTAGCGGAGCTAAGTAGGTTTTTAAGGATTTGTGCTCAACAATGTTATGGATCGATGACTTGTTGCAAATGAAACAGAATATTGCTTTGATTATATGCAAATTGGAACGAATTTTTCCACCCAATTTTTTTGACTCAATGAAGCACTTACCTACTCATTTACCATATGAAGCAACAGTTGGTGGTCCAGTTCAATATTGTTGGATGTATTCGTTTGAGAAATAAATAATAATAAGTTCATTTCAATAAACCTATTCTTCTGTAATAAATTTATATCATGTACGTAACGTGTACCATATTTTAATGCTTGAATGATGTAGGTTCCTTAACAAAATAAAATGGATGATCAAGAACAAAGCTCATGTTGAAGGATCCATATGCGAGGCATACTTGTGTCAAGAGACAACATCTTTTTGTTCATATTATTTTGAACCACATGTGCAGTCATCAAGAAATATAATTGGAAGAAATGATGTTGTGGGTCAGGATATGACACATGAACTTACTCTGTCCATATTTAATAAACCTGGCCGATCTTCTAGTAGATGTCAAAGTCAATATCTGAATGACAAGGAATTAGCTGCTACGCATTTACATATATTGCTCAACTATGAAGAGATTCAACCATTTATCGAGTAAGCTTAAATAATCGTTGATGCATAATTATTCAAACCCTATATCGCTTATTGAAATACTAACTCTGAAAAAATCTTGGTTTCAGAATTTTTAGTTAGCAATTACGACTTTCGACACCAAATATAAGCACCACAGAAATTGATTCTAGGATTGCATCTGACTTTCCATATTGGTTTAAGTCTTTTGCAAGTGCTTTTTTTTGAAATATGGTATATGTCTATCGAATTATGTTATATCGTTACTTAATGGCATTCATGCATTTTCGTTATATCATGTGTAGGTTCATAATCTATAGAGTCAGGTAAATAATCAATATTTCCATGATTTGACATGGGGTCCAAAAAGAAAGGTTCTTACATGGCAGACATATTTTGTCAACCGTTATAAGTTTCACACAGATGAATGGAGTAGCTATAAAAAAATAATTAATAGTTGAGTGTGCGTCAAAGGTTCAGAACAAGCTGTAGACCATAATTATTACTATGGCATTATTAAGGAAATAATTCAATTAGAATATCCTGGCCACCTAATGAAACAGGAAGTGTTATTTAATTGTGAATGGTTTGATACCGTATTGAATTGTGGCATGAAAGTGCTCAAGGATTACGAGATCGTTGAGATCCGGCATAATAGAAGGTATTCAAGATATGATCCTTTTATAGTTACACAAAAAGTGATTCAGGTATACTATCTACCATATCCTGAGAAGTTAAGGGACAAGCAACATTGGTAGGTTGTAATTATGACTAGACCGAGACGTACTATGGATGATCGATATACAATTGAGGTTGCTTACCAAGATGATACAATATCTCATGTGAATAGTGTACCGCATGATAATACAGTTAAAAATTTGGTTGACAACGACTGTATTTTTGAGGAAGTTGATAGAATCGTCGATACAAATTTGAACATAGATGATGAAGATGAAGGTGAGCATGACGATTTTGATTATAGCCAAGAGGATGACACCGAAAGTGACCACCATGGAAGTTCTTCTGATGATGAATAGTAATCATATAAGTAGACCCCTAATTATGTATTTAACTGCTTTATCATATTATTCATGAAATTGACTTAAATTCTTTACGTTTGTTTGTAGATGGCAAATCAATCCGGAAACAATTCTGCATCATTTGGTAGGGGTTGTGGGAGGAGGCATCGTCTTTCCGTTACTATCCCATCCTCATCATCCACTATCCCACCTGCATTTTCCACTGTTCCTGTGCCTCCACTGTTTAGTCCCCCACATACTACTACTGCGCCATGTTTACCATGAGACACGTTTTCACCTTCATTATACTCAGGACCTCCTATACATGCTCCAGGCCCTATCATGTATAATATACCACCCCCTACTTATGCTACATCTCCTACAGTCCATTCATCATCTCCTCAGTTAGGATCGGCCACTATTTGTTCATCATCTCCTCATTCATCCACCAGCGCTGTTCCTTTAGATCTCCTCCATCATTCACCGATGGCAGGGCTGTACTGATCCTAGATGGAGAGGGGTAATAGTAATATTAAGTTTTTGCATTATGTCCCATGTTGAAATATTTGTGGGTTGTATCATATTTATTGATTGACTTGTAATTTGTAGGTTTTTACCATCTCATCCAGCTGCCAATGCCATTACAGACATAATGAGGAGCCATTTTGAGGAGCCGTGGGTATTATGAAAAAAAATATCGCACGGTGTAAAGGATATGTGGTTTGATGAGTTTAAGACAATAATTTTGCTTAGATAGATGTAAATTAGTAATATATATTTTTATTATCATTTAACCGGTTGTTGAATTCATAATAGAGGAGATATCAGTTTCAACAACTGAATGAAATGTAGGCACGTCATAATTTTGAAAGATGTGGTGCGGCTCGACTAAAAAATCTCCTTGCTATTGCTAGAAGAGATATGGAGAGACCGCCATGGCTAGGAGAACTTGTGTGAAATAGATTGTGTGAGCACTGGCACACCGCCCAATATCAAGAGAAGTCAGAAAAAGCAAAAGCAAATAAGATTCTGATAACGACGATTTAGGTCCTTCATGTCATACATGTGGCTCTATCACTACATCGCAGCATAGATACAATTTGGTAAGCAATACCAACCGAAATCTTTAATATATTTAGAATTCATATTAATAAAATATTCTATTCTACGAGATACAGACTTCGAAGACTGGTACTGTGCCTTCTCCATCTGAGTTATTTATTCATACCCATCAGAAAAAGGATAAGACTTGGGTTGACAGGAGTCAGAGCATATTTGCATAAGTTAAATTTTTAATTTATTGTAATTTTTTTTATACTAATTGAATTAAATATTTCAGCCTGATTTTAGACGTAACATGGAAGAGGCATAAAGTCAAAGTAGTGCAGATTCTAGCCAGCAGCAAACTCCACCATCGGAATTAGATGTATGGATTCGTACTGTTGGTGGAAAGAAGAAGGGAAGAGTGTATGGACTATGATTAAAGTCCACTGCATTGACGCTTGCATCAAATTTTTCAGGACAATCTTCATTCCCCATACAATGGTTGAATAGTAAAGAATTCTAGGAGCACATACAGAAGCAGGTTGAAATCGAAGTCAATACTTAGGTACAAGCTGCCGAGCAAGAAAGGGATGAACTGCGGAGGCGGGTTGAAAATAATGAACGAATGTTGCAGGAATATTAGCCAACATAAATTTTCAGCCTGCAGCAACTCCTGCAACTCATGCTTTTACTGGTAATCCTTCGCAAGGAACTGGAGTAGATCCTTATCAGATGTATCGTACACAAGGATCACAGCGGGGCGAGGAGGAGCATGATGATGAGGAGGATGAGGATGAGGAGGAATAGGAGCATTAACACATTATTCATATTACCTTGCTCCACTGATTACTCTTATATGTTTTGCTTTATATTATGAACTGCACCTCTTGTTACCGTTATTTGTTTAGCTTTGTATTATGAAATGCACTTTTTTATGTTTGACACTTTTGTTATATGTTTGTTGTTTTATTATGCATTTTTATGGATTCCCACCTCTTGTTATCTGCAGATTGAGGCTGTGATGAGTTGCCTTGGTATCTTTGTGATGTTTCAAATTCTGAAAGTGTATGCTGGATCGTACCATTTTGCATGGATCTAATTGGTGTTGCAAATTTGGATGGCTTGCTATTAATGCAAGCAACCATTTGTTGCCTTAGACCCTTCTCAATGTACCAAAAGAAGCAATCTTGAGCTTCTGAATCTTATTTTTTGAAAGTTTTGTTCGGTTTTTATTGTTTTATTGATGATTTTCATGGATTTTCTCTTGTTACCTACGGTTTGAGGCTATGATGAGTTGCCTTGGTATCTTCGTGATGCTTCAAATTCTGAAATTGTATGCTGGATCGGACCATTTTGCATGGATCTAAATGGTGTTGCAAATTTGGATGGCTTGCTATTATTGCAAGCAACCATTTGCTACCTTAGACCCTTCTCAATGTATAAATATAGGCAATCCTGAGCCTCTGAATCTTATTGTTTTTCATTATATCTGACGATTAATTTACAGTGTTCAAGTTATGACTTATAGTATTTTTTGGCTGTTTTAGCTTCATTTGAACCCGGTATTGAATTCCACTTAAATCGATTTGTAAATATGGCATTCTTGTACTTTCTAATGATATACGAGTTACAATATGTGGAAAAGAGAATTGGAGAAGAAGTTGCAAGTCTTGAATGAAAAGAAACATGTTGTGCAAATACGGAAGCAGGTAACTTTATTTTTCAATATTTATCTTATTTCATGCACTTAAGGGGAGTGGGGGGGCTGTGGTTGACCCTATGGTTTCTCAGGAAGGCTGACAGACGGGTGGTGTTCAGCCTTCCAGAGCTCTAGATTCTCATGATGTGGTAACTGGCCAATTGAAGGAGGCATTGTATGCTATTCCTTTGCCTGCTAAACCAACCAGTGGGGGTAAGCACATGTCTGTTGAAGCTAAAGCACCTAAGGCCAAGGCCAAACTTACTTAATGTTTGTTCTTAATGAAAATTATGCTATGGAAGGCTAGAGGTGCAGGGAACCTGCATTTTTCCCCTCCTTTCATAGAATTGGTCAATTATACCATCCTGATCTATGTATCTTTTCGAAGACGAGACTAAGTGGTTATGCTTTACAATGCTTTCGCCATCATTTTCTGGGAAAGTGGGGATTCTATGCCATTCAATCCCAGGGTTTATCTGGTGGTATGGTGGTGGTCTGGGACACCGGGGTTGCTATAATTGATGTCTTCCACCAATGTTCATAGCATGTTGCCATTGTTATTTCTGAATGTAATGGGCCCACCTGGTTTCTTTTGGCTGTCTATGCTAGCACTGCTTATAAGGAGCATAGACTCCATGGCAAGAAGTTACTGCATTGGTGGACCAAGGCACCCCAACAGTTATGGTGGGGGATTTCAATTATATTTCAAGTCAGGAAAAGAAGAGAGGGGGAAGACCATTCTCTCATGATCTGGTTTCTCGAGAGTTTGGTTATTTCCTACAATCTAATGGGCTGCTCGACTTCAGCTTTGCTGGACCTCGCTTCACTTGGTGCAATAACCAGTCAAGTGGAGCTAGGGTTTGGGAGAGGATTGACAAGGTCTTCACAACGCCGAGTTGGATTCAGACCCACCCTACTTACTTGGTCAAGCACTCGCCCAGGATTGCTTCAGACCATCATCCGATTCTCCTTACTACAGATACTTCTATCCCTAGCCACCTTTCCTTCAGGTTCGAGAAGTTTTGGCTGGCCTATCCTTGTCTCGAGAAAATATTGAGGGAGCTATGGTCTATCCCTATTCGGGAAGATGCTTGATACAGGGTCACTCATAGATTGGAGCTTCTTAAATAGTGGCTACGGTGCTGGAACAGGGCTAAGGTTGGTAATATCTTCACTCAGCTGGAGATGGTGGAGCTCTCTATAAATGCTCTACAGGAGAAGGAAGAGAAGGATGGAGGTCTAGACGATTCCGACATATCTACCCTGCAGGGTCAGTTGGCTATGCATCGTTCTCTTCTTTCTCAATAGGAGATCTATTGGAGGTAGAAGTCCAGAGTCCACTAGATCTGGGAGGGTGATAGAAATACCAGATTCTTTCACCAGGCAACTATTGTTAGAAGACACAGAAATCGTATCAGAGCCTTCGCAATGCTGAGGGGAATTGGATTGAGGAGGACCACGACATCAAACAAGAGATTACTAACTACTTCAGGTCTAGGTGGATTGTTCCAAACAATCGGCATGTTTCCTTTATCTTTCCCCCTCCTTTGCAAGTTTTGTCTCCTCCACAGAATCAGTAGCTTACATCGCTTGTCTCAGAGGAGGACGTGCGGATTGCCTTGTGGTCTTTGGCTGAAGACAAAGCCCCCGGACCTGACAGATTCCCCCTATGTTCTTTAAGCAATTTTGGAGGATTATTTGGTATGATGTTGTTTATGCTGTGCGGGCCTTCTTTGTCATGGATCATATGCCTGATGTTTGGAAGCAAACCTTCATTACTTTCATTCTCAAGCGACAAAATGCTTCTAAACCCGCCCATTTTAGGCCCATCAGCCTCTGCAATATATTATACAAAATTTGTGCCAAACTCATGGTTATCAGGATGTAGCCTATTCTCCCTCATATTATATGCCCCAAACAAGGAGCTTTTGTTGGGGGACGGGGCATTTCTGATAATATGCTCGTTGCCCAAGAATTCATGTTTGACTTGCAGAGGGTCCCGATTTGATGTAGTCTGATGGCTATTAAACTGAACATAGAGCGGGCTTATGATTGTATGCAGTGAGATTTCTTAGAGCAGTTCCTGATTCATTTTGGGTTCCATCCTTGGTGGATTTCTCATATTCTAGCCTATCCTCTGGCCTTCTTTTGCCCTGATTATCAATGGTACTCCTATGGACTTCTTCTGCTCTAGCATTGATCTTCGCCAAAGTTGTCTTCTGTCCCCTTATTTATTTATTATTTGTACTGATGCCCTGTCATGAACTCTACAGGTTATAGCTTCTGGACTAGAAATCCTTCCCCATGTCCCTGTCCAGGGAGCCCATCTTATCCGCATCTTTTGTTTGCAGATGACTGCCTTTTTATTGGCAGAGCCACGATCCCTTGTGCCCAAGGATATTGTCAGATCATGGAGGGATATTGCTTAGCTTCTGGTCAGCGAGTTAACCTGCATAAGTCCACCATCCACTTTAGCCCCAAGATGCTGACCCGGGCTCGTCACATTATCCGCCACATTCTTGGTATACCTGAGCATGAGGGGTTGCTCATTTACCTGGGGCTTTCCATCACTAGCAGAAGACTTCTCAGGGCCGATTGTGATAGACTGATCTGGGCGGTTCAAGAGAGGGTAGAGGGCTTGCATGGGAGAGTCCTCTCTCTCATAAGCAGGATCACCTTGATCCGATCCATCTTATCCTCTTTACCTATTTACATGTTATCCAATACAATCATCCCTATCTCGGTAGTCACCAGGGTAAAGCAACTCACTTGTACTTTTCTTTGGGGTCCTGGATCAGGTGGTTGGGGCATTCATCTCCTTAATTGGCATGATGTGTGCCAACCGCTTCAAGAGGGTGGCCTTGGCATTCACTCCTTATTGACCACGCAAGAGGCCTTGCTAGCCAGGCATGTTACCAGGTTTTTGCTCTTCCCTGACAGCCTATGGTCTTCCATGATGAGGGCCAGGTATGGCCCGTTATCTTTGTACGACCTCCCCCGTAGGGGGTGGCATTGCTCCCCTATTTGGAGGGAGATGGTGACCAGAGCTTCAGCTATTTTTGCTCAAACCAGGTGGCTGGTGGGTGATGGCCGCTCTATTAGCTTCATGATGGACTTTTGGATTTCCGATATCCCCTTAGCTAGGTGGCCAACCTTCATTTCTATTTACATACCGGAGTCCTTCACTATCTCAAACTTATTTACTCTAGATGGCACTCATTGAGATCCCAGTCTGGTGACTCTTTTCTTTGGGAACATTCTTGGAGCTCAAATTCTTACCATCACACTACCTGCCTTTGCTGACCTCCATATCTGGAGATCATCTACTCAGCCCAAAGCCCCCTCTATCGGACCTATACTCTCTTTATGCTCAGGCCCCTCAGCACTCGCTTGACTTGGGCTGGATATGGAAGCTGCAAGTCCACCCTAGAGGGAGCTTGTTCCTCTGGAAGGTAGCCTGGCGATATCACCTACTATAGCATTACTAGAGGGATCCAGGTGCCATCTCACTGCCCGGTATATGGCCAGGACGGTGAGACATTGGATCATGTGTTATTTCTTTGTCCTCGGGCTGTGCAGGTGTGGACACTGGCTGGATTCCATAGCCTATTCTGGGATGTGGTTGACCATGTTGTTACATTTATTATCCTAATTCGGCCGCCTTCCGCTCATCCTTCTATTACTCTTTTGGATTATATTGCTTATCATCTTTGGCTCACCCGGAATGCAGTTGTCTTTGACTATTCGACTCCCTCTCCTCGAGTGGTTGTCGAAAAAGCCCGCGTCCATGCTCATGAGTTCTCCTTGTAGACTTTGTCTACCTCCCAGATCTGGGGCTTCCGTTCTACTCATCGAGTGCCCTCTCAAATTTTTATATCCTAGGAACCCCCACCTCCGGGGTTTGTCAAAGTCATCTTTGATGGGAGCGTCGTCAACAACACTGCAGGGGCTAGCTTTGTTATCCGGGACTGGGCTTGCCCTATGCCACGCGGGTCCTTCGAGCTGAGTACATCTTTCTTGAGGGAGATTTTGTCACCGTCATCACTTGGATTCAGGAGACTTTGAGGTCCCCCCTTCACATCCTCTCCTGTGAGACATTGCAGTTCTCCTTCAGGGCAGTTCCAGTATTGTTATTCGGCATGTGTATCGAGAAGAGAATTCGGCAGCGAATTGGATTGCTTCCTATGTTGCCCACCATATGGGCAAAGTTTTGTAGACCTCCTCGAGGGATGCCCCGAGGGCCTTTCGTGACCTTCTTCTTTCTAATTTTCTAGGTTATATTCACTTTCACACTATTTCCTGAATACACCGTAACAACAACAACAAAAAAAAGATTATAATATTATATAAAATGTAAGGCTGAGATTGCTAAAATTATAGACATAGAAGATTATTTGCAATTCGATATAAAATGAAAAATATTATTTAATTTTATTCTAAATCTTTTGAACAATTTAATGCAAGCCTTGTCGCATTCAAAATTTTTATGCCTTTCTATTTTAGATTTTTTGGCTACACACCCTTCTATTAAAATTTGTGTCAATATCCTTTCAAATTTAATATTTGTATGTATGCCCTTACAAACCACTTGTTTTACTTATATAATTATTTTTGTTTGCATATATACCCATGCCATTAAGAAATTAATAGTTTAAAATTGAAACGACTAAATGACCCTTAATAGTTAAGCATAAAAAAAAATATTTATAAGGATATATATATATATAGTAAATTTACAAAAAAGTTCATGCAATTTCATTATTAGGAGGGTCTACATGCAAAAACATTCTAATTTTAATTTTATTTAAATCAACTTGTTTAACACTCCTATTTCTCTGGTCCCTACTTCTCAATATATTCTATGAAAACATTATTCAAGATAATATAGATTTGATGATTAGATAACAAAGAAAGTTATGGTAGTTCTTTTGCTAATCATAAGATTATGATTTTAGATATGCATGAGTCCATCACCTATCGCTTGCAGTAGGCTAGTTCCATTAACTTTTTTAAAATAATTTATTGCAAAAAATCATGTTGCATTTTGTAGCAGCAGCGCATCCCTCAAACACAATATATATAATATCTAAGCTCTCTATCCTATCTTTTTCCTTTTTCCCTTTTCCCTTTTTTTTCAACAGTTGCTTTGGATATCCGGGTCTTACCACGAGTAGATGGCTAATGCTAACAAACTTTTTTAAGCAATTTAACAGAAGCCTTGTTGTATTATATCAAAGCTACTATCCAATGCACATCATCTATCAACGATAAAATTCACTATCTAAATTTTCGGGTGTTCTTTTTTATTTTTTTTCACTTTCCTTGATAGTTATCCTAAGATGCATGTGTATCACCTGCCATTTATAGATGGGTAGTACTAATAATTTTTTGAAATAATTTAATGCAAACTTTATCGTATTATGTTTGAGCAATTATTTAATACATGTATAGCTTCCATCAAACAAAAAGTCTACTATTTAAATCAACTACTCTAACTTTTTCTTTTTTTTCTTTCTTTGAGAGTGATGGCTAACACTAACAAACTTTGTTAACCAATATAACACAAGTTTTGTTATCCTATGTCTAAGCTATTATATAATGCATATCCCTATTATCTAATGCATATCATTTATCTAAGGCAAAATTTAATATATATCTTAATCCTGTAGTCTGCCTTTTTCTTTTTCTCTTTATCTAAGAGTAATTCTGGACACTACAGTCAAACAGTCCATTAGCGATGCTTTTTAAGGCCTTTTCCGATGCTTTTAAGTATTGGCAAGAAACCTCCCGACGCTTCTTAAAGCGCCGCAAAAGCATCGGCTATGTAAGCATGGGGACACAACCTGTCGATGCTTTTTAAAAACATCGGTATATGCCGATGCTTTAAAGCGTCGCTAAATTTAGAGTTGCCGATGCTTTAAAGTGTCGCTAGGTTTTAAACTTAGCGATGCTTTTTAAAAACGTCGGCAAATACCGACACTTTAAAGTATCGCTAGGTTTAAAACTTAGCAACGCTTTAAAGCATCGCTAAATTTGCAAATAGCGATGCTTTAAAGCATCGATATTTGCTAGGATAGCGACGCTTTTAAGCGTCAGTAAGTGTTGATGCTTTAAAGCATCGCTAAGTTTGCAAATAGCGACGCTTTAAAGCATTGGTATTTGCTAGGATAGCGATGCTTTAAAGCATCGCTAATGGGTAATATAGCGACACTTTAAAGCATCGTCAAATTTAGTTATTTTTTTAAAAAAAATGCAGCAAACCTGTATACATCAAATACATACATCAACATGTATATATTATCAAAATGAAATAACTAAACATTCAAACATGTATCACACCCAAAGACATACTCAAGCACAAACACAAATATAAAGAATTTTTAATATATATATAAAAGTATCAATCCAAGTTCAAATACATAAAAAGATCTACAATAAATAATAAAAAAAATCAGCTGGCATCACTGATCCGCGAGAGGTTGGTCGTCGTCAAGTCTGCGACTAGCAGATGCATCAGGAACCTACAAGATATACATATAGTTATGATACATTCATTATATATATTCTAAATTATTAGATACATACAATATATATATATGTAGTTATAAATAATTACTTACCTGAGATGGCATGAACATGTGCAACATAGATGTAACATGCTCAAGCTAAGACCTAATAGTCTACATCTCTACTCTGTCTGCATCACGTGTCTGTCGGAGCTCTGCTTTCTCATCCTCGAGTCGACGAACATGTGACCGATTATAACTATCTCTAGCATCCCGAGTGTATATACTCATCTCAGATAATTGAATAGGGGTAACTCCAATCCCATAATCCCTCACTCGTCCAGGACGCTCTGGTCCCATCAACTCCGAGAATACCTCGACCTTGATGCGACTGCTCTGAGAGATGAAGTAGCCTCGCCACCCCGCTCGGCGATCATAGAGGTAGCCCTATCCTATATTTTATAAAAAAACTCATATATCAATACTTAATAAAAATAAAATTAAAAATCATGATATAATATGAATAAAAGAAATACATATATATCTCTGGACTCATCCCAAACAAAAATGCCATCCTGGTGAACGTGAGTCATCTGATAGAACTCCACCTCACCAGGCTCCCTCCCCTGCTGATTAGCCTATAGAAAGAATAAATATTATAAAAAAATTATAAATGATACATCTTATACGCCGTACCATGATACATGGTACATGCATGATACATGATGATACATGATGTTAAAACTAAAAATGTACTAAAAGTATTATAGGATGAGAAACATACAAACTCATGCCTGAGCCGTGCATAACTCTTGGACCCTGCTATATGAGGAATAGACTGAGCTGCTCGTGCAGCTCTACCAATAGCAGAATATGTCTATAAAAATAAATTAAAATTATGTTATATATTGTATAAATATAATTAGGACAAGTGAAAATTAATAAATTTATATGTTTGATGATGGTACATAACTGTTCCCTCTCGGAGAACCAATAGTGCACCAGCTCCCTTCATTGATGAGGGTAAACATCAGGATGACAGGTAGCTGCAACCTGCTCCTCTGTCCTACCCTCTCGCTTGTAGTCTCCCTTCAACTTCGTCCTATATTCTTTTCACTTACGATTGAAAGACTTTAGCACAAAATCAAAGGAATCTGGAGGGAGAAAGAACTTGCTCTATAATTTAAATAAACAATAAAATAAGTATTAAATGAAATAAGCAATTCAATTATTAAAAATCTAAGATATAAAATAATATATCAATTTTTTTACCTGCACAACTCGTAGCATCTTTACTTTATATGCAGGAAGCATATCGTTCCACTTCAAATAATTCAGGGGACATAGCTGACCCCGGCATGCTATTGTCCCCAGAAAACTAGTCAACAAGCTAGCAGCTTTCTTAATAGGCTGCCCTAACTTGTTGCACTCTATGACTATCCTCTTGCCCTCAGGTAACTGCCACACATCACGGACTAATATGGGTCATCACCTCCGTCTAAGTCTCACGGATCCATCTACAAAAAAAAATACAGAAAATTATATATCAAAACTATTATATATGTATGAATTGAAATGGGATGAAATTATTAAATTATCCTGTATCTGTATGTCATCAATGATAGGCTCGTCATCAGGATGATCCGTAGGAGGATCGTGATGTGCTGACTCGAAAGGAATGGCGTCATCCTGAGGTGGAGAGGTACTGCCCTCCGCCAGATGTATAAAAATGGATGGACTGGCTTCAGACCGATGTGAAACTGATCGATGCTCGTCGGGCTGCTATGACAAAGTACCAGCCTCGGTCTAAGAAAATTGAAACTGTACATCTGATAGGCGCTTCCTTCTAGGCATGGTGTACCTAATATGCATTATTTAAAACCAAGTCAGTCAACATTATAATCAAATTATAACGGAAATGAATTGCAATTTAAAAGATAACATAATCATTCATACAAAAATGTAAAACATCTTATAAACTACTTACTTGTTATAATCAACCAGTTGTACCTTCTTCAGAATCTAATCTAATCAAAATGGTTGTATTATTTATATGATCATCCGACATAATATTATAAGGCATACACTGAGTATAAGTATCATCATCATCTTCTTCTATCCTTTTTTCCATGTCATACAAGTCTCTAGATTTTGTCTTAATAACAGTAGCACATTCTTTATCTTTCGAGTCTTGTATATAAAAAACTTGTCGAGCTTGAGATGAAAAGATAAATGGATCATCCTTCAATAACACACCCGTATATATCAATCTTGAAAAATTGACAAGTATGAATCCGTTTGAATCCTTTTTCAAACCTCTTGGTATATTTATATCCACCTTTAATACTACTTCTCTCCATATCAAATTTAATAAAATTCTGTACTCCATTTAGATATTCTTTGCTATTCCTCGGTTTAGTTATCCAACTCTTATCCATTGTAAGATAAAACTAACTGAAATAAATAAATATTTATAAGAACAGAATAAATTTAAAATAAGTTTATTTAATAGATCAATTACAGTATTATTAAATGCACCCTATCACCAACTAATAGGTAAAGAGGTCCTATCCCATTCAAGAATTGCATTAATTTTATAAGTCATTTACAGTAATCAAAGGATACGCAATAAAAGTTTCAGAAAAATTTTGGCAACATTTTCTCTTAGTTCTTCCCATACAAATAAATATGTATGAGTAGAACTAAAAGAAAATGCTATTCGAAATATATCTGAAACTCTATCTATATTGTTTGATTACTGTAAGCACCTATAAAATTATTTGCAATTCTCAAACTGTTCAAACTGACCAATCAATTGACCACTGTACATATTTCTCCCATCCGTACAAAAATAAAATAATTGTACGGATGATGTAGAATATGTACTTTGATCAATTGATGGGTCAATATTTCTATACAATGCAAGTTTTAAAAAAAAATTAAAAAATCATAATTGATCATAAAAGATTTGCAATAATGAAACTAACCTTAAAGCATAACATGTTCAGTAAGATGCAGGTATATACCAAGAAATTTATAAAGAAACAGAAATAATCTACTAAGAAAAAGAGCAATAAATAATGAAAAATAAGGAGGAGGCTCAGTTATACTATTTAATCTGCAACTAAATCAAAATGACTATAATCGGTTGCCTACAAAAGAAGGCCATCCAAGATTGTTGCCATTAGAAACAGTTGAATCTGCCAAACATACATCGCATAATCATCATAGCCTCCATATACAAATCTTAAACCAATTTTAAAATTGGTTACAAAGCATCTTTACTCTCCAAGCAGTCAAATACCTGATAAGAAAATGGCAACAAAACAGATAGAGCAATTTTTTCTTAGTGGTGTGCAATTACCAAGTTATTTAAGCA
Source organism: Areca catechu (assembly GCA_021397845.1). Lineage (NCBI taxonomy): Eukaryota > Viridiplantae > Streptophyta > Magnoliopsida > Arecales > Arecaceae > Areca > Areca catechu. The sequence goes on from CM038050.1 coordinate 170,599,610, forward strand.
TAAACCCTAGCTCTTGTACTTGGAGTAATATAATATATGACTTTAGAAGAACAGAATAACATAATGAAGTACAAAACATGTGAGGTGCTACTTTGTTCGCATAGAATCTATTTGGGCTATGCATGGATGGGGATAAACCTTACATACTGTCTGACAAACTAATACATGAAACACGTACTATTTTCATGCATGTACATACAGTTTCCAATTTGGCAAAATATATGGCCAAGTTAAACTTCTTTGTTAAATTATTCTATTTTCAAATATATGCACCTTGACCATAAACTTCAAATATAAGCTAGGTCGCGGGGTTCGGCACTCAAAGTTTGAAAACCGATAGGCTTTGGGAGACCTCATCATAATTCACTATGCTCCTATCTAATTGCCAGGTGATTTAGCTTCATAGCTTCTTGAAAAGCTCACAAGTACTTCTGCTGCTTGACAAGGTGATGGATCAATTTGTAAGTTGCACTGGATAGTGGTAAGTTTTCAACTGATGCTTTCTTGAATATGTTGCCTTTGCAAGCTGAGTCATCTTCTAGTGTAAGTACTAGAGGATAGAGTCTGGTTTGTTGCATGCATGATCTGTGTGAAATTGTCAAGGAGCTTCAAAACCCCCATTTCATAATTATGCTAAGTCTCTGATACATATACATAATCATGATGTTTTGTGTTTTTTCGAAACTAGGTTATCTAATTTTGCTTTAGATCATATTCATCAGTTCATGCAACTACAGCACAAAACACTAGCTGCAACAAAACCTTCGATCAATTTGTTTGAAATAACAAGGGTTATTAATTTGGAATATACCTGATTTGATGAACAGAGAGATCGGAGGACGAAACGGAGGTGGTGGCCGGTGCGCGGCGGTGACTCGACTCAAGGCCACCCGTGGCTCGATCCTTCGGATGGTGAGGATAGAGACCGAGGACGGAACAAGGATAGAGACCAAGGAGGGAGGGATCGGGGGATCGGAGGAGGAGGGATCGGAGGAGACAGGGATCAGAGGAGGAGCTATCAGCCGTTCGAATGAGAGGAGGGATGGATTAGGGGATCAGAGGAGGAGGAGGAGGAGGTTGTGGCGGATGAATTGGATTTAGGGCTCGAACGAGAGGAGGAGGGAGGGATCGGACGAGGAGGAGGAGGAGTGAGGGATTGGAGGAGGAGGAAGCTGCGACAGCCGGCGCGCGGAAAAGGGATTAGGGCTAGGGATCGGAAGAGGAGGAGGAGGCGCGATGGATTTAGGGCTCGGGCTTGGAAGAAAAGGGACTCTGGCGTGGCGACGCCTAAACAAAAGTCTGCCGACGCTTTTAAGCGTTGTTAAAATCAACTTACTTGTCGACACTTAAAAGCGTCGGAGGATACCGACGCTTTTCAAAAGCGTCGGAGGATACCGACGCTTTTCAAAAGCGCCGCAGGCTTGCGGAGTCTCTCCCCAGAAGCATCGGGAGAAAACGATCGTCTTTTTACCATTTTACTGTAGTGGAATATGCATGTATATCACCTACCATGTATACATAGCCGGTGCCAATAATTTTTTGAATAATTTAATATAAAAATTATTGTATAATCATGTTAGGAAAATTGTCTAATGCATAGCATTGATCAAAAAAAAATTCTATTGCCTAAATCTATTATTCCACCCTTTTCTTTTTTCTTTCTCCAAAGTGATCAGTGATGGCAAACTTTATTTTTTTTTTTTTGATGAACTAAAAGGAAAGGGGGGGAGAAATCCCGGTGTAGCTACTTCTAATGGGCTCCAACCTCACCAGGCTATATTCAATTCGGGCCATAATTTTTTTGCGTACCCTCCCTATCACCGATGAGTACGTCAGCCTAACACCACCAAAATGCCAGAGTAGTGCGCTCTCTTGTTCCTTACTGTAACAAATCAAAACCATTATCTAATGCATATCTTTCATCAAAGACAAAATCCTTTATTTGAATCTGCTAGTCTATCTATTTTTTTTTTTCTCTCTTTAAAAGTAATTTTGTATATCACTAGCCATAGATATAGATGGTTAGCACTAATAATTTTTTTGAATAATTTAGTGCAAGCTTTGGCGTATTGTATTTGGATGATTATCTAATGTATAATATCTATCAAAGAGAAAATGTACAATTTAAATCGACCACTCTACCTTTTCTTTCTTTCCTTTATTCGAGTATGACTCTAAAAATGCAAGTATACCACTTACCGAATGCAATTAGTACTGATAATTTTTTAAAATATTTTAATGTAGCCCCGCAACATTATGCCAAGATAATTATCTAATGCATCACTTTCATTAAAGACAAAATCTCCTACCTAAATTTGTTACTTTACATATTGCCCTTTTCTGGAAACTAACTCAAAAATGCAATTCTTTTCTACCACTGTGCAAACGGGCACCAATAATTTTCTTATTGGTCATAGTTATCTACTGCCTTGTCTAATATTTTTTCCTCATTGAGAACTCAACTTATATCAAAACTCCATCATTAAATTGTATATAAATTTCTAATATTTTTGTTGATATAAACGAATTTATCTTGAGGTATTGGTTGATATCGCATCGCGATATTATCAAAAGTTTCTATTCTTTTTTTAAAATCTAAATAACTAATCTAATGATTCAATATGGAAAAATAATATCTTCAAATATATTGATCTTTATATATGTGTGTGTGTTGATACTTTGATTAATGTAGTTAAGGTTTCAACAATGACTTTACTTTATTATAATGAATCATTGACAAAACATTTATTATCTATTATAATGGTTATAATGGCTATATTTGCCACATTTTTGTGATTTCAATTTTTTTTCTATTAAATAATGGCTTTATAATAACCACTATAATGGCATTATAATAAAAAATAAAATTACTAGAATAAAAACAACATATAGTGACAAAAAAAAAAAAATTATGTTTTTCAGAGTATGATTCACATACAAGAAATTATCTTTGTACATGTGAGACAATTTTTTTGCAAAAAAATTGGTTTCAAAAATTTGAAGTTTGAACAAAGATTATATTTGTTGCCACCTAGATCGCCGTGGCCGGTAGCTCTTGTGTGACCTAGGTGCGTGGGCTCCGTGCCAGCGTCACCGGGCTCGTTGGTCGGAGACGATCAAGGGGAACATAGTCGTAGTTGGGATGAAAGGGGCTTGGTACTGTCGTGGCCCTCCTGTGGGCCTCTTCGGTGAGGAGTAATCTTCCTCCTTATTGTCCCTCCGCCGGGTGGTACCTGCAAAACAGGGGAGACCTGCGCCGGGGATTCCGGCAAAGGCACTCCGACGATCAAGTCAGCGGGACGATCGAAGGAAATAAGGGACCTCTGAGACAGAGAGCTTGGGGGGACTCTCTGCTGCCAGAGGGTGATGGATCCTGCCCGAATGAAGAGAGTGTGTCCTTTTTTTACTTACCTCTTCCCGCCGCTCTTATATAGACGAGCGGCTCTTGGTGTTCAGAGGGGCACGTTCTTCTTGGTATAGGCCTGTGAAGCCTCTGCAGGCCTGGGAGGCTTAGGTAGGCTGGTCAGCTTCCCCTTTCTTGATGGTTCAGGAGGTTGGTGGAGGAGCACAGCACCTCGGATGTGGTGCTATTCACTAGTTAGTGCAAACAGTAGCTTAGGAAACTTAAATGCGTACCTTTCTTTACAGGTGGCATGTCAGGCGGCGCGTCCAGGACCCACGTGGAGGGGGATCCATGGAAAGAGCGCCGGACCCATGCGGATGGGCCCCTCGGGAAACGCGCTGGGCCCACGTGAGACCGAACTGCGTGGTGCTCCCAGTGACCGAGCTGGGCTGTGACGCCAAAGTGCCAGGCTAGCCGGGACGCCGCCTCAAGTTGCCATGCAGGCACATGGATCGAGAGAAGGCCTGCAGGGACCTTCATGCACGTTGATTGAGGCGACGTGTGAGGCCACATGCACATAGGCGCGAACCCATGCGTGCGGGTGAGGTCGCGACGGACCGGAGCCGGGGGAGCCGGGCCGCAGGAGCCGGATCGCTGCGGGCGTGCCGCGAGCGCACCGCGAGCGTGCCGAGCTTGGCCAGAACCGGAGAAGCCGGAGGCGTCGGGTGCATGCCTCGCCGGCACAGGGGCGCCAGAGCGGCGAGCTCGGGGATGCCAGGGCTTTGTGCCGGGCTCGGAGGTGCTGAGCGTGCCGCCGCCGAGCCTGGAGGCGTCGGGCGTGCCGCTGCCAGGCTCGGGGGCGCCGGGGGGGACCGCGCCGCGCCAGGCGTGGAGGCCTCGGGCGGTGCACGGCCGGAGCCGAAGCAGATCGGGCGTGCCGCGGGTGTGGAGCAGGCACGGACGTGGCTAGGGCTGCCGCGGGCCTGCCCAGTTAGGCTGGAGCCGGAGCTGGGGGGAGGCGGAGGCCTTTCACGGGCGAGCTGGGCGCCGGACGGAAGCCTGCCGAGGTGGTCGAAGCCGGAGAAGAGCTGGGGCCTGGCCTTCGCGCCGGGGGCGAGGTCGGGCGGAGCTGGACAGGAGCCGGGCGTGCCGCAGGCGGAGGCGGAGCCGTCCGGTCATCTGGCACGGAGGCCAAGTGCCCCGGCACGGGCCGAGCCGGACCGGACGAGGGCCGCACCGGGGAGGTCGGTGGCCGCCGGACCGTGCCGCGCCAGCTCGGATCTAGGGCGCGCCGGCGAGGTCGGGCGGATGGGCTCCACCCCTGCTGCTGGAGAGCGAGCCGAGGGAGCCAGACCAAGGTGCGGGCGAGGTCGCGCCGAATCGGAGTCGGGGGAGTCAGGCAGCAGGAGTTGGACCGTGAGACCGGTGCGGCGTGCCACGAGCGCGCCGCGGGCGTGCCGAGCTAGGCCGGAGCCGGAGCCAGGGCCGCTGCGGGCGGGGCGAAGCTGTGCGTGCTGCCGAACTAGGAGCCAGACCGCGGGACCGCTGTGGGCGTGCCACGAGCGCACCACGGGCGTGCCGAGCTGGGCCAGAGTCGGGGCCGCCACGGGTGGGGCGAAGCCGTGCGTGCTACCTAACTGGGAGCTGCCACGGTGTGGTCATACCGGGCTGGCGCAGGGCCGGAGCTGGGGCCGGCCACGGGCGCGTCGAGCAGGACGCGGGCGGGCCGCGCGAGCACGCCACCGTCGGACGGGAAGTTTGGGGTCGGACTCTTCATGGGCGAAGTCGACCGGATGAGCTGGGGCACCACGGATGTTCCTTCGGGCAAGCCCAGGCACGGGGCCGGGGTGCCGGAGCCACGACGCGGGGCTTCGGGCGGAGCCGGACTCGCACGGGCTAGGGATGAGCTTCTGCACCGGGGAGTATGCTGACCTGGAAGTGGCCATCGCAGGGGTTCCTGGGCACGGTCGTGCCGCGGTCGGTGCGGAGCTGCGCCTCCGGAGTCACCCTGTCCCCCAACGTGCCGAGCTGGTCCGGCACGGGGCCGCGGTGGGTGAACCAGCCACTGGCGTGCCGCGGGTGATGCAAGAGTGGAGCGGGCGGAGGGGTGGACTGACGCGGGCCTGTGCCGCGGGCATGACCCTGGCATGGGCTCGGTCCAGTGGCGCGGGCGTGCCACAGGCGTGCGTTTGGGCGTGAGCTTACCTGGGCATAATTTGAGCCTGGCACGGTAATGAGCTGACCTGGGCTGGACGGAGCCCAAGAGCACTGGCCGAGGTGCCGACCTAATCTAGTTGAAGTGGGCTGGCCGAGCTGCCGACCTGGTCGAGGTGGGCTGGACTGCTACTAAGCTGGACTTCACGCATGGCCGAGGTGAGGCCGAGGTGAAGGCCGAGGCGGAAGAAGACGTCGCCGAGGTGAAGCCGAGGTGAGGCCATGGTGGAGAAGTACTTAGCCAAGATGGGGCCAAGGTACTGAGGCTCCCTGACGAGGTGGGGGCCGAGCCGAGCTAGGCTCGAAGGCCGAAGTGAGGCCGAGCACTGAGGTTCCCTGCCGAGACGGGGCCGAGCCGAGCTGGACTCGACGGCCGAAGCAGAGAAGTACGTGGCCGCGGCAGCCTCCAAGGAGGTCGCGTGTCAGGACCGAATGAATTTTGTATACTACCGTAACAATATTGTATTAGGGAAACCATATAAATGAAAAATAATGGCCATTATTTTCATTATAATAATGTGTATTATGATGAAAATCAAATAGTGACCATCATGTAAATGCACGTTGCTAGTATTACATATATAAGAGATCCTCCCTAAAACTATTCTAATTAACCACTATTATTTTAAACTAAGAATAGAATTTAAGCAGGTTGCAGCAAGAAAATAATATGTTTTTGCTACACCTTAATGTCACTCATGGTGCACCAGTAAGATAGGTGCACCCTATGTGCTGTCCATAACACATCTGCAGTACATAATTTAGGATTCTAAAGATGATCCTGAACATCTCAATTTGCACCAAAAGAAAAAAAATAAAAAAACAAATTGCGGCAAACGTAAACCATGTCCTAACTCGACATCTCAATTTTGATAATATGGGCCAAGATCTCAATTTTTTTTTTTTTTTTGTCTTCTAACCCAAATGACCATCACGATGGAGATAAATCAAAACCTCAACTCATCATTTTCTTAAAAACAGAAACCAACCCGACGGAATCTTTTTTTTATCAAAAAAAACCTTGACTGAATCATTTGTGTATTTTGTTATTCCTGCCTTCATTATTAGAAAAAAAGCCTACAACTGCTAACGCGATAATTCAGCTAGTTAGAGTCTTACCTCACAATCAACTGATCATGAATTCAAGACATGACAAGAAAAAATCTATAACTACTAATATGATAAATCAATTAAAATTGGAGTCTTGTCTCACAATCAACTGATCATTAATTCAAGACATAACTCTATAGAAGACTCGGGCCCGTGATGGTTGAATATCTTTCTCCTTCCTTTTGACCAGCTGGTATACCTTGGTGCCCGTGCTCATCTATTTCACACATCCATTATATTTAAGCTTTTTTTACTGGACAATATTTTAAATTACACCACCTTTTATCGTGCATCTATTATATATACCTTTTTCTCTATAAGCTGTCGATTTTATTGAGTACAATATAAGCTTTCAAATTTATCATGGAAATTAAATTTTGGCACGAGTAATAATAAATGAGATCCTAGAAACGGTTCATGGCTTCAAATAAGGTCATCTCAATACCATCACGCAATTACAAGAATACCGCCATTTTATAGAGGAAAAAATGAAAAGGCTACCATTTGTTTCAGTTTTTAAGCTTACGCCGATCGATTTCTTTAAACGGTTACTTCTTTGTTAGACAGATATTCCAAAGTAAGCACCAGGGGAAAATAAATATTTATTAATATAGACAAGTGTTACTAAATTTTTTTTAAAAAAATAACTAACAATTTAAATAATATTTTTATCAAATATTGATTTAATGTTATTGCCGTCAAGATTGTCATAGCCCGTAGCTACTATCAATGTCACTACAAGAAAAATCAGTTTTAACAACCGGTTGAAAAACCAGTTTTAACAACCGATTTTGCAACTGATTTTTGTGATTATATTTGCAACCAATTTTGCAACCGAAATTTTTTTAAATATTTATTACGATTTTGCAACCGATATTTTTTCTGAATAATTTAGCAACCAATTTAAATCGGTTGCAAATTCAGCTGCAAAAATTTCATTTTGCAACCGATTTTGCAACCGAAACAGAAATTATTTTTTATTATTTTTAATTATTATTTAAAAATTTAGCAACCGAAAAAATCGGTTGCAAATTTAAAAAATTAAAAAAAAAAATTAAAATTTAGTTTTTTTATTTTTAAAATTTGCAACCGAGTTTTTCGGTTGCTAATTTTTTTAAAAAAATAAATTTTATTATTTTTTAAATTTGCAACCGATTTTTTCGGTTGCAAAAAAAATTATAAATATATAAATTTTTATTTTTTAAAAAAAAATTATTTAAATTTTTGCAACTGATTTTTCGGTTGCAATATTTTATTTAAATTTAATTTTTTATTTTTGAAATTTGCAACCAAATTTTTTGGTTGCTAAATTTTTTTTTAAAAAAAAATATTTTTGAAATTTGCAACCGATTTTTTTGGTTGCAAAAAAATTATAAATATATAAATTTTCAATTTTTTTTAAAAATCTTATTTAAAATTTTGCAACCGATTTTTTGGTTGCAAAATTTTATTTACATTTATTTTTTTTTATTTTTGAAATTTGCAACCAAATTTTTTGGTTGCTAAATTTTTTAAAAAATAGATTTAATTTTTAAAAAATTAGCAACCGAAAAATCGGTTGCTAAAAAATGTTAATTATTAATTTTTTAAAATTATTTTTAAAATTTTGCAACCGATTTTTCGGTTGCAAAATTTAATTTAAATTTAATTTAAAAATTTTGAATTTTTGCAACCGAAAAAATCGGTTGCAAAATTTTGAAAAAATACCGGATGTTTGATTCAAATCGGACGGTTGATATCGTTTAAGGGTAAAAAAAATTTTTACCCTACTTCGGTTGCCCTAGCCCCCCCCCCCCATTCTCGTCCAGCCGCCTCTTGTTCCCGACGCTCGTTCACCCCCCCTCAAGCGAACGCCGCTTGCAGGCCCTCCCCCAGATGGCCAACGAGAGGCGCTCAACGGCTTGCAGCTTTTCGTTCGGTGCCCTAGCCCCCGTTCCCGTCCAGGTGCCTCTCGCGTTCGCCCCCCCTCCAGCGCTCCCCCCTTCGGCGAACGCCGCCTGCAGGCCCTCCCCCCGACGGCCAACGAGAGGCGCTCGACGGCCTGCGGCTTTTCGTTCGGTGCCCTAGCCCCCATTCCCGTCCAGTCGCCACTTGCATTCGCCCCCCCTCCCTCCAGCGCTCCCCCCTCCGGTGAGTAATATGTACCAATATTTCACTTGGATGACATAAAAGAAACTTTTAAGTTTGCTGCTCATTTATATTTAAGAACTCAACTTTTGCTCCTAAAAATAATTGTATTTTGTTTTTGTTGATGGCTGCGTTGCCTCAGTTGCATTTCATATTATATTTAGATAATCCATGATGTCCTTATAATCAAAAGAGTCTGTCTTTAGTTAGTCTTGCTGCTAGTAGTATTAGCCTAATAGACATTTGCATCTTTTTGAGCATTTATCTTTTTGATTGAAAGTATGAGATTTTGTATGAATGGTCTAACAAAGGATTTCTTTGAGGTGGAATGAAAAGGTTGGAATACTATAGGTTCCTTCCTGTGTACAATAAAACTATAGGAGTTCTGCCACTTTCTAAGAATTGTAACTTGAGATTCTGTTGCAGATATGCCACATTCTGTTGTTTATATTAAAGAAGTTTTGATCTACTGCTTTATCATAATTTTTATGAAGTTGACTTGAATTCTTTATGTTTGTTTGTAGATGGCAGATCAATCCGGGAATAGTCCTGCATCATTTGGTAGGGGTCATGGGAGGAGGCATCGTCTTTCCGTTACAATCCCATCCCCATCATCCACTATCCCACTTGCACTTTCCATTGTTCCTGCGCCTCCACTCATTAGTCCACCACATACTAATACTGCGCCATGTTCATCAGGAGGCACGTATTCATCTCCATTATATTCAGGATCTCCTATACATGCTCTAGGACCTATCATGTATACTACACCACCCCCTACATATGATACATCTCCTACAGTCCATTCATCATCTCCTCAGTTAGGATCGGCCACTATTTATTCATCATCTCCTCATTCATCCACCGGCGCCATTCCTTTACCATCTCCTCAGTCATCCATCGATGGCAGGGCTGTACTGATCCTAGATGAGAGGGGTAATAGTAATATTAAGTTTTTGCCTTATATCAGATGTGTTTCTGTATCAGATTTGTTGATTGACTTGTAATTTGTAGGTTTTTACCATCTCATCCAGCTGCAAATGCCATTATAGACATAATGAGAAGCCATTTTGAGGAGCCGTGGGTATCATGGAAAAAAATACCGCACGGTGTAAAGGATATGTGGTTTGATGAATTTAAGGCAAGTAATTTTGCTTAGATAGATGTAAAATATTAATATATATTTTTATTGTCATTTAACCGATTGTTGAATTCATAATAGAAGAGATATCGCTTTCAGCCACCGGATGAAATGTGGGCACGTCGTAATTTTGAAAGACATGGTGCGGCTCGACTAAAAAATCTCCTTGCTACTACTAGAAGAACTATGGAGAGATCGCCATGGCTAGGAGAACTTGTGTGGAATAGATTGTGTGAGCACTGGCGCACCACCCAATATCAGGAGAAGTCAGAAAAAGCAAAAGCAAATAAGGCTTCTGATAGCGACAGTTTAGGTCCTTCACGTCATACCTGTGGCTCTATCACTACATCCCAGCATAGATATAATTTGGTAAGCAATACCCACCGAAATCTTTAATATATTTAGAATTCATGTTAATAAAATATTCTATTCTACGGGATACAGACTTCGAAGACTGGTACTGTGCCTTCTCCATTTGAGTTATTTATTCATACCCATCAAAGGAAGGATAAGACCTGGGTTGACAGGAGATCGGAGCATATTTGCATAAGTTAAATTTTTAATTTATTCTATTTTTTTTTATACTAACTGAATTAAATATTTCAGTCTAAATTTAGACGTAACATGGAGGAGGCACAAAGTCAAAGCAATGCTGATTCTAGCCAGCAGCAAACTCCACCATCGGAATTAGATGTATGGATTCGTACTGTTGGTGGAAAGAAGAAAGGAAGAGTGTATGGGCTAGGATTAGAGTCCATTGCATTGATGCCTGCATCAAATTTTCCAGGACAATCTCCATTCCCCGTACAATGGTTGAATAGTAAAGAATTCCAGGAGCAGGTACGGAAGCAGGTTGAAATTGAAGTCAATGAAGTCAATGCTCGGGTACAAGCTGCCGAGCAAGAAAGAGATGAACTACGGAGGCGGGTTGAAAACAATGAACGAATGTTGCAGGAGATATTATCCAACATAAATTTTCAGCCTGCAGCAACTCTTGCAATTCATGCTTTTACTGGAAATCCTTCGTAAGGAACTGGAGTAGTCCTTATCAGATGTATCGTGCACAAAGATCACAGCGGGGCGACGAGGAGCATGATGATGAGGAGGATGAGGACGAGGAGGAATAGGAGCATTAGCACATTATTCATATTACCTTGCTCCACTGATTACTCTTATGTGTTTTGCTTTATATTATGAACTGCACCTCTTGTTACCGTTATTTGTTTAGCTTTGTATTATGAACTGCACCTCTTCATGTTTGACACTTTTGTTATATTTTTGTTGTTTTATTGTGCATTTTCATTGATTCCCTCCTCTTGTTATCTGCAGATTGAGGCTGTGATGAGTTGCCTTGGTATCTTCGTGATGCTTCAAATTCTGAAAGTATATGCTGAATAGGACCATTTTGCATGGATCTAAAAGGTGTTGCAAATTTGGATGGCTTGCTATTATTGCAAGCAACCATTTGATGCCTTAGACCCTTCTCAATATACGAAAAGAGGCAATCATGAGCTTCTGAATCTTATTTTTTAAAAATTTTGTTCGGTTTTTATTATTTTATTGATGATTTTCATGGGTTTTCTCTTGTTACCTATGATTTGAGGCTATGATGAGTTGCCTTGGTGTTGACCCTTGAAGTGATTTTGATGATAACAAAACATTTGAGCATGTATTTGGTTGTCTAACAACTCTTCAAATGGTTGACAAGTTTTTGTAGGATGACTACTTAGATATATTTTTTAAACCCTACAACCTTTATTTCTTTGTGTTGAGTTATAAGTAATTAGAATCTTGTAAAGAAGAACCCAACAAAAAATTTTCCTATTTGAATCAAAGATAAAGGGTTGCTTCTACTAGTTTTCAAGCTTTAATTTCTCTTGATATTGTTGTAAGAAGATCTTAAGGAAGTCTTCAAAGCTTGGCATGTGAGTCCTGGAGAATAGAAATTGGTCTGGCTGAAGAACCAATCTCGAGCCGACTGGATGGAGGAACCAGCTGACTCTGGCACTGGCACAAGAAAGAAAATCTCTGGCACGCAGACCCAGCCAACTAGCACCAAGTTCCAACCGACTCGTCCAGAACTTGGTTGAAAATGTTCTGAGAACCTCAGGGATCCGAGCCGATTGGATTTCAGCCTAGCCGATTCGTCCAGAGTGAACTATTTTCTCGACTGTGGAACCTAGCCGACTGGTATTCAACCCAGCCGACCCGAACCTGATCCGAGCCGACTCAAAGATGACCGAGCGGACTGGAATGTCGGGGTCTCTTCCCAATGGCTAGTTCCAGACTTCTGATTTTGAATCCTAAAAGTGCTCCAACGGTAACCTATCACTCCCAATGGTCTACAACGTTCAAAATCAAGGGAAGGCAGTTGAAGTCTCTATAAATGAGGTATGAGAACATCCTTAGAGAGACTAATGAATTGTTGAATATTTATTGAATATTTATTGAAATAAGAAGAGAGAGCACTTGAGCTTTGAAGTCAACCTTCAAGCCTTCACCAACTCTTATCAGAAACTTGAAGCAACTTTTGAGGAAAGCAAGGAAGCCATTGAAGTGCATTGAAGGGCATTCAATTGAGCTTCACTAGAGCTGCATTGGCAACCACCAGACAACTTAGTTTGTCATTTCTGTTGCTTTTCATTCTACTCTTAGAATACTTAGGTTATTGGTGAACCCGGTTGTAAAAACCAAATAGGTTTCTTTGGTGAGCCTACTTAAAACCAAAGTGTAGAGGTTCTAGGTGAGCCTGTGAAAACCTAGTGTTTGGTTTCTTTGGTGATCCCTTTCAAAACCAAAGTGTAGAGGTTGGGATTGTGAGCCTGAAAAACAATCCAACTGTATTCCGGTTTGGGGGATATAGTAGAAATCTCGAGTGGTGAACTTGGATAGTAGACGTAGGAGCTGGGTTGCTCTGAACCACTCTAAACTTGTTTTGTTTGTGTTATGCTTTACTTACTTTTTAGCTTCCGTACTTAATTCTGATTAACACAATACTCAACCACTAAAAGGAATTACTTGTGCACATATTTGTAAGAAATTTTGTAATTCCCAATTCATCCTCCTCTTGGGAAAAGCCACCTAGGAAACACTTGGTATCTTCGTGATGCTTCAAATTTTGAAATTGTATGCTGGATCGGACCATTTTGCCTGGATCTAAATGGTGTTGCAAATTTGGATGGCTTGCTATTATTTCAAGCAACCATTTGCTGCCTTAGACCCTTCTCAATGTATAAATATAGGCAATCCTGAGCTTCTGAATCTTATTTTTTTAAAGTTTTGTTCGGTTTTTGTTGTTTTAGACCCTTCTGGCCTTTCTTTTCATGTGAGCATAGCAAGCTAAACATTGAATGTTTTTGTGCATGCTTCTTACTGGTTCACCATGTTCATTATGAAGCCTCATGTGCATACTCTAAATTTTCATGGAATTGGTACTTGCTCATGATTCCTTCCAGAACTCTATATAATTGTGTTAATTGAATGGTGATATTGATTGATTATTTCTATGAAGGAAAGAAATGATATGAAACCTTGCTTTTGCATTACAACTGGGTACTATATGATCACTGCTGGTTCATATCTTCTTCGGCTTTGTTGCACACACTTTAGTTTGGGAATCATCCTTATTGTCCTCATGCCTTTTAGTTGTTATAATTCTCGTGCCATCCATTTTACTCGTAGTTGTTTTTCATAAAATAAAAGTGATATTGATATTACTTATAGTGTCAAAGCATTTCTTCCCATCCAACTGATTAGACTTTGTTGCAGATACTGATAAAATGCTACACTTTCAATTAATGCCCGGCAAACTCTAAATTTATTAGCTTTCATGAGTTTGAGAAGGGTTGTTAGAGATGTTGGATATAGACAAAATGCTGATATGTAATGCTTTGTTTGAGCTGCTGCTCCAATGTATATCCAACTTTTTATATTTAGTTGATAGATTCATATCATCTGGTGTACTACAAGCTTGTATTAAAGTTTCTTGGTTTACATCTAGTCAAAACTAGTGATATTGGTATTTGTAAAATTCAGAATAAAAATTTATTTTTCATTATTTTTTTTAATTATTCAATTTTAGCAACCGATTTTGCAACCGATTTTTTTTATTTTTCAGAATTTTTTTTTAGCAACCAATTTTGCAACCGATTTTTTTTTTTATTTTTCAAAATTTTTTTAGCAACCGATTTTGCAATCAAATTTTTTTTAATTTTTCAGAATTTTTTTTTAGCAATCGATTTTTTTTGTTTTTTAGAATTTTTTTTTTTTTAGCAACCGATTTTGCAACCGATTTTTTTTTATTTTTCAAAAAAAAAATTTAGCAATCGATTTTGTAACCGATTTTTTTAAAATTTTTTAGAATTTTTTTTAGCAACCGATTTTGCAACCAATTTTTTTTATTTTTTAGAAATTTTTTAAAAAAATAAAATAAAATTCGGTTGCTAAATCGGTTGCAAAATTTTGCAACCGAAAAAAATCGGTCATATATTTTTGCAACCTATGATTTTGCAACCGACTAATTTCGGTTGCAAAATCGGTTGCAAAAAAATTTAGCAGCAGATTTTTATTTATTAGCAACCGAAAAATCGGTTGCTAAAACTAGTTTTTCTTGTAGTGGTCGAATCGCCTCTCGTTTCTTCGGGACTGGTCTGTGCTTCAGGACGTGCAAAACAGGGTTAGAGACCCGGGCCAAGAATTTTGGCGGCAGCGCTCCGTCGGTCAAGTCAGTGACGATCCAGGAAAACAGATTCTCCTGGTCGAGCCCCTTGAGATGGACTCCACGTTAGGATGAGTGAATGTGGTGTGAGTAGAATGCAGCGTATTGGAGAGGGTGATGGCCGAGGTGAATCAGAGGTGGCTCTCCTGTGTGACCTCGTCTCTCTTACTTGCTGGAGTGTGTAGGAGTATATTCATTTGTTCATTCGTTACCTCCCCTATTGGAGGTGCAAATGGATTTTCTAAGCCCAGGTGGTTGCTGGGCGCATACCTTGGGATTATCATCGTGCCAGCAGGCATGTGCAGCGATGTTTCGTGCCGTTGATGGAACATCTTTTCCGGTTTATGATAAGGAAACCTACTATGCGCCCTGACATTCCTCCCGATTGCTCCGTTCCGGGAAACTTGGCAGTGCCTCGATCAGGGGGCCGCCGCCCCCAAGATTCGAATCTCCTGGTTGACTTCCTCTTTCGGGTGGTGCAGGCGGTTGGTAGAGAGCGTGGCACCTTGATCATGGAGCCCCTTCCTCTTCTGATGTAAGTGGTAGCTACGAGCAGTTATTACGGCCTGATGGGTGCCTCTCTATAATCCTCGGGCGACTCACTGGCGTCCAGGGGGGACGGTTTCGCCCCTTCGGTTGCTGGTGCCTTCATCCGAGGTGAAGGCCAAACTGAAGAGGCAGGGCTCAACTCCTAGGGGCTCGACCTTGAAGGGGCTCCACTTGGTGGAGGAGGGCTGGGCTCGACTCCGGACCAAGGGGCTCGACCTGACGGAGGAGGTCAGGACTCGACTCCAAGGGGCTCGACCTCGAAGGGGCTCCACTTGGCAGAGGAGGACTGGGCTCCACTCGGACCAAGGGGCTCGACTTCGAGGGGGCTCAACCTGGCAGAGGAGGGATGAGCTCGACTCCAGACCAAGGGGCTCGACTTCGAGGGGCTCGATCTGGGGGAGGTCACCCGGCTCCGGCCTAAGCATCCCGATCTCGCGGGGGCCGACCTGGCGAAGGATGGAACTTGGCTTCGACAGGCTACCCCTACATCCTGAAGGAGCTCGGCCCGATAAAGGAGTCCGAGGAGGAGTATCTGGCATGGCGGCTTTCTCCGACGTGGCGTTTGACAGATGTCCCACGTAAACGGTCCTCTAACAAGTATTACATGTCAGCGATCCTGCCATATCATTTGTCCCCCACTCCCGAGGCCCGTCGATATGCGGTGATCGGGTCGAAGGGAGTAATTGCAAGGCTGACATGGAAAGGCAAAGACCCAGCGCAATATTGACCATGATCGCTGGTGCTTCGTGAGGTGGTTCCCCGAGCCAGTGCGGAGGAGCCACGTGACCACGTTCGAGGAGCAGTTATTACTGGCACAGAATTCAGAGTGGTTGCAGTCAATGCGGAGCGTCCCACTCGTAGATGGTCGGCACGTGGCATAAATCTATCAGTGGAGAGGCTGTAACAGTATGGATGCGTCGAGTCACTCTGAAATGAAAGGCAGATTTTCCTAAAATATCCACTCTTTCGAATTTTGCATGCCCACCATCGTACTCAGGCTTTCTCTTCTCCTCCAATTACCTTAGGCTCCCCCAGGAACCAGGTAGTCTCCTTCTTCCTCCTTCCCCCAGTATAGTAGGGTTTCTCCTTGTGAGGTTTGGGTCCTCGCAGTCCATCTTCCTCCTCTCGAGATTTCACTTTTCCATCTCTATAGATGTCTCGCTTTGGTCCTGGCTTACGTCCCTCAACCAACCAGGCCGAGGCAGCGCCTTCTAGGCCGAGGCCACCTTCTTCTTCCTCCGATAAGGAAGGGAAAAAGGCGCGCTTCGAGTTTAGTAAGAGGCGTCCCCCCGGTGGGATAGTCATTAAGGAACCCAGGTCTAGCCCTCCTCCTCCTTCACCTGTACCCACCCCTAAACCTGTTCGATCGACAAGTCCAGGCAGGATTGCCTCGACAATCTCTACTGAGGAACTGGGGACCATCCGAGATGTTTATGGCATCCCATACTCCATCCGGCTCTTGATCCCTCGACCAGGGGATCGGGTTACCTCCAGTAGCCCGGGCCAGATCACCTTCTATGAGGAGACCTTTTCAGGAGGGCTTCGATTTCCTTTCCACCCCTTCTTTCTTTCAGTGTTAAGCAACTACCGTCTGGTCCCTGCTCAGCTCGTCCTGAATGCCATGAGAACTATATTTTGCTTCATAGTGCTCTGCCATTTCTACGGGATTGTAGCCCATTTTTTATTGTTCAAGGCCTTCTTCACCCTGAAGTACCACCCTACCGAGGACAGGTGGTGGTCCATCTCTTCTCGCCCGAAGGGCAACAGATTTGAACTCCCCTCTTCTATCAAAGGATGAAAAAGCAAATTTTTCTTTGCCACTGTCGAGGGGATCGACTGGGTGTGGAGTAACCCAGATCGGTCCCCTAACCGAAACTCTGTGATCGAAGCAGCTGACTTAGATGTCTACGAGCAGCTCCGCACCACCCAGGTTCCTTCCCTTGAGGTTCTGTTGTCAGAGCAGAACCTCACCGAGGCCAGGGTCGACCCAATGAGAGTTGGGTGAGTTCAGCTCGAGTTCTTCTTTTTGTGCCTCTTACAATATTTCTTCAGATTTGGAACTGATATTGTATCCTTCGTATGCAGGTATGAAGTTCTCGATGGACGATCTGCTCTTGATCACCAGGAAGAGGCCTCCATCGAAACTGGCTGAAGAGTCTTCCTCGAAGAGGGCTCGTGACGAGAGCACGTTGGCGGCCGCTCCCACTGCACCAGCCGAGCCGAGCAGGAGAGAGACCGAGGCCACCCCTGCACAAGGAAGGAGGGCCAGGGCTGCCGAGGCGACGAGAACTAGCCCCCACTCCAAAGCCTGAGGTGGTCGTCCGGGCCAGGACTGCGGCCGCAGCCGCCGCCGCCATGCCTCTGAAAGGAAAACTAATAGCGAGCATGCTTTGTATTTTAAAACTTTTTCAAAATAACATGCAGCGGAAGCATGATAAAATGATTAACATTTAATCTAAGCATGCTTTAAAACTTTTCTATGCTACTTGTCCCAAGATCTTGCATGAATGATTAATATAAACAGTGAAATCATGAATTCATGCTATGAACATTTCAGAGCAACATATATATATATGTAAAACCATACCTTGTATGAAATGGAGACGCTCTCCGTTGTGAAAGATCCAGGAGCAGGAGGAAGAACTCTGCTTAGCCGCACACGTGTCCGGCCTCTACAGGTGGTTCACACCAGGGCTCTTTTAAACTCTGCTTCCACTCCAAGTGCTAGCTTGTTGTAAAACGATTTGATCGGGACTCCTTTTTCTTCTTTCGATGCCGGACTCTCCGAATGAATGAAGAAGCTCAAGAGGTGGAGAATGAGTGGTTGGAACCCTTCCCAAACACTCAATCCTAAGACCTAGATCTCTAGGTACAAATATGCACACTTTTTTCTAAAAACCTTACACCTATAAAACTAGAACTTTTTCCTAGTTTCTTCCCTTTCTTCCCTTTGATTTTTCCAGCATTTATTTGCTGAATTTTTCCTTATTTTCATCCTCCCATTTCAGCCCCTTAAGTAGATGGAGAGGGAGAGGGAGAGTGAGGAGTTATAGGTGTGGTAATGGATAGTTATGGGGAGTTATGGTCATGGGAAGTTACATAACTCCCCAAAAATGAATTTAAACTTATTTAAATTCAGATTAAATATATTAATTGATTTTAATTCATAACTAAAATCAATTGGGTCAAGTGTGCATACATTGGGTTCAACCCGATTGGACCCAAACCCATTTTGAACCAAATCCTATTTGATTCGTTCCAGATTTTTATAGCTCAATCAAATTGGGCTATCAAGTAATCACATTACTTAATTCACCTCCATACATCACCAACTATTAGTGAAAATTTCATGTCACAACTTTTTGTGACATCAAGTGTCTACACTTGCGAAATCAACAAGTGTCGACACTTATACAAGTGTCGACACTTTCAAGAATATCAAGTGTTGACACTTGGATAAAGAAAAACCCTTTTTCTCTGTGAGTCCACGAACGATTCCCAATCATTCTCCGATCACTAGATCAAGTAGAAACCCCTATGGTGTGTGACCCCATAGGTTCGAACACTAAGCCGGTAGCACTGGAACATTTCCAATACCAGTCAAAGTCGCCATCTAGCAATGACATCCGACGTCCGGATAGGTCAAAATTGCAGAGCAACAATCAAGAACCAGGAGATATGGAAACCTTGTAATTAATCCCTTTGACCTTAATGCTCAGGAAGACTTAGGGTTTAACTGCCCAACCCATAAAGTCCATCAACAATGTGTCTCAATCTCACAAGTCCTGTAACACTTTATAGTGACTACCCTGGCCAAGGTTTTGCTAAATTGAAACACAGTAAGATATCTGCTCCAAATACTTTGGAGGGGTCAATCCCATCTTGATCCGATCACCGCTACACGAGTACTTAACTGTACCCAGAAACCTTCCATCCCTGGATTAAAAATCCAGATAGTCCAGTACCAAAGTACAGTGAGTTGCTCGCAAGCTACCATAACGATCTCATGTCTGAGGGATAACTACGTCCATATCAAAACTCTAGGCAGAAAAAGTATAGACGGGTCATGTTCGATGAAATGTCAAACACAACATCTGCATGCCATACCAGTGTCTCTACACTCCTTGGTTAAGAGGACAACCAACGACTATGGTACACAACGACCTATACTTGATATACTATCATCCTGAAATAAGTGTATCATTTGGTCGCGAACAATTTTAGGACTATATAATATATCCTCTCTATATCACATACAAATAGTTCTAAGGACTTCATCACTGAAGAACTCATTACAGAAAGATGAAATAGTGATGAACTGCTAGAATAAACATTTTATTCAATAATATAATTCATATATAATTACATCAAATGTACAACTGTTTATAGTAGAATTGGCTTTGGGACACATTTCCCAACAGCCTCCTCCTTCCCCAAAGCTCGTTGTCGTCGATTGGGAGGTGCGAGGAGGAGCGGAGCCGGCGCCTGGGGCACCACCTAAAGGGGTACCGAGCCCCCATCCTGCCCTCGAGGTCTCTTCCACCGGCAGAGGAGGTGATTCCGCCTCTTCGAGGGCAAGTAGGAGGGAGAGGGACTACTGCTGGGTCCCATTCAGATTGGCTCCCGACGTCTCGTTGTTCCGGGACTAGAAGCTGGCCAAGCGCATGATGGACTTTTCAATCCAATCATGCAACCAGCGGGAGATGGCTGGAAAGCTGTTGGGGGCTGTGATTAGCAGCATCTTCCCCCAACTCTTCTCGCTAAGTCATTTCACTTTCTTAATTTATCCCTTCTTCTCTCTCTGTGCATTGGTTGCTGATGTTCTGTTTGGTGCAGATCGGCGCCGAGACCCTCCTGATTAGGGACTGCTGTAGAAACTGGTTGAAGAATGACTAGCAGTAAGTAGTGGAGGTCGAGGCCTTGAGGACCGAGCTGAAGGAGAAGAATGATGCTTCCCGGGAGCTCGGCCTGAAGAACGAGGAGCTCTAGAAAGGACTTGCCGATACCGAAAGTCACTCGAAGGAGCTCCAGGAGGACCTTGACCGGGAGCAGGGCCGGTCAAGGAGCAAGGTTGAGGAGCTCCCGGCCACCAAGAAGAGGTTGATCGAGTTCAACGCCGAGGCAGTCCGGTAGAAGGGGCGTGCCCAGTCCTTCCAGACCGAACTAGATGCGGTGAAAGAGAGGCTGGTCGCCGCAGAGAAGAGGACCACAGCTGCTGAGAAGGAGGCAACGACGGTGGCTAGGTCAACAGAGACGGCAAAGGAGCAAGCCGTCGAGGCAAAGAAGGGGGCTGAAGAGGCCGTGGCAAGGTACAAGGTCTCGGAGGAGTTTGTTGCTGAGTTCCATGAAACGACGTTAGACTCCTTTTTCAAAGGCTTCATGTACCTGCGCTCCAGGGTCAAGGAGTTCATCTCTGACAAGGACCTACCTTACCTCATATATCCCAATGTTTCAGACGCGGACCCGGCCCCAGACTCAGGCGGTGCTGAGGAGCCGGCGGTCCAAACCTTCTCCGCAGGCGATGGTTGCTGAAGCCGGACCTGCACAGCCCGAGGCCCATGGAGATGGCACCTCACAGCCACAAAGCCCCAACAAGGAACCGCCTAAGTAGGGTAGATTCCCTTTCTGTTTTTCTTTTTTTTTCTTCTTCTTTTTCCTGTTTTTGGCCTGGGCTGCCCGGCATGTCAGGGGCCTGGGGACACTTGTAACAAACAATAAATTTTTAATGAAGTGAAAATTTTCAACTATCTTGGCTTGAAACTTTTTTACCTCTTCCCTCTTTTTCTCTTTTCCTCTCTTTTTCTTTCTTTTTTTTTTGGTGGGGGGGGCATGTAATGAGATTAGAGAGGAGGCTTCCACTTTGCGGAGGAGAGCTAGGCTCCACTTGGCGGAGGAGGGCTAGGCTCAACTCCGAGGGGCTCGACCTCGAAGGGGCTCCACTTGGCGGAGGAGGACTGGGCTCGACTCCGAACCAAGGGACTCGACTTCGAGGGGCCTCGACCTGACAGAGGAGGGCAGGACTCGACTCCGAGGGGCTCGACCTGGCGGAGGAGGGCAGGACTTTGCTTCTGAGTGTTTCAGAGGGGGATGACTGTTCCTGAGTGCTGGGGTGCTAGGCTTCAAGCTTCGATGCCGGAGAGCTAGGCTCTGGGCTTGATGGCCCGAGAGCTAGGCTTCAAGCTCCGATGCCGGATAGTCGTGGGATCCGGGCTTTGATTCCTGGAAGCTAGGCTCCAGGACTTGGTGCCGGAGAGTCGTGGGATCCGGGCTTTGATGCCTAGGAGCTAGGCTCGAGGACTTAGTGCCGGAGAGTCGTAGGATCCGGGCTTTGATGCCTGGGAGCTAGGCTCAAGGACTTAGTGTCGGAGAGTCGTGGGCTCCAAGCTTTGATGCCTAGGAGCTGGGCTCCAGGACTTGGTATCGGAGAGTCGTGGGATCCGGGCTTTGATGCCTGGGAGCTAGGCTCCAGGACCTGGTGCCGGAGAGTCGTGGGATCCGGGCTTTGATGCCTGGGAGCTGGGCTCCAGGACCTGGTGCCGGAGAGTCATGGGATCCGGGCTTTGATGCCTAGGAGCTAGGCTCGAGGACTTGGTGCTGGAGAGTCGTGGGATCCAAGATTTGATGCCTAGGAGATGGGCTCCAGGACTTGGTGCCGGAGAGTCATGGGATCTGGGCTTTGATGCCTAGGAGCTAGGCTCGAGGACTTGGTGTCAGAGAGTCATGGGATCCAGGCTTTGGTGTCTGGGAGCTAGGCTCGAGGACTTGGTGCCAAAGAGTCGTGGGATCCGGGCTTTGATGCCTGGGAGCTGGGCTCTAG
Source organism: Areca catechu (assembly GCA_021397845.1). Classification (NCBI taxonomy): domain Eukaryota; kingdom Viridiplantae; phylum Streptophyta; class Magnoliopsida; order Arecales; family Arecaceae; genus Areca; species Areca catechu. The sequence goes on from CM038050.1 coordinate 170,621,628, forward strand.
GACTTGGTGCCGGAGAGTCATGGGATCCGGGCTTTGATGCCAGACCTGGGGTCGGACGATGATTCTCCTGTAAGGCAAAAAGAGTTTGTACAAGGAGAATCTTGATTATTAGTGAGGAAGGGCCTTACACTGTTGATGCCGGAGAGCTGGGTCCCGGGTTTTAGTGCCGGAGAATCATGGGATCCAGGCTTAGATGCCGGAGAGCGGGGCTCCGGGCTTGACATGCCGAAGAGCTAGGCTCCGGGCTTGAGTGCGCCAGAGAGCTGGGCTCCAGTTGTTGGTGCCGGAGAGCTGAGCTCCGGGCTTCGGTGTGCCGGAGAGCTAGGCTCCAAGCTTAGATGCCAGAGAGCTGGGCTCCGGGCTTGACGTGCCGGAGAGCTGGGCTCCGGGCTTGACGTGCCGGAGAGCTGGGTCCCGGGCTTGACGTGCCGGAGAGCTGGGTCCCGGGCTTGAGTGCAGCAAAGAGCTGGGCACCGCGCTTTAGTGCCGGAGAGCTGGGCCCCGGGCTTGAGTGCCGAAGAGCTGGGCCCTGGGCTTGAGTGCCGGGGAGTTGGGCTCCGTGCCTCAGTGTCGGAGAGCTAGGCCCCGGGCTTGAGTGCCGGAGAGCTAGGCTCTGGGCTTAGACGCCGAAGAGCTGGGCTTCGGGCTTGACATGCTAGCGAGCTGGGCTCCGGGCTTCTGTGTACTGAGCCTCGGGCCGAGCAGCGACATCCCTGCAAGGCGGGGAGCGATAAAAGAAAATCTTTATTATTATAAGAAGAGAGCCTTACACTACTGATAATATTTTCTCAGGTTGCAGGCATTCCACGTTCGCGGGAATCTGATACCATCCAGATCCTCGAGGTAGCAGGCTCCGTGTGGGAGAACTTCGGCCACCTTATAGGGACCTTCCCAGTTCGACGAGAGTTTGCCGTACTCCCGGGGTTGAGATGCTTCGGCTCGGTGCAGCACCAGGTCACCCGGGTGGAAGACCTTCAGCTTCACTCGCACATTGTAATACCGGGCCACTCGTTGCCGGTATGCTACCATCCAGAGCTGAGCTTTGTCCCTGGTTTCCTCAAGGAGATCCAGGTTAAATAGAAGGTGCATCGAGTTTTCCGCTTCATCGTACTACTGTACCTGCAATGTCGGCATGCCGAGCTCGATCGGGACGACGACCTCAGCACCAAAGACAAGGCTGAAGGACGTTTCGTTCGTCATCATTCTGAGCGTTGTGTGGTAGGCCCATAGAACACTTGGGAGTTCCTCCGCCCATCTATCCTTGGCTTGATCCAGCCTGGTCCTGAGTCCCTGGAGGATAGTTCGATTAGTCATCTCGGCTTCCCTGTTTGTTTGGGGGTGAGCCACTAAGGTGAAGCGGTGTTGGATGCCGTGCTTGGCACAAAGTTCTTCAAACTTCCGGTTGTCGAATTGTCGTCCGTTGTCAGTGATGATGCTACGGGGAAGTCCAAAGCGGCAGATGATCGACTTCTAGAAGAACTGGCGGACCTTGGCCTCCGTGATCCATGCCAGTGGATCTGCTTCTACCCACTTGGTGAAGCAGTCGATGGCCACTATTAAAAATTTTCGCTACCCTGAAGCTGGAGGGAACGGGCCCAGGATATCCATCCCCCACTGGGCAAATGGCAGTGGGACGGAGAGCTGGGAGAGCAGCGCCGTAGGCTGATGCTGTATGTGTGCATGGTGCTGACACCGGTCGTACCTCTTCACGAAGTCGGCGACGTCTTCCCTCATAGTCTCCTAATAGTAACCTTGATGGAGAGCCTTGTACGCCAGCATCCTCCCCCCGACGTGGTTTCCACAAAGGCCTTCGTGGATCTCTTGGAGCACGAAGGTTGCCTCTGCGGGTCTCAGGCACTTCGGGAGTGGATAAGAGTAGGATCGGCGGTAGAGTTGTCCTTCCATGAGGACAAACTGTGAGGCTTCCTTCTTGATGAGGCCTGCCTCTACCCGATCCTCCGATAGAGTGCCATTGGTGATATATCTGATGTACCTATCCATCCAGCTCGACTCCGGGGTGACCTGTTGCACCTCACGGGAGCTTCGTTGCTTGGATTTTTGAGGTACTCGATGTGAGCTCGTCCTAGTGACGAGTCCGGCAAGGTCGCAAGTCTGGACAGTGTATCGGCACGAGCGTTCTTACCTCAGGGGATGTGAGAGATGCTGAAGCGCCGGAAACCTGTCATGCTTGAACGGACCTACTCCAGGTACTTCATCATATATGGATCTCTTGCTTCATATTCTCTAGAAACCTGTCCGACTACCAGTTGGGAGTTGGTGAAGACCTTCAGGCTCCTTAAACCCAGCTCACAGGAGACCCTGAGGCCTATGAGGAGTGCCTCGTACTCCGTCTGGTTATTTGTCGTGGCAAACTTGAAATGGAGTGCGCATTCAGCCACAACTCCATCGTTGTTAGCGAGGATTAAACCAGCGCCACTTCCGCCCGCGTTGGATGTGCCATCGACATGGAGGATCCAGGGCTCCTCCTCTGCACCAAGCTCCTCTTGATGCTCCGGGACCGTCTGCTCTAGCTCTTTAGCGAGTCCCGCGCACTCGACTAGGAAGTCGGCCAGCGCCTAGGCCTTCTGGGATGATCTCGGCCAGTACATGATGTCTAACTCGCTGAGCTTTAATGCCCACTTGGCCAAGCATCCGGACGTGTCGGGATGGCTGAGCACAACTCTCAAGGGCTAGTCCGTCAAGATTGCGATTGGATATGCATGGAAGTACGGCCTAAGATGTTGAGCAAACATAATAAGTGCAAAAATGAGCTTTTCGGATTGGGTATACCTGATCTCGGCATCCCGGAGGAGCTTGCTGGCATAGTACAATGACATCTGGGATCCGTCCTAGTCCGTGCAGACGAGGACCAAACTGACGGCTCCTGGGGTGACCGCCAAGTACAACAGGAGCTCATATCCTGTCTCCGGCCTGGAGAGCAGTGGGGATGATGCCAGGAAATCCTTAAGCTCCTCGAAGGCCGCCCTACACTTCTCCGTCCAGGTGAAGTCGCACATCTTGCATAGCACTTTGAAGAATGGGAGGCAGCGGTCCACCGACCTCGAGATGAATCGGCTCAGTGCAGCAATCCGACTCGTCAGGCGCTGAACCTGCTTCTTCGAGGTCGGATGCTCCATTTCGATGATCACTTGGACCTTCTCCAGGTTCGCCTCAATCCCCCTCTGGGTCACCATGAAGTCGAGGAACTTCCCTACCGCTACCCCGAAGGCACACTTCGTCGGGTTCAGCTTCATCTTGTGCTCGCGGAGGTTGTGGAAAGCTTCCATGAGGTCGGCTACATGGTCCAAACTCGGCTTGCTCATAACGAGCATGTCATCCACATAGACTTGCATGTTCCTGCCGATTTGATCTTTAAAGACCCGGTTAACCAGGCACTGATATGTGGCGCCGGCGTTCTTTAAATCGAACGGCATCATCCGATAGCAGTACGTCCCTCGGTTGGTGACGAAGGCGGTGTGCTCCTCATCCTCCGAGTGCATCCAGATCTGGTTGTATCTAGAGAATGCATCCATAAGTGAGAGCAAGCGGTGCCCCGAGGTAGTATCTACTAACTGGTCGATCTTCGGCAGAGGAAAACTGTCCTTTGGACAGGCTCGATTGAGGTCGGTGTAGTCTACACAAATCCTCCACTTTCCATTATTCTTCTTCACCATAACCACATTCGCCAGCCAACTCGGATACTGCACCTCCCGAACGAAGCCGACGGTGAGGAGTTTGTCCACCTCCTCGTTGATCGCCCTTTGTCTCTCCGGTGCGAAACTTCTCTTCTTCTGCCGGACAAGGCAGTACTTCGGGTCGACGCTTAGCTTGTGGGTTATGATCTCTGGCAGGATCCCAGGCATGTCAGCCGCTGTCCAAGCGAACACGTCAGCGTTCGCCTGGAGGAACTCCAGAAGATGGGCCCTTTCATCATCTTGTAGCTATGCTCAAATCTGCACCGTCCTCGCCGGATCGGTTCTGAGAGGGTACGACAGCAGGCGCTCGACTGGGCCACCTCTGGGGTCCTATGCTCTCTGGTTAAGATCGTCCGAGCTGGGGTCGTCCTCGATAGCCTTGGCCCCAGGGCCGGTTTGGAGGCAGTGCTGAATGGGTTGGGGTGCCCCCCTCATCTCCCCGATGCCATAGGGAGTTGGGAATTACACCAACAACCACTTTGTGGAGATGACCGCGTCGAGTAGGTTGAGCCCGGGTCAGCCGAGGATCATGTTGTAGGCTGAAGGGAGCCTAACAATCATGAATGTCATCATGATGGTACTCTGCCGAGGTGGAGTCTCGGCAGTAATGGAGAGGGTAATCTCCCCTTCGACCCCCACAGAATCATCCATGAAACCAACAAGAGACGTGTGCACGGGTCTGAGCTGAGCAAGAAAAAGATTCATCCTAGAGAAAGTATCGTAAGAAAGCACATCCGTGGAGCTTCCACTATCAACCATGATGCGTTTTACAGGATGTTTTGCGATCATCATCTCGACGACCACAGCATCATTGTTTACATTTTTACTTTTATCCTCCCTTCCCTCGTAAAGGAAAGTACATTCTCAAAGTTCCCCCCACCCCGGGCCTTCTTAGAAGCGCGCTCGGCTCTCCAGCATATCATCCCCACCGGCTTCTCGATAAGACGGTTGTCAATGGCAGGGACCGGAGGGAGCACGACGAGCGCCTAAGATTCCGTAGGGGATTTGCCCCCCCACGAACCTTCCAAGGTAGCCTCTCTTTATGAGGTCTTCGATCTCCCTTTTGAGGTTACAGCATTCCTCGGTGTCGTGGCCATAGTCATAGTGGGATTTACAATATTTCGTCATGTCACGACCATTGGACGGCTTCAGCGGAGGCGGGCGCTTCAGGTAGCGCTCACCCTCGATCTCCATGAGGATCTTCTCCCTCGGGGCGAGGAGAGGAGTGAAGTTCTCCTCCGGGATGGGGTCTCCCCTCGGCTTCGGCCTCTGACGAAAGTTCGGAGTAGCTGGTCCAGGCTCTGCATCTCAGAGGTCTCCCTGGGAGAGGGCTTCTTCAGAGGCCTTCCGTCCAGCTCTCTCCTCGTTCGATCCGCCTCCTCGGCGCGGACGTATTTCTGGACTCGGAGGAGGAGCTCGGAGTAAGTCTTGAAGGATTTTTTGTCAAGAGAGTAGGTCAGGCGGGAGTTTCTGAGCCCTCTCTTCAATGCCACCATAGCGACTGGCTCATCAAGGTTGTAGATCTCCAATACGGTAACCTTGAAACGGGCCACGTAGTGCCGTAGGAGCTCGCGGTCTTGCTGCCCGATGGAGAAAAGGCTGTCCGCCTCTCATGGCACCTTCCGACAAACATCAAAGTGGGCCACGAATTTTCGCTCCAGTTGAGCGAAAGAGCCGATGCTTTCGGGCTCAAGGTGGGTGAACCAGATCTGAGCTGCCTTCCGGAGGGTTGCTGGGAAGGCAATGCAAAAAAGGGCGTCGATGGCCCCCTGGACCCTCATGAGGGCCTTGTAGCTTTCCAGGTGGTCCAGGGGGTCGGTGATCCCGTCGTAGGGATCCACCTGTGGCATACAGAACCGACTGGAAACCGGTTCTTCTTGGATCTCTCGGGAGAAGGGAAGACGGGCATCATAGCCCGTTGGCTTGTCGGTAGAGCCCTGCATGTTTGCAAACTGGTGGGATAGCTCCGCCAGCTTGCACTCATGCTCCTCTAGGCGCTTCTCAGCTGTGTGTCTGATGGTCTCGTCAGTGGAACCCTCGACCGAAAGAGACGGAGAAGGTGACATGGGATGGTGTCCATGATGAGGGGTCTTGCTTTTTCGGCCTCAACGGGGTCTGGACGTCACCCACTCGAGGTTCGGGGACCGGCTCTCCCGATCGGTAGACCCGACCTGTTATCTCTTCGCCGAAGTTTAGTGACTACCCCGGTGGCCGGTGATGGCCCGCGACTGCGAAGGCCTTCCTTGGAAGGAATGCAGGCTATCGCGGGATGCTGCGACATAGGCCGCAGGAGTCCCTGGCTGCTGGTGGGTAGCCAAGGATCGTTGCTGGTGTTGGAGCTGGTGCACTACCATAGTGAGGATCTGCATCTGCTGGGCGAGTACGGCCAACTGGACGTCCGTCAGAGGTGGTTGAGCTGGAGCGGGGAGCTCCCCTTCTGGACAATGCAGGTTCCCAAGGGAAGGGAGATCTCCTGCACGGCTGGTGGAAACTTTCCTCGCCCGCGTCGTCACCATCCTCTCGGTGAGCTACTTGCAAGGAATTTAGGTTGGACCAAAGCGCATCCTGCCTCGCCCCCTACCTGGTGCGCCAATCTATTGCCACCAAGATCGTCGTGGCCCGTAACTACTGTCGACGTCGGATCGCCTCTCGTCTCTTCGAGACTGGTCTATGCTTCAGGACCTGCAAAACAGTGTTAGAGACCCGGGCCGGGGATTCTGGCGGGGGCGCTCCAACGGTCAAGTCAATGACGATCCAGGGGAACAGATCCTCCTGGTCGAGTCCCTTGAGATGGACTCCACGCTAGGAGTGAATGTGGTGAGAGTAGAATGCAAGCGTGTTGGAGAGGGTGATGGCCGAGGTGAATCGGAGGTGGCTTTCCTGTGTGTCCTCGCCTCTCTTACTTGCTGGAGTATGTAGGAGTATATTCATTTGTTCATTCGTTACCTCCCCTGTTGGGGGTGCAGATGGCTTTTCTAAGCCCAGGTGGTTGCTGGGCGCATACCTCGGGATCATTGTCATGCCAGCAGGCGCATGCAGCGATGTTCCGTGCCGTGGATGGGACGTCTTTCCCGGTTCGTGATAAGGGAACCTACTATGTGCCCTGACATTCCTCCCGATTGCTCCATTCTGGAAAACTTGGTGGTGCCTTGATTAGAGGGCCGCCGCCACCGGGATTCAAATTTCTTGGTTGACTTCCTCTTTTGGGTGGTGCAGGCAGTTGGTGGAGAGCGTGGTGCCTCGATCATAAAGCCCCTTCCTCTTCTGATGTAAGTGATAGCTGCGGGCAGTTATTACGGCCTGGTGGGCACCTCTCTGTAATCCTCGAGCGACTCGCCGGTGTCCAAGGGGGACGGTGTCACCCCTTCGATTGCTGGTGCCTTCGTCCGAGGTGAAGGCCGAGCTGAAAAGGCAGGGCTCGACTCCGAGGGACTCAACTTTGAAGGGGCTCCACTTGGCGAAGGAGGGCTGGGCTCGACTTCAGACCAAGGGGCTCGACTTGACGGAGGAGGGCAAGACTCGACTCCGAGGGGCTCGACCTCGAAGGGGCTTCACTTGGCGGAAGAGGACTGGGCTTGACTTCGGACCAAGGGGCTCGACTTCGAGAGGGCTCGACCTGGCAGAGGAGGGCAGGACGCGACTCCAGCCCAGAGGGCTCGACCTCGAAGGGGCTCCACGTGGCGAAAAAGGGCTGAGCTCGACTCCGGATCAAAGGGCTCGATCTAGGGGAGGTCGCTTGGCTCCGGCCTAGCGTCCCGATCTCGTGAGGGCTGACCTAGCGGAGGACGGAACTCGACTTCAACAAGCTGCCCCTACATCCTGAAGGCGCTCGACCCGGCAAAGGAGTCCGAGGAGGAGTATCTGGCATGGCGGCTTTCTCCAACATGGCATCTGACAGATGTCCAACGTAAGCGGTCCTTTGATAGGTATTCCACGTCAGCGATCCTGCCATATCAAATGTCATCAAAAAAATACATGTCACAATTAATCAACGATATTTTTATATATGCTGCTAAACTTTTTTTTTAGAACTTTTTTCTTGTGTTTACTAGTATTTTTAAAAAACTGTAAATTTTTAGCAGCAAAAAAAAAAAAAAAAAAAGCATATAAAAAGAAATGTAATAAATAATGGCACTTCAAACTGCCAATCAAGATTTATTACTGGCATCCAAAATGCTACTGAAGAAATTTTTAGCATCAAGAGATGTACTAGCATTTTTAGTAATGCCACTAATGTCTATAGAGGGAATAAAAATTGCTTCTCAGTGGGGAAAAAAAAAAAAGTACGTAAAAAATAGTAACACTTCTCATGACATTTTAAATGTCGTCAAATTAGAAAACGAGTGCAAATCCCCTATGATGCAATGTACATTGTTTGATAGCCATCCATCTTGTATTGGACGGTCTGCATGATGTACCATATGTTATGATGCACCACGCGGCCTATCGAGGAGCCAGTTTCTTTAGAAAATGCCTGGTTTGATTTATATCACTTTTATATGCCAATAATACTTTTATGGTGGTAATTTTCGGGCAAGTCGGCGGTAACAACTTTGTGAATACTTTTCTGCAACCAACGGCACGAGTGCAGCGGAGACCACGAGTTTCTATTGGCAACATTGGAAACCCGGTGGTAAGTGCAGAGCTCTCTTACACAAACCCATGCGGCCAACTTGCCGACTCTCGAGTCATTTGGACTCCTGTGAGCTCACTAGCCGTAGGGGTGTTTTAAAAAAAGAGCTCCAGTAAACGTTAAACAAACTGACAGCTCCCCTCCTTTGGATCCATTAATCCTCGCCAAAGGCTCCAGTGCTCAACAGCACACTCCCCTACTTTTTCCTTCTCCACCTCCTGCCTTGTCTATATATATAATCCTTTCTTTGATGAACCACGTACCATCAACCAACCAATAGTATAGTAAAAAAAAGAAAAATTCTCTTCCTTTCTTAGGTACTAGAATATTACCCTCATGAAGAACTCTCCTCTCCCACCATCTCGTTCCTCTTCCTCTTCACCATCCAGCTGTGCACCCCTTTCTTCTCCTAATATGATCCCCGTTGATGGTCACAAGAGAGATCCAGACCAAGACAAGAGATAACATCACACCTTGAGCTACATAATAATGATTAGTTCAAGTGAAATAATTACTTATTTATTTCTTTTAAAGCATAATTATATAAGTGGATATATTTGTACAGGACTAACACCATTTTTTTTTTTTTTTTCTATAGCGACCCAAGAGTAGGCTGCCCAAGCTTATGATTTAGCTGCTTTAAAATATGAAAGGCCAAATATGGTGACCAACCTTGCTAGCAGTATATACATGCATTGCCCACAGCCATTTATGCGGCTACCAGTGAAGCCTGGGACAGAGCTAGCACAAGAAGACCCAAGGGTTGTAGTACACATCGAAGCAACGGAGACCACCGATCAAACCATGCCAAATGACAACATGCCAGAGATCTCATGGACCTTCGACGTGGACCATGATTTTGGTGCATATCCCTTCTTGATTTCATAAATGGGGATGAGCTGCATGACACCTGGAATGATCTCAGCTTTGAGGAGAAAATAGATCAGTACCTCATTGAAGGCCCTCAAGCAGCAGCAATGACTTGAAAATACCGCTACAAAGGCCTGCCAAAGGGGCGAAGAAGAAAGTTAGGGAGAAAGCTGTGGAGGTGTCCAAAGCCTCTGCAGCCTTCGCGATAAAGAAAGCCTAGGCAGTGGCGGTCTTCTATACATTAGAAGAATTTTACCCTGATCACTGTCAATTTAGCGCGGAGGCCTTTCATAAAGGCTTCAAGTTTGGCAACCACACCCAGGTCACGACCCATCATCCAAGTTGGGCCGTTCCTTCCCAGATGAGCAAGAAGAGTCCAGAGGGGAGCCCTCCCCCAAGTGCAGAGAGGTCATAGTATTTGTCGTCACACCCAAGCCCCTTTAGCCAAAGCTATTATCACGTCCGAGCCCCTTCTAGCCAAAGCCATGATTGTACCTTCCGAGATTGCTCCTACAATCGTCGACCCCAAAGAGAAGATCAGGGAGCTGAATTTGTAATTTTTCTTTTTATTTCCTTTTTGTTTCTTTTATCCTTGTAAAAGAACTTTTCATCAATAAAATAGAGTTTCTAAATCTCTTATTTTTAGAGTGTTATTTGTTCATTTTGGTCATGTACTTGCCTTCAGGGTGGCAAGCCTTCATCAAGTGAATACCTCATCACCGCACTTCTTCCTATGGGTCATAGAAATTAGGATCCATATTGATAGCTTAAAGAAGAAAGTTAAGGTGATGAGCATGAAGGCTGCCGACCATAAAAAGAAGCTTTCAAAGGTGTAGGAGGCGTTTAAAAAGATGAATAAGAAAATCGAATATCTTCATCCATCACTAGATTGTATGCCTTATCACCCATCACCACCTTCAGCAAGATCTGGGCTCAAGGGGAAAGGCAAAGGATGCATCTCTGGTGCCTTCATCACAAGTAGCAGGCTAAGACCTTTAGGAGTTCTTCTCCCTCTCCTTATGGGCAGAACCATCGGGTCGTGCTGGCTTTTTCTCCTCCATCTTATGGGTTGGGGCACACTTTTGTCACATCATCTCTACGTAAAGGGGGTCCACACTTGTGCTTCATGCCAGTCGACCTCGCCTTCACGATATGCTTCCTTTTCTAGTGGCATTCCTATGGGTTACGAGCTATTTCGACTGCCTTCCAAGCTCAAAGGAAAGATTTTGCTATTTTTTGAAGAGGAACTTTATCACCTGGGAGCTCAGACTTGGTCTTGATCCTCCTCTTACTAGCGTGAGACTCGGGAGTGTCTGGAGGTCAAGTTTTAGCCCTTCAAAGTTCATCTTTCATCCGTACTTCGCAAAGCACCCTTAAAACAATATAATCTGACTAAGGCCAAAAATATGTGTAATCCAGAATTTGTCAATAAAATAATGATTTATTTATGTTTCTTGTTCATGTTTACTTGTTATTTGCCAAATTTTGAATCGCATGGCTATAGTATTTGGAACTCTAGCATTTCTGTGAGGAATTTTATTAGAAACTTTAAGGATATCCAACGAGATTTGGCAAGAGCCTTGCTCACCTCGAGGAACTTAGCTTGGGAACCTTCATTATCAAAGCTTCTTGGTTTTTCGCTAGTTAGTGAGGATATATATAATTCGAGAAAGATTATTTATTTAATAAGTGGGGAGACAACATCACTGGTAATACTCCAGAGATTAGCCGAGTTCCAGGATCACAGTAGAGGTGTTTCATCTAGTTGCTTTAGCCGGTAGGTTCCCGACTTGATGACTTCCTCCACGTGATAGAGTCCTTTCCAATTTGATGAAAGCTTACCTCTTTGGCTAAGCTGGGAGATCTCTGCTCGGTGTAGTACTAGGTTGCTAACCTTGAAAGTTTTACTTTAAATTCTAGAGTTGAAGTATTGGACGACTTTATGTTAGTACGCACCATTCTAATGCATGTTCTTTCACAGGCTTTGTCTAGCAAGTCTAAGTCTGCGAGTCATCTTTCCACGTTTGTTTACTCATCAAAGTTTCTAACCCATACTAATAGGATTTCAAGCTCAATGAGTATCACGATTTCAGTTCCAAAAGCTTGGCTAAAAAGTGTCTCTTATCAAAACTCTCGATATCGTCTGATATGCTTGAAGTACATGGTGAAGCTCGTCATCCACGAACCTTTGGCTTTGCACAATCTCTTTTTGATGTCTTGGAGAAAAGTTTGGTTTGTTACTTATGTCTCTCCATTAGCTTGCGGATAAGCTACCAAGATGAGGTGATGTGAGATCCCATGATCCTCACAAAACTCATCGAATCTGGTTCCGATGAATTATCATCCATAATCGGTTATCAACACCTAAGGGATCCCAAATCGACAAATCATGGCCCTCCACACAAAATCTATCACCTTGGCCTCGATAATGCGAGCCAACGGCTCAACCTCTACTCATTTTGTGAAGTAATTTATGGCAACTAGCAGAAACTTTTGCTATACTGTGACGGGCAAAAATGGTCCAAGAACATCTATTCCCCACTACACAAAAGACCAGGGGGCATAAATAGGGATGACCGACATGGGAGGTAGGCACTGAATATTTGAATTCTTTTGACAAATATTGCACCGCATGATGAAGTCCTCCGCATCATTTTGCATCATGGACCAATAGTAATCTTATTGGAGGAGTTTGTATACTAAGACCTTATTGCTGACATGGCTTCTGTATATCCCTTCGTGAACCTTTCTTAGTGCATAATTAGCCTCGAATGGGTGCAAGCATCTAAGGAGGGGCAAGAAGAATGATCTTTTGTAGAACTTCCCTTCATGCAAGAAGTATTAGGAGGCTTGGTATTTCACTTTGCAGGTCTATTTCTGATTCATAGGGAGTGTGCCGCTCTCTAGAAAGTTGATCAACGGATCAATCCAAGAAAGCTCATTGTTTGGTTGCATCACTTCCATCAACTCTTCGATGGTCAGTCTCTTGATCGTTCAAAATAGGCTCCTCTAAGTAATGGCATTGGTGTAGTGGACACCAATTTGGCCAGAAGGTTAGCTCAGGAGTTATCCTTCCTTGATATTTGCTAGATTTCAAAGCTACGGAAGGTGGAAACCAGATCCTTTACCTTTAGATGGTACTTGATCATGTTCTCTTTCCAAGCTTCATAATTGCCTTTGATATGTCCGATGACTAGTTGTGAGTCACTGTAGGCTCTTAGATCCAGTAACCTAATTCTTTAGCTACTTGGAGTCTCATGATCAAGGTTTCATATTCAACTTCATTGTTCATCACAAGGAACTCAAAGCATAGGGCATGCCTGACTACAACTCCTTTCGTGCTTATGATGATCAATCCAACCCCTGACCCTTCGAAGTTGGAAGACCTGTCTACATACACCTCCCAGTGGGCTTTGGGATGGGTCCTTGTGTGGCTGTTGAGGGCTCCACATCATCTACTTCAGCTAGTTCATCAAAGATGGTATATTCAACCAGAAAGTCGATTAATATCTAAGCTTTGATCAACGATTAGAAATGAAATTTGATATCAAATTCAGAAAGTTTGATTACCTACTTGATGATACGCCCCGACATATCAGGCCATGTAGGATGCTTTTCATAGGTTGATCGATTAGGAGGGTGATGATGGGGGCTAAGAAGTATGGTCGAAGCCTCCAAGCAATGATAAGAAAGGCATACACTAGCTTTTCTAGTTTGAAATACCAGGTCTCTATATCCCTCAAGATCCAACTGATGTAGTAGATTGGCCTGTGGATCTTGTTCTGCTCTAGATCAGCACCGCGCCCATTGCTAGGGACGAAGTTGCTAGGTATAGGAATAGTTCCTTGCTCAGGTCCTGCTTGCTTAAAAGTGGGAGAGAACTGAGATTGTTTTTAAGGTCTTCAAAAGCTTGATGATATTCCTCAGTCCACTAGAAATTCTTGGACTGCTTTAAGGTTCGGAAGAGGGGAAGGCATTGCTCGACCCACTTGGAGAGAAGCCGATAAAGGACAGTAATCCTTCCCATGACACGTTGACATCTTTGATCATCTTCGGGGGACCTATCTCCTAAATGGCTTTAGTTTTTTTAGGGTTGGCATCCATCCTTCGATAAGAGACCATGAAATAAAGGAACTTTCCAGAGACCACTCCAAAGACATACTTAGTGGGGTTCAACTTCATCTGGTATTTTTGCAAGGTGGTGAAGGCTTCTCAAAAGTAGTCAATGTGGGTCCCAATAACTTTACTCTTAATGAGCATATCATCTACGTACACCTCTATCTTTCTTCCGATCTAATCTTTGAAAATTTTGTTCATAAGATGATGATAAATGATACCTGTATTTTTTAGACCAATTGGCATAACTCTTAATAGAAAAGATCCCAAACAGTAATAAAAGTGATTTTTTCTTCATCTTCAAGAGCCATCCAGATTTAGTTATAGCCAAAGAAGATTCCATGAAGCTAAGTAGATCATGACCCAACATGGCATCTACCATATGATCAATCCTCAACAAAGGGTAGCTATTCTTTGGATAAGTTCTATTCAGGTCGGTGAAGTCGATGCAAATCTACCACTTTCCATTCACCTTCTTTATCATGACCACATTAGAGATCCACTTTGGATAAGATGTCTCCCTGATAAATCCTATATTGAGCAATTTATCGACCTCCTCGATTATCGCCTTCTAGCATTCAGGTACAAAACACTACTTTTGTTTGAAGGATTGATGCTTTATATCCATGTTCAGTTGGTGCGATATTATCGAGGGATCAGTGCCCATCATATTAATTGGTGTCCAAGCGAAGATATCAGCATTTTCCTGTAAAAATGAAGCCGGTTGGTTTTTGGTTACTTGATCTAGATTGGAGTTAATCCGAACTATATGCTCCGGGTTCCTGTCTGCTAGAGGTACGAAGATGAGATCCTTGGTTGGTTCTTCTTGTTGCTTGGTCAGGTCATCATGGGTATCCAGCCCTTCAACCGGATAAGTGTCAGTGATTTTGGTTCCTTGGAGTGCACTATAATAGAAGTGGCATACCAAGCCCTGATCTCCACAAACCTCTCCGACCCCGTGCATTATTAGAAACATTATCTTTAAGCAATAATTTAATACAACCACTAGAAAGATGTTAGGCCTGGTCGTCCGATGATGGCATTGTAAGCTAAAGGTGCTCGGATAATGAGAAAATCAACCTAGATAATGGATCGATGAGGATAATATCCCATCCTCATAGGTAAGGTGACCACTCCCTCAACCTGGATTACATCTCTAGTAAAACAGACCAAGGGGAAGTCTACTCTTCCTAACCAGTCAATGTATATTCCCATTTTGACAAAAGTATCACAATAAAAGATATCGACTGAACTTTCATTATCTATGAGGATGTGGCATAGATCATAGTTTTCAATAATTAAGGTTACCAACTACCACATCGTTATATGAAAACTGGAGCCCTTGGTTATCTTCCTCGATTAAAATTATTGATTCTCTAGCCCATCTCTCACTTGGTCATCTTTTGTCATCGAAGTCAATGTGGTGGCACCCCTCAATGATGATGTGCATTGTCCCAAACAGAAGTGGATCGCCCTTTTCTTGAGGCTTGGATCATTGCAAATGTTTGGTTGGTCGAGGCGATCTCGACCGATCCCCATGCTCCCTTCGGTATCAGATGAATTCATCAAGGTGGCCTCATCCGATGAGCTCCTTGATCTCATCTCAGAGTTGGATGCATTCTTCAGTGTCGTGGTTGTGATCGTAGTGATATAGGTAAAATTTGTTTGGATTTCTATGAGCCGATAGAGTCAAAAAATTTTGGACTTCTAGGAGTTGCCCTTTAATCTCCGTCAGCATTTTTTTTTCTAAGCTTATTCAATGAAGTATAGGTATTGAACTTTCTCAGTGATGATGCTGGACAGCCTTCTCCACGAGGGCTCCTAGGTCAGCGATCTCGACGGATCATATTTTTCTCCTCCCAAGGTAAGGATCTGGAGTACGACCGAATCCTTTCTTCTAATCTCGGGAAGTGTTTATGACTAACTTGTAGTTTTCCACCACCCCTCAGTGAGGAAGTGGTAGGAAATTCTTCCTGTATGAAGGTATCCTCTATCCATGTGTATTTCTCCATCCGGGTCAACATATCAGCAAAGTCTTGGAGATAAGTTTTGATTAGTAACTTGTTGAGATCATTCTTCTATAAGTCATTTATCATAACCGACATAGTGACTGATTGATCTAAGTCGTAAACTTTTAAAGTAGCCATGTTGAAGCAGCTAACGAAGGCTCGGATTGACTCCCCTTCCTTTTGCTTAAGGGTGTGGAGATAGTCTGACCACTTTGCTATCGCTTGCTGTTTACAAGTTACAAAGTGATTAGCTAAGGACCGACTTAATTGCTCAAAAGACCATTCTTGGTTTTAAACTTGAGTACCAATATCAAGCTACTCCTTTCAACATGAATAGGAAAACTCAACAAAGAATGGAATCGAGGGCCAATGGAGGAGAGTTGCTGCTTTGAAACTCTCCAAGCGATCGATGAAATCAGTAATCCCATCATAACTTTCCATCTATGAGATCTTAAAGTGTTAGGAAAGCGGCGCCTGCATTATCTTGGTGTCAAAAGGTAGGTCATTATTAAACCCATCATGTGGTGTTGATGAGAGATTACAAATCATCTAAATCCACTGGTCCAACTCCTTAAACTTCCGCTCGACTGTAGGATCCCGAATGGTGGGGACCTCTAATTGCTGAGGAGATCATTGGCCTGAGATTGAATCATACCCCGATCGGGGGTTTTGAGATCGTCACCTCCTTGGCTCCGGGCTTCTAGGATAGCAACAGTGGATGATCTTCCTTTTAGGATCCCTGGAAGGGACTTATGACTGCTCCGATGGAGGTGGTGCTATTTGCAATGCTAAATAAGATTGCAATGCCTTGGGAGCCGATGTGGGAGGTAGTTGCACTGTAGGTTGAGAGGCTACGAGTGGTGCCACTAGAGGGGGCCGCACCGCAGGGAGTGGTGTGAAAGAGGTTTGAATAGCCTGAACGACCACCATCAAGTTCTGGACTTGCAGAAAGAGCAGGTTAAATTGTTCTATACTAACCATCATCATTTACAAAGATGGAGAGGCCCCTACTGGTATTGGCAAGGGCTAATGGTAGCTTGGCTCTCTGGTGGCCTGGAGGCGACAGTGTTAGTATGATAGGATGCAGCTTTCTTGGATGGCATTATCAATCTACCTTCAGACCATGCTTTTCAAAGCTGTATCAAGCCCTTCCTCTCTTCTATTGGTGCTACAATCTATCTAGAACCAGAGATGCTACAGCTGGTGATGAGGGTTAGTCTAAAGGAGGTGAAATCTATAAAAAAATTCTGACTAAAAAAAGTTCCGGATGGACCCTCCGATATTCAAGTTAGTTTTCGACATGATAATAGTATGAGCATGGTGGCAAAGAATTTTTAAGCACCTTGGAAGTCTTTGGGAGTATAGGTAAAGGGCTAGGATATTTTTAGAATAAAGAGAATATGGACAGATTCGATGAGAAGTGACAAGGCTTATCAACATGCTATCAAAAGATTTTTTTATTTGCAAGGATGTCCATTCCATTTTAATTAGCACTTTATCCTTATGTGGAGTTTTATCATATTTCTTTAATAGCGATATGAACTATTGTATAAGCCCAGTCATGCTCTCTTAAATATGAAGATATGGTAGAGATAAGCGATTATTAGAAGTTATGTAACCTTTTGACCATGCGATCTAATACTTGAGAACGAGCATCGATAAAGTTGGTCTTCAGAAGGTTTGAATGAGTATATCGCCCAGTGACCTGTTTGCCATTAGACCTACAAAATGACACTTGATCCAAGTATTTCTATTAAGTCCGAGAAATGGTCAACCAGGAAATACTTGATCTGATGGCCTTAGTCGAAGGTGAAATACATGTGCCTTTAGATAATTCAACTGATGGGAGGCTAGTTGCTGCCAAGACCAGGTTGGACGAAGGTGGCCGATGAGTGCATGATAACTTTTGGGAGCCGGTTAACAAATACCAATTACTATCGAGACCTGCTCAGACAAGGGCACCTGGCGGTTTGGCATCCAACTGGATCCGATTGGTCAAAAAAGGCACCAGCTATGTGGCTGAGTCATGCTCGAAAGTATAATCAACTCTAAGGCTCACTCGGGTAGCAGGACTTGCAGTCTGATACTTAGCTGGACTGATTGGCTGAGAAGAGCACCAACTTCTCCGATAAAGAATCAGTTAAGTGATGGGATCGACCAAGCACTAATCATGTTGTCCTGTCTGATAATATTGGAATAGAGGAGGAATTTCCTTTTAATGAAGATCCTGCTTCGATGAATAATTGGCAGGCACGAGCGCATAGCAGAGCCATTTGACCAGCATATCAAACTACTTACTAACGATTTAGACTGAAACTTTTCCGATCAAGGATCCAATTCAATGAGTGGTCGATAGACACACGGCTAGGTCATCCAATCTTGCTTGCATGTAGGTGGTTGGACCTGTACATTACCTGGCAACGCTAAAACCGAGAGGTAATTTCTTGCCGACCAGGATCCCCATCCAATGGATGGTCAGAAAATGTGATATTAAGTCTTCCATGAAAATTTATTGATTTAGACTTCACGTCCTTAGCACAAGTATTTTTTTTTTTAACATTGATTAACAAGAAAGAAAAAAAGAATTCAAAAACTTTTTAAAATAAAATATTCTAATATTTCTAGACTCTTTAACACTTTTGAAAAAGGAATGCTTGCTGGCCGAGGATACGAACCTGAGAAATAATTTGTAAAAAGATTAATTATCAATTAATTATTTTCAAATCATATTAGGATTTAGATTAGTTAAAGAATCTTTATTTTAAAATCTTTAGCTGCCATGCACGTGCTATAAATGGTACAACCAAAAAAGGGAGAACAAAATAACACTACAAGCATGCATCATTATATATATATAGAAGGAGAAGAAACTAAGAAAAATGAATCTAACTTGGAAGTAGGGGAGGTATTATCTTCAATCCAGTTAATAGATATTTAGAACTTTATTGATTTAGGAATAGAAAGACTTTTGGAATCTCACTACATAATTAAAAATAAAATAAAGTTAATAGCAAATTGACCAAGACCATGAATGCGGTTATATTGCATTAGAGCAAACATTTTATTATTAACGGATATATAGCTGCAGGGTTCAAAGATTTTAGATTTTGCAGCTACCAATTGCCAGACGAACAAGAGAAGGTGGATTCATGATATGCTTATGAAAGTAGAGTTCTCAAAATATTCAAAGTTTGAATACATCTAATACATTTACAAGACATAAAATATGAGGTAATATAAATTATTAATGCCATTAACTTCATTGGCTTGCATTTCTAAAGAAATTTTTATATAACAAATTTCAAAACATAAATGTGCAATTAATCCTTAACTCATTTAAGATTGAACTACCAATGGGTTTGGCAAAATATGATAGTAAACTAGTAACATAAGTGGCTTAATTAATTAAAGAAGTTTTATGATGTGGTTCTGGCACTCAAATTAAAAAATCCCAACCAGTAAAGAATCATATAGAATCATTAACTGTTGACTTTTTTTTTCCTTGTAGAACATTTCTGAGATTCAATCATGTTAGGAAATAGACACCAGGTTA
The DNA here is from genome assembly GCA_021397845.1 of Areca catechu. NCBI lineage: Eukaryota > Viridiplantae > Streptophyta > Magnoliopsida > Arecales > Arecaceae > Areca > Areca catechu. The sequence continues at coordinate 170,640,504 of CM038050.1, forward strand.
GATATAGGTCAGATGCTGTTGAATCTGGATCAGAATACAATTCAAATTGATATCAGTATATTACTTGAGTTTAATGCATAAAACTTACCCAAATAGTGAACAGAAGACATGAATAGAAATAAGACCCATAGGAATCTCCTGTTTAAAGACAGATTTTCAATACATCTAATTGTGTGGATCCTTGGAAAACATAAAATTGAAAAGTGAACCTAAATCAATCTTTCATTTAATGAAATCAAAAGTCTCTCTCGCTCTCTTACACAATTCTGACAAAAATGTAGGTTAGGGTTTAGAATAAGATGGAGCATAATTTGATCTATATGAATCTGAACTCAAATAGAGGTTTATTTTTAGGCTTTGGAACTCAAGCACGCTTATTAGTTGTCTTGAAAAATCGACATGATCTAAACCAACAAAAAAAAATATAGCCATTGACAAGAAGAAAAGAAAAGGAGAGATATGAAAAAAGTTTGAATAAAAGATACAGGCCCAAAATGTTCAACAAATTGCAGAATGAATCTGATCTTGCTTTGGCTAAAACCAACTTATTCATAGCCCTACCACAGGCATGGCCATCCCTAGCTCAATTTCATTTCTTCCTATCATCAACCCAAACCCAAGTTTGTTTAAGAATGCATCAAAACATATGATTCTTCTACTTAACATTCAAAATATTCATTTTTGTGATATTAGGATCCAACTGGGAGATTCTTTCCTTTTTCATTTAAGCTCATAGAGATTCAAAGTTAAGATCCTTTATCTGCTATCAATAAACATGGAGAGGGAGAAAAGTAAGTCCTAAGTCAAATGTTGTTAATGCATGGTCTATTTATGTAAATATAACATCAATCAATTTTACAAATAGAAGATCACTAAAAAATATAAAGAACCAACAACAGTTTCCAAAGATGAAAATCTACCTATTTAATGTTTTGTATGCAGGCAAGTCTTGAATGCTGGAGATATCTTCCAGCACAAGCTCTTGCTCTAATTGTGTTCTTGTGGACTTCAGGACCTCCTGGAATAAATAAAATAAAAAATAAAAAAAAATGCAAAGAAAGAAGATTAGGAAAGAATGATCCAAGGAATACAAAAATAAGAACCATAAAAACCAAACACAAGATTGTGTGTAATTACATTAAATTCCATGTAAGTAGCTTGTCTTGCTAGCCACTGTGCATCCAGCATCTGAAAGGCCACACAGTAAAGATTATCAAATGCCATCTCATCTTCTCCAAGCAGTTCTAGAAAGCGAGCTCCAGCTCTGGAGGTTAGTCTGTCTGTCAGAAAGGCCAAGGTGCATTAGTGCCAATCATCTTGGCATATCTGCCAGTTTATAGACTGTTTTACAATTACCTGACTGCAGCTCCAACATTTGTACCAGTGTATAAGATATATTGATACCAGCTATGGCAAATGGATACTCCCATATAGCTCTTGTTCCATTTCGTTTGTGCAGCAGTCTCTGGAACGAATCCTACAAAAGAAAATACTGAAGTTTTCAGGATTACTGGTTCATGGCTTGTCATATTCTCTTTGTTGGGAACCTGATAGATTCATATTAAGTCATCAACAATGAAAAGGAATTACTGGGTAGTTTTTCGCAAAATAGATTAGGTTCTCCAGTGATATAAATCCACCGCCCCTAAAAGCAAACAGTTGACAAAAATTATATCAAACAAAAAAGGTCAGTTGATCCCAGCAGAAGATTGCCATTCCTTCTGCACTAGGTGCATGATACACACCTGAAGTCTGTTGATGGGTCAGAACCCTGCCAACCCATCTCCTTCCACAAATCTGATTTAAGAGGAGGAATTTTTCGATTAGGATAAGCCAACCTCCAAAGTTGTTTCAGGGCATCCTGCAATAAAATAACAAAGCTAACTAACATGCATTCCATTTCAGATTGATTCCAGCAGTCACCAGTAAAAGTACTTAACATTAACAAATATATCCTATTTGCAATTGGAAAGAAATATTTGCAAGCAGCATGATGAAGTGCATCATCACAGTCTAGAAAAGGGGAGTACCTGATGATCCGCTTGGGAGATATCAAATGGGACCTCCAACCTCCGCCTTAAATTTCCTAATCTTTCTTCCTACATGATCGGAGAGTCCAAAAAATATCAGCAGAACATAAATCAATATGATAAGAAATATATCCACAAATTTCAAATTTTAAAGAAGTTATTCTATTCAACAAATACAAAATAGCATCATATCACCAGAATCAAAGCACCATATATCAATATTTAAACAACAGAAAAGGTGAATTAAGCACTATTTCTAAATTCAAAAGAAAATCAAAGGTGAAAAGTTCAGCAACAAAGGTACAGTTCCATTTTCTTATCTAATTGTTTGCAAATTGAGTGCCAGTTCATTAGTTAAAAGTTATGTGCACTACAAAATTCAAGCGCGCATAAGAAAATTTGCCAAGCTGGAACTTTTGGCTTGAAAAGATACATTCTCATTTTGTCAAGCAAAGTATTCTTAAGGAATGTGTAATACAAAAGATGATATAGCCAACACCAAAAGAACCTTGAACGAGAAAAAAGGCATACCTCTACTAGTCAGTGGGCCCAGACAACTAATAGAAAACCAAAGAAGAACAAGGATGTTTAAATGCAGAGCTGAGTGGAGAAAAGGTAAGGAATTGAGCATAAACCTATTCTCTATTGTTTTGTTGAGAACAGAGTAAAATAAATTAAGGAAACATGATGGGCTTTAATTTTTTTTCCACATAGTAAAAGTTTTTCCTTTACAAAAAGGTATGGTCTTGGCTGCATGAGGTTTTGAAGAGTAGGGAAAAAAATTGGAATACAGAAAAAGAAAAAGAAAACAAAAACAAACAAAAATTGGAAACCATATAATATTTGGTTGCTTTACAAATATATTAAGTTAAAGAGAAACTAACTCTCTTTATTTGTTGAAAAGAACGTGCAAGAGAAAATGGGTCAATTTCTATCCATTACTCTAGCATATAGGAAGAATAGCCATTACATGATTGTATAGGGAGTGGATAATATAACTTGAATTTCAGGTATACAAAGTTTGTTCTTATGACCAAAAAGCAAACATCCTCCAATCATACACAAAAAATAAAGTACCATAAGCATAAATGTATCTATCAAAAAACTGAATATACATGATGTTGCCCAAAAGATTCTAATAATAACATAAAAGCAATAGCCATAACATGTCTCTCTTGTACGAAGAACTAAAGAAGTTTTTCTAACAATGATAAGCAGGGGAGAGCCACACTAAATATACAACCAATGACATAGATATACAGTCAATAAGGGCAGTCTTATTTGTTGCTCTTTCAGGCAGGGATATGAGCATGTAAAATCTTCAGCACCCCTGTCAATGACTAAGCAATGGTACCCTTTATATTCACAACACTGGATAATTATTGTCACTAAATTATTCTATCTAAAAATATCTGCAAGTAACGTTGAGTGAGTGAGTACAACAAGCAAACAATTCGCCAAAATGAAGTAAATTTATCAGTGCCATACTTCTGAAGTAATCAGTTACACTGACACAAAGTAATATATACATCGTCCAACAGAAAATGACAACAAAAGACTCCATAAAGAACAATGCTTTGAGCTTGTGTAAACTGAAAACTGATTCAGAGATATTTGGTGGCATTGGTCACTGAGCATAGAAATTTATTAAAACAAAAAAGAGACTACAGACAACTCATCAGTTCCACCTGTAAAGGACTAAGACGTATAGGAAATTTCTTCTCATTGTGCCTATTTTGACTTCTAGAGGAATGACAGAAAAGCCTCCGTAAGAATGATCCAAATCCAATGAAGATATTTGCTACAAAAACAAAAAGGGTTATCAGCATCATTCACAGCGTATAAATGGAAAGTCAATATTAAAAGAGTAGCTTAAAGAAAGAGATACTTCTAGTCAGAAATATCTAATTACAACTTAAATGAGAAACAAGTAGCAAAATATTTCCTTGCTTATGATAAAATAGGGTATAAATCCACTCCATTCTTTGAGAATTAATAAAAAGCAAAGGAAACCAACTAAAATGTGAGCTAATAAATGCTAGCCCCGGCATAAGTAATTGAAGCAAAGTAGGAGTTATCACATCAAGCCAGAGGGCACAGGTACTGCAAAATCCAACTTGGCATAAAATAACAATTGCACTTATAAAATTCGAGTGCTCATGTTCCTAAATATCGCAGGATCACAACTTAAGCAAGTCCCATGACATGAAATATACATCTCACACTTACAACTGCTCAATTCAATGCAAAAGTTGCAAAGCTATTTACTTACAAATCAGACTTAAACTTGCTTCCTCTGATATCCACCATGTTGCTAGGCATATAACAAATTGATCATTAGTTATGTCTGGCTATCAATGACCGACAAGTCCACGATTCAGTTTTTATGGATTACACAAAAGATCATTATCATTTGAAATGCCACAACAATCAGGCAGATGAAACATCATGACCAACACATGCATGGGAGTTTTTATAAAAAGATACATGAAAATGTTCTACCATAGGACTCTTGTCAAGATAAGATTTTCTTAGGTTTGTGAGTTTTCTCTTGCTTAACATATATTTGATGAAAATTTCAGTTTACAACAGCATTGTGTACTATAAAACTCAACATGTAGTTTTTACATAAGACGTGTCTGGTATGTATTACCGTTTACGATATCCTTCAATTAAGACAAAGTCAAAACCAACTCATATTTCAGCAAATAATCATGAGGAGCCCATCAATTATTCAAAGTTGTATAGTGTAACTACAATCTAGTGCAAACCACTTCTCTAATATGAATAGGAGTAAAGATTGACTATGAGATTCCACAAAATATTAGCTAAAACAGAGGCCGACAAGAGACTAATCAAAAGGCATAGATGATATCACATCCAATGATGTCTACACATATCCACCAATAATTAGATGTACTCCTTGTGCTGCTACAATTCTTTGAGCTACCAACCTTTCCTCCCTACAATCATCATGTTATTAAATTTTATTGTTCTACAATGCAAGTCATTTCACCTATCAGGTTATCACATCAGAGTATTCATTATATTCACATTATTAACAATTATGCCAGTTCCATATTTAGTCAATACCAGTCAGACATTTAACTTTAAATCTCATTCTTAACAACTACAAGAAGAAGGTGGTATATTTGAAATTTTCATAACGTGCAATGCATAGAAATAACAGGACAAACATGTCAAAAAGAGAAGTTTGGATGATGGAAGTCCCAGTGAAATAATGATCTATGACTTGTTATTATTTTGGGCTTCAACTATATACATGAAACAATTTCGTCAAGCATATACTAGTTATGCCCATGTATCAGGTAGGTACCAGCAGAAGTGAACATATAAAATCCTAGCTATAGACTAAGTATGAAGAGGTATGCTTTATGATTATTACCAATCCTCCTTGCCGATTGAGCAATGAAGTGTGACACATGATATGCCCACTGGAGGCACTCCTGCTTTTTGTCATCCCAGAAGTCTTGCTGGCCTCTGCAGCTATCTCTCTATGAACAACACAACAAGTGGAACAAGACAACAATGAGAAATTAAATCTAAGTAAAAATCAGCATCTTTAATTCAGTGGAAACAAAATACCACTTCAGTGTAGCTCTCATCATTATCATGTTCTCCCAGAAGAGGTTCTCTTAGAGCATCCAATTCTGATTTGTCCATACTTTCATTTTTCCTTTCATCAATATCACCATGATTGAGCTGTTTTCTGACTGTTCTTGCTGCCATTATGTCAGCCTACTTAACTCCTTACCACGGCTGCTAACTATGTAAACATGCAAGACATCAACTTCACACTTAACATAATCAGGAAAATATTCTTAATTTTAAAGTAATACTTAGTACCATGAATAAGTTACGACTTGGATGGCTTTGCCTCCATTTTCCTATTAAAAAAAAAAAACCCATAGTACTATAAATACAAAATATTTGATCAAAATTTAGAACGTTGCTCAAGAACGCACTAAAAGAGTACACAATATCCAATCAATCCCTTCTCGCTAAACAAATTTCCACCAATCCCATGCCTTGTGAATAGTGATCCACATCATACATTCATACAAACAAAATATAACAAACAGTTCCAAGTACCTCATCAACCATTACCATAATTCTGTCCCAATAATTTTTCTAAATCAGCATGAACAAAAAAAAAAAAAGAGAAACTTCCAGGTAACTTTCGCTCCATCACTCTTAGTTCCGACATATGTGAAAAGAACCAACAATGTATACACTGCCTTTACAAGCAAAATATGTCCTAAATCTAATGAATATGCTATTAGATTCATGTCCTGGTTCATATGACAAAGTCAGGATCGAATACTCAAATAATATATGATTAATCTATTCGCTTTACTTTCGGTTATTCCCAATAGTTCCATTCCTTTTTCCCTAATTGATTGCTTGAAATGAAGATAAAATAACAAAAAAATAAAAAAATAAAAAAACAAAACACTTTTTGAAAAAAATTAGTGAATACAAGCCTTCGTGAACCCCGGACAACCCCAAAAACACCAAATAATTACAAAAGAAGCAAATTCCGCGTCAGGCCCAGGTAATCGGCATCAAAACCACAACATAGATGGGAAATTGGACACAACCAACCATGAAATGATTGCAAAAAAAGAAGGGGGAGGGGGGGGGGGGGGGGGGGGATGGTGCGGGGATTCGAAGGAGAGAGGCAAAACCTCGCGATCCAAATTATGGGAGGCGGAGAGCGACCCAATGGGATTTGGGGCGCAAGCAGGCATGGTCGCGCTCCTTTCCCCGTCAGGAAAAAGAGCGAGCGGAGAAAGCAGCAGCCGCTGGGGGACCTTCGTCTTGGACTGGTTTCCTGGACCGCCTGCGTGGCCGCCCGGATGCCTGGAGAGAGCAGGGGTGGGTCCGGACGCGTTAGACCGGGAGGATTTACCACTGGAGAAAGTTCGGCCGACACGGGTGATGTGGCGCAAATTGGAGTGATTTTTATCATTCTTTCCCACTACGCAGTGGCCTGCTCCAGTCCATGTAAGCCCCCTGCAATTAGAGGGAAAGACCTTCATGCTGGCGAAAAGATGCGGAACTCATCAACGGTTGATATATATAGAAAGAATCGATGGATAAAATTCTTGCTACATCAATATCGGATGGAGACGGTACGGATAGGCCAAGGTGAGGACTCATCAAGGCGGCCGGTTTTTTATGAAGCCTCCATGGGCCGCAGCAACCCGGAATTGTGGTATGATATAGAAAATTGGTGTTCATCAATTGCTTTGTTTATGTGAAAAATAGTATGGAATCAACTTCCATATTGTAGCATCTTAATGATCTGCGAGTCATTGTAATTTATGCCTTAAATTTTGAGGTATATCTTTCTCTCTCGTGTTATTCTGGACTGCGGATTGATGGATTTATATTTGGAGATTGACACTTATTGTTGATGCAACTCCTATTTCAACTCTCTCAATTGGTATTTTTTTTTGTAATATTAAAGAAAAATGTGATAGGGGCGACCAGATTTATGAGACTATTTTGATGTCATATGTTTCTTTCAAAATGTCTTTTGAAATCCTAAAATAATTTTTGCGAAAGCATCCATCCTAGCCTATGAGTGTATCCGCATGACTGCTGTTGTGACAATAACCCAGTCACTCGGTCTCGATGAAGCAACAAGGAAGTATGATGAAGTTGATTGATGATGAAATTGGCTAATCAAGAAGTATGACCATAGCTCATAAAGACCAACCAAAGGTCATAAAGGTCGATCAGAGGTCATCACGGCCAACCAACTTAAGGCCCCATCAAGAGTGATTAGTTATGGCAATGCCTATAAAAAGAGATAAGAGGGGATCTCCGAGGTAAGCAAGGCATGTCCACATTATGCCCCTTTGACTCTTCCCTTTTTTTATCTATCTTTCTTTGAACTCTCCATTCTGTTGCCTAAATCATCTTACTGACTTGAGCGTTGGAGTGTCCCCCGCCGAAAACCTGTCCCAGGAATCTTTTGTAGGTCTCCATTCAAGAAGAACGCTCAGGAGCAGGATCTCATTCGGTTGGAAAAACGAGCGGGATTGCCCAGCACCGCCGAAGCTTCAGCCGTGGGTGATTTATCCACAACAAATTGGTGCGCTAGGTAGGGGTACGTTATTCTTCCTTGGAAAGGAGAATTTCAAGAAAAGGCAAAATGGAAGAGGAAGGAGGTCATAAAGGTCAATCAAGGCACAATACCGATCAACGCCCAAAGTCGATCCATGTACAAGGTCGATCCATGCACAAGGCCGATCAAGGTACAAAGCCGTTCCATGTACAAGATCGATCAATGCACAAAGCCGATCAACATCCAAGGCTGATCCATGTACAAGGCCGATCAAGGCACAAGGCTAATCCATGCACAAGGCCGATCAACGCCCAAGGCCGATCCATGCACAAGGTCGATCAAGGTACAAGGCTGATCAACACTCAAGGCCAATTGATGCATAAGGCTGATCAAGGTGCAACGCCGATCTACACATAAGGGTGATCCATGTACAAGGCCGATCAACATCCAAAGTCAATCGATGCACAAGGCTGATCAAGGCACAAGACCGATCCACGTATAAGGTTGATCCATGTGCAAGATCGATCAACGTCCAAGGCCGATCGATGCACAAGGCATCAACGCGCAAAGTTGATCCATCATAACAAAAATGAAGATGACAAGAAATGAGCCTACCTTATCGGTATGTCTGATGAGTGTAAAGACGGGCTTGACCAACCTACCTTATCAACATGATCTATAAGCACAAAGGTGGGCCTGACCAATCTACCTTATCGGTATGTCCGACGAGTACAAAGGCAGGCCCGACCAGCCTACCTTATCAACATGATCTACAAGTACAAAGGCGGGCCTAATCAGCCTACCTTATCGGTATGTCCGACGAGTGCAAAGACAGGCCTGATCAGCCTACCTTATCAACATAATTTACAAGCACAATGATGGGCCTGATCAGCCTACTTTATGCCAATATCGAGGCTGGAGAGATGAAATTACTTCTTTTGCCCAAAAAAGAATAAAAGTCGAAGCACTTCATTGACAACATTTTGAGCTTGGGAGTGGGGGGACCTTGTCATGATAATAACTCAATCACTCGGCCTCGATGAAGTAACAAGGAAGTATGATTGATTAAAGAGTATGACTAGAGCTCATGAAGATCAACTAGAGGTCATAAAGGTCGACCAGAGGTCACAAGGCCAACCAACTTGAGGCCCCATCAAGAGTGAACCTGGTTGTTATAACCAACTAGGTATGTAACTAACTCTGGTTGTTATAACCAACTACTGGTTATTATAACCAATTAGGTATATAACCAACTACTAGTTGTTATAACCAACTGGGTTTATAACTAACTACCAGCAATAACTATAATCGGTTAAGGGGAAGTTGTACTAACCGACTTTCCCAACCAAAATCAAAAAGGCTTAACTACTTTTAGTTATGGCAATGCCTATAAAAAGAGGTAAGAGGGGATCTCCGAGAGAAACAAGTCTAAGGCAAGCCCACACTATGCCACTTTGACTCTTTTCTTTTTTCATCTCTCTTTCTTTTAACTATGCATTCTATTGTCTAGATCACCCCACTGACTTGAATGTCGAAGTGTCCCCCATCGGAAACCCAGCCCTGGGGACCTTTTGCAGGTCTCCATCCGAGAAGAGCGCTCAGGAGCAGGATCTCATCTGGTCGAAAGAACGAGCGGAATTGCCTGGCACTGCTGAAGCCTCAGCCATGGGTGATTTATCCATAATAGATTGGTACGCCAGGTAGGGATACATTATTCCCCCTTGGGAAGAAGAATTTCAAGAAAAGATAAGATGGAAGAGAAAAGAGCAAACCTAGAAAAGGCAGGGGAGTTGCTAGGAATCTTCATCAATGAGGTCACAGCAGCGTCAACAGATTGGAAAGTCGAGGGGCATCCTTCTATGGTCATCGATCCAACTACAGTTGGAAGCTCTTCTGAGTGACGACCGGTCCAGAGATCGCTAAGGGGAGTCCCTCTTGTGAGTGCTGATCATTTTACTTGTGGACACCAATTGTCCTTTTTGAGGATGCTGATCGCTTGTGGTCATTTGAAGGAGCCAATCACTTATTATCACTAAAGGTGCTAATCAGATTAAAAGCCGAGCACCTGCGGTCATCGATCCGACCATGGAGAGGGAAGACCAAACCAAGGGCCTTGCAGCCAACTCACAAGGCCGATCCATGCACAAGACCGATTAAGGTACAAGGTTGATCAATGTCCAAGGCCAATCCATGCACAAGGCCGATCCATGTACAAGGCCAATCAAGGTGCAAGGCTGATCCATGCACAAGGTCGATCAATGCCCAAGGCCGATCCATGCACAAGGCTGATTAAGGCACAAGGCCGATCAATGCCCAAGTCCGATCTATGCACAAGGCTGATTAAGGCACAAGGCCGATCAATGCCCAAGGCCGATCCATGCACAAGGCCGATCAACACCCAAGGTCGATCCTGCACAAGAAAAATGAAGATGACAAGAAATGAGCTTACCTTATCGGTATGTCCGACGAGTGCAAAGGCAGGCCTGACCAGCCTACCTTATCAACATGATCTACAAGTATAAAGGTAGGCCTGACTAGCCGACCTTATCAGTATATCCGATGAGTGCAAAGGTGGGTTGACAGCCTATCTTCTTATATGACGGTCACCTTTGGATCCCAAGAAGTTGGAAGTGACATGAGACTTTTGTTGACAAGATCAGCATTAGACATGATTGTTTCTAAACTTCTCATGCCATTGACAATGTTTGTGAATCTAGTGTACATATCAGTGATAGATTCATTGGATTCCATTCAGAACATCTCATAAGTGTGCACTTACATGTTTGCTTTTGTGTTCTTCACTTGATCAGTACACTCATTGGTAACTTTAAGTGTGTCCCATATTTTCTTAGCAGATGTGCATGTAGAAATCCTATTAAACTGACTAGAATCTAGTACACAATAAAGGAGATTCATTGCTTTTGCATTAATCTCGGATTGTTTAATATCATTTTCATCCCAATCCTCTTCGAGCTTTGGGATGGAAACACCATTAACTATAATCGAAGGAATATGTGGACCTTTATCAATAACTTTTCATAAATTATAATCTATTGAATGCATATAAATTCTCATTCTAGTTTTTCAATAAGTATAATTTAATCTATTAAAATATGGAGGTCTATTTGAGGCTTGTCCCTCAACTACACTAGTACTAAGGGGGTTGCTATAAATCTTTACTCAAGGCGGTTAGACCTATATACTGAGAACGTGACTCTGATACCACTTGTTGCCCAGTAAGCAACCCAAGAGGTGGGTGAATTGGGTTTCTAAAAAATAATTGCAAGTGTGTGAACCGATTCAATAAACAATCTAGGTACAATGAAATGCAAGTGTAATATGCTCTTAAAGAGTATGTAGCAAAAATTTAAAAGCAATAAAAGTAAGAGCAAAAAGAGAGATAAACAATCATAAACACAATCCAAGTATAGTAGTTTGGTGCTATCCAATGCACCTACATCCACTCCCCAAGGACAACTTAGAAATTTACTATAATCTTCACTGATTACAGCCGATTAGTTTTCTGGGCTCACTAATCAAAATCCGACTTATTTTTATAAGGCTCACAAGTCAAAACCTCCATTAGTTTTGTGGGCTAACCAAGAACCTAATTAATTTTAAGGCTCACCAACAACCTCCTTGGTTTTCAAAGCTAACCAATAACCTTTACAACAAGTATAAAGTTTAAGGTAAAGCAACAATAAAAGTTTTCTAAATAAAAGCAGATATCTCTTTGAAGCTTTGAGGAATCACTTATCTTTAACTTGATGAAGCCTCAATTAAAGCTCAAGAATGTTGGACTTGAATGCTCTTGAAGGTTTTGAAAGCTTGGAGACTTCTTTGTGCTTGAAGGTGGTTGCTCTCAATGAATGGAAGTGAATACACTTGCTTTTTCTTTTCTATTGTTGATCCTCTTATGTTTAGATTTGATTTGAATCACTTAAATACCTTTCCAAGGCCTCAAAGTCGATTTATGGCCGTTAGACATGAAAAACTAGCCATTGGGAGCCAAGAGGGCCGAGTTCTGTGTTTGAAAAACTAGCTGTTACTATTCCCAGAACTTCAAGTATCAACACTTCAAGCTATAAGTCGATACTTAGGGTCGACACTTACATTCCATGAGTCGACACCTAGTTCAAATTTCTTCATTGAAGCTCTCTAGAATTCTCAGGTGAGTCGACACTTGTTCTAGTGAGTCGACACTTGAGTCAACACTTGACATCCATGAGTTGACACTTCAGGCAAGTCTTTAATTTTAACAAGTTCTGTTTCAAAAATTTCTCAGGCGATGAGTCGATCCTTGAGTCGACACTTGCCTGGCATGAGTCGACACTTCAGCCATGTCATCTGAAATTCTTTTTACGTGCCGGCTTGAGTCGACACTTTTATTGTCATGAGTCGATACTTGAGTTATGAGTCGACACTTGCTGAGATTTCTTCAAAAACCACAGAACCTCTATTGAAACCAATTTATGCTGAACTCTTTGTGTTATTTGAAGCAATCATCAAGTGCTTAAGTCCATTTAAAACTGATCTTTCATTAATGGAGGGGATTTTTCATTTCTTTGACAAACAATCAAAACTGTTGGATTAACGAGTGCATTTTTTTATAAACACATTTTAAAAGAAATAGTTAGTACTCAACTTATACTTAAGTATTTTGTTTATCATCAAAATCAATAACAGAGTCAACAAAACTCATAAAGGAACACCCTATAATATGAAGCTCAAAGTGGAGGCCAACATTCTTGACCTACCACTAATTTGTTGGAATCCTGAATCGGTGGGTCACATACTCTCTAGCTTCAGGATTCCAGTAAAAGCAAGCAAATTGAGTACAAGTTGAGAAGATCTAACTTCCTTCGACGTCTTCTTTCTCTACGAGGATTTAGACTCCCTATCCCAGATCATTGAGGTTACAGTTGGCCTCAACAAGTTTGAAATCAAACTCCAAGTAAACTATAGCAGCCCGTTCATTCCACCAATATATTCTAATCCTTTCCCAGACAACGATGACACCGTTATGAAAGAGGATGATGAAGAGTTCTGGTTCAGCGCTTCCAATTAGTAGAATAGCAATTCCTATGGGGGAAATCGATCCTCCACCCCCACCGTTGATTTGCCAGAGAGAAGGCACCAACACCATTATGCAAGTCAAAGCTCCCTGTCACTGCCACTGACTCGCTGGCTACATCCAACCATTGGCTTGCAAAGCATAGTCTACAACTTATATAATGATTTCCCTATTGCCATAAACATGTGGAACCTAACATTATCACCTTACCTACACCTATTATTACATGCCTCAGTTTAACGGGATATCCTTTTTCAAAGGTCACTCTGATTGGCTCCACTCTATCTTTCAAGAATGGCTCCAATCCAAAGACCCCTATACATTCCATCTATCTTCTTTCAAATAATCACACATTTATCATGGTACACTCCTACCTCAATGACAATACCAAAACCATAAGAACCCTGCCCTACCATACTCCAGCTAACCCTACCCCCTTCACATTATCCCTATCCAAAAAATCTTCACTTATCTAAAAAATACTCTACCAGTGCCACTTCTTCTCTAACCACAACCGCCTCCCCACCCCCCTCTCTTTCTAGCCTTAAATGAAGCGCCCGCCCTAGGACAAAAAAAGCTAGGGCCCTAGGAATTGATACCACCTTCTTATTAAACCATGATATCCTATTCATCAACTCACTCACCTCTGGAGACAGAAAAATTGGGAGCTAGATGTGGCATAAGCTTTCCCACTTCTTCTATAAACGCCATCACCTCAAATTTGAAAGTAATGGAGAGGTCAAGATGCACCAAAAGCTTCACACCCATGATGATGGAAGGATCTGCATGAAAACCACTACGAGTTGTTACCAGCTAACACTATGATCAGCCTTTTGTCTTATGGAAAAATTGTTTTCTTCTTAATATAATCCAACATGCAGACTTCTATGAACCTCACTTTACTTTTTGTAGCATGAAGAATACCATTAATCTCTTTAAATAGCCCAAGCTAAAGCCTGTAGTCATGGAAACCAGCCCACTATATGTGCTAGACTCTACAATGTTACTCCTCTCCACTATACTTCAACTGTTTCCTCCTTTCCTTATATATGATAATAGTAAGTTGGAATGTCCACGGACTGAGCAAAGCTTCTAAATGAAGGGTGGTGAAGACAACCCTTCAAGATTTATCTTATGACATAACCTGCCCACAAGAAACTAAACTAAGTAACTTCACTGAAAAGCTACTCATGTCAACCTGTGATAGGTATTTCGATTGCTTGGATTTAAAAGAAGCCATAGGTTCATGTGGCAGGTTGGTCAACTACTGGAAGTCCTCTCAATATACTAGAAGTAACTTTCACACTGGCTGTTATAGTATCACAACCCCCTTCCTAACTTCAAATAACAACTACGACAATCCCTGAATGGTCACAAATGTTTACGGACCTCTATCAAGATAAGAACAAAAACTCTTCTTTGAAGAGCTCTCCAACCTAAAAAATAGCATCCACTGCAATTAGATCATCGTTAACGACTTCAATGCTACCTAGTCTTCTGAAGATAGATATGGATGATCAAGCTCCACTGCCTTTAGCCTGACCTTCAACAAGATGCTAAATGAGATAGAGGTGATTGAGATCTACACCACCAACAAGAAATTCTCCTAGTCCAACTTCAGAGCTGACACAAGTCTAGCAAGGCTCGATAGATGTTTTATAAACTCAAAGTGGCACACATCATTTCCCCTAACCAGTTGCACCATCCTACCAAGGACTATATCCGACCACACATTACTCAAGATTGTCATTCTCACGCATCTTCCTCAACCAAAAGGTGCCAAAAAACCTTTCCACTTTAAGAACCTTTTGTTCTCATACCCATACCTGATCCCTGCTATGGGAGCCTCATGGGAGTAGCATACCTTAGAAACAAATCTAATGGATTTTTGCTCTGAAACTTAGAAGACTGAGGAAAGATCTGAAAAGATGGAGTAGAAAATCATTAGGCAGCGTTTTCTCAAAGAAAAAAGAAACCACAAACAAAATTGAATTACTTTACAAGAAGGAGGAAGACAATGGACCTTCATCAAAAGAAAGGGAACAACACTCCCATCTTAAAGGAGTCTTAGTAGACTTGATATCATAAAAAGAAATTTTTTGGTGACAGTATCGAGAGATCAATGGATCAAATTAGATAACCATAACACCAAATTCTTCCACATCATCGCTAGCAACCGGAGAAGGAAAATCAAATTAATAAAATTTGTTAACGGGAACTGTATCTCAAAGCTAGTTGACATTCACCAACAGTTCTTAAACTACTTCACCAACCTTTTGGGGAATAATAACCCAGTCTTACCCAAAGTGGACTGGTCGAAACTTTACTTGGAAGGTCCTGCAGATCTAAAGAATCTAAACTCTGCCTTCTGCGAGGATGAAATAAGATAGGTAGTATTCTCTCTTGCTAAGGACAAAGCCCTCGACCTTGAAGGTTTCTTAATTTTGTTCTACCAGCAATTCTTGGAAGTCCTCAAAGATGGCATCATAAATATCTTTAGGAGTCTGAGCTCTAATACAATAGACTTGTCAAGATTGAAATACTTTTGCATCATCCTAATCCCCAAGAAGTAACAATCTACTATAAAAGATTATAGGCCCATATGTTTGGAACATAACATCATCAAGATCATATCCAATGTTCTCTCTCAAGCTCGGCAAGGTCATCGACTCATTGATAACACCCTCCTAAACCACCTTCATCAAAGGGAGACTAATATTTGAAAGCAATGCAGCAACTTCAGAAATCATAAACCACTTCCACATTTCCAAAATACTAGGTATTCTTTTAAAAATTGACTTTGAATCGGACAGACTCCAAAATGGTGTCAGGCTGACGTACTCACCGTTTGGTGGGAAAAAACTTTAAAATGGTCTTGAATCGGACATTGCTGACAGGGCGGGGGTATGAGGGGATAGCTATACCGGGATTTATCCCCCCCCCATCCCTTTTTTTCTACCAAAAAAAAAAAGATTGACTTTGAAAAGGCTTTTAACTTAATCACTTAAAATTTCTTATTCTCCCTACTAGAAAAAAGAGGCTTTGGACCATCTTTCATCTCCTGGCTGTTAGCCATTATCAGGACTTCCATTGCTTCAATTAACATAAACGGATCTCTTGGCAACTGGTTCCATATAAGAAAAGGACTAAAACAAGGTAACCCAATATTTCCCTTCTGATTTATACTCATTGCAGATATACTATATCAAATGATGGAGGTTGCAACGTCCAGAGATTTATCGGAACAGGTTGGGCCTGAGGAGCTTTTAAGCCTCATACATACAACACAATTTGCTGATGACACAGTCATCTTCTCCATAGCATCCAAACACCAACTGAGTATGATAAAGCTACCTTTATACCATTTCGAACTCTTAATGGACCTCAAGATCAATTTCAGTAAGACTTTCATTTTGGGCTTGGGACTAAACTACAAGGAAATACAAAGTTTGATTGCTATTTTAGGATGCAACATCTTTCAGTTTCTGATTACTTACCTGGGCATTCCCCTCCATAACATATCCCTCCCCTCCTATTATTAGAATTTTATCATAAACAAAGTTGAATGAAAACTTTTGGGTTGGAAAAGAAACTCACTATCTCTAACTAGAAGGATAACACTAATTAATTCTATACCAAGAGCAATACCTGGGCATTAGATGTCCACCTTCCAACTATTTGTTAAGATGGTCAAAAAAATCGACATCATATGTAGAGAACTTGTAGAACTGGGGAAGGAAACATAGCAAGCTCAGAAACCTTATTATCTGGTCCATGATTTGCAAGCCACAATCAGTGGGTGGATTGGAGATACCTGATCTAAAAGTATTTAACAATATCCTACTTTTAAAATGGTAGGAGACGTTGTTCGATGACACTCAGAGACCATAGAAGATACTAATCAAATACTTCTCTCACAACAACATATGCTCACTTGCATCAACCTCATACAACTATGAAAGAACATCCCTCTTCTGGAAAACATCATAAAAGTTGGCAATCTATTTTGGTCCTTCACCTCTGTGACAATTGAAGATGGGAAGTAGACTTGATCTGGGAAGACAACTGGATATCTGACACAACCTTAAAATATACCTTCCCAATCTTGTTTTAGCTGACAATTGACAGATCTTGCAGCATACCAAAATTCTGGAGCATACCAAAGTTAGAAACCAATTTCAGACCTCTTCCTCAACAGCCATCCTTGAGTTCATTGAAATGAAAAACCTATTACAAAACACTATACTGTCTAAAAGACCCAATAAAAGAAATTGGAAATGGCTTCCAAAAAAATCTTAGTCTCATCGTGCTACTGTTTCCTAAAACATGGTGGAATCGCTTCACAATTCGGTAAAATTATATAGAAAATCTCCATCCCAGAAAAATATAAAATATTTAACTAGCTATGCATCAATCACAGATTACTAACTGTCGACATCCTTCAAAAAAAATGCTTCAACAGGTCAAGTAGATGCACATTTTGCTAGATCATGCAGAAATTTTAAACTACCTCTTTCTGGAATGTGTTTTCTCTAACCACAGAACACCTTAGACCTTTGGACTACTTAGAGAATCGCTCATAGGCTATCCAAACATCATATAGCTATAGAAACAATGATCGCAACTACCTGCTGGATACTATGGAAGGAGCATAATAATCGACTATTCCATGCAGAGGACCAATATATTAACAAGGTAAATAGGATAATCTTCTTCTTAGCTGAAGATTGGACAAAAATGATAAAAATAAATCAACTAAGATAACATTTGCATAACTTCACTGAGCACAATCCAAGATGACAGACAAGCATCAAGCATTCCCTATACCTCGACCTCTCCCGGACAAATTCTAAGGAAGTATTTATAGACTCCAAACAAATGACTTTTGCAAAAGCTTTGATCATCTACCAAATACTAGACCTCCACAATAGCCTTCTTTCCTATCATATATAACCACTATAAGCTGAACGGTTCAATTTTGATATCTGGATCGCACATTACAACTTTATCAATAGGCCTCATAAGAAAAACAAATTCTAACAATTTTTCGGGACTCAGAAATTTAGGTCACATCAGAGTATAGGCTTCCAGGTTTATATATACTACAAGTTCCAGTTTCAGGCTTCAAGACTTATATACTTTACAGGTTTCCAATTCCAAAAACTTTACGGGCATTCAAGTTTATATATTTTACAGGTTTACAGGCTAGTACAAGCCAGTAACTAGTAAAAATCATCTCATACCTAGATTTTTTATTCTGGCATCATCGTTTGTTCAAGTAGCTTTCATGCACACTTTCTTGTAATTAAAGTGACCGTACTTTTTTATGCACCACTAGTCACGAAACTCTAGAAACTGTGTCCATCATCGTATATAAATTATCTTTAATACAATTAAGGGAAAAAAAATCTTTCTTCCTCCTTACCCTTTTTTTAAAAATAATATTTTACACGATTCTTCAACTACTGCACAAATTAAAAACAATCATGAATTTTTTCTATATATATAATATATATATATGTATGCATGTATGTATATATAGATGATGTAGAAAAATTTGCATAATATTTAAGTATTGAGCTGCACCAAAAATAAAGTATTTTGAATATTAAAAAAGAGTATATGCATATTCAGTGTTCTATCAGGAAAAATTGGCTATGTTTTTTTATTGAAATAACCAATTATAAAATAACTGAGATAGTTTTTGGTAAATATTAAAATATTTATTTAAATAAATTCATCTAATTAATATCAAGTGCTTTTGCTGTGTTCCAATGATTTTGTAGTATGCTAGAACAATTTATTATCACGAGTGAGCAAGTGCTTCTGCTGTATTCCAATGGTTGTGTAGCATGCTGGAAAATAGGAAAGGCAATGGATCGGATTTGGATCGGATCATTCAAAATTTATATTCATTTCATTAAAAAATTATCCATTTTATATTCATTCCATATCCGTTTTGGATCGGATTGGGTCGGATATAAAAAAATCATATGTGGATCGGATCGGATCGGATATATATGGTCTCATAAAACTTAGTTTATTTAAAAGCAAAACGGGTCGGATATATCCGTTCCATATCTAATTTACTTAAATATTTTATAAACATAATTTTTTTAATATATAAACGGGTTGGGTTCAGGTTAGGGCGTACTATTACCTGTACTCGATCCGAATCCGAGTCGGTTTTTTTATATAACCTATATCCATTTATAAATTAGACGGATCGAGTTTTACCCATCCTATTAGGATCGGATCGGATCGGATATCCATCAGATCGATAAAAATTGCCATCCCTACTAGAAAAATTTATTAAACACTAGTCTAAATAGAATATATTACTTTGTAGAATATATTAATATTTACAAGGTCACGATTCAACATGATTCAGAGCTTATAAATTGGGCCATGAATGTAATCACCCTTTTTTTTAAATTTATTTTATATATTCTTTTAATTTTAATTAATTCTGCATAATATTTTGATAGCTCTAAAATCAAGCTCTTCCGCAAAATTATGGGTCAGTCATCCCTTGCAAACGTGCATAAAGACCCTGATTGATATTTATACACATATTTTAAAAATTAAATCTAAAAATATTATTTAACTAAATGAATAGTGAAATATATATTTTTAATGTCAATATGGATAAAAATTATATTTTTTTATATGAGAGAATGATTTTTTTAAATATTAGATAATGCAGTGATTACTTCAAAAACAATGCAGACGGGGGATTAGAGTAGTTTGGAGTGTTTCGAGAGCTGTGCAAATACCATCCAATGATCAATCTCACGACAGAAGATTTATTATTTTTTAAAGATACGTTCCGAACCATCGATATTTTAGATAAAAGTTCATAAAAGTTGTCAGCCTGAAAAAAAAAAAAAAAGAAAAAAAAAAAAAAAGCTAATCAAATAACGCTTGACCACTGCTGTGCGATAGCACGGTGATTATGACGCAGCTCCTTCTTTATATATATTTATTTATTATAAATTTAAAAAATAAATTTATGAATGATTTAATTAAATTTTTGATTAATTTTGGATAATCGAAACTTTAATAATAAGGTTAGATTGATATACTTATCAAAATAATAAAAAATATATATAAAAATTTATGATCGGAAGCAAACAAAGATCTAAACCCGAGCGAGAGGATTTCTCTCCTTCCCTCGCCCTTTCGTTTTTTTTTAAAAAAAAAAAATTCACGCTTGCACTCACAAGCTAATATGACCCTGCAAGATTCTTTTAAATACGCGGACCACAACAATTATTTGTGGTAAAATTCCACGATCCAATCCTCCCCCGTTTCAAAGAACATTACCCTCCCAAATAAAGAATCAAGAGAGCTTCTTCTCTTTTCTCGTTGGGTAAAAACAAAAGAGAGAGAGAGAGAATCGAGAGAGAGGGAGCGACGTATGGGGCGGAAGGTTCTTCTTCTTGCTCTGGCCTTTGTGGTTTTCTTCCGTAGTTTCTTTCCCGGAGAAATTCCGGACGCCGCAGCGGCGACAGTGGGAGTGGCAGCGGCGGCCGATGCCGCATATCCGGCGACCGCCCTCTTCGTGCTGGGTGACTCCTCTGTCAACTGTGGCGATAACACCTTGTTCTACCCCCTCCTACCCCTCAACTTCTCCTCCACCTTCTGCAACGGTTCCCACCACCGTCTCCTCCCTGATCTTATCGGTACCCGCGCCTTCTTTAAATTACTTTTTTCCAAGCTTTCTTGATCGGAAACCCCAAGATTTGATCTCATCGCGAGAAATTAGGGCTTTCTTTCCCCAAGAAAGGGGACTGATTCGAAGCTTTCCGATCCGGGTGTTGCAGCGGAGCGGATGGGGCTTCCGCCGGTCCCGCCGTTCTACGGCCTGAACGGGACGGCTGCGGCGATGATGCGAGGCGTAAACTTCGGTTCGACTCCGGCGACAATCGTCTCCGGCGTCCTCGCCGGCTGGTGGCGCGGCTACGACCGCTTCCTCTTCCAGAGCCTCAGCCAGCAGGTCCGCCAGGTGTTCGAGACCCTCCAGGTCCTCCAGCTCGAGCTCGGCGCCTCCGCCGCCCGCCGCGCCGCCTCCTCCGCCCTCTTCCTCCTCTCCTTCGGCAAGGACGATTACGCCGCCCTCTTCTCCCGCGGCTCCGAATCCGACCGCCTCGTCCCCAAGTACGGACGGCGCACATTCTCCCGCATCCTCGTCTCCCGGCTCATCCAGGCCATCAAGGTAACAACCCCTTCATTGCTGCATCTGATGGACGGCTGTGATTTGAGGTAATGTCAATCGGATGGTGTAGGATCTTTACGACGCGGATGTGAGGAGGGTGGCGGTGATGGGGGTGGGGCCGCTGGGATGCGCACCGCGGATCGCGTGGGAGGGAGCGTACGTGATGGACGGACGGGATTGCGTGGAGGAGGTGAACGAGATCGTCGCGGACTACAACGCGAAGCTCTCCGTGCGGCTTCGGAGGTTGAATTCGGAGCTGGCCGGCGCCGAGATCGTGTTCTGTGATGTACATGGCGCGATCATGGAGATCATCTCCAACCCACTGATCTATGGTACCCACTTTTGGCTCTTTTCAGCGCCATTTCCTATGAGTCATCCTCTAAATCCTCTTAAATTTAAGCCATTAGCCATGCTACTCATGTTCTCGTGTATTTCTTTAACGAGCTCCAATAACAGTATGATTGTAATATTATTTTTCCCATAATATATTAGCATTTTATGATTTGCATAATTTGCGGGTTATGCTATTAAATTGACATATAATGTAGGAAAATAAACCAAGGAACTTGTTTGGGTGAGGAGAGAAGCAAATACAACGCAAGAGGGGTGATAGAAAACATAATCCTGAAATCTTTTTAAGATTAATGACTATTCAAATGATGACTTATAGTACGTTTTGAATTTTTGTATGTTGCTCAACGTTTGTCCTTCATCTGCATCTCTTGAGCTTGATTTTGAAAGCATGTAACTTTGTCATGCAGTCTTGATAGCCTTCTTTTAGATGACGAACAGACCTGGGAAGAAAAAACAAAATTGAAAAACGGTTATATGGAGTGATGAAAAGTTCTCATTTCCATCTGAAATTGCAAGAGTTTATAAATTTTTTCCCTTGTTTTAATTAATTACAATTCTTTTATTAAATAGGCATTAAGCAACATGAGATGGTTTCTTCTTCAACATCTTGTTTTGAGGAAAATTAATCAGTAAAAGTTAAAATAAAAAATTCTGGTTATCTGAACCACATAAGTAACCGATAAGACTTCATGGTGCTGTGCTGCATTCCTCTTCAAAAACTACATATGTATGATCTATGTATGCGCAATGACCATGCCAACTCGATGACTCAGAAATCTTCTGTCTTAATCCCCACAACCAATAACAAGTGCATTGCAACCAATGTGGTTTGGCAGCTGGGATGGTCAAATTGTGGTGAATTATATATTATCATGATTTATGCTCTTTTTTATTTTGGCTAAAGTTTCTAACCTTGACAAATACATGCAACTTGATCAGGTTTCAAAAATGTAAGGGATGCATGCTGTGGAGTGGGCCGGTTTGGGGGGATGATAGGGTGCTTGGCCCAGGAGATGGCATGCACGGAGCCCAATACTTATGTGTGGTGGGACCTCTACAGCACCACCGAGTCTGTGAACTCTTTGCTTGCTAACTGGTCATGGTCACGGTCTTCTGAATCTCACCTGCAACTCTGCAAACCTATAGGTCTGCAAGAGCTAGCATCCATGTCTGATAGTGCAGCTTGAGGCTCTTTAAGGTAATACTTGTTGGCTTGCTACAAATGCTGTATATATCATGCGTTTCACCTTGTTCTTACTTCTATTATCCTTGTTACAAAAAATGTGAGAATTCTTTGGTTTAGTAAGAAAGGGGGATGAAAAATGTTTTGTGTTCGTCAGAATGGATCTTCCTATCGCATGCATGAAAAATTCAGTAGGTGGGATCATTAGGTTTGGAAAAATAGGTATACTTGGCCCCCACACATTCCACAATTTTATAAACAAAACCCAATAAATTGGACTTGGATGAGTAATCCTTGTCTTGGGAATGAGTGGAGAGTTACTTAGCTTAACCAACCTGTTGTACACCATCTCGCTAATCTGGAAGTATGACAGCTTTCCATGTTTTCCGATTTAGAACTTTAAGGGATAAGCTAGTACAGTGAATTGGGAAGCAGGGTGTCCAACCTATTGCTTATTTTTGTTTAGAGGTTGCCCAAGAACTTAGTTGGTGGCAATGCCCTTCCATGACATACAAGAAAATATTTTGTGTTTCTAGAAGACAACATAATGAGAAATGCGAAGTTGTTTCGAAATAGGTTCCCCACACGTTTAACCCTTATGCTCAATTTCGTAGCCAACAAAATAATACAAATGAGAGCGAGGGTCCAATTTGGTATGCTCATGAGATTGCACTTGCACAAATCAAGCACATCCAAAAACATTGAGCAAATTATAATTGGGAGTAATGCCAAAAGGATGCTCATAAGGAGATTGATTACTAGTGATTGGAGAAAAGATGTGGTTAATAGTACAAATATAGTAAAAATAGTATCTCCCAAAAATGTTCAGGACAAGAGGTAGAAATAAGTAAGGCACATACCGTTTCCAATTTATGTATGTGCTTAATATGTTCTGCCCTCCCATTTTTTGAGATGTGCCTAGATAAGAATGCTAAAGAATGAAGTCATTTTGTTGAAGTAAGATGGGTTCGCTCCTTATGCTCCATGGCATTATTAGTGCAAAAGATTTTAATTTTTCGAGAAAATTGAGTTTTAGCCATTTTGGCAAAGTTGGAGTAAATATCGGGTAGCTTAGATCTGTTGTGTACAAGATAGATCCAAGTAAAATGAGAAAATCATCTTCAATTTTTTTTAAAAAAAATAGCGTGAACCACTTATAGTATCAATAGGAGATGGACTCTAAATATCAAATGCACTAAATCCAATGGTTCATTAGAGCCGGAAGCACTTTTTGAAAAGGTAATGCTATTTGTTTTGCAAGTTGACAACACTGACAATCAATATATTCATCTCTAACAACACCTAATGTGCCACAAGAATCTAAAGGATGCAATCAAGCAAATGAAACATGATCCAAATGAGAGTGTTAGACGCCTAGAGAGGAAGAGGATGATGTCAGTGCAGCTATGGTATGAGGATGGAGGGGAACTTGAAGTGAAGTGAGCTCAAACAAGTGTTCAACTTTATGCCTTGTCTTAATAATATGCTTTGTTTATGGATCTTGCATAATATAACCATTATAATAAAAATGTATGTCAAGACCCATGTCACATTGCCGACTAATTAATAAAAGATTTAAAGAGTAACTTTGGGAATACGGTATGTTTCAGGAAGAGAAATGTGAGAGGTAGAAACAGGACCTATGTAACTAATAGGCATAATATTTCCATTAGTGGTATGAATACTAGATAAGTATGATACAAAGACTATGGAATAAAATATAGTTGGATCAAAGTTCATATAGTTACCATATGTACCGTCAAAAAAACCAAGTAATGGCACATGGAGTGACAAACATGGCAAAAGAATGATATTTACTAGAGTTGGATAAATGCTGAGTTAAAAAGGCTTGTAAATCTTTTAAAGTGAAAGAGTGCTTGGCAGGAGAAGAATCCTCAAAGGCGGTAGCAACAATAATAGTGGTGTGTGAAGGACAAGGAGTGTTTCTGGATTTATGAGATTGGACCTGAGTATCTCTAGGAGGTTAAGCATTCTTGCAAACCACTTTACATTACTCTGAAATGTGATGTCCAGGTGATTTGCATTAGTAACATTCTTGTTGTATGGAAGAGCTAGAAGAGGCAAAAGAACCAAACGCTGCAAACAACAATAATGGCGGGACTAGAAGTAGGAACAATAGGAGCAATAGATGAAGATGCTAGGCAAAATAGCCATAACAATATCTATACGTTGAGACCTAAGAGAGCCAAGATGAATTTCCTTAGAAACCAACAGAGCAATAGTCCATTGGAATGTTTGGTAAAGGAACCATGTGAAGTAACAATGCATGTATATACTTAAATTCATCTCTGACAGCTATTAGAAACTGAATTAATCGATCCTCATTTCGATAAGTATGAAATCTTTGCACATCAGTAGTAGTGTCCATTCTGCTTTAGAAAAAGCTAACTAATTCCAAAGAGAGCGTATTTGAGCATAAAAACCTTGGATGGATTGGCCAGGCTCTTGATGGATCGATGATGGTCACCTTAAAATTGGTATCTATGAGCAAGATCAGCAGTATCATACAGCCTCTGTAATATGTCCTAGATCTCTTTAATAGTCTCATAGTAGCCAAATTCCTCATCGATATATCGAAGGGAGGTGTTTCTCAATTATGTGATTATTTGATATTTTTTGTAGTCCTAGTCTTCAAGTCAATCAAATTATTTAGCATCATCCTCATCATCTAGCTTGGTAGGCTATTTAATATCCCTGGCAATAATTCATCACTTCTTGCCCTTGAGAAGGCTACTTATAGCTTGAGACCAAGCAACGTAATTGGATCCATTTTAGACAATGTCAAAGGATCTGGAAATCTTGTAACAAATTTTACTAGACATTATTGTTGCAAAAATAGAGACCTAAAGCAAAGCAAGGAGTAGTAAAGAAACATGTCTGTTGATCAAATGAAATAGAATGGAGGTGCTTGTGATCCGAAAAAATCCCAAATGGGTCATCGTTGATCCAGCATGTGTAGGCATGTGACGGGTCAGATCCGAATGTGGTCAGCGGTGGTGGGTAGATTGATGGGGTCAAATTGTAGAGAGAGAAGAGAATCTCTCTTTCTCTCTGCGTGGAATGCCAAGAAATAAAAAAGGATCAAGAAAAAACCTTTTGATCCTCCTCGTAGTTGTGATCTCACTGCCATTTATTGCCTCCCTATAAATTGAACTCATAGATCCCGTGATCACTATCTTCTCTCCTCCAGATGTTGATTGCTGCTGGATTTTGGGGCGGGGGAGGGATGTGGCCTGCCGAGTTCACTCCGATTAGGAAAGAATTCTAGGGTTTGAATTCTAGAATCCATCTACAGGGTTTGAGAGGTGGGAGGAGAGGGATTTGAGCTAGGTGTCTTGTGTTGGGTGGTAGAGTAGTGGGGTGCTTGAGATCTGAGGTCGGGTCTAGTGCAATAGATTCACCTAGCACAAGGGGAGAGATGGGAAGGTGGGGAGGGTGATGGTGAAGGTTTTGATCTAATCAGCTGCACGAAGGTGGATGCAACGGTGGAATGGATGCCCTAGGGCTTAGAGAGGATAGTGGCAAATGGTGGCTACGATCAAATCAACGACGAGAAATTATGGGAAGGATCTGATCAATGGCTTTGATGCCATGATAATAGAAAGAAAACAAAGGAAGAAAGAGAGGATGAAATCCTTGTATATTGAATTGTACACTTACGATAGTATGTACACCCATATATAAGTACATTGGTATATACAACATAATCATGTAGCTAATAAAAAAAAATATAGCAAATCTCAGCTAATATTAAGTTCACAAAACACAACTATGGTTGTAACTTTTAGCCAACTATATTTAACTTCTAATGTTGAGAGTTTGATCAATAGAGGAGTTTAGGAGTTCTCTCAACATGATATATTGGTTTAGGAGTAGATGTCCAAGTGCAAGCATCATTTTTGCTTCACTTGCAAGTTGGTTAGCTATACTAGCAAAACTCCCAAGAAAACCCCAATCACATGGTAAAGCCTAAGATTTGTTTGGGATGTGGTAGCTTTAGCTAAAAAGCAATTTTTGATAAAAGTTAGATTTTGATGTTAAAAGCTATTTTGGGATAAAGCAGTTTTTTATTTGGCCATCAATATCCTAAAGTTTTTTTTAGTTGTGGAAATAGTTTGCTGTATGTTTGGTTAACAAATTCAAAAGCTGCTTTTGAATGACAAAATGACTAAAAAGGATAAATATATTTAGATATAAAATTTCATATTACATTTTTTCTTATCTTTATTTTGGTATTTTTTAATCTTGATTTACATGATCTCCAAGGCATGAACGAGAGAAGAAATCACTGCCTTTGTTGTAAGAATAAAAATAAGAGAAGATTAATTTGAAGAAAGAAAGAATCTTGATACATAAAAAAGCCGAAAAGTCAGGAAAAAAGAGGATGTGAATGGAAATTGAGGATATTAATCTGAAGAAAGAAAGAGTATAATGAAGGGGGATGTGGATGGAGATTGGAAAATTAAGGAAAAAAAGAACGTGGATTGAGATGCAAAGAGATTAATCTGGGGCATGGATGGAGATGAGGAAATTAATCTAAAAAAGACAGTCCTGAAATACAAGAAAATATAAAAAAAAGAGATGTGTGAGGGGTATTGAGAGGTAGCACATTATTTTTTTAAAAAAAGACTTCTCATATTTAGCTTGCACTCCACATGAAGCGGGAAGAGGTCTTTTGAGGAATTTTAACGTGATTTAAAATTATGTTTGGATTATAGCCAAACATTCAAAATTCTGCTTTTAGATCTAGAATTATTTTTGACAAGTACAAACGCACTACCAAACATGCACCTAATGTTTCCAAATGTGGGCACAACCAGTGCCAATAGGTACCCTTAGAGAAATTCACAGAATGATCAGAGAGAGATATGCATGTTCCATAATTATTCTCTAGCTAATTGAACTTTGCCTTGCTTCTCACCTTGTTAAGTACTGCAAATTTTATAATTGATCATCTTGGTAATGTATATTTGAAGTAACTGGTGACATTTTTATTAGATTCTCACAATCAGTGTTGGCTTGGCTCCTTAAAAAGCCCTAAAAACAAGCGTGTAGTGTTTCTCTCAGTTTATCAACAACATGTGTTGTAGATGTCTGGTAGGTCAGTTCAACTGATATGTATGCTTTTGTACCATGAATGAGGTGCAATGCTATGACCTCCAAATAAGAGTGTATTAACTACCTTCATTTGCCTTAATATCTTGTGTATATTTACTTGTAGATGAGGTAAATGTATACTGATTACATTGATAAGAGATATTTAAAGGTCTGGTAAACCACATGTAAGAGACTAATTACTCATCCATACACCTCTAAGGTCAGATATTGGTGGCTACTAGGTGACCATTGTAAAATATGGTTGCTACATTGAAAGAAACAGTACATCTTTCATTCACATCAGACTAGTACTTGCTACGACAATCAAGTAACCTTTTTACAAGCCAAATGAATGGGTTGTTACAAGCTTCCACAAACATTTATTAGCCTTTTTCATTTTTATGCTCCATGGTAACCCGCCAATTGAAACTCAAAAGGACTCTCTAAGTTTGAAACTGTTAAAATTCAAGACATTATTGCAGTTTCAGCTTTAACGAATCCAAAAAACTTGGTACTGTTTAAGGCATATTTTAGCACCATGAATAATCTCCTCATTGATCGAACTGAAAAATTGGTGATAGATATATACCTGAGAAGAATGGCTGAATGCTGTTTGGCAAGACCAAGATTGCTATTGGCTAATTTAAATTGTTTTGAAATTTAGCACTTCAATTACTCCAAACACTGCATGTGCTGTTACACATTAATCTGAAATTATTTTACGCTAGTGGTCATCTAAGCTAAAACGAAGAGAAACAGCTAAAATTTGTATAGATAAACAAGAAATAGATAAGATTTAGACTTAGAAGAAGAGATTTTAGAAAGCAGTGGAATGTCATATCAAGAGTTGCTTTCATTTTCATATAAATGATTATTTTTGCATATCTTCAAGAGAAGCAACAATGTAGATTAGAAATGGTACAAATCTTCTTATAGCCTTCTCAACACAAAGTATGATGATACAGACTCAAAGCCTTATGCTTGAATATGAAAGGACATTGCTTCTAACACTTGCCTGCTTGACTTTGAAGCCAATTTGTGATGACAAGAAACCAGAATCATCATGGAAATTGTAGAAGATAATCATGAAGCTTGTGAAGATGGTAACTTGGCAAGATACGATGGAGTACTTTTTCAGAAAATATTGCCTAGGAGACACAAAGCATCTGTCTCTGATATTGGCTATGCATCTATTTCAAATAATGGGTTATGGTGAAAGCTATTTTGCATTTCGCCTAATTCTAACATAAATGCTTTACTATTACATTTGCATTCCAAGTTAAAACACATGGCCTGGTATACAGTTGAGTCCAAGTTTTGACGTACAAAAGTTGAGGAAATTAGTTCATGGAATGCTGCCCATCCTTTTTCCCCCTCTAATTCTATGATCTGTTTCTGAAAGATGGGAAGGCACCAAACTCTTAGTCTCATGAAATGGTGCAATTCCTTGGTGACCCCATGATGATGTTGCACAAGCTGCCATAAACAAGATATTGATTTCACCATAGTAACTGTAGATTTCTGATTTCTCCCTGGTCTCTCAAGTTAACCAACAATGCTACTCCCGCCACCAGATCGCAATTTAATGATTTGTCTAGCTTATTGTCCCGCTTCGCCCTTTCCCACAACATGGACCGTTTCATCTGGAGATCAGAAAATAATGGTTGCTTCTCTTCATCTTTCTTATATTCTTTCCTTTGCATCAGAGCCATCACCTACTCCTTCAGTCCAACTCTTTGGCGTCTCAACATTTCTCACAAATTCAAATGTTTTCTCTGGCTTGCTTGGAGGAAAAGGCTCAACAACAGGGAGCTTCTTGGAAGAGAGTTGGGTAAACATTTGAAGCCGTGTGGCAACCGTGGCAATGCTTTGGAAACCATGGACCATCTCTTCTCATCTTGCCTTTGTGTTTTATGATATTTGGAAAAAGATCTACTTAGCATTGGACGTTCATCTACAATCCTCTTTCGATCATCTCTGCATGGTGTTGTTGAACAAGAACTTTACTAAAAAGAGGAATGATATTATTCTAATGCTGCTCGTTGCAATTTCTTGGTCTTGTTGGACTCAAGAGGAGCAACCGTATTTTTCTCAACAAATGCAATTCCCTCTCTCAATGTTCCATAACTGGTTTTTTACATTGCAACCATGCAGATTTGGTTGAATTCTCAGCTGTTTGGATGAAGCTCAAAGGGGTTTTCTATACATCCCGATACCTTTCTGATTTCTCTGTTAAATCTGTTGTATCCTCATTGTCTTCTAATCTCATGCACTTCACCTATTAACCGTCCCTCCTGCAGACTCCATTTCCTTTTCTTGTCTGAAGTTCTAAATATCCGTGCACTAATTTAATGTAACCTCTTTTCCTACTTTGAAAAAAGTCAGGTGGCTCTTGTTAGCCTCCTCTCATCTCAATTTTTTTATTTAAAAAAAAAAATCACCATATTGTCGGTTCATTCCATACCTTGATTAACATGTCTTCATATACTTTCACATGCCATATTAAAAGCATTAGAAAAGCAGCAACAACAAACATATTAAATGATTGATTTGCTTTTTCTTGGACAATAGTATATGAAATCCTTTTAAAGTTTAACTAGTTTTAACATATCTAATAGAAGTAGAGAATGATAAAACAAATTTATCAAAATTCTGCTCGAGCTAATTTTAGGCTTTTTATTTCATTTACAACAAATTCCTGGTTTCATCATTTTCATTCCAAAAAATATCCCAAAAAAATCAAATAAACAAATAAAACCCTAATAACCAAATAGGACCATGATCAAAGCCATAAGAACTAACATTGTAGGTTTCAATTTGAGGACCGATGTAAGACAGCCTTTCGTGCAAATTGAGTCCAATTGATTGTTGCCAGGCTTTGGCCCATCTTTCCTTCATTAAAAATGAAAAGATTGCACAGGGCTGATCAGATCCATTAGGATAGTGACACAATCACTAACTTTTATCCACTTTTTTATTTTATGTCAGCGCTAACTTCTAACTTCCTCTGGAGGTAAAGATTGCTGGTTGATTTCTTTATGCATGACAATTTTCATATTTTCTTGAGAAACAAAGGAAAGAAGTGGAATTTTATGGGTTTTAACTCTAATTAGGCAATTAGAAATACTAATTTATACTACTAAAAAGGTCCGAAAATTAAAAAATATATATATTTATTAGTCTCTAAACCATGCATCATATGGATAAAAATGGACAACTACAACTGTGTTATTGTGCTAAAATATATGATAAAACTTTTAAATTTAAAATTCACCTTATTGATCAAAACCTATATACTTAAAAAATATGTATAGGTTGAAAATTCATAGACTTTACTACTGGGATTGTAATAAAGCACAATTTCATAAGATGCGTTTTGATTTTTGACATTTGTAATAGTATAAATTATTACTATAAGCGGGGATCTTTGATTTAATTCTTTAATGACTATCCTTTCCATTAGAAGTATTGGACATAAATATATATAGAAAGAGAGATGCAACATATCCATTTCCTCTCCATTAAAAATATTACACATACACACATACATATATATATATATATATATATATATATATACATATATATATATATACATGTACATGTACATACACATACATACATGTACATGTACATACACATACATACATGTACATGTACATACACATATGCATACATGTACATGTACATACACATATGCATACATGTACATGTACACATATACACATATGCATACATGTACATGTACATGTACACATATAAACATATGCATACATATATATATACATACACATACATACACATACATACACATACATATACATATACATATACATACATATACGTATACATACATATACGTATACATATATATACATATACATAAATATACATATACATACATATACATACATATACATATATTGTCACATCCCAATTCCAAATCCAAGCGGATGTGCAACAGATGGTCGTGTGCCCTAGGATTTATTTATCCTTCGGACACACAAGGCCTGCATCAAAACATAATTTTAACAATAATTATCCAGCCAGGCATACGTGTAACACCTAAGTCTTAGTTCCTCACTGGTTGGTCCCAATGTCCGATTGATCTTCTGGATCTATAATAAAAACATAAAAAAATAGGAGGTGAGCTATACAGGCTCAGTAAGTTATCATCACCTCCAATGTACATACACAAATATGTCATTAACAAATAACAAGCATAAAATATCATACAACAAGATGTCTAGCATCAGAATAACATAATCAGAAATACTATGCAAATATATACACTTAAATATAACTGACACAACTATGGATGGCCAACCATTTATTTTATCCTTATAATCCCTCAGACTATGACCACGATCGGTCCGTGGCTAGTCCCGAAAGAGCCTAAATCTTGTGTACACATACTGCTCATTGGTCATGCACCAGTGATACCTTACTGGAGGCCTAAAAGGTAAACTAGTTCTGAAATTACACGAGAAAACATGCATCCCCAGTATGTGCCAGCAACTGTCATGCATGGCTAAGGCAACTAACTCTTATATACATATACTGCTCAACGGTCATGTGCCAGAGATAGCCCTCCATTGGAGGCCCGAAAAGAAATTAGGTCCTCGTGTGATCATAGTCGGACTAGAGAGCATCCATACCAATACAATGAATACAACCCAATGCAATCCAATGCAGATTTAAATATACTACATATATTTAATATTTATAAATACATAACATATTTGGCATATAATATCAGAGGTCAAGATAACTTATCGAAGAGTATCCACCAACTAAGTACAACTCAAATACTAGACCTGGTCTTTCAAGGACAATGACGATCCTAACCAACAATTTTAATCATACAATTAATTTTTATTTCAAAAAAACTAAAAAGAAAACTAAATTATCATGGGGCACTCTCGTCAATCCCGTTTTAATTATGATCCGGAATTTAACACTTCCTTTTTTTTCTCTCTCTCCATTTCTCTCTCCTCTTTCTCTCTTCTTTTCTCCCTCTTTCTCTCTCTTCTCTCTTCTTTTCTCCTCCCTCCTCTTTCTTTCTCCTCTCTCCTACCTCTTTCTCTCCATTTTCTCTCCTCTCTCTTTCCTCTTCCTCTCTCTCTCCCCTCTTTCTCTATCTTATTCTCTCTCCTCTCTCCGTCCTCTTTCTCTCTCCTCTTCTCTCCTCTCTTTTATTTTTCTTTTTTTCTTCTTTTTTCTTTTTCTTTTTCCCTTTTTTCTTCTCTTTTTCTTTCTTTCTTTCTTCTCCCAAACTCCCCTATTGCTCCCTCAGCTTGATCAAATCGGCCCTCCATGGTTACCGGTGGCGGCCATGGGAGGTAGTTACCACGGAGGGCTCGACAGACTGGTGGCGGACGGCAACATGGCCACTAACGGCGTATGGCCCAAACGAACCCGAGATCAAACATAAACCTTAATAAATCCTTCCTAAAAAAAATGAATAATGCAAACAGACTCACCGGTGTTTGAAGAACTCTTCGCCGCTCGCCGGAGAAGAGGAAGACAACGACAGAAGCTTGGTCGAGGCTTGCTTGGAGGTGGTGAGAGGGGGGTGTTTATAGCTTGAGTTCGGAGGATTAATCTTATTTTCCCATGGATAGGCTCGGTCGATCAAGAGTCCATCCTACTCACGACAGTCATCTGGCCTTCTCCTTCCTCTCCACGACATCTCCTCCATCTTCCTCAAAAAAAATTTGATCGGATAGGGGAGAACGAAACTCCCTATTCCGATCTCCGTTCCTCTTTTTTTTCCTGAGTTCTGGATGAAGTCGACAAGGGCTGTCGACTTCAGCTCACAACAACGGCCTAGTTACGCGTTGGGCTTCACATATATATATATATATATATATATATATATATACATATATACATATATATACATACATATACATACATATACATACATACATATACATACATATACATACATACATATACATACATATACATACATATACATACATACATATACATACATACATATACATACATATACATACATATACATATACATACATACATATACATACATACATATACATACATACATATACATACATACATATACATACATACATATACATACATATATATATACATATTGTTGTATCCAGATTGATGTGATGTCCAAGCTTCGACAAGATTGCTGATGATGACTTCGTCCTACAAATATAGCTCTTCTCCATTGCTTGATGATTGCCCTCGTCCACTGGATCGATCACCTTCTAATCCTGTAAGCAAATCCACTCACCAGAGAGGTTCTGATGGAGGGACACTTTGATGCTCAAGTTAGTCACAGCGTCTGGACTAAACAGATAAGATTTGAAAAAAAATTGAGTTGAGGGTGTGCGAGAGTTCCTGCTGCTTGAACTCACTTACCTCCCAAAAGCCCCTTACTCATCGATATTTATAGGATACGATCCTAACCGAATTCAATTAAGCAACTGTAAACGGTTAGTTCGTTAGTGAACCATCACGTGCACAGAACATTCATCATCAGTTAGAGTCCATATCGTTTGCACTCTTTGACCAACTTATCATATTGGTCAATATAACATCATGGTTGACTTATTAAGTCAGCCTTAAACATCAATCGGCTGTACACTTAAGTCAGCATAAATAATAAACTCCTCTTGGGTGTCGATCGGCCTTGCGCCTCTTGGGCGTCGATCAGCCTTGCACCTCTTAGGCATCGATCGGTATTGCGCCTCTTGGGCATCGATCAGTCTTACACCTCTTGGGCATCGATCAGTCTTGCACCTCTTGGGCATTGCTCGGCATTGCACCTCTTGGATATCGATCGGCCTTGCATCTCTTGGGCGTCGATAAGCCTTATGCCTCTTTTGGGCTAATTCATCATCCGATCAACCATATTCATTTCGTTCGACTCAACATAAATAGGTCAAGTCTGTCATTATCCAACACTAGTCCTCCCAGCTTTTGAATTCATTAAATGAATGTCAGAAGCTGTTAGAAGGAAAAATACGATATATTTGCACCTCTTACTTTTTCTTTCTCTCTCTTCTTTCTTCCTTTTTTTTATACCAATGCCCATGTTCTCGAGCAAAGCACCCTGATGGTGTGTCAACCTCTTATTGGAAGAGCGGTTACAAAACTGACAGCCATATCACAACCGGCTGTCATCATAACCAATTTTGAAATTCACAAAAGCTGAAAGATCACCATCGTAGAATAAATGCAAGCATCGTATCACAACTGCATCCACCGTCGAATCATAAACAGTCACTTCAGTTCTTCGAAGGGTCGTATATCTCCATCGAATATCAAAGACAGGTGGCACAATCGGAACCAAACTCATAATTCGAGGAAGAAATCTTAACCATCATCTGCGACTATATAAGCATCATCTCCTCTAAGGGAATATGTTTTCTTCCATTTGAGTCTTTCACCCTTTAGGAGCAGAGCTCTCTTAAGGTCGGCTTCTCCTTCTCTCTTCCTTTTGTTACATGTTAATCTTCTTTTCTTCCTTCTTTTCCTTCTTATGGCTAGGATTTTAGAAGTCAGTCGTACCAATGAACTGAAGGTTCCACTTCCTAAAAGAAAAAGAAAAATCAAGCCGAATCAATTAGGATAGATGCCGTCAGAACCTCCTTAACAGAGCATAGGGTTCTTACACTGTAAAGATATTACAATATCTCGGATGAATTCAGAGTAGTCACTCCAAACTCCGAAGGGCGAATAGATCAACCACCCCCGGGCAGTCTGGTGATTTATAAAGAACATCTTAAAACCGGACTTAGGTTTCCACTTTATCCATTTTTTATCCAAATCTTCAAACTATACCATGTATTTCCGACCTAACTGATCCTCAATAGTATTAGAATAATCTGTTCTTTTTTGATTCTCTGTAAGGATGCTGACATAACACCCAGAACTTCACTTTTCACTACTCTTTTTTTTAAAAAAAGAGATTTTCATGGCCAGGGATGGTGGGTGATTAATCCCCGCCAAGGTTGGTATTTTATAGTAGGGCTTCCTTCGGCCATTCATGGCTAGAAGCCTTGTTTCTTCTATATAATTTTTAAAATTTCCTGAGACTTTAACATCAATCGGAAGGAACCTCGTTTAACTCCGAACGATGGTAAGAAAGTACTAACAGCAGATAAAGAAGACTTTGAGAAGCTTACGGGAATTGAGATCCCTCCAATAAAGAAGCTTCTTAACGAGAGGGGATTATATTTGGCTGATATCAGCCCCCACCCTTTTCTAGGTATCTTATTATTGAAATTGCTTTTCCACTTATCTGACGAAGGTTGAGTCTAACATTCGATTTGTTGGATCATGCAGATACCACCATCATGATGGATGCTCAAAGACTTCGATAGATGTCGAGGAAGAGGAAAGCTACAACTGCCCCATCTGATCAAAGAAGCAGGGAGCCGAAGAAACCAAAGAAAATAAGACCAACTATCCCATCAGCGCCTGAATCGCCAATATTAATAGCAAGTGTATCCGATGATGATGATGTGCCCATATCTGCTGCTCTTCAGCCTCCGACACAAGAGAGGTGACCGGCTAGAACTCCTATCACTGACCCATCATCATCCCCAACTGGTCAAGTCGACAGAGGCATGGCTCCAATGGTGGAAGAAGAAGAGAGACATTCAACAAAAGATCCCACCATAAATTTCAATGTATTCATAAATGAATCGGGTTTGAATGACCTAGAGTTGGCCCGCCATCTTCTAAGGGCCATCATTCTCCCGAAAGACTGGGAGATAACCAAATTCTAACAGATAAACGAAATAATTTTGTCAATTTACCCAACTATGCTGAAGGTACGATACTAAACTACATTTCAAATAACTGTTTAACCGATCTTTTTAAAATCTGACCAAGTTCATTGTGAAATATGCAGTTCATTCATGGAGTAACGATAATGGAGGAAAGCTTAATGAGCTTCGACCGACTTCGCCAGGAAATACGTAATGAGATAGATGCTGCCAAGGCGGAGAAAAAAGTTGTCGAAGAATTGAAACTGGATGTAGGAAAGAAATTAGAACAAAGTGCAGCCCAAGTTTCAGCTTTGGAGAAGGAGCTCAAGACAGCTCAATCCAAGTTAGCCGATGTTGAATTGAAGTTTAAGAAGAAAAAGAAAAAACTTCGATCGGTTATAGCTAAAAAGTCGAAGAAAGGGCCATAGCAGTAGAGAAGAAAGCATAACTAGCTGCTAAAGAGGCCATTGACAATTATGAAAAGTCATCAGCTTTTCAAGATAAACTTCATGAAGCAGGGGTCGAGAGTTACGATATTGGCTATGGAGACTTTCTAGACAAGGTGAAAAGATGTTATCCAGACCTGGACGTCTCCAAAATCATGGAAGAATCCGATGAAGAGGGTCAGGCTGAAGAACAAACTGAAAATCAAATTGAAGAACCGATGGTAGACGTCCCAACTCAGGAAGCAACAATACCAATCTCCGCTCCAAAGCAGACCAGAGATGTTGATATAATGACATTTGAACAAAACTTGGAAAGTTAATGTACAGCCGATGTACTAGTTTGTTCTACTTTTGGTATTAAATGAAAAAAGTCTTTTTCATTCTCATCTTTCAAATTATATGACCATGTGATGAATACTGATTAATATAACAAATCAACTTATCCGATCTTTTAAATAAAAACTGTTGAACATTAAACAAAGCAAACATTCTTTTGAAAGAATTTTAACTAAATACCCAATAGGTAAACCGCTCGACAAACTTTCACAAGTAAAATTTTCTAAGTATGAGACCATCAGATCGCATAAAAAATAGGTGATTTTTAGAAAAAATCTATTTGACTATAAAGCGATCCGAATAAAATGAACAATCATACGAAATTATCAAATTATAAATAGCATTGGCATGTTACAGAAAACTTGACCAAAATAATTTCTCATTTGAGAAAATCTGATAAACCAAAATCATTGTTAAAAAAGATTTCTCGGAAATATAAAGTTATCCGATTATTGGTCGTCGTACCTTTAAGGGAGCTGATCACTTCAAATCAGTCGGCCCTTAAGAATAATATGGTAATATGCCATTTCCTCAACTTCTCAGGCTATTGGAGCCCATAACTATCCGATCTTTTAATCGGACTTATCAAATATCTATCCTTTCTTTCTTCATTTTTCTTCGAGAAAGGGAGTTCTTATAGAATATTTTGGATACCAAATCTGATACGCGATAATAATAATGAAATGGCATATCATTTTTATCAAATGTCCCATTCTCATTGAAAGGGTACTTATTCTGCAGATCACGAAATCATGCCGGTCAGTATTTCAGAAACTGTACACAATTTAAATTCAAACCAACTATTGTCTTTTCTCTTTCCATACTGATTTTCTGAGAATCAGTAACAGCATATGAATTCCCACCAAATCAGGGATATAGACGTGTCATAATCTTGAGGCTGATCGAGATTTGGATCATAAATCTCGATTGTCGGTAA
This sequence comes from Areca catechu, assembly GCA_021397845.1. Lineage (NCBI taxonomy): Eukaryota > Viridiplantae > Streptophyta > Magnoliopsida > Arecales > Arecaceae > Areca > Areca catechu. Next base: position 170,679,056 of record CM038050.1, read on the forward strand.
TCCCTATATAAAGGAATTTTAGGCCTGCTTCTCAAGCCAATTTCACTTTAAATAATTGGAGCATATTCCTCTTCGAACACCTTGTCTTAAGAAACTTAAAAAAAATTTCTCACCATATTTCAAAAATGAAACCAGATAGCGAGAGGCTTCGTCAGGCCTTCAAAAAAGACCAAATCCTTCCGATCTCGAGAACAAAGAACATGTATGAAAAGAGTCTGTTTATCGAAAAGCCTCTCCAAGACTTTTGCTAAACAAGAATCACCCGTAAATGTTCATCTTCTTCTGATGATAAGAAACCACATTTGCCCGATCCTTCATCAAAAAAACCAAATAGCGATCCATCTAACAAACCAACTCCAACCCCAGCAGAGAAAGGTAAAGCTCCGAACGCAGAAACAACATCCAAACCAGGGGTTGACAGGGGTATTCAAGTACTTGTTGCAGATGCAGGTTTCGATAACCCAAAACTGGCTAAGACTGTGTTACAATCCACCATTCTTCAGAAGGATTAGGAAGCAACATACATGCATGGAATAGGAGACATTTTTTCCTCTATTTATCTAGGAATACTAAAAGTAAATGTCAATTCTTTCTTCGAAAAATTTTCTATTTCTGTCTCTTAATTTCATCTTCATTCCTTTTGCCATTTCATAAACGACATCTCTATGATTGAAGAAAACTTGCTCAGATCAACTGACTCTCAAATTGATCTCCAAAATCAATTGACATTGGTCAGAGAAGAGAGAGATAAGGTCGATGCACGGTGAGTGGCCTTAGATCAAGATTAGTCCAAGCCACCTCAGCGAACTTATCATTGAAGAGATAAGTAAAGACAGTTGAAGACCAAGCCATGAAACTTCTGGATGATGCAAAGAACATGAGGAAGATGCTTCAACTGGCAGATATAGCAATAGAAAAGAAAACCCGTGCTTATGTTGAGATAATGATTCAAAAGTTCGATGTAAAAGAGAAAGTTGCCCTTCTTGAACAGAAACTGAAGCAGGCTAAACAAAAGGTTACTTCGACGATCCAAGAAAGCCTTCATACAATCGATGAATTCAAGAAATCCAAGACTTTTAACGACGAAATAGATAAAGCGGGGGCAGAAAGTTATAGGATCGGCTTTGAAGACTGTATCGAGAAGATCAAAAAGTTATATCCTGATCTTGATATTTCCTCTATCACCATAGATGAGATCATGGAAATAGACGAAGATGAAGCGAAAAAGTCGATCAATGATCCGATAGTCCCTTCAGCTGAAGGAGTACAAGTTCAAGAGACAATCGCCTTCGCCCCGAATACCAATCCAACTGAAGAAAAAACTAAATAGTAGCTGTAACGTGTGCTATTATCAAACCAATGTTATTTCTTTTAATCAATCATCAATAAAATCTCTTTTTTTAGAAAATGCCGAGTTTAAGTTTTACAAACTAATCCCGCCTGTTGTAATAATCTTCAAGAAATCGATAATGCTGCTTCACATATATCAGTGATATAATAGAACAAAACTAGCTTGGTATTTTGTAGTTAGCACATAAACCAACTATAATAGTCGATTCAGGATCAATATGATAGATCATCTTTCAATATATCAGACACATTGACGTAATAATATCAAAGGAATGATGGATCAGACCAACTTTATTTGTTAGATTGTAATCAACGTGTTAGGCCAACCTTTCAGTTGATCGGTTACGCCGATGCTATCATACCGATGAGTTGGTGAGTTAGGCCAACTCTTATTTGTCGGATTGCGGTTAGTGTATTGAGCTATGTTGAAAATTGTGTCCTAAAGCCAATCATCTTGGCTGTAGACAGTTGAGCTGAGTATTGTACTCTTTGTATAAATTAATAAATATTATTTTGGCGGCTCATCGTATCTGACTTTTCCTGTAATGAACTTTTTTTCATGTGATGAAGTCCTTAGGACTACATTGACTTCGATATAGAGAGGATATGTCGAGTGGTCCTTAAACCAGGTTCACGACCAAAGGATATATTGTACTGGATGGCAATATATCAAGTGTAGGTTGTTGTGGTTCACATCGTTTGGTTGTCCTCTTGACCAAAGGAGTGTGGTGACACTGATGTGATCTGCAAGTGGGATATATAATATCTCATTAAACGTGACTCCGTGTAGCCCCTATCTGTCAAAGGGATACTCACGATTGGATATGGGTATATGTATCCCTTCGACCTGAGGTCGTCATGGTAGCTTGCAAGCAACTTCCTGTGCTTTGGTGCCGGACTACCCGGATTTCTAATCCGATGATGGAAGGTCTCTGGGTACAGGCAAGTACTTGTGGAGTAGTAGTGGACCAAGATGGAATTGACATGTCCAAATAGTTTGGATTGAATGTCTCACAGTGTCTCAATTTAGCAAATCCTCGACCGGGGTAGTCCTAGTGAGGAGTCACTGGACTTGCGAGGTTGAGACATTGTGGATTGACTCAGCTAGGGTTGGCAGTCTAACCCTAGGTCATCTTGAGCATTGGAGGTCAAAGGGATGAATTATACGGTAACCATATGCCAGAGGTTCGATTGATTGCCTCGCATCTTCGACCTATCCGGACGTCGAGACCCATTGCTATATGGTATCTTGTGCTGGTACTGGAATTGTTCCAGTGCTACCACCTAGGTTCGAAGCTATGAGGTCATACGCAATAGAGGATTTCTCCCTGATCCAAGTATCGATTTATGATTAGAAATCATTTCGGTAATGGTTTGATTGAGCACACTTTGGATTGACCCGATTTTGGGTCGATCAGAAATTGTTCGGGTCCACCGGAAATTGTTTCTGGGTAACCAGGACTTGACCAAGCCTTTTATAAATTAGATTTTGATCTAATTGTATTATGAATTGGTTTAGAACCGGTTTGGAATTTTTGAACCAGTTGTGAACGCTGTTTGAACCCATCAACACAGTAAATAAGGCTTGATCGAACAGGGGTTATAAGGCATCTTTTCCTCTCCCGTTTCCACTTGTTTTTTGCTGGAAATAAACCACCGATTCATGGCTCTTCAATGCTTCGTTGAAAACGAATTTGATTCGTTCTCAAACCTGGTGGCCTATCATATTCCCAGCAGGTCTCCTAAGCTTCCAAAAACCATCGGTTACTTGGTTCAAGCAGAATAAAAATTTCTGGGCGATGAAAATGCTATGTGTGTCTTCTTCCTTTGAGAGCTTCCACCATCCTTTTAACCGGTGATTTTGGGGCTGGATTTTTGTTGAGAGATTGAGAGCGAAACACTTATTTTGGTTCCCTATTTTTGTTGCTGCTCAATCGGTGGAAGAAAGTATTGTTTTGGAGAAAACAATAACAGAACATAGTGTTATGTTTTTCTTCCTCCCCTCTCACCGTTTCAAGAGCTTTCCGGCGACTAGCATCGCTCGAGAAGCCAAATCAGAGGAAGTTCAGGCGTGTCCCCCCTCTAGAGGGTGTTTTTTTGAGCACCTGTGAGCTGCATCAACCTCCATAGCTGCTATTTTTGGTTTACTCTGTTTTTGGTTGCAGAAATTACTGTTTTGAAATCTGGGTGAACGGAACTCCAACGTTGTTGAATGAACAATGCATTAGCTCTCCTTTGAAGCAAGATCTATCAAGACGTTGCCTTACTGTTGTTGCAAAAGGAGAGACCAAAGTGTTGCCATTTTGGTTTGGGTTTGCAGCACTTGGAAGAGAGGAAGAGAATCACTCCAAACGGTTGCTGGAAGAAGAAGACTGGAATAAAGTTATTCCAGCTATTCCAGCAGTTATCCTTGCTTTATTCTAAGCAGGAATAAGATAAAATTTCTATTTTTATTTCTCATGCATGCCTAGATCTAAGTTTATTAAATTATTTATAAATATTACATGCCTATTTCATGCCTTCCTTTGCCTATGCATGAATCTTGAAAATGTTAGATCCTGTGCCAAGTAGGTTTTTTCCGCTCCTATTTTAAAATTATTTTAAAATACAAACTTGCTTCTTGCACTGTTGCATGCTTAGTGTAGGCACTCGCAACCCTATTTTGCTTTCAAGCCAACCCTTCAGTTGATCGATTATGCCGATGCTATCATACCGATGAGTTGGTGAGTCAGACCAACTCTTATTTATCGAATTATGATTAGCGTATTAGGCCAACCCTTCAGCTTGTAAGATACATTAACTTAATATTTTTTCTCAAATGGGAAAATGGAAAAGAAAAAATCACTTCATTGATGATACCTACGAAGATTATATACATTCCAAGGTCGAGTCATTTGATAGCCATCCAGGCTTTCAATTCGATAAGTCCCTGGTCGTACAACTTCAGCAATGTGATAGAGACCCTCACAATTGGAGCAAGTTGGCCCTGATCAATTGGTCGGGATATTGCCATTTTATGCAGAACAAGATCTCCAAGTCGAAAGACCCGGGCCTTAACCCTCGAATTATAATATTGAGCAATCCTTTGTTGATACACCGTCGTTCTTAATTATGCTTCTAACCTGGAGTTTTCAAGCAGATCCAGATCAGCTCTTCTTTGATCAGCATTACTTGGTTTCTCAAGGCAGTTTGTTCTTCTAGAACGGAGAACAATTTCTACAGGCAACATGGCTTCACTTCCATAGATGAGGTTAAACGAAGATTCCCCTGTAGTGGATCGGGGAGTCGTTCGATAAGCCCAAAGGATGGAGTTAAGTTCATATGCCCAGAGTCCTATAGTTTCATTCAATTGGATCTTCAATCCATGAAGGATAGTCCGATTGGTTACCTCCGCTTCTCCATTAGCTGTGGATATCCAACGGAGGTTAATTTGTGAAGAATGTGGAATCAGGCACAAAAAATCAGCAAACTTTTGATTGTTGAACTGTCTCCCATTATCAGTGATGATAGCGTGGGGGATCCCGAATCTATATATGATGGCGTTTCTAACAAATGCCTCAACTTTACTTTCAGTGATTTGGGCTAAAGGCTCAGCTTCCACCCACTTGGTAAAATAATCGATGGCTATGATCAAAAATTTTGTTGTCCAGAGGCTGGGGGGAACGGACCAAGAATATCCATTCCCCACTGAGCAAACGGCCATGGAGCAGTTAACTGTGTTAAATGACTAGCAGGATGCCTTTGTATATTAGTATACCTTTGACAAATATCACATTTTCTCACAAAATCTGCCATATCTTTCTGTATAGTCGGTCAATAATATCATTGTTTTATGATTTTATAGGCAAGTGATCTGCCTCACACATGGTCACCACATATACCTTCATGAACTTCTTTTAGAGCATATTCAGCATCCGAAGGGGATAAACATTTTAGTAGTAGCTGGGAGAATGATTTTTTGTACAATAAACCATCCAAGATGATATATATATTGAGAAGCAAGCCTACAAAGTTGCTTAGTTTCTATATTGCTTTCGGGTAAAATTTCTTCAGTTAAATATTTGATTGTAGGGCTCATCCAGTTCGATTCTTGTTCTATCTGAAGGACTCCTCTATTATCCACAGAGATACTCGAAGCTTCCAAGTGTTCAATGAAAGTCCGACCTATTGAGTCGGGTGCCGACGTGGCTTACTGAGATAATGAATCAGATCGAGAATTTTTAGCTTTAGGGACATGACTGATATCCCAAGAATCAAATAAGACGCTTAGTTCTTGAACTTTTCTCAAATATAGGGCCAAGGTCACATCACGAGCTTCAAAATCTCCTTTTACTTGATTTACGACTAACTGAGAATCGGACAATATTTTCAATCTCCGAACACCTAGCTCCTTTGCAATTCTCAGGCCAACCAAAAGGGCCTCATATTCAGCTTGATTTTTAGAAGTTCTAAATGTGAATCGAAGAGCATATTCCATGACATCTCCATTAGGACTAGATAAAATCAGCTCCATAACCAGAAGAATTCGAAGCTCCATCTACATGTAGAATCCAAGGGAGATCATTCTTCTTTGCTTCAACTGTTGCCCGGACATCATCCTCATTATCATTCCAAGTGCATTCGACTATGAAGTTAGCCAGCACCTAGGCTTTCATTGCTGAGCGAGGTTGATAAGTAATATCGAACTCACTCAACTTTATTGCCTACTTTGCCATTCGGCCAGAAGTATCAAGATATTGTAAAATAGTCCTTAAAGGTTGATCAGTCAATACGACAATCGAATGAGACTGGAAGTAAGGTCTAAGCTGCTTTGCTGATATTACCAGGGTGTAAACAATTTTTTGGAGTTTTGGGTACCTTACTTCAGCATCATGAAGAATTTTGCTGATATAATAGATGGACTTGTGTAATCCATCGGATCTTTCCTTACCAACACTGAGTTGACCGCTTCATCGGATGCAGCTAAGTAAAGATACAGACTTTTCCCTTCTTCTGATTTAGACAATAGGATCGGATTCATCAAATACATTTTAAGCTCCTCGAATGTTTGCTGACAACTATCTGACCAATCAAAGTCTTTAGATTGCTGTAAGGCTTTAAAGAAAGGCAAGCACCTTTCCGCCAAATGAGATATAAATCAGCTTAATGAAGCGACCCGTTCGATCAATTGTTGAATCTCCTTTTTATTAGCAAGATGCCTCAGTCTAATATGGCTCGGATCTTCTCCAGATTAGCTTCAATCCCTCGCTTCGTAACCATGAAGCCTAAAAACTTTCCAGAGGTTATGCCAAAGATGCATTTAGTAGGATTTAGTTTCATTTGATATTCCCGAAGCGTGTCAAAGGCTCTCTGCAGATTTTTGATATGATCATCATCTGAGTACTCTTGACAATCATATCATCTACATACACCTCCATGGTCTTACCAATTTGATCATCAAAGATCTTGTTTACTAACCTTGATACATAGCTCTTGCATTTTTGAGACCAAAAGGCATTACCCGGTAGCAGTATATCCCTCAGTCCATAATAAAAGATGTTTTTTCATCTTCTGGACTCATTCATATTTGGTTATATCAGAAAAAGCATCCATGAAACTTAAGAGCTTATGCCCTACAGTAGCGTCAACAAGTTGATCAATTTTGGACAATGAAAAACTGTCTTTAGGATATACCTTGTTAAGATCTATGTAATCAATACATATCCTCCACTTTCCATTGGATTTCTTTACCATCACTACATTGGCAAGCCAGTCAGGATAGTGAACCTCTCTGATGAATCCAGCGTCAAGTAACTTGGCTACTTCCTCATTGATAATTTTTTACCTTTCTGGGACAAAATTCCTCTTTTTCTGACAGACCAACCGACTTAACAGGTCCACCTTAAGTTCACGTGTGATTACTTCAGGGGGAATCCCTATCATATCGGTGGTTGTCCATGCAAATATATCGGCATTCTTTTGCAAGAAGTCGATCAATTCTTTCCTTTGAACTTCATCAAGTGAGCTTCCAATCTGAACAGTTTTAGTCGGATCATCTCTTGCCAAAGGTGAAGGAATGGTTTTTTCTACTAGAGTTTCCATTTCTTCGGTCTTATCACGAGGATCTATTTATTCTGGAGTTAACCTACTGACTGGTTGTTGATTCTGAATCATCAAACATTGACAAGCCATCTATTGATATCCTTTTACTTCTTCGATCCCATTTTGGGTCAGGAATTGTACTAACAAATGATAAGTAAATACGATAGCTCAAAATTTGTTCAGGGCAGACCGTCCCAAGATGGCATTATACGTAGAAGACGTTTAAACAACCATAAAGGTGATATGAAGAGTTTTTTGTTTTGGGACTGTTCCAAGGGTCATAAGAAGTACTATTTCTCCCACCACTCCTACGGAGTTTCCACTAAATCTAGTTAACGGCACATGAGTTCTTCTTAACTTATCCCTAGGTAGGTTCATTTTGACAAAAGCATCATAAAGCAAAATCTCAGTGAAACTTTCATTATCAATCAAGATTTGGCGTACATCATAATTTGCAATTATTGCAAAACCACAACAGGGTCATCATGTGGTGTTTGGACTCCTTGCAGATCATCATCAGAAAAGTTGATGCTTCTTCGGAGTCTTCTAGAAGTTCCGTCATCTTCATAAAGTGGTTGGTGGTGAAGTATCCCGACCATACCATCGGTCAGTTGTTGATTAGGAAGCTATGTGCCATCAGTGATCAACCTCGGGGCAGTCGGCCTTGGTGCCGTTGCTTCAATCAGGCGATTTTGATTATGAACATATTTGTCTAAATAATCGTATTTGATTAGATCTTCAATCTTGTCTTTTAATTGGATACACTCTTCAATAATGTGTCCATGATCGCGGTGAAAGCGATAGTATTTAGCTCTATTGCGCACGGTAGCCGGAGCTCTCATTGGTCTTGGTCTCTAGAGAATTTTTTTTTTCTATCTCCATAAGTATTTTTTCTCTTAGAAGAGTCGGGGGGGTATAGGTATCATCCTTGTTAACATAGCCTCTACCGATTAAGTTCTTCGACTTTTGAACTTGCCGTTGAATCGGTCGGTCTCCAGGGGATCGAAGCCCGTCATTCTTGGTATTATTCTTATTCGGCTCCGATTTCCTTTCCACCTGGCGTCGGCTCAGGGCTTGTTCTTCGGCCTATGCATATTTTTGGGCACGGGCTAGCAGTTCAGAATAGCTGATTGAAAAATTTTTATCTAAAGAGAATGTGAACCTGGAGGCTCGCAGTCCTTTTTCATGGCTGACATCGCCATATGCTCATGGAGATCCGGAATCTCCAGCGTGGCAGAATTGAACCTAGCCACATAATCTCTTAAAGTCTCTCCTTGTTGCTGAATAAAGAAAAGACTATCTGAGTTTTTTTGGCATCCTTCGACTTGTTCTAAAATGAAAAATGAACAACCTTTCTAACTGACTGAAAGAATGAATAGTGCCTGGTTGGAGGCTAGAGGACCACATCCTTGCTACCTTTTTAAGAGTTGCTAGAAAAGCAAGACAGTGAAGTGCATCCGATGCCCCTTGGATTAACATGTGGGCTTTAAAACTGTCCAGGTGGTCGAGAGGATCAGCCGATCCATCATACGGCTCTACTTGAGAAATTTTAAAATGATGTGGAATCTTTTCTTCCATTATCTTCTTGGAGAAAGGGAGCCAATATCACATGTGGAGATCATATCTTCTGTCTTCCTTTGTTCGCCAAGCCTGGCGATCAGTAATTCTAGCTTTCGAAATTTTCTTGCAAAGTAATCAGTTCTTACAACATCTGGGTCCGTTGAGCACTTTCGGTGGTTGAATTGCTAGAAGATATTGAATTTGACCGGGGGCGTTTTCCCTTATCCCTTCTTTCTGCACGATTGTTGGATCGATAATATTGCTTCAAGGGAGAACGCCACTCTGGCAAATGCTGATAAGAAGAATGTCGACATCTTGGACCTGGACGTCAACTCACATGAAGAGACGATCACCGGCTGCTCCTTGAAGCAGCAGGTCATTGTTGTCCACTTACGGCCATTTCTTGAAGATTTTGGACTGCCGCAGTGAGTACTTCCATTTTATTCAAAAGAATCTCCAACTGTTCTTGATCTAGGTTTCCAGTAGGAACGACATCCACTCCATTCAGAACAGGATCAGTCTCTTTGGATGAGTGACGAATCTCCTCAGCAGGAAGATTTCGCACCCTGCCTTTCACCATTTTTTCCTCTAGATTTTGAAAAACTCTTATGTTGAGCCCCTTTCTAGCGCGCCAATCTGTTGTATCCAAATTGATGAATGCCCAACTTCGACAAGATTGCTGATGATGGCTTCGTCCTGCAGATCTAGCTCTTCTCCATTGATTGATGATTGCCCTCGTCCATTGGATCGATCGCCTTCCAATCTTGCAAGCAAATCCACTCACCAGAGAGGTTCCGATGGAGGGACACTCCGACGTTCAAGTCAGTCACAAGGTCTGGACTAAACAGATAAGATATGAGGAAAAATTGAGTCGAGGGTGTGCGAGAGTTCCTACTGCTTGAACTCACTTACCTCCCGGAAGCCCCTTACTCACCGATATTTATAGGGTACAATCCTAACCGAATTCAGTTAAGCAAGCTGTAAACGGTTAGTTCGTTAGCAGATCATCACGTGCACAAAACATTTGTCATAAGTTAGAGTCCATATCGTCTGCACTCTTTGACCAACTTATCACATTGGTCAATAAAACATCATGGTTGACTCATTAAGTCAGCCTTAAACATCAATCGACTGTACATTTAAGTCAGCCTAAATAATAAACTCCTCTGGACATCTATCGGCCTTGCGCCTCTTGGACGTCGATCAGCCTTGCATCTCTTGGGCATCGATCGGCATTGCGCATCTTGGGCGTCGATCAACCTTACACCTCTTGGACGTCGATCAGCCTTATGCCTCTTTTGGACTAATTCATCATCCGATCAACCATATTCATTTCGTTCGACTCAACACAAATAGATCAAGTCTATTATTATCCAACACATATATATACATATATATATATATACATACATATATATATATACATACATATATATACATACATACATACATATATATACATACATATACATATATATATATACATATATATATATACATACATACATATATATATATACATACATATATATACATATACATATACATATATACATATACATATATATATATACATATATACATATACATATATATACATACGTATTGTTGTACCATGATGGCTCACCCTCTGCCAGAACCGGTCCAATCCTGCGGTCCGACTCAGCCGCCCTTCTCAAGGCTCCAACTAAAGAGGTCCGACCCACTGAAGCTGAGGTCCTAATGACCCTCTCCTGCTGGGGCCCGGCCCACCGTTCTCCGTTAGAGGTCTGACCCACCGGAGCTGAGGTCCCAACGACCCTCTCCCACTGGGGTCTGGCCCATCACTCTCCGTCGGAGGTCCGACCGACCGACTGTCTCACGGCCGACGTCTGACAGGCGAGCCTTAGCATCCAAGGTGTTCCAGAAGCACCTTTCTGTTGATACGGGATCCTGCTATCCCAACGGCCCTGCTCCACTACTTCCACGATGCCACCGTATCTGCGCGCCATGTGGCCACTCTCCAGATTCTCCTGGGGGCAGATCGATCTTTTCAGCCTCTCTCCTAACGGATTTTGGACTGTTCCGCGCCTATATAAGGTACCTGGGGGATCCCATTCGAAGGTAGAACAACTCTTCCCTTACCAGAGACTGTTCATCCTTGATTCCTTTATTCTATTGCCTTCAATCTCCTGCTAACTTAAGCATCGGAGAGTCCCCCGCCGGAACACCACCGGCGCTCTTGGGGACTTTTCTACAGGTTCGCCTGGGAGAGGAGCGCTCCAACCCATCCAGCCATCCCGGTTCCCGGTCCAGGAGTTGATGCGGCAACAGATTGGCGTTAGAGGAAGGGGTTTTCTTTTTTCTAAAAGGGGGAATCCATCATCCCGGCAAGAAAATGGCTAAGGGAAGAGCTCCAAATACCACTGCCAGGAGAGATACCCCTCCTTCCAGGTCTGAGGAGCCTCTTAGAGAGAACGATTTTGCTGCTACTGCCCCTACTACTGCAGAACCTACCATCACTTTGAGGTTGCAACAGTTCCAAACATTGGTGAATCGCATTGAAACACTTACGGCTGCAGCTCAGCGATTCCAAGAAGCAGCCGACAACCGACAGCAACTACCAGCCGCTTCCTACACTAATCCTCCAACTGTTGCTGTGGGAGGCCGATGGCCAGAGATCCCTCAGCACGATTCTCAGGCCGCCGCGGAGCCCCGGAGGTCCTTGGGTGATCGTGCCGACGGCAAAAGGGCAAGGTCTGCTTCGCCTTCCTATGCCGAGTCCATCCTGTTCGGCGGTCGGCTTGCCGCCGAACCTCCGAAGGACTACGACAGTAAGATCATGCGCATGGAGGAGCGCGTTGCTAAATCACCCTTCGGTAGAAGGCCGAAGGGGACAGATATATGACTCCCGTCCCCCGTTTTTCGAGGAGATTCTGGTGGAGACGATTCCCCGCCACTTCAAGATCCCACAGGTGGACCCCTACGACATACCACCGATCCGATGGACCATCTGGGCATGTACAAAGCCCATATGATGGTCCAAGGCACCTCCAACGCTCTCCATTACATTGCCTTCCTTGCGACTCTCAAGAAAATCGCCTGGATGTGGTTCTCCGCCATCCGGCCAGGTACTATCCACTCCTCTCAACTCAAATCACTTTTTCTTTCCCATTTCAAGACTTGCAGTCGGGCCCCGAGGAATACCGACTGCCTCTTCCTCGTGCTGCAAAAGGAGGGAAGGACCCTCCGGGATTTCATGGCCTATTTCAACTCAGCGATCATGGATGTCCCGATTTGAACGAAGCTGTAGCGATGTCAGCCTTCAAGCGAGGGCTCCGCTCATCTAGGTTGACCTTCTTCCTAGACAAGAAGCATCCGACAAGCTACAGTGAGCTACTGGCCAGAGCGCAGAAGTACGCCCTGGCAAAAAAACAAGCAGCCGGTCGGCGTCAAGTTGAAGGAAGGCCGGCCTCAAAGAAGCGGAGTGATAAAGCTCCCGAAGTCCAACCTCCGAGCGACAATAGGCGGTCGGCCCAACGCCGAAGTCCGAAGCCGAGGGACTTCCCCCGAAGGTTCGAGACTTATGCATCCCTATCCTTGCCAAAATAGAAGATCCTTATGGAGATCGAGAACGAGACCTTTCTCCAAAGGCCTCGCCCAATGAGGGGCCCTCCCGCCTTAAAGAACAAAGATAAATTATGTCGCTTCCATAGGGATCATGGGCATAGTACTGAAGAGTGCCTGCAGCTGAAGGACGCCATTGAAGATCTCATCCGGAGGGGATACCTGCGCAAGTATGTCCGACCCCACCGGGACCAGGTAGAAGCGTCAAACGCCAGAAACCCTCCGGAGGAAGCGGAGCTCCCTAATCAAAGGCCAACCGGTGGAGATGTCGGCATGCTGCATCGACGATCCGGAGGAAGTCAGGAGGACGGGATGGATATTACTAAAAGGTCTCGGGGCTCCAATGCCATTACTTTCTCTGATGAAGCTCTCTTGGAAACTCATGTTTTTGAAAACGATCCTGTAGTCGTGTCGACAGTCATTGCCAATTACAATGTAAGGAGAATACTTGTTGATAATGGAAGCTCAACAGAGATATTGCTGTATGATGCTTTTGTGAGAATGAATTTATCCAGATCTATGCTGCGAGAATCCCCCGCACCGCTGACGGGCTTCCGGGGCAACTCCGTCGGAGTAGAAGGTGAAATAGTTCTCCCTGTGATGATTGGGACGAAGCCTCTCCAGAAAACTCTCTTCATCAACTTTGTGGTCGTACGGACGAACTCCCCTTATAATGCTATTCTGGGCCGACTGGCCCTCAATAAATTCTGAGCCATCGTTTCTACTTATCATCTGTTGGCGAAATTTCCAACTAGGAACGGGGTCGGAGTGATGAGGGGAGACCGTCGGATGGCCAGGCAGTGTTTGACCATTATGAATCAACAGTCAGAAGGCCATTCCACTCTGGAGCAACTTGACCCAAGGGTTGAGGCCGATGGCCTTGGTCAGCTAGGGGAAAAGATTCTGTTTGTTCCACTCCGAGAGGATGATCCTACTAAAGTCCTTCATATCGGAGGCTCCCTCAGTGAAGATCTTAAGTCGGAACTGATCAGCTTCCTTAGGAGTAACGCCGACGTCTTTGCTTGGTCGGCGTCTAACATGCCTGGGATACCGTCGGAGATCATCACTCACCAACTCAAGGTCAATCCAACCTATAGACCTATCCGACAGAAGAAGAAAACTTTGCTGCTGAAAGACAGAAAGCTATTACGAGGAAGTAAAGAAGCTCTGTGATGCTGGCTTCATCAGGGAGGTCCACTATCTGGAGTGGCTGGCGAATGTGGTCATGGTGAAGAAGTTCAATGGAAAGTGGAGGATCTGTGTGGATTACACCGACCTCAACAAGGCCTGTCCGAAGGACAGCTTCCCAGTACCCAAAATTGACCAGCTGGTGGATGCTACGGCCGGCCACCAACTTCTCAGCTTTTTGGATGCCTTTTCCGGATACAACCAGATAACGATGCATCCGAAAGATGAGGAAAAGACTGCCTTTGTCACCGACAAAGGCTTGTACTGCTATCGGATGATGCCTTTCGGCTTGAAGAACGCCGGTGCCACCTTCCAAAGGCTGATTAATCGGGTGTTTGAAGGACAACTGGGGAGGAACATGGAGGCTTACATTGACGACATGATAGTGAAGAGTCTCCGTAAGGCTGACCACATCAAGGACCTGTAGGAATCCTTTGGTACACTCAGGCGCCATCGGATGAAGCTGAACCTCACGAAGTGCACTTTTGGAGTGACCTTTGGCAAATTCCTTGGTTTTCTAGTTACATAGAGGAGAATTGAAGTGAATCTTGACAAAATAAAAGCCGTCACGGAGATGGCGCACCCGACCAACAAAAAGCAGGTCCAGGAGCTCACCGGCCGAATCGTCTCTCTTAGCCGTTTTATCTCTCGTTCGGCTGAGAAGTCTCTGCCATTCTTCATGACCCTACGCCGGTCGGAGGGTTTTGTTTGGACTAATGAGTGTTGATCGGCTTTCGAAGCATTGAAGGAGTACTTGAAGAACCCTCCGCTGTTGGCCAAGCCGACGAAGGGGGAGCCTTTGTACCTCTACCTTTCGGTGTCAAACGAAGTGATCTGCGCCATCATTGTGCGAGTCGGAGAGGACGGACAGCAAAAGTCTATCTATTATATCAGCAAAGTCCTCCATAACGCCGAAACAAGATACCCCAAGATGCAAAAATTAATATACTCCTTGGTCACATCCGCTAAGCGGCTCCGACTGTATTTCCAAGCACATCCAATCGTAGTGTTGATCGACCAACCACTCAAGGCAATCCTTCAGAGTCTAGATACATCCGGTCGGCTCGCCAAGTGGGCCGTCAAGCTAGGGGAGTTCGACATCTCTTTCCAGCCATGATCTGTCTTGAAGGCCCAGGTAATTGCTGACTTCATTGCAGAGTGTACGTGGAAACAGGAGATGCCTCCTCGAATGGCCGAAGTACCTGAAGCTGATGCTGTTTATGAAGTAGAGCCAACTTGGACTCTCCATGTGGACGGAGTGTCCAACCTCGCAGGCTGTGGGGCCGGACTGATTCTGGTCGAACCGGACGGGGAGAACCTGGAGTATGCCTTACACTTTTTATTTCAGGTATCAAATAATCAAGCAGAGTACGAAGCCCTCCTCGCGGGGTTGCGGATCGTCAACGAACTAGGCATCAGCCGACTTAGAGTTTTCTCCGACTCCCAGCTGGTGGTCAATCAAGTGAAGGGGGAATTTGAAGCCAGGGATCTGATCCTGGCAAAATATTTAAACAAGGTATAAAACCCCATTCCTCGGTTCAAATTTTTTGAAATCCTCCACATACCTCGTCTGCAGAACTCTCAGGCGATGCTCTCTCAAGGCTGGCTACAGTCGCCAGCGGGACTTCTGATCGAACCTTTGTGGAGTATTTGCGACATCCTAGCATTGCCGAAGAGCCGACGAAGGTCCACCAGGTGGAGCACGAAGTTTCTTGGATGTATCCGATCCTTACTTTCTTGGCCAAGGGAACTCTTCCTGAAGATCCGGCGGAGGCCAAACGGGTCCGCCTGACAGCCTCTAAGTACGTCGTCCTTTATAAGCGGTCATTCTCACAGCGCTATTGAAGTGTTTGGGGCCGGCGGACGCTTACTACGCCCTCAGAAAAGTCCATGAAGGCATTTGTGGCGACCACCTCGGAGGGAGATCCCTGGCTTACAAGATCATCCGGCAGGGATATTACTGGCCCACCATTCAGAAGGACGCATCGGGCTTCGTCCGAAGGTGCGATGCATGTCAGAGGTACTCCATCATTCAAAGGAGACCTGCCAGCGAACTGACTCCGATCACTGCCCCATGGCCGTTCGTACAGTGGGGGATGGATATCTTGGGACCCTTCCCCCCAGTCTCCGGGCAACGAAAATTTTTGCTTATGGCTATCAACTATTTCACCAAGTGGGTAGAAGTCGAACCACTAGCACAGATAACAGAGGCTAAGGTGGAGAACTTCGTCCGGAACAATATCATCTTCCGATTCAGCATTCCCCGGACAATTATTACTGACAATGGAAGACAGTTTGGCAACTCTAAATTTCAAGATTTCTGTCAGCAATACCAAGTCTCTCACCGACTTACCTCGGTTGGCCACCCACAGTGCAACGGAGAGGCCGAAGTCACCAACAGAACAATCTTGCATGGGCTGAAGACCTGGCTCAATGAAGCCAAGGGACTTTGGGTGGAAGAGCTCCATTCAGTGTTATGGGCATATCGGATGACCGCTAGAGCATCGACCGGCAAAACTCCGTTCAACCTCACTTATGGAAGTGAAGCCGTCATCCCTATTGAAACTTCTCTCCAATCTCTCTGGATTGACCATTACACCGAGCCAGCCAACTCCGAGCAGCGAAGGGCTGACCTGGACTTGCTTGAGGAAACAAGACTTCGAGCAAGCATGAAGATGGCAGTATGCCGTCAAAAGATGGCGAAGTATTACAACTCGCAAGTCAAGGCATGAGCTTTTCGGGTCGGAGACTTAGTCCTGCGAAGGGCCAAAATATCGAGGCCGATCGAGCAAGACAAGCTTTCCCCAAATTGGGAAGGACCGTATCGGGTTGCCGAAGTGGTTCGGGGCAGCACCTATTGACTTGAGTTTTTGGACGGACGGTAGTTGGCGCGTCCGTGAAATGTAGATAACCTTCGCAAGTACTATCAATGAAGTTCAAGTTTCATTTACGAACCACTTCCGAAAGTTCGACTCCGGTCGGCAAAGGCTCTAGGGCAGCCCACTTCCGAAAGTCCGACTCCGGTCGGCAAAGGCTCTAGGGCAGCCCATTTCCGAAAGTCCGACTCCGGTCGGCAAAGGCTCTAGGACAGCCCACTTCCAAAAGTCCGACTCTGGTCGGCAAAGGCTCTAGGGCAGCTCATTTTCGAAAGTCTGACTCCGGTCGGCAAAGGCTCTATGGCAGCCCACTTCCGAAAGTCTGACTCCGGTCGACAGAGGCTCTAGGACAGCCCATTTCCGAAAGTCCGACTCCGGTCGGCAAAGGCTCTAAGGCAGCCCACTTCCGAAAGTCCGACTCTGGTCGATAGAGGCTCTAGGACAGCCCACTTCCGAAAGTCCAACTCCGGTCGGCAAAGGCTCTAGGACGGTCCATTTTGAAAGTCCGACTCCGGTCGGCAAAGGCTCTAGGGCAGCCCACTTCCGAAAGTCCGATTCCATTTGGCAGAGGCTCTAGGGTAGCCCACTTCCGAAAGTCCGACTCCGGTCGGCAAAGGCTCTAGGGCAGCCCACTTATGAAAGTCCGACTCCGGTCGGCAAAGGCTCTAGGGCAGTCCAATCCGAAAAGCCAACGGACCAACACTTGGGATAAATTTCTTAAGCTAGTTGCTCCGGCCTGAGCTGACATCCGACCGCTACCTCAACTATCTCAGGGTCCGGAAAGCTGACGGACCAACACTTGGGATAAATTTCCTAAGCTAGTTGCTCCGACCTGAGCTGACATCCGACCGCCGCCTCAACTATCTCAGTGTCCAGAAAGCCGATGGATCAACACTTGGGATAAATTTTCTAAGCTAGTTGCTCCGGCCTGAGCTGACATCCGACCGCTGCCTCAACTGTCTCAGGGTCCGGAAAGCCGACGGACTAACACTTGGGATAAATTTTCTAAGCTAGTTGCTCTGGCCTGAGCTAACATCCGACCGCTGCCTCAACTGCCTCAGGGTCCGGAAAGCCGACGGACCAACACTTGGGATAAATTTTCTAAGCTAGTTGCTCCGACCTGAGCTGACATCCGACCGCTGCCTCAACTGCTCTAATCTATTCTTGGTCCGGAAGGTCGACGGGCCAGTACTTAGAGTAAAAATCCTAAGAGAACCTAGTTCGACTTAGGTTATTACTCAATACGTACCCTGAAGATCCGACTACTCACTCTAATATGCCGACTTGCCCATACTTAGCCAATTTTCAAAAAGGAAGACATTGAACAGTATAAGAAGACAAGACAGTGAGGAAAAGTTTCTTCATTACTTCAAAAAGGTTTTTTACATAAACTGAAGGTCAGACCTTTACAACCAACTAGGTTGACCTTCGAGGGATACAACAACGGCCACTTCGGCCCCTTTGGATGCAACTACTGCTCCGGCTTCTTCAGCCCCTTCGGCTGCCTCCGCCTCGGCACTAGTTGGGGCGCCCACTCCGACTTCTCCCGCGACGGTCTCCGCTGGGGCGTCGGTCGCTTGGGCAGTCGGGTCCGACCCTTCCAAAGCTCCGACCTCTGCTGGATTCGGTGGCAGAAGGAACGCCAGATCGAGTTCTGGGAAGGCAATGCAAACCTTTCCCAGGCACTCGTCGTACCCGTATCCGAAGCCGACCGTCCCGGCTTCGTTCATTTCCTCCGTAAAGTCCTCGGAGGCTTTATACTCCGCCACGGCCTTCTCGCCGGCCGTCTTCAACAAATCTTGGGCCGCCTTCAGCAAGCCCTTGTGTCTTTCCGCCGATGCTTGATAGCCCTTCGCGCGGATGTCAAGATCGGCCAGACGACCCTCCTCAACGGCTAGCCGACGAGCCAAGGCTTTGATTTTCCTCTTCTTGTCTTTCAGCCTGGCCTCCCAATCGGCTCTCTGGACCAGCAAGTCCTCTATCTTCTTCTTTTGGGCCTCCAGTTCAACCGCAGGGGGGACACCTCGACTGCTGCGGCCTTCAGACCGAGCACCTCTTCCCTGGAAGCTGTCAGTGCTTCCTAGGCCGTGTCCCTTGCCAGCTCGGCCGCTTCGGACCTCTGGGTTAGCTGCCCTTTTATGTACAGCAGCTCACCCAGCCCCTGGTCCATTAGGAGGTTGCCCCTGACAAGCTGCCGACAAAGACTTACAGTTACAGAACTTCCAATAGTAAGCTTGAAATCAAAGTGGGAAGAGTGAAGCTTACCCCCAAAAGATGGCGGAGAGAACTGCTGGCTGCCTCATTCACTGATCGCCCGTCAGTATCGGGGATGGCCCGTTGAAGCTGTTCCCTCGCCTCCTGAGCAGCACGCCACAGCAGGCGCTCCTCTTCCTCCCCGAGGGCCCAGGCGGCCCTCTTGCCAGCAGCCGACGGCCCTTCACCCGTAGGGGTTCTCTGGGTCATCGGGGGGACCGTTGTAGTCATCTCCAGCGGCGGGGGTGCAGGGGATGGCGCCTCCCTTCTGCCTGGACACTCGGCTGTCCTGCTGAAGAGGATCGCTCGGACACGATCACCTTTCGGCGCTCGGTTAGGGGCATGTCGTCCCCTAAGTCAATCGACACCATCGAAACGGATGGTTCTGCCGTCCGTTGCTTCTTCGGCCTTTCAGGCGCTGGTTCTGGTGCCTGTTTCTTCGGCTCTTGTTGCACCGGTTCTGCGATCCGGACGGCTCTCCGCTGTGCCGACCGTGCCAAAGGACAGCCAAATCCGGCTTCATTTTTTCACCTGTCAATAATGAAAGCAGAGTTAGTGGCAGTCGCCAAGCCGACAGGAAGTAAAGAAGGAAAGGAGGATAGCCGATCTCTCCCTACACGACTCTCGTCCTACCTAACATCGGCTGTCGGCTGACTCCGGCCTAGTGGAGGCTATCCTTAAAGAGCAGAAAATTGATAAATTTTGGGTCTTCACCATCCAACCTGTGGAAGTCAGCCTCGTCGGCCCTCGAGACCTTCCTTCCATTCAGGGCGTTCGACCTCGGCTCCCTCCAGGCCGCCTCAAAGCCCACGGCTCCAGGCTGTCTACAAAGAAATATCTGGACTTCCATCCGTGAATAGCAGACGGAAGCCTACCTAAGATCTTCTGGTTAGGACGGGGACTGAACATCCACCATTCCTGACTCCGGAAGTCCTGTTTCAATAGAAAGAAGTTGGAGAAGAGGGTTACCCTAGGCTCTATGTCGGCCTCCCGACATAGAACTACGAAGCCGCACAGGATCCTAATGCTATTCGGCGTCAGCTGGGAAGGCGTGATCCTGTAGGTATTAAAGACCTGAACAAAAAAGTTATGAATCGGGAAACGAAGACCGGCCTTCAGGTGGTCTTCGTACATGGGAAGCGCTCCTAAATTCAGAGGTCCGTTTACCCTACCCTCTCGGCTAGGGATGGTCAGATATAAGGTGGACGGAATGTTGTATACGGTCCTAAGATTCTCGACCCTCTCTTGGGTCATGGCCGACGGGATGTCGAAGGGACCAGGTTCCCTATGACCGCGAGCTACAGCCATCCTAAAACGGGTGCAGAGGAGGAAGGAGATGGGGGAAGATGAAGACGGGACTAACCAGATTCTCTGGGTCTCTAAGGGAGCCTAAAGGCAGCGCAGGGGGGAGGAGGAGGTGATTTTCTCTTCAAGCGCGAACACAGCAGCAGGTTCCTTCTGGGCGCTGCCCTCATCCTTTTATAGGCATCCGGGGGCCCGCATCCCAACGCACCCCCCGCGTGATGAGATCCGACGACCGTTGCTTCGGTTCCCGAGTTGGACGGGGATCCGAGGGGACGTGACATATCGTATCCGGTCGTGATCCACGTGACAGACGAAGCAACGGCGGATGGGCCGCTTCGATAGGGGTGCCAACTGTCCTGATGGCGCCATGTGTCCCATGTCACTTCAAGAATTCGAACGCGCAGTTGCTACGTGCCGTACCAGCCATAACTGCCCCCTAGTCCTCGCCAACCCAGTGCTGACACCTGTCCCAGGGCAAAAATCAGAGCAGGAGGCGGCCGGACGCAGCACGCCGAATCAAATTCGCCATCATTTGAATGGCCATCGCATTTATTGCCATTTAATGCCCTCGCCCTTCGAGCCTGCGGACTCGCTCGAAGCACAAGGGCAAGGGGGACAACTGTTGTACCATGATGGCTCACCCTCTGCCAGAATCGGCCCAGTCCTGCGGTCCGACTCGGCTGCCCTTCTCAAGGCTCCAACTAAAGAGGTCCGACCCACCGAAGCTGAGGTCCTAACGACCCTCTCCTGCTGGGGCCCGGCCCACCGTTCTCCGTTAGAGGTCCGACCTACCGGAGCTGAGGTCCCAACCACCCTCTCCCGCTGGGGTCTGGCCCATCACTCTCCGTCGGAGGTCCGACCGACCGACTGTCTCACGGCCGACGTCCGACAGGCGAGCCTTAGCATCCAGGGTGTTCCAGAAGCACCTTTCTATTGCTGCGGGATCCTGCTATCCCAACAGCCCTGCTCCACTACTACTATGATGCCGCCGTATCTGCGCGCTACGTGGCCACTCTCCAGATTCTCCTAGGGGCAGATCGGTCTTTCCCAGCTCTCTCCTAATGGATTTTGGACTGTTCCACGCCTATATAAAGTACCTGGGGGATCCCGTTCGAAGGTAGAACAACTTTTCCATTATTAGAGACTGTTCATCCCTTGATTCCTCCATTCTGTTGCCTTCAATCTCCTGCTAACTTAAGCATCGGAGGGTCCCCAGCCGGAACACCACCGGCGTTCTTGGAGACTTTTCTGCAGGTTTGCCCGAGAGAGGAGCGCTCCAGCCCATCAGCCATCCCAGTTCTCGGTCCAGGAGTTGACGCGGCAACACATATATACATATGCATATATATATATATATATTATATATATACATATATTATATATATATATACATATATATATATATACATGCATGCATGCATGCATACATATATACATACATATATACATATATACATACATAGATATATATATACATATATATATATACATACATATACATACATATGTATATATGTATGTATGTAAATGTGTATGTATGTAAATGATATACATGTATATAAAGAGAGATGATGTATACGTGCACGTAAAGAATTTCAATTTATTAAAGATTTGCTTGAATCTTGCACCCTACTACTTTCCTACTAATTTCACCGATTGGCACCGGCCACCGTGGAATGTTCGAAGCCGCCTTTCTTTTTCAAGTAAGCCCCCCTTTTTTTTTTTTTTTTTGTGCGTGCGTGTGCGTGGCATCGCCACCAATTTCACCTACCCACACCGGCCACTGTTGAACGTTCAAAGCCGCCTTTCTTTGTCTAGCTTTTTTTTTTTTTTTTTTTTTTTTTTTTTGAGGGGGTGCTGGTATTGTCTAGCAAGCCTTGAAAAATGCAAGCAAGCCTGCCGACCCTCCATTCCACGCCCTTCTCTCTCCCTCTCTCTCTCCTTCTCGTACATCCTAATCTTTTGAGTTAAGCAGACGCGAATTCAGAAGTCAATACACGTGGTCAAGTTCTTTGTAGAAAACAATAATAATAAAAAACTATCATAATAATTAAGATATTTTTTATTAATTTTGAAATCAAAAGAAAGAAGCATCCTCTTCTTTTCTATAATTTCATATTCAATAAAAAATTAAGGAGAACTATCAAAATTGTGACAAGAAAAAAAAAAAAAAAAGGACCGGGGGGGGGGGGGGGGGGGGGGGGGCGGGGGCGGGGTAATCCTGCTAAATTTACTTACATTACTCTTTAGTTGGGCTGTTATTACGACGAAGTGATGGTGGTGGGCTAGGCTTAAACTGGGTCTATGCATTGGTGTGATTTCATGAGCATCTCTACGAACACTAAATAGTTAAGTAATTTTTTGTCCACTAAATAGTATAAAAATAATATATTATCAAATATGATTGGATAATATAAGGATCATGTAAGTTCCATATTTGAACGTATATTTAATGTTTATAACTTTATCCTTTTATTAAAAAATTTGATTAATGAAAATGTTCATCTCTTAAAAAAATTATGATATTATTATAACATTCCTATGTCATAAGACCGAAACATATTTTTATAATTAAAAAAAATAATTTTATAATAATAAAATATTTACTATTACGATATCATGTAAGTAGAATTATAATATCATGTTCATAAAGAAATGTTATAAGAAAAAAAATATTTTTATTATTTCAAATTTTTAACACAAAAATAAATTACATGTATTAAACGTATATTTAAATAATTTTTTTGAAAAAATATTTTTATTATTTAAAATCTTTAATAAAAATATTAATTTTTAAATATTGATTATATATTAAAAAGTAGTTTTTATGGTCTAATTAAATTGTGTGATATAATATATATATATCTAACTGGACATGTACAAAAATTATCTCCTAGATAGTTTATGGTCCTTCAAAAAAAAAAAAAATAGTTTATGGTCGACGCGAGATAAGCTTCGGCGACTTTTTTTTTTTTTTTTGTGAGATAGATGTTTCACTCAACAGTCTTGAAATGAATGTATTTAAAAATTTTAAAAAAAATAATCACGAAACTTATAAACGAATCAATAACCTGGTCCATAAAATCAATCTTGAATGTACGACAACGAAGGAGGCTATCCAGTTTACAGTCAAATTAATATTTTGAAGATGTACCTAATGATAACTAAGAAATAATCCTACAAACAAAATGCGATTTCGTGAATCAAGAGACGAACAAAAACAAAATCAATTATTTTCTTGATCCATGAAACCATAGTAAAATCCCTCTCAAAACAATCAAGAGCTCCAGCGGCTCTTTCTAATGGTACCGGAATGGGGTTTGATTGGAGCCCTATCACATCAGACATTGCCATGTGAGAGAACGATGCGATGATGTTGATGTGGATGCCTAAAGCGATGATGTTGATGTGGATGCCTAAAGCGGGCCACTATCATTATTTTATTTATGGCCAAAATTGATGAAAACATTGAAAAGTAGCTAGAGGCTCAAAATGAAAATGCAGGAAGATACGGAGTTGTGCTCACATATTTTATTTTATTTTTAAAAATCATATTTCAAGCTAGAACATGCAAAGGCCCTCCTTGCTTGGAAAGAGCTTCTATTCATGAATTACTATGATATTTTTTTTTATTTTTTTTGCTAAAACAAAAGGAAAGGAAAGGATAAATCTCGATGTAGCTTTCAAATACAGTATCTTGATTATCTTTGACGGTTAAACTTTTATATATTCCAATACTTTTTAATTAAAATTGGTTCTCTAAAATTAGAGTTAGAAATACTTAGAGACAAAACTAATATTACATATATATTATTTAAAATATAAAATTTTCATTTTTTTAAAAAAATTACAACCATCTAATTACAATGAAAGTTTTTTTAAAATAATATTTTTATTAATATTTACCAAATCGGTGCCATTCATATTATATTTACCAAATTAATTTTTTTAACAGGTGGAATGTACGGACATAAGGGAGGGAGAGGGGGAAATTTATATAGAAAAATCATAGGTACACCTAAGATTTCAATTCAAAATTTATAAAATATATTTTTTTTTAAAAATAAAATCATTAATCATTAATATTTTTTTAAAAAACTAATAAAAAATTTTAATTTTTTTTTTAAAAGAAATATAATAACATGATAGTGTAATAATATATTTAATATATTTTTATTATAATAAATATTTTATATCATAAAATATAATAAATATATTATAATATAATATATATTATAATATAGTATATTCGTTGATGCACGTGTACCCGACAGACGTCGTGTGCGGTGGAGCCGTGCAACTCCGTGACGGCCATATTCGTTGCACGACGCGATCATTGGGAACATCCATGGTATGACATGATGGTTGCACGTATGTATGGCCAGATACCACCGACGTGCTGAGCGACGGTTGCTGTCCCATAGCTTCCGTCAACCTTGTTGCACTGATAGATATTACATGTGAAGGTCGTGTGCCGCACTGGTGGCCGGACTTGTCACATAGTACGATCAAATCTCAGATAGGTGTGCAAATGGGTCGGATCGGATCGGATCTTGAGTGACCCCGATCCGACTCGGTTCTTTAATCGGGTCCTATAAATCCAACCCACTAGAAAATCAGGTCGGACTGGGTCGGATTCACTATTAGAATTTTGAATCCAACGGGTCATTGTGGTTGGATCGGGTTTATAAATAACTCGGTTCTAATCTAAAAAAATTAGATCTACATATGATCTAGATAAAATATAGAAATCATATTTCATTATTACATAGCTAACTATTATTAACCATAAAATAGATGACAAACAATATTTTTTTAAAAATAAATAGGATATAAAATAATTATAACTCTATTTCTATGTTAAAAATAAGTTTTATATAAATTTAAATTATAATTTAAAGGTCCAAATAGATATGATCTATATTCGAGTCGGGTCAGATCGGGTCGGGTTCAAATTCAGTAAACCTAGACCCGACTCGAAAAATGGAATAGATTTAATTTTAGAACCTTACCCGGATCACGAGTCCATAAAAATGGGTTAAATCGAGTCTAAATAGATCGGTCGGGTCGGTTGGGTTACATGTCAACTCAACCATTTGCAGCCTTAATCTCAAAGGGCACGGGCAAGTGGGTGCCTGGGCTCGCACCGACATCGCCACCCTCGCACCTTATCGCCTCTAGTCTCATCGCTTGATGTACATCACATCCCATCGTGTTGCACCAACATTACTCGGCACGACACCACCATCACCACGACCGATATGCACACATCAACAAATATACTATATTATAATATATAATATATAATTTAATATATTATAATATATTTATTATATTTTAAAATATAAATATTTTATAATAAAAATATATTAAAATATATTATTATAATATCATGTTATTATTTTTGATTTTTTGAGTTTTTTTAAATTTTTAAATTATTTTTTATTAAATTTTGAATTGGAAAGTCATAGGTTGTAAATGTGATTTTTTATTGAGAAATCACATTCATAACATCTGATTTCTCCAAGTAAATTTTCCCCTTCCCACCTTTTGTCTGTACATTCCAAGTGTTAAGAAAAAACTAAGTTTGATAAATATAGTTTGAATGACATCGATTTAATAAATATTTAATAAAAAAATTATTTAAAAAAATGGTGACAATGAAGGTGCATGTAACTCTAGTGCTATATAAGGCAAAATCTTACAAATTTTTTTCTACTTTAATAAAAGATAATTTGACTGGCGAGATCAATCTTCAGAAGCATGGCAGTGTTCATATATAATGTTGAGGGTTTTTATCTTTTTCGGTATAATAACCTAGAGGTCTTACAAATTTAGTCGGGCAACATGATGTTTGAATTTTTTTAAAAAATAATATTATTTAAATAAATAATTATTAAAATAGTTTTTGGTAATATATTTATCAAAATAGGTGAATTTTGGTCACGTGTCACTTAAACTTGGACACGTGGCTTGAATCAGGACATGTGGCAAGAAAGGAGGTGGGACATGGCGAATCAGGAGGATGTGGCATGACATCGTAGCTACCAGCTGTGATTTATTAGACGAAGTCCTATAAGTCCTTTTCCAATTTTTTTTCTATTTAGGTTCGGCCCCATCTATTCTTTATTGTCTCCCAGCCCCATCTTCCCTGATCTTTCTTTCCCCCTGCCCCACTCGTGGTCCTAGCTTCTGGAGCTCTTGTTCCCTCCTGTCTATGTCCCATTTTGGTTGTTATTTTTGGACTTTTGGGTTATCCTGTCTGGATCCTGCCCATCCGATCTAAAAAAAATTATTCTCTTTCCTAAGGTATGTTTCATGATATTTTACTTGGTTTAATTATTTAAATGTTATTGTTATAGCCCCTGTTTGTTATATTTTTTATATTTATTAATTTAATTTCTAAAATTTAATATTGTGGTCTCATGGTATTTTTATTTTTTTAGCAATGTAATTGCATGTTGTTGTTTAATTTGTACATATTTTAGTTATTTGTGGTGTTTATATTATGGTTTAATATTTCATGAAATGATCTCCCTTTAAAGATAATTTAAGTTTTGATTCAATATTTATCTCCCTTTAGAGATAATTTTCTATTTTGATATTAGAAAAAAAATGTATTATAGTATTAAGCTTTGAATAATTATTAGGTAATAAATACTCATAATTTATTTAACCAAATCTAGAAAAAGATAATTTGTAGTCTTCATTATTAAAAAATAATAACTTTTAATTTTTAAATGTAGATGAAATTATAATGGTAGATAAATTCAGTTAGTAAATTTAAATATGTATTGAATTATTAAAATTATTTTATTATGAATTAATGATTAAATTATTTTGTTATTATAAAAATTAATTAATTAATTAAGAGTATATAATTTTATAAAAATAATATGTAATATAGATATAAGTAATTAATATAGTTATATAAATAATTGATCTATTTAATATAAATAAAGTATGATGTTAATACTAAATAAATAAAATATATAATTTTTAGAGTATGTAAATATTAATTAAAAATGAGTTTGTCATGCTATATAAGTAATTTATTAGTTTATCAGTAAAGTTAATAACATACACACTATATTAAATTAATAATAAAGAAATTAATTTAAAATTAATAATAGTATAATAAAATATATTGTATAAATATAATACATTACAAATATGATATAATTTATTTGATATAAATAAATTATCATATATTTGCTAAATATTTAAATGTATAAATATTTATAGCTTGTAAATAATTATTTAATTAAATATGAATACAAGGTGGTATAAAGTTAATATATTAAATTATAAATGAAGTTAGTAATGTATATGCAGTATTAAAGTAAATTTGAAAATAATATAGTACTTAAAAATATTAATGGTATGATAAAAGATACTGTATAAACAGAAGATCTTGATAAATTTAAATAAAATCTTGAATGAATAATGATTATCTAAAATTTGTAAATATTTAAAATATATAATTAATTTAATAATAAAAATTAGAGAGTTATGGTATATCAATAAATTATTAAGTTATGAATGAAGTTGTTAATTTATACACTATATTAATCATATTATGAATTTATTTATTAAAAAATATAATCATATTATATAATTATTTGTATGTAAAGAACTAAGAAAAAATACTGTCAAAATTTTATTCGGTCTTCATTGCATATCGTTCGATTACTGTAAGCTGATTTATAAAATTAATATAATTCCTAAATGGAATAAGATATATATTTATCTAGTAGTTGGTGATAGGATGTATTTATCATTTAAGTCATCATAAACTCCATATGTAGATAGTAATTCAAAATATATTGAAATCTATATTATGTACTTAATAAAATAATTATTTTTCTAATTCCATTGTCATATTAATTATTTTATTTAATTGGTTATTTAATGATGTCAATATAAATTTTGAGGCTCTAAATATATTTCATTTATTAAATATGTACGGTATAATGGAAAAAATAATCATAGCCTTATGTTATACTAATAGTTCTATGATTAATGAAAAATATGATATTGAGTACAATCAGGGACCAAAAAAGGCAATACGAATTAAAATGGTATGACATTTGAAGAGTTGGAGAACAAAATATGTAGAGTCTTCCATATAGATAGAACTGAAAAAAATATTGATCATTTATAGATATTCATAAGTTGTTCAGCCGATATTTGTAAAGTATGAACCTGTTCTACTAATTGGTGACAAAGACATGGAGATAATATTTTCAACTATCAGTTCATATCCATGTATATCGGGTGTAGAGTTGTACATAGATATCCAAATTGTTGAAGCTCTTGAACCTGTTTACGAACAGGATGATTATCAAGTAGCTATTCGAAATATAGCAATAACTCATATAAGTGAATAGGTTATTTCATACTATAGCCTGAATATCGTAGATAATGTTCTGAAAAATACTGGTTCAAGATTTATACAAGACCTGTTATATACGGTGGACAGTACTATGCTAGAAAGTAATATTAAAGAAGCATCAGTATACACAGTTGCTAATGATATGGTGTATGTAGATAATCAACTTTTTCATGAAAATGATGATGAAAGTGAAGATGATATGACTGACAAACCTAATGAAGCTGGTATGTCAGAACCTATATGAAGTCCACAGGACACCACTATTCCAACTTATTTTGTATTTGAAGCTTCTTCTAGAACATTCACTCAGGTTGATTGGAATGCTGCTAATATGTCCATGTATTCTACATTTGAAGAACAATATGTTATATGGAAAAGAGATGAGGAATTATGTTAAGGACTTCGCTTTACAGATAAGATAAAATTATAAACTGTAGTAAAGTATATTCTATTGAAAGACATCACGAATTCAAAGTTATTGAGTCAAATCTAAATCTATGGCTTGTAAAATATAAGAATAAAGAGTCGGGATGTCAGTGGATGGTGAGAGCTATTAAATGTCATGATTATTTTGAGATCTCACGATATACTGGTCTCCATACATGCATATTCACAATGATGTCTCAGGATTATTTTGGACCGGACTCTACATTAATTGTAAATGAAATACGGGACCTGGTGAAAGAAATTCTCATAATTGCTATTACTAGATTTAGTATAGTGATAAAGAATAAATACAACTATACACCCAATTATAAAAATTAGAGGATGCCAAGCATTAGGTGATAGCCATATTGTTCGGGGATTGGGATATGTTATATCAATTGCTGCTGAAATGGTTGCATACTGTAGAAGAATTTAATCTCAGCTCTTAGATAAAATCATCATCACTACACTAGTATTCTAACTTGTGCTCATTTTATCATATTTCTGGACCTTTACACCCTCGATTGAAGGGTTTAAATACTGTCGACCGGTCATAAGTGTTGATGCTACTTTTCTTTATGGAAAGTATAAGGAGAAGTTGATAATTGCAACTACTATTAATGAAAATAATCAGATATTTTTACTTGTATTTGGTATTGTTGATGAAGAGTCAGCTGATATATGGGGTTGGTTCTTAGCTTGCATCAAAAATTTTGTTGTATCATGTCAGAAAATTATCTAATTTCTAATCGACATGCTGATTTACTAGCTGCAGTAAAAATGAGCATCTGGATTGGCAACCACCAAATGTTTATCATGTTTATTGCTTGCATCACGTGGCAAGCAATTTTAATTCGAGATTTTGTGATCCAAAATTAAGGGATGTCGTGAAAAATATTAGAATGCAAACACAATCTAGAAAGTTTCAGAAATATATAAGGAACATTAAAAAATTTAATCCAGACGCTTTTCAGTGGCTGAATGATATCCCTTCAAAGATATGGACATGTTCACATGATGACGGTTGACATTATGGAATGATGATAACAAATATATTTGAGTATTTTAATGGAGTTTTAAAAAGTGCTCAATTCCTGCCAATAATAGCATCGGTGCAGTTGACTTTTTTTCAACTTGTTTCATACTTTGAAGGTCGACGTGTCCAAGCAAATGAGGCAATGGATAGAAATAAATGTCTACTACTTTTGTTATAGGACATGTCATCTCCAAACAAGCCAAAACTATATCGCATACCGTTGCAAGGTTCAATAGAGCTAGTAGCTTATTTCAAGTCCAAACTACTAGACATTGTCCAAACATGAATAAGGGCAACCACACATAGGTGACTGTATCATTCTCCATTAAACAAAAAAATTATATATTATATCGTGTATATGTTGATTTATGGTTTTTTAAGTTGTAGGCCGTGCATCTATCACAACGGACGTGTACATGTCAGAAATGATAGTGTTATCATTTACCTTGCTCTCACGTCATGGCTGTTTGTGCACATGTTGCTATTGATTTTTATAGATATGTTGATCGGTGCTATTCCTTACATGACTATCATCAAACTTATGCACCTTAATTTCAACCAATTCTATACCATAAATATTGGTCACAACAAAGTAAAGATGATATCATTATACCTGACCAAAATAGGTTGTGACAGAAGAGCAGGCCACGTTCCACAAGGATTAGGAATGACATGGATGTTAGAGAAGCTGGTAACAAACACAGGTATACTATCTATAAGGAGGAAGGGCAAGATAGACGGTCATGTCCAAGACTTTTACAAGTAGATTAGTTATAATATAGAAGCCATATTTCACAGGTATTTTAAGGTACATCAACTAATTCTCTTATTTATGTGATATTTCTTCATTGATTATTACAACTACTATATTGATATCTTTCCATTGTTCATAATTTATTGATGAGTTAGGATAGGAGTTAGTTGCCACTCGGGGAGTGCTATCAAGTGTTAATGGTTTATGTCATTACTTTGTATCATCTTTGATCGAGGTTTGTGATGTATTGTTGTTTCTATCTTTACATGTATTACTATTTCCACATGACTTTATATTATATTTGGTCATTTAACATACTTTAATTAACTTTTTAAAAAATAAGTGATTTGTTAAGTGGAGTTCGTGCTTAATTAATTAATTTCCTTTAAGTTATTGTATATCATAGTTATAGATCCCGGTCCATCAGATCATAACATAATATATGATCAGGATTTACATAGATCATGCTTAGTATGGGATTAGCAGGATACTACTATTTTGTATAGTGTCGACATCAAGAAATGGTTATGCATAGATTGATACCCCTAGATAGGCGCATATTGCCTTTTTTGATGTAATCGATATTTTATGGTCTTGCTCGTATGGAATTTATTAAATTAGATTGGCATTTGATTATCGTTCTTATCGAGCTTTGGCATTCAGAGATATACATTTTATTTCCCGTATAGAGAGTGCACCATCACCCTACATGATATTGCTATTCATTTAGGTTTGCCAGTTAATGGTCTACCAATGACAAGTACTACAAGGTAGACTGGAGGCAGCTTTGTCAGGATTTATTAGGGGTTATCCCACCATAAGGTAGACTCCAGGGATCATGATTGCGCCTAATTTGGCTAGTTGAGCAGTTTCATGAGTTAGCTTTTGATGCCGACGAGATAGCCATATAGTGCTATGCTCGAGCTTATATTTTGCAGCTAATAGGTGGGTGTTTATTCATGGATAAATCTAGAACTCTAATGCATCTCATATTTCCACCCCTACTAGCGGACTTAGAGACTGCTGGACACTATAGTTGGGATAGTACATGGCTCATGTGGTTGTATAGAGAGATGTATAGGGCAAGCAAGAGAGATGCTACTGATATAGCTGGTCATTTATTACTACTATAGTTATGGGCATGGGATAGATTTCCGATCTTTGCATCCTGTAGATTACTATGATAGGCTTCAGATCCTATGATCAATTTTGATGATGGTGGAGCTGGTTTACCACAGGATCCATTAGGGATGCGATAAGTTTTGTGCTTGTGTCATACTTTATGACTAACGATATTTACTGAGTTATTTAACTAATTTAATTTATTTATTATATAGATAGAGAGATATTTTCTCTAATGAAGGTACCTACATATATGGTCTCTTCATATCGATACTTACTAGACACCTACGAGCAGAGCAGGTTGGGACTATAGCTTATTATTTTTTTAATGATTGATGATTACCATATTTTCTTGTTTAATGAATTATGCTTTATATTCTTTATAAACAGGTGATATGATAGCTACATACTGTCGATATTCTTGTACAGCTACCAGATTACTGCTTGCATGGTCAAGATATCTGGTGTACTCAAGTGCCACTTATATGTTTTCATATAGTAGAGTGGCACTTTACTGATAGAGTGATGCGCCAGTTCGGGATTCGACAGATCGTACTAAAGCAGTGTCATACAGATTTTGCACTGCACCGTATCGATCTCAGGGGACTATTCAAGCAGGACTGGTCAGTCACTCATCAGCATTATATTCAATTATGGATTAGCCGATATGATTATATTATAGATGGTGCTCTAGTTGATGGTATTATGGATTATCACGATCCCTATATGCAGTGGTACCTCAGCATTACTCGGCGATTCATCAGTCGTGATGGTGTGATGTATGATTACCTGGTAAGTAATTTTATTTTTTACTATTTAACAATGTTAATGTATACTTATTTTACTTCCTGAAACTCATTAATTGTTTGTAACTTTTAGAGCAGTGGCATCACGATGATATATGATCTTGCTCAGCTAGGTTCTATATCGATGGCCTTGCAGACTATATAGGATATATATCATTCCATCCTTCATATTGTCAGCGAGCATGTACATATCCCGTTAAGTGCATTTGCTCAGGAGGTCGATAGAGAGGATGATACTCCTTCACCTTTTCCGTATGCATCTTCATCAGGAGCCCCTCCTCCAGCTCAGCACAGATGAGGTACTCAACAATATAATACATCTCTATATCCAATGCTAGAGTTCATATCATACATATCCGCATCCAGTTACCTTCATGATGATGTGAGACAGTTCACATCTACTGAGGATGCGACTACACATTTTGATTATACTACTACACCGGACTACATGATGCATCATGATTATTCAGGACATCGAGAACAGTGCTATGGTGAGGGATCGTCGCATCAGGTATCTGCATAGCAGGCATTCACTGATGTAGAGCATATGATGGAGCATTAGGGAGCAAGTAAAGTTGAGCCAATGCCTCATCAAAAGTAGCCTGCATGTAGGAGGAGATGGCCAGCATGTTGGACTTAGAGTTTTTTTTATTTATGTATTGCATTTATAAAATTTTATTCTGAATTTTTGTATTTCTTATTATCAACTTGAATGATAATTATTTTAAAATTTTCATCGATGACATGTGATTTATTATTCAATAATTATTTTAGAAAATAAAAATATAGTTGCAATCACGAAAATATTTAAATCCATTAATTCTAATTTATTAATTTTAGAATACAATTTTTTAATTAGTCATAAAAAATTATATAACTCATAATCTATATTTTGTAAGAAAAGTATACCTTAAAGTTATAGTTTTTTTATAATAATTAAATCAAATTCAAATAATATATTTCAAAAAATTAATATTCTTATATTTTAATCATTTTTAATTTTGTATATTAAATATCAGGAATTTTCATTTATAATATTATTTTTTTATTCTTTCTATGTTAATCTTAATTATTTATTC
This sequence comes from Areca catechu, assembly GCA_021397845.1. Lineage (NCBI taxonomy): Eukaryota > Viridiplantae > Streptophyta > Magnoliopsida > Arecales > Arecaceae > Areca > Areca catechu. The sequence continues at coordinate 170,712,893 of CM038050.1, forward strand.
ATTAAAATGTTACATAAATATTATTTAGAAAAAATTAAATCATCCGAGTAGAAAGGAAAAATTGAATAATTAAACTTATGCAAGCTTATTAAATTCATTGATACTAATATATTATTTAAATATTTTTATTTTAATATATTACTCACTATTAATCAACTATTATATTAAATATTCTACAATCTATATATAATCTATATAAATATTATTTACAAATATATAAAGAGATAGAAGAGGATGGAAAAATGAATTATTTATAAATAATTTATAACATTAATTTATAAAATTTGTAACAAAAATAAATTTTATATAATAATTACTTTATTATTCATGTCAATAAAATCATTTAAATCCATTAATTTTGACTTTTTTATTTTTAGAACATATTTTAAATTAACCAAATGATATATATTTACAAAATTTGTAATCTACATTTTGTAAGAAAAATTAACTTTAAATCTATATACTCAATTTTTATAATAATTTAATAATTATTGAAGAAAATATTTTAATATAGTAAAGAATGTCAAGACGGTTGATGTACGTGTCCGGTGCCGAAGCATGCCATGGCAGAGGAGACATGCATTTTGTGCGCAAGGAATGTGCATCGAGGCCCTACGCATGCACTGGCACCGGCCATAGCTAGACCGGGCACGATGCGCAAGCAACAACGAGGCATGGCATTTTCGAATGCGAGGCATCAGCCATGCAGGCATGGGGCAAGGCACGGTCTACCGAAGGGCATCGGGCGTGAGCTGACACGGAGCATGGCACGGCCGGTCACTTATCATGCACAGCATGGTGCGGGGCTCGCGAGGGCATGGGGCTCGTGAGGGCATGGGGCTTGCTAGGGCACGGGGGCATACCACGGTCGGGTGATAGGCATGGCACGTGGAGACGCGTGACACGCCCGAACTCGAAACGTTATAACATTAATATAAAAATATATATTAAATTATTTTGAAATAATGTAATTAATTAATAAACTCAAAAATTTAATGTAAAATGATTTTCATATAATAACTATTTCAATGTAACATATAAAAATTTAAATTTTGTTTATTTTTTAATTATTAATTTTAAGATATATATTAAATCATTATGGAAATCGTAGGAGCTACCTGCGATTTTAGCTTCTATTGAAATCATGGGTAGCACCCGTGATTTCAGTGTCTACCTGGTCTCCACGTACGCATCGACATCTATTTTGATAAATAAAAAATTAACTACCCTACTTTTATAAATATATATTAAAATCATATTATTTTAAAGAAATATTTCATAATGTTAGGCACCATTTTGTTTCTCTTTTGGCTAGACGAGACCTATGATAGATTCCCAACAATGCCAAGACCTATGATAGATTCCAGACTACGGGAAAGCTCCCCCTTGATGACCCCCAAGGTCTCTTTGGATGCAATAGATTTTTTAAAAATTATTTTTATTATTACTTTATAAGGTTTTTCTGGTATCTGAATAATAGCTTAATTTTAGATATTTGGAAAAAATGACTTTGAAAGCATGAGTGGCTTTTTCCTCTTTTTTTTTCTAGGTAGAAGTCATGGTATCGAACATTACCTAGTAGGGCAGGGGTCTGCGGGAGTAGATACCAGGATTTATCCCTCTCCATCCCTTTTGCTGACCAAAAAAAAAGGAGGGGGGGAGGGAATGCATGGTGGATGGTAGAGATGCCTCAACAAAAAAAAGCATCCTTTTGGATGTTGGAAAAATATTTAATATATTTAAATTATTTTAAATAAAAAATAAATAACTACATAAAAAATAGTGGATTTTTATGAGTCAACTCTCAAAAATTAATGATCAGAAACTTAGATGTTGTTGACCCTTAGAATGATTTTGATGATAACAAAACATTGGAGCATATATTTGATACTGATGATGTTTAAGTACTTTAAAGGTTTTTGTAGGTAGTTCCAAATGGAAATTTGATAATTGTACTCTTTAAGACCATTGGCACACCTTCATGTATCAAAAATAAATTTATTATATCACTCTTGTCATTTGAAAGCCCTAATGGTTGATATTTTGTAATATTTATGCAAAAAGGGCAAAATAGTGAAATTTAATGTATTCTGTAAGAAAAACATGTTAGAATAGGTCTAAAATTAGTTTTAAAAAGTTTGAAGGCAATTTAGAGCTTTTTGAAGTGTGTTAACTCGAGTCGACTCTATTTGTTCGAGCAGATACATGGGATGGCATGGCATAGCACAAAACTGAAGGCTGGTACTGAAAGTTGCTAAAGTCGACTCGACCAAAAGGCCTGAGAATTCAAGCCGACTCCTCCAGATAAAGAAATATTAAGTTATGAGAAACTAGTCAATCGAGCTGACTTAACTAAAAAGAGCTGACTTTAATAGAGTTCAATTTTTTCATGTATGAGCAACCAAGTCGACTCAAATCCCAGTTTTTCGAACTGTAATGGCTAGTTCCAGAAATTGAATTTCTTAGATTTTATGCCTTCCAACGGCTAGTTCTCATCTCCCAAGGCACTCTAACGGTTATATTCAGTTGGGAGCAGTTAAGGAAGATATAAATGATGAATTTAAGGGTGAAAAAATAAGAAGGAAGGAAAAAGTGAAGAAAAATCAAGTGAGATCAAAAGTTTTTTGAGCTATCAACAGAACTTCAAATGTTTAACCACTTTCCACCAAGAAATCTTGAAGCATTTACTCAAGAGTTAAGAGAGACTTGAGAAGCATTAAAGAAGCATTGAAGAGGCCCTCATTCAAGAGCTTTAACTGCAACAACTCAGCTTCTTAGAGTTTGTTTTTGTTGCAATTTTATTATTCTGTTTTGAGTATTGTAGCAAGTGCAGCAAAGGGCTGCATCTTGTAATCTTGTTTAAGATTTTTGGTGAGCTTTGAAAATCAAGTTTGGATTGTTTGTGAGCCCATGAAAACAAATGTTGTATTGGATTTTGGTTTGTGAGCCTGGTATAAAACAAACTGGCTGTATTCTTGAGAAAATATAGTAAAAATCCCAAGAGTGCACCTTGGGTAATGGACGAAGGAGCCAAGGGTTGCTTCGAACCATTATAAATTTGTGATGTTTGAGTATACTTGTCTCATTACTCTACTTCTTTTACTTTATTGCTTCCACTTGGCATTGCACACCCCTAACACATACACAACCAAGTATTTAAACTGCACATACTTTCTTAAAATTTTTAAAACACCCAATTCATTCCCCCTCTTGGGCTTGCTAACTGGGCAACAAGTGATATCAGAGCAATGTCTTTGTAACCCAATCCTTTAGAGAAAAGATCCATGGCAAACCCCATGAGTATATTCTTGGCCGAAGGCCAATCTACCAATAGACATCCACTATTCACCGGCACTAATTATACTTACTGGAAAGCAATAATAAAAATTTATATTCAAGCAATAGATTTTCAATTATAAAAAATGATTTTAAAAGGACCACACATACCTGTTAAGAAAGTGGATGGCATAGACATCCCAAAACCGAAAGAGGAATGGGATGAATATGACATGAAGATGGGTGAATTAAATGCCAAAGCAATGAACCTTTCTGTATTGTGCTTTGGATGCTAATGAGTTTAACCGAATTTTCACTTGCACCTTAGCAAAGAAAATTTGGGATAAACTTGAAGTCACTTATGAAGGCACAACACAAGTGAAAACCTCCAAAATAAATATTTTTGTGCACAATTATGAACTTTTTAAAATGGAACAGAATGAAATAATATCTGCCATGTTTTCAAGATTTACAGATATTATTAATGGTTTAAAAAATCTTGGTAGGGTATATTCAAATGCTGATCTTGTGCAAAAGATTCTTAGATCTTTACCAAACAAATGGAATCCCAAGGTCACCGCAATTCAAGAAGCCAAAGACTTGAACACACTTCCATTGGATGAACTTCTTGGATCCCTCATTATATACGAACTTGCAATGAAATGCCTTATTGAAGATGATGGAAAGAAGAAGAAGACCATCGCACTTAAAGCTCAATTGGAGGAGAAGAAATCTGAAGAAATAGAAGAAGAAACTCCCTTCTCGGGTGAAGAACTTGGAGATGATGAAATAGCTTTGGTCATGCAAAAATTTAGAAGATTTATAGGTAAAGGAAAAGGAAGATATAGGAAGAGATTCATATCTAAGGTGAACAAAACAAGAAAAAAGAAAAGGATAAAGAACAACACCCTATATGCTACGAGTGTAAGAAGCCCGGACATTACCGATCTGAATGTCTTACTTTAAAGAAGGGCTACAAAAAAAAGAAAAAGAAAGCTATGGTGGCAACATGGTCTGACAGCAAGGAATCATCCTCAAGTGAAGAAGATGATTAATCAAAATCAATAAATATTTGCTTGATAGGATTAGAGGATGATGTATCTCCCAAACCTACTCTTGATTTCACTTATGATAAATTACATGCTGCATTTCATAACCTTTTAACTGAGTATTAAAAGGCTGGCTCAAAAATTAAAACCATAAAAAATAATTATGATACATTATTGAATGAGAATAATGAAATTTATAAAAAGAACTAATATTTGCAAAAAGAATTAAGTTGTATTTTTAAAAAATATAAAGTTTTACAAATTTGAAAAAGATGAATGCCTTGAAAAGAATAAAAGTTTACCAAATAAAATGGACAGACTCAAGCCCTTAGTTGATAAATTGACTTTAAGTTCAAACAACCTTGAGCTAATTTTGAAAAATTAAAAAGAATCAAATAATAGAGCTGGGATTGGATACAACTCAATGCATACCAACAAGTTTTCAACTTGAAAACCTTATGCATCAAAGTTTTCAGAATCCATGTCTTTTCAAAAGTCAAATGTTGTTTGTTTTTGCTGTAATGGTTTAGGACATAAAGCATATGAATGTGATCTGAAATTAAAAAGGAAGAACAAAATAAAGAAAATATGGATTTTTAAAGGAACCAAGGCAACTAACCTTCAATGACCCAAGAAAACTTGGGTACCTAAAAAATCTACTTGATTTGTTTTGCAGGGATATCTTGCAGTCCAAAATCATAAAAAGAGATGGTATTTGGATAGTGGCTGCTCAAGATATATGATGGGTGACAAGGAACAATTCACCATCCTTGAAATAAAAGAAGGTGAAATGGTCACATTTGGTGACAATGGTAAGGGGAAGATCATTGGAATTGGTAAGATTAAAATTATCCCTACTACTTTTATTGAAAATGTATTGCTAGTTGACAAATTGAAGCATAACTTATTAAGTATTAGTAAATTATGTGATAAAGGTTTCAAAGTAATATTTGAATCTTCTATATACATAGTAACTAGCATATTTGATTCTAGCATTAGATTTGTAGGTCATAGACTTGGAAATATCTATGTGGTAGATTTGAATGATCTAGTCATGTCGAGTCGTTCAAGTCTAGTGGCAATGAATGCTAAAACCAAGGATTCTAGTATACTTTGACATAAATATTAGGTTATGCTAGCATGCATACTTTGTCAAAGCTGATTTCTAAAAACTTAGTAAATGGTTTACCAAAAGTTAAAGTTGATCTTGATCATGTTTGTGATGCTTGTCAATATGGTGAACAAACTAGGAGCAGTTTTAAAGCTAAAAATATTGTTTCAACTTCAAGACCATTAGAGCTAGTTTACATGGACCTATTAGAACCAAGTAGGACCACGAGCCTAGGAGATAAAAAATATGGACTTGTGATAGTAGATGATTTCTCAAAATATACATGGATTTTATTTTTGGCACACAAAGATAAAGTATTCAATGTCTTTCAAAAGTTTTATCGATATATTAGAAATCAAAAAAACTTTTCAATTATTTCAATTAGAAGTGATCACGACACTGAATTTGAAAATCGACAATTTGAAGAATTTTGCACTGAACATGGTATTGATCATAACTTTTCAGTTCCTAAAACACTACAACAAAATAGAGTTATGGAGAGAAAAAATAGAACATTGAAAGAGATGACCCGAACTATGTTGTGTGAAGGCAATCTTCCAAGATACTTTTGGGTAGAAGTTGTGAACACTGTATGTTATATATTGAATCGTGTTTTGATTAGATCTATTTTAAAGAAAACCACTTAAGAGCTTTGGAGAGATAGAAAGCCAAATGTTAATTATTTTCATGTTTTTTGTTGTAAATGCTTTGTATTGAATAATGAAAAGGATAATCTTGAAAAACTTGATGCTAAATCTAATGAAGGAATATTTCTTGGTTATTCAACTTCTAGCAAAGCATATAGAGTTTTCAAAAAAAGAACATTAACTATAGAAGAGTCTATACATGTTATATTTGATGAAGCTAACTCACCTTCTAGAAAAGAAGAGTGTATTGATAATGATGCAGGTACTGTTGACAAAGCAATGAAGGATATGAGCTTAAGGGACAAACAGGTAGAAGAAGATGAAATGGTAAGTAAAGAGCATGGTGATTTGCCTAAGGAATGGAGGTATGTACATCACCATCGCAAGGAATTAATTATTGGAAATCCATCTGAAGATATTAGAACTAGATCTTCACTTAGAGATGCACATGATTATCTTGCTTTTGTCTCACAAGTAGAACCAAATTGCATAAAACAGGCTAAAAATGATCCAAATTGAATGATGGCTATGCAAGAAAAACTTAATCAATTCAAAAAAATAATGTATGGACTTTAGTAGATAGACCCTTTGAACATCCTGTTATAGGTACTAAATGGGTATATAGGAATAAATTAGATGAAAAGGCAATGTAATTAGAAAGAAAGCTAGATTGGTTGCCAAAGGGTATAACAAAGAAGAAGGAATAGATTTTGATGAGACTTATGTACCTGTAACAATACTAGAAGCTATTAGACTTTTACTTGCATTTGCTTGCTGCATAAACTTTAAATTAATTCAAATGGATGTGAAAAGCGTATTTTTAAATGGTTACATTTCTGAAGAAGTTTTTGTAGAACAACCTCCTGGATTTGAAAATCATGCTTTACCTAATCATATTTTCAAACTCAATAAAGCATTATATGGTTTAAAACAAGTACCTAGAGCATGGTATAATAGATTAAGTAAATTCTTACTTGAAAATAATTTTATTAGATGTAGTGTAGACACAACTCTATTTATTAAAAGAAAAGAAGATGATATGTTAGTTATACAAATTTATGTAGATGATATAATTTTTGGTGTAACTAATGAAGATTTGTGTGGAGAATTTGCTGAGCTTATGCAAGGCGAATTTGAAATGAGCTTAATGAGTGAGTTGATCTACTTTCTTGGACTTCAAATTAAATAAACAAAAGAAGTAATACTTATCAAACAAGCTAAGTACATCGAGGAGATTCTAAAAAAGTTTGGTATGGAATCAGTCAAAGAAATTGGCATACCCATGAGCCCTACCTGCAGACTTGATAAGGATGAAGATGGAAACAATGTTGATCAAAAGCTTTATCGAGATATGATTGGATCATTATTGTACTTAACTGCTAAAAACCTGATATCTTATTCAGTGTTTATATATGTGCTAGATTTCAATATAATCCAAAAGAATCATATATATTTGTTCTTAAAAGAATTTTAAGATATCTAAAAAGAACAAGTAATCTAGATCTATGGTATTCTAAAAAATCATCTTTAGAATAATTGGATATACGGATGCTGATTATGGTGGATGTAAAATTGATAGAAAAAGTACTAGTGGCACATGTCAATTTCTAGGGTTGAACTTAATCTCTTGGCACAGTAGAAAGAAAAACTCCGTGGTACTATCCACATAGGTCTATGGTATTCTAAAAAATCATCTTTAGAATTAATTGAATATACGGATGCTGATTATGGTGGATGTAAAATTGATAGAAAAAGTACTAGTGTTACATGTCAATTTCTAGGGTTGAACTTAATCTCTTGGCATAGTAGAAAGCAAAACTCTGTGGCACTATCCACTACTGAGCCACAATATATGGCTGCAGGGAGTAGTTGCGCTCAAGTACTTTGGATTAAGCAACAGCTAGAAGACTTTGGTGTTAATCAATCTAAGATTCCTATCAAATGTGATAACACCAGTACTATAAAATTAACAAAGAATCCACTTCAACACTCAAGAATAAAACACATAAAAATTAGACATCACTTTATTTGAGATCATGTACAAAATGGTGATATTGAACTTGAATTTGTTTGTACTGAAAAATAAATGGCTGATATTTTCACAAAACTACTTAATGATGATAGATTTAGAATGATTAGAGGAGAATTAGGACTATGTGACCCTTTTTAGATTTTTGACCTAATTTTTCAAGAATTAAGAAAAATTTATCGAGAAGACCTCCATCACCAATCTAGGGACAATAACCAACTTATCTAGTGTATTTCTAGGGATAGAAATTTTTTGCTAGACTTTTGGACCCTTTTTCTTGATCTTTGCTCGAGCTGACTCGAGCAGAGAAGTGTTCTGGCTGAGCCGACTCGGCTGATGGGCTCATGCTTTTTTAAAACCCCATAGGACCCAAAACCTAAGTCTCATTTTTCTTGTTGAACCCTAGCTAAAGAACCAAAAATCCCTTTCCAAGCCTTATGGACCGCATCATTCTCACTTTTTCCCTTAGATCCGTGATCCATGCATCCAAAGAAGGCAATCTCGCTCAACGAGAAAAATGGAAGGCTTCGAGCTCTAGTATAGTGGAACGAAGAGTCAAAGCTCACCATGAGGAGTTGACTCAGAGAGTTTTGCCCATTTCCCCACCTAGGCAAGTGATCTTGATGGGAAATCGACCCATTACCTCTGGAAGAAAGGTAATCTTCGAAGTTCTTGAGCAAGAAAATTTTGGATTGGGGATTGGATCTCATTTCAAGGGTGGTAGTTTTTCAGTTATTTAGATTTACATGCATACCTCACTTTAGTAAGATCTTTCTTCGAGAACTTGACACTTGGAGCTGATCAAATCATGTCCACTATTAAAGGGTAAACATCATTGTGGATGAACAAGTTCTGAGCAGAGTGTTACATCTTCCTACTGGAGGAAAGTGCTATCTATCTTTGAAAAATAAGTAGGCTACCTTGAGAACAGTTTTAGAGAGCAAGAATGTAAGTGGGATTGTAAATCTTCAAGCAAACCAACTCTCTTTGGAAATGAGGCTATTGCATAACTTTATCAACAGGATATACTTGCCCAGAATAGGTAAATTCGATTGGGTGAGTGAGAGGGATATGATTTTCATGAGCTATCTGATTAAGGGGGAGCAGATCAACCTACCATTTATTATGTTGACACAAATGAAGGATGCTGCCAGGAAAGCTAGAGCATGCCTACCATATGGCATGGCTTTTACCTTGATATTTAGAGATTTTGGAGTGGATTTGACTGATGAGGATGCTAACCTTTGTTACACACTGACAGATACTCTGATAGGTCTCTTCACCGAATGGGATATCACAAGATTGAAGGATAATGGGTGAAGAAGACTTCTGGATAGAGGATAGCACATCCTTCTGATGATGAGGAGGAGGACCTTGAGACTACTGCTGCTACTGCTAAACTGGAGGACTCAAATGAGGAGGCAAATCTAGAGTCCAGTGACAGTGATGGTGACTCCAATAGAGAGGAGGCTGATGAGTTGTATCTTCACCTGCTGAGATGGATGGATAGCCTGGTAGTCCGAGGACTCCACCTGGCCCATATGCAGATCCTTCAGCCCCTTCCACTTTAGCTACTGCTTCCACTCAAACTACAGTGACTATCGAGCAGTTCACTCAATTTATGGACACCCTGTTTGGTAGATTCAGCTCCATGTTTGGCTATCTTCGTCAAACAGTAGAGAGTGGCCTTCAGGAGTTCTATAATGATATGAGAGAGCTCACCTTAAGAGTAGAGATAGTTGAGCACACCTAGAGAATGCAGGAGGTGTCACGTCCTGAATCCAGCACCGGAATAGACTACGCGACCGGCCGCACAAATCCTAGGTTTTACCCTAGAGATCATGCAAGGCCTAGGTACACAAGAGTCACTTACCTCAAAAAAATCTCATTCATCACCAAGCCCGAGTATCTGCACAACTCTGTAGAAGAAGAAAGTAGGGTTGTGAGCTTTACAGCCCAGTAAGGTCTCTAAACAATCACCATCAATAGTAATAATTTGAAAATAGCAAGGATATAATAGTACACATCATGCCATGCAATGAAACAACTCAAATGTCACATCGACAAAATCTTTTGCAAAATCATGTTTTTCTCTTTTCAAGTTTTTAATTTAATCATCCATCTTCTCTAAGGTTCTGGACTAGCCACGGTCATGCTTCAGCCCATGACTGGCAATCTCAGTATCATACTTCAGCCTGTGACTGGCAATCCCATTTGTCACACTTCAACCTGTGACTGGTAATCTCATAATCGACCAAGTACAATCTGCCCGTGGCAGGCCCACGTACTTAGCTCGCTCTGGCTGATAACCACGATCCCGTGGCATGGCTAGTCCAAACACCATTATTACTTTATCAAATCAGGTCGTACTGTCAAATCATGTCACGATATCAAACCAAATCATATCATCACAAACTTCTCAATGACCGGCATCACGATCCAAATAATCAAAATATATTTGTTTGATAAACATAATATCCAGAAATATAAATAATAATAACCATAATCATATCGTTCATTATGAAAACTCAACTATATTATGCAACAACAAATCATGCATACCAATACTCATATACTTGGATCAAAACCATGCAATGTAAAAATAATATATAGAACTGGTGATCATGTCCAGAATCCTTACCCTCAATCGCTAACCCAAAAATATCCGGTATCAATTTATACCCAAGATTCATCCAACACCTTCATGCTCAAAAGACTGTAAAATCCTAACTACACGGATTTCGAGAAAAAGGCTTTTCGATCTTCCACTTTAAAATTTATATTTTTTTTCCTTCCTTCTACTCTTCTTCTTCTCTCTTCTTTCTCTTTCTTTTCCTCTCCTTCTCTCTCTTTCCCTCTCCTCCTCTCTCTTCTGGCTCTCTACACTGTTGGTCCTCGATGTCCCTGATTAAAAAGAGAAATAAAAACCAATCTAAAACACATCATCTGAGAAGTCCAAAACCACCAAGATATCTTCCCGGCCGTCTAATCTAAGATCGTTGCCTCTGATCAAGCCTAAACTCCCTCGGATTCATCTAAGCCATTCGATCAAGCGATCGGACGGTCCAGATCACTCAGAAAGCCCATGGACCACGATGGACCATGAGAAACCAATGGGGAAACGCCTATGAAATGCACAGGAAACGCCTCTAGCGCGCCCGCTTCCAGCTGGGTCGAGCCCACGTGCCCGCGCACGCCGCGCACGTAGGCCTGGGCCGCACATCGCGCACCCGTGCAATGGGCAGGGCCGCGCCTCACGTGCGTCGCCTGCATCGCCCGCCCGTGCACGCGTCACCCGCATCGCTCGCCCGTGCACGCGTCGCCCGTGCCGCGTGCCCGCTCATGCTCGCATCGCGCGCCCACCGCACTCGCGTCGCACGCCCGCCGCTCGCGCCTAGCTCGCACCCGTGCGCATGCTCGTGACTGGCTCGCCTACCTACTCCCGTGCCTGGGCTGTGCACTAGGCCACGCGGTGGGTCTAGGCCGATCCATTCTAGTGGGCCGGCTAAGCCTTCGAACCCTTTTTTTTCTTTCTTTCTGGGTCATTACATTCTCCCCCCGTTTAAATAATTTCATCCTCGAAATTAGCTTGATTGAGATCTTGAATCAGCGCTCCCATCATAACACTTCTAAACTTTAAGTTAATATTCTTAAATCACTACGCTTCCACTGCGTACTCTGATATAATTTACTAAACCTTCTAGGTTCATTAATAAATCCTTCTAGAAATTTCTACATGTCTTACTAATCATCATGTTAATTTCTTAATCTCTTATGTCACAGTCTCAAACAATCATAACCTGAATTCAATATCACTCATATCTATTATAATCACTTATGCTACAGTCCTAAGTCATCATAACCTAAGCTCTGACACTATTCTCATCATATCCTAATAACCATCATATTTTTAATCACTTGTATCACCATCCCAAATGATCATAACCTAAGCTCTAACACTATTCTTGCCATATCCTAATAACCATCATGTCATTATTATCATCATCCACTTGTATCACCATCCCAAGTGATCATAACCTAAGCTCTGATACCACTCTATCACGCCTCGAATCCAGTACCAGAATCGGCTACGTGACCAGTCGAACAAATCCTAGGTTTTATCCTAGAGATCATGCAAGGTCTAGGTACACAAGAGTCACTTACCTCAAAAAAATCTCATTCATCACCAAGCCCGAGTATCTGCATAACTCTATGGAAGAAGAAAGTAGGGTTGTGAGCTTTATAGCCCAGTAAGGTCTCCAAACAATCACCATCAATAGTAATAATTTAAAAATAGCAAGGATATAATAGTACACATCATGCCATGTAATGAAACAACTCAAATGTCATATCAACAAAATCTTTTGCAAAATCATGTTTTTCTCTTTTCAAGTTTTCAATTTAATCATCCATCTTCTCTAAGGTTTTGGACTAGCCACGATCATGCTTCAGCCCACGACTAGCAATCTCAGTCACACTTCAGCCTGTGACTGGTAATCTCATTTGTCATACTTCAGCCTGTGACTGGTAATCTCATAATCGACCAAGTACAATCTACCCATGGCAGGCCCACATACTAAGCCCGTTCTGGCTGGGTAACCACGATCCCGTGGTATGACTGGTCCAAACACCGTTATCACTTTATCAAATAAGGTCGTACTGTTAAATCATGTCACGATATCAAACCAAATCATATCATCACAAACTTCTCAATGACCAGCATCACGATCCAAACAATCAAAATATATTTGTTTGATAAACATAATATCTAGAAATATAAATAATAATAACCATAACCATATCGTTCATCATAAAAACTCGACTATACTATGCAATAACAAATCATGCATGCCAATGCTCATATACTCGGATCAAAACCATGCCATGTAAAAATAATATGTAAAACTGGTGATCATGTCCAGAATCCTTACCCTCAATCGCTAACCCAAAAATATCCGGTATCAATCTATACCCGAGATTCGTCCAACACCTTCATGCTCAAAAGGTTGTAAAATCCTAATTGCACGGATTTCGAGAAAAAGACTTTTCGATCTTCCACTTCAAAATTTATATTTTTTTCTTCCTTCTACTCTTCTTCCTCTCTCCTCTTTCTTCTCTCTCTTTCTCTTTCTTTCTTCTCTTCTTCCTCTCTCCTCTTTCTCTTTCTTTTCCTCTCCTTCTCTCTCTCTCTTTCCCTCTCCTCCTCTCTCTTCTGGCTCTCTGGCTCTCTGCACTGTTGGTCCTTGACGTTCCTGATTAAAAAGAGGAGCAAAAATCAATCAAAAACTATCTTAAACATCGTCTGAGAAGTTCAAACCACCAAGATATCTCTCCGGCCATCTGATATGAGATCGACGCCTTAAACCGTATCAAAACCCAAATCCAAAAGCCTCTGATCAAGCCTAAACTCCCTCGGATTCATCTCAACCGTTCGATCAGGCGATCGGATGGTCTAGATCACTCAGAAAGCCCATGGATCGTGGTGGACCGTGAGAAACCAGTGGGGAAATGCCTATGAAATGCACAGGAAACGCCTCCAGCACGCATGCTTCCAGCTAGGACGTGCCCACGTGCCTGCATGCACCGTGCGTGTGGGCCTGGGCCGCACATCACGTGCCTGTGTAATGGGCCGGGCCGCACCTCGCACGCCCACTCGCCCGCGTCACCCGCACGCGTCGCTCCTGTCGCGCGCCCGCTCGCGCTCGCTCTCGCCCGCGCTCGCATCGCACGCTTGCTGTGCTCGCGTCGCACGCCCACCGCTCGCGCTTGGCTCGCACCCACGTGCATGCTCGTTCCCACGCGCCCGCCTACTCCTGTGCCTAGGCTGCGCGCTAGGCCGCGCAGTGGGTCTAGGCCGGTCCATTCTGGTGGGCCAACCAGGCCTTCGAACCCTTTTTTTTTTCTTTCTGGGTCGTTATAGGAGGATTATCAGATTGATCTCAGAGATCTGCGTTTGGATTTTGGTAGACTATATGGCGCTGCTGATTCCTTTGTTACACATCAGGCCTTGACTCTACATGGTATTCAGTAGGGGATGCAAAAGATGGAGACTGAGCTGGGAGCAGTTCTGCTTGGCTTCACAGGAGTGAGACCAAGCTTTGGAGCTTTTACCTCTAAATAGCCACCTCCACAATCTACACCCAGGGCTAGACAGCTACCTCCACACTCTAGACCACCTCCTAGAGCTGGACCCGCTTATAGGACTCGCAACTCTAGAGGCCTTCACCTCCGATTAGATCTTCTAGAGTATATGCTACTGAGACCCTAGATTTAGATTTTAGTAGTAAGAGTAACCATGATATCTTTTAGACACACATTGTGATGTATCTTTTTTGTATGACTTATGCTTTGACATTAAAGTCTGTAATTTCTTGGATATATATGTAATGAATCTTTTGGAAGTAATGATACATATCTTTTCAACTCAATGTGCACTTCTATTCATTTTGTCTTGCCTTTTTGTTGATGACAAAAAGGGAGAGTAGTATGAATGGAAAATGAAAAATATTTTATGTGATGTAAAATGAAAATGAAAAAGGGAGAGTAGTATGCATGGAAATTAATAGGAAGAAGTTATTTGTGCATGGAAATTAATTAAAAATTAATTCATAAAATATGTAAATTCTGAAGCAAAAGAAAGTTTTTGATAAACTTAATATTTGCTCTGATACTTCTTGATACTTAACTGATGCATGTTGATACTTTCTGATACACTTCAATTTTAATTTTATACAAGTCACTTTGATACTTCTTAATGTTTATACACTATATATACATAACTGTAAAATTTTAATTCCTCCATGCCCAGTATTTTGTCATCATTAAAAAGGGAGAGATTGTTATCCCTGGAATGATTTTGATGATAACAAAATATTGGAGCATGTATTTGATACTAATGATCTTCAAGTACTTTAAAGGTTTTTGTAGGCAGTTCCAAATAGGAACTTGACAATTGTACTCTTTAAGATCATTGGCACACCTTCATGTATCAAAAATAAATTTATTATATCATTCTTGTCATTTGAAAGCCCTAATGATTGATATTTTATAATATTTATGTAAAAAGGACAAAATAGTGAAATTCAATGTATTCTGTAAGAACAACATATTAAAATAGGTTTAAAATTAGTTTAAGAACAGTTTGAAGAAGTTTGAAGGCAATCTAGAGCTTTTTGAAGTGTGTCAACTCGAGCCGACTCTATTGGTTCGAGCTGATACATGGGATGGCATGGCACGGCACAAAATTGAAGGCTGGTACTGAAAGTTGCTAGAGTCGACTCGACCAAAAGGCCTAAGAATTCGAGCCAGCTCCTTCAGAGTGAAAAAATATTCAGTTCTGAGAAACTAGTCAACCAAGCTGACTCAACTGAAAAGAGCTGACTTTGACAGAGTTCAGTTTTTTCATGTCTGAGCAACCGAGCCGACTCAAGTCATCTGAGCGGACTCAAATCCCAGTTTTTCAAACTACAATGACTAGTTTCAGAAATTGAATTTCTTGGGTTTTGTGCCTTCCAACAGCTAATTCTCGTCTCCCAAGGAACTCTAACGGTTATATTCGGCTGGGAACAGTTAAGGAAGATATAAATGATGAATTTAAGGGTGAAAAAGTAAGAAGGAAGGAAAAAGTGAAGAAAAATCAAATGAGATCAAAAGTTTTCTGAGCTATCAACAGAACTTCAAGTGTTCAACCACTTTCCATCAAGAAATCATGAAGCATTTACTCAAGAGTTAAGAGAGGCTTGAGGAGCATTGAAGAAGCATTGAAGAGATACTCATTCAAGAGCTTTAACTACAACAACTCAGCTTCTTAGAGTTTGTTTTTGTTGCAATTTTATTATTCTATTTTGGATGTTGTAGCAAGTGTAGCAAAGGGCTGCATCTTGTGATCTTGTTTAAGATTTTTGGTGAGCCTTGAAAACCAAGTTTGGTTTGTTTGTGAGCCTGTGAAAACAAACGTTGTATTGGATTTTGGTTTGTGAGCCCGATGTAAAACAAACCGGCTGTATTCTTGAGGAAATATAGTGAAAATTCCAAGAGTGCATCTTGGATAGTAGACGTAGGAGTCGAGGGTTGCTCCGAACCACTATAAATTTGTGGTGTTTGAGTGTGCTTGTCTCATTACTCTACTTCTTTTATTTTATTGCTTCCGCTTTGCATTGCACACTACTAACACATACATAACCAAGTGTTTAAACTGCACATACTTGCTTAAAATTTTTAAAATATCCAATTCACCACCCGCTTGGACTTGCCAATTGGGCAACAGACGTAGATATATGAGATTGACTTGAAATTTTTTGATTCAAATGATTCTCATGATACTTAGATGAGACTACGATAATATTCTCATTGCTTAATGCCAGTGAAGAATGGTTGAACCATTTTTTATTATCATTCTGTATTAAATATTCTTTAATAAAATAAATTTTTTATAATCATGTCCAGAGAAATGGTTATGCTAATCTTCCTTTTCACTCCTTTCTTTCGTTATAAAAAAATTTAATAAAAGTTGAGAAGGTGAAGAACTGCCTTATTATATATATATATATATATAGCAAATACTCTTCATTCTCACCGGCGTGTATATATATATATATATATACATATATATATATATAGCAAATACTCCTCATTCTCACCGGCGTGCGGAGCCAACCCATGCCTTTCCATGAGATCAACGCGCTCTATTAGTCTATAAGTGAAGCTTGTCACATGTATAACATTGTAAGCTCTATTACTCATATCCCAATATGGGACCCATTTTGTAGAAAGCGTGATGAAAATATTGTTTGATACACAACCACGAATTCAATTCCATTAATTACTTCATCAAGCTCTCCTTGCCTTGGTAGCAAAGAAATAGAAGCATGCATCTTTAATAATAAAAAAAAGGTTAAAATTCATTTCAATAAATAATAAATTCTAGAAGAAAGATTCCAATCTTATATCTTGTGTTTAACATCAGTCATAGGATGGGGAAAGACAGATAAAACGTGGGACAAGGAGACGGGGATTGATGAAACACTTGGAATAAGACATTTGGATGGTGAAGCAAGTCCCATGTACGTATATATCAGGGAAATTGTTATTTTATAGTTGAAATAGATTTGATGGGAACGCTAATAGTTATTTAGATTGTTAAGAAAGTTGTGTGGATTTTAGTCTATACATGGGGAGACAGGAAAGGAGACAAGATGGCAATCAAATTAATTGTTCTTCTATTAATAAAGTCTGGTGACTAATGGAGGCTTTGCTTCCTTATATTAGCCTCCATTTTCATCCAAAAAAAAAAAAAAAGGACAAGTTGTGTGGTGGGTATTGAAGGCGCATATTAATTTTATGTAGCCGTTTTTCATCCAAAAATGAGTACATCAACATGACTATCATTCGACTGATCCCGAACTTTTTAGCCGAAATATGCCTAAATCGTGGCTCAAACCCTTGCCAGCTGGTTGTAAGGAAAGTCTCGCAACCAGCTGTGCCACGTACCAGTGACCAGTTATTCTGGTTTTAATATTGCACCGTACTTTTGTTGCATTGACTTCCAAGGCACGGTGCGGGATTTGGTGGGGTCGATTTGGACCTCGTCCAAATAATAATTAGACCTATCAATCATCAGCAATTCAACGTGATCAAAATATAAAAAATATATATTTTTTAATTTATTTAAAATAATATAATATAATATATTCAATAATATAATAAGATCAAAAATAAAATTATTTGTAATACCGAAGATATAAGATCAGATGTCCGAAAATTAAAATTTAATCTGGACCGAAAATAAAGTTCTAAAATAAATCACAAATAAAATATCACGAACTAAATAAATATTCATATAATGTGAAAAAAATAAAAATAAAAAACATACCTGTTAGACCGGAGTGGGATCGAAATATAAATGAAATCAGAAGTCGGGAAGCCGGAATGGGGCCAAGCAGGGATGGCGAAGCAGGGGGACCAACGAAGTGGGGCCGAACAGAGGGTGGCGAAGAGGGGGACCAGTGAAGTGGGGCCGAGCAGGTGGTGGCGGAGCGGGGGACTAGTGACGAAGAACAGGAAAAAAAACATGGAAGAAAGAAGGAAGGGGTGGTATAAAGTTCGACTGAGAAATCATCTCTGGGAAAGATGATTTCTCAATCTGAATTCATCTTTCCCAGCGACGAATTCAACCATAAATGGCCACGTGTCCACCCTTACCTGAAAACTTTCACATGGAGGGCTGAATTCGTCTTTGGAAAAGATGATTTCATATTGAGAAATTGTCCTTTCCAGTGACGACTTTAGCTAAAGCCCGACACATGTCCACCCTGGCTCGCCACGCGAAGAGAAGCTCGGCTGAATTCGTTTTTGGGAAAGACGATTTCATGCTGAGAAATTATCTTTCTCAAATGCGATTTCAAGCCCCGCTGGCATTCCCTGCCACGTAACCGGTATTTTTGATGCTGAATGTCCGTATCGATAAAAAATACCTAGTTTTGTAAATATGATTGAAGACATCTATTTTCGTAAGTTTCTTTTTTTTACATTGCTTAAAAAATATCCATTAATAAGCATTTTGCGTTGCGGTTGTCGGTCGAAATCTCGCTTTTTTTTTTTTTTGGCTGGAAAAAAGTGGGGGAGGAGTTAGACCCCGGGCATGGCCACTCCCAGATGGTCCCCTAACCCCAGCCAGGGAATGTTCGATGCACGGCGCATATTAATTTTTCCGCAGCCGTTCCCCATCCGAAGGTGAGTACGTCAACCTGACTATCACTGGCATCAGCCGAGTGAACGGGATTTATTATATATATCCCTAACTTTTTTACTGCCACCAACCAACAGGGACTCCAGAATTATTTTATTATTATTATTTTTAATTTTATTTTTGGACTATTTTTCTATTTTTTATTTTATCTCCAGACTTTCTCGTCGAAATATATCTAAACCAAGACTCGAACCCCTGCCAGTTGGTTATGAAAAAAGTCTCACAACCAACTGCACCACTTGCCAGTGGTAGAGTCTCGCTTTCATAAACTGCACGACAGATTAAAGACACAGATTAAAGACATATCAAATTCTACTAGCCTCGTTACCCTAAGCCTTTTTTTTTCCCTTAATAAATTATGTTTATAATTTTAAAATTATAATATTTTATTTTAAATGGATCTTAAACCATAAAATCCAAAATTTGATTCCTAAAATTTCTGAGCCATTTTAAAATCATCCTTTTATCTCATTTCTAATGACTTCCTTTTATAAAAGATTTTACTTAATATTATCTATGCATATATGACTGATTTTATTGGAATAAATGGTACCAATGCTAAGCTGGGAATAAGCAAATCTAAAAAATTTGATGACATGGCATTCAGCGGCAATTATATTTTTTTCTAAAAGGATGGTGTCATTTTCTTTTTCAAGCATTTTTTTCTGTCTCTGTCTTGATTTTCCAAGACACTTCCTCCAACTCTCTCTTCTCGCGAAAAAAATTCTTCTTTCCCTCTTCGAAGAAAATCATCAATAATTATTCTGGTTCGACCTAATCGGATACCGATCTGTGTATTACGGGAATCCTTGTTGCTATTCTTTATTTTTTTCAAATTTTGATACTCATATTGCATAGGTCATGTATATATATCTTTTCCTACCAAATGAAGATTTATATCTGTGTTATTTTGGGTTTATAGAATGTATGTTTGTGTTTGGCTTTATAAAAAGCATGTTTATGATCAATAGGCGGTGATATAAGTCTATAAAAATAAATTATAGATTGAAGCTAGAAATTTTAATTTTCTCATTTTAAGTTATTAAAATTTATTTTAATAAACCTCAAAGTTTTAATGTCTAATTTTAGATATAGGTAATTTGAATACATGTATTTATTAATTCACCATGAACTCTTTCTTATCTCACCTTTCTCTAGTACATCATCCAATAATATTAATTTTGGACTAGTTTCCTGTATGCAATCTTTATAATCATCTTTTCCGGGCACAGATGACTGACCCCATCTATCCACCAAATTTTGTTGTTCAGACCGTGTAACCAACAGACTCTTTCTGATCTCATTTTTCTCCAGTTCACTATCCAATGATGTTAGTTTTGGACTAGTTTTATGCATTTCTCTAACATCATCATTTACATGAACAAATAATTGACTCATTCTAATATCAGCTTCTTCTATTCCTTCATGATCAAATGGTACAATTTTTGAACTATCTTCGTGCCCAAGATGTCTGCAAACATTTTGTGCTTGCATGGATGTCAGATCCTTTTGCATTTCACCTTCTTTCATTTTCTTGTCATCATATGATTGAGTCTCTAAAGAGGGTAGACATGAAGCTAGTCTCCAACCAAAAAGAACCATAAGTTAGTTGGTTCTAAATGTTTATATATGACTCAGCTATAAGAGAATATTAGATGCTATTGGACCATAACTAAAAGAGACATGCCTAATAGTAACATCTCCCATTTATTATCTATTGTAAAAGGAATGTTTGCTAGAGAGGGACAAAGGATTGGCAGGAAAGTATGAGATAGAATCAAAGCAAAGGGGGTGGAGCGTAATTCACTTTTAGATCCGGAAGATGAATTCAAATTCTTTGTAATGATATATGATATGGCCAGAACGCTGACGTGGCACGAGGCAGCGAACGTGGAGTTTCCATCAGACGCCACGACAAGCTTTCAACATGAGTGTATTTGCCGAGCTGAGCTCCCCTGAAGCAACACCTCGGCTCGTCGAAGGCAAGCACCGTCCTCCGCCAGGTCCGTTCCCGCAAGCCCGAAACACCTAGGCCGGAGCCGAGTCCGAGTTCCTATCTAAGGCGGACCCCTCGAGATCGGGTCCCGTGGTTAGGAGTCGAGCTCAGCCTCCTCCGCCACGAGGCACCCCTCCGAGCTCAAGTCCCCTGGGATGGGTGGCACCCCGGCACCGAGCTCGTCTGAGGTCGGGCCACGTGGTCAGGAGTCGAGCTCAGCCTCCTCCGCCATGAGGCGCCCCTCCGCGACCGAGCTTGGTCCACCTCCGTCCTGCCGAGCAGCACCCAGGCGAGTCTACCGCAGACAGGCCCTGCCTCTCCAGCTCGGCCCCCTGTTCAAGCCAATACGCTGGTCGCCAAGGGAGCCCTACCTCTCCTCCAAGGACAATGGTGACGCTCCCGAGGGCCGTACGACACCAACCATGCCGCAATCAAGACACCATACATTCCGCCGATCTACCGTACAACCAGAGAAAAGACCCTACCAGAGAGCACGAATCCCAAGACCGGCGGCCCGCTAATCGAGACCCTGACAGACTCCCAGGAGAGGGATAAGCAGAAGGAATGTCAGAAATCTACGGAGGCTTCCCCGACTGTCACAACATGATAGACATCCCGTCTACGTCACGGTACCTCGCCACACACAACAGCAGGGAGAGATCCCGAAGCAAACCAAGATAAAAACTCCAGTCAAAAAACTAAGCAAAAAGGTATTGGCATCTAACCTCAAGAAGAGAGATTCATATCATACTCTCAATTGAAGAGAGGAACCAGAGCGACACAAGGGAAGAAGGCCAGAGAGGAGGGCAAGACCACCTCGGCCAACACCATTCACATCTCGTCCTCATCTTCCACTCACACTATATTCACTCCTCCTAGCATGGAGCTCATCCAGAGGGGCTCGACCAAGAGGACCTGTTCCCCTGGATCGTCACTGACTTGACCGTCGGAGTGCTCCCGCCGGAATCCCCGGCCCGGGTCACTGACGTTGCTTCCTTGCAGGTCCCGAGGCACCAGAGGCGTTACCAGGCGGGCGGACGCGACCCACCTGACGCCTTCAGCAGCTACGGGCCACGACAATCCGGGCGGCAATAATATATATTATAATATAAAAATGATTTTGCTTAGAATATTTTGTTACGGTAGTTTATCCAAATAATCCACCCATAAGAATTTTTTTAAAGTTAAAGATTATAGGAAAGTTGCTATAATCAGAGAGAGGAGAAAGTGTTTCCTTCAATCTACTCAGCTCTGAGCTATCAAAGAAAACAATAAAAAAATTAAAAATCACAAGTAGTTTTTCTTGCCTTTTATTTATACTAATGAAATATCCAAGAGTTGGTCAAAGCTCCCTTAAAAGCCAAGTTTGCAACAAGTGGCCACGTCGCATCCCATGATTTGAAGGGACAATATTGGCCTCCACCATACGACAATGCATTGAATGCACTCTAAAGAAAAACAAGGAATGGGGGACAGGTTTAGATTTCAAGTATCAATCATGAAGCATCCACAAAGATAACTCGGTGCCATGACTCCATATAACCTTTTTGATCAATTAATGTCTCAACAGCCCCTTAATAGCCCATGAAATGGAAGGCAATTCAGTGTTCACAGCTCCAGACAATCTTTGATCGGTCGAGAGCTTCAATAATTCCTTAGTAGCCCATAAAATGGAAGGTGATTTAGCACCCATGGCTTCAGATAACCTTTGATCGATTGAGAGCTTCAACGGTCCCTTAGTGGTCGATGAAATGGAAGGCCACTCAGTACCTATGGTTCCAAATAATTTTTGGTCAGTCAGTGCCCCGAGGCTACTCAATGCTTATGGCTCCAGATGACCTTTGATTTATTGAGAGTTTTAACGGCCCCTTAGCAGCTCATAAAATAGAAGGCCACTCAGCACCTATAGAACCAAATAATCCTTAATCAGTTAGAGCCCCGAGGCCACTCAATACCCATGGCTTCAGATAATGTTTGATCGATCAAGGGCCTCAACGGCCATATGAAATGGAAGGACATTTAATATACATGGCTCCAAATGATCTTTGATCGATCAGAGCTTCGAGAACATTCAATGCCTACAGCTTTAGATGACCTTTGATTGGTCAAGAGCCTCAATGGGTCCTTAGTGGCTAGGAAAATAAAAGATGATTCAATGCCAACAGCTCCAGACGATCTTTGACCGATGAGAGCTTCAATGGCCTCTTAGTGGCTTGTGAAATGAAAGGTCACTTAGTATTCATGGCTTCAAATAATCTTTGATCAGTCAAAGCCCCAAAGCCACTTAGTGCCCACAGCTCTAGACGATCTTTGATCAGGTAGAGAGCCTCAACAGCTCCTTCGTAGCCTATAAAATAGAAGGCGATTCAACACCCATGGCTCCAAATGATCCCTGATCGATTGAGAGCCTTAATGATCCCTTAGTGACCCATGAAATAGAAGGCCACTCAATGTCCATGGCTCTAAATGACCTTTGATCGATTAGAGCTTCAAGGTTGCTCAGTATCCATGATCCCAAACAACCACCAATCGAACAAGGTCCTAATCATATTAAGGAAATTTGGTTGGTTAGAGCCTTGAGGATCTTTGATTGGTCCATGAAAGGTTCTGAACAAAGAAGGGATTTCTGATAATCCAAAGCAACAAAAGCATACCATGAAGAACAAAAATTGAAGACAAAAATCAAGAATTCTATTTTGTTAAAAATGCTTAAAGGCTACAATAAGGTGTTCATGGAAAATAAGCGACACGCAAAAAAAAATACAATTGTTCATGGGCCCTTGAGCCCACCTCACCAATCTCCATGATAAATTCATGCATATCCTTCTTTAAGGATGCTAGGCGAGAAAGGTCGAGATTTGGATAAAGGATCCAAATCTCATCTCTATAGATAGAATGATCGATGATGCAGCTAAGCTCAAACACCTCGTGTATTTTTTCTCTATCTTACTGTTGTTCGTCTTGAGAGTCACTTGCACCCTTTGAGCTCTCGCCTTATAGTGCATCTCTACTTGAGGTTGCCTACTTTGTTGAAGGGTGACCATAGCAAGTTGTCTCAACTTGGCCCTAGAATTAGCCACCATGCCTTTATTCCTCGATGACTGTTGAAGGCTAGAATCCTCTTTTGAGCCCTGTGTAGTTCATTTTGAAGCTACACCATTCAAGCAACCAATTCCCATCTCACCCTCTCTCCCCTAATACGAGTAATGACTCCAATACGGAGATCTCGTCTTAGGCAGAACGTAGCCGACTGAGCATCTGAAATACCTTGGCAACCACATCCCAAGGTGCCATCTCGGTTATCCCAAAAGTCTCTTTGATTCATCAACAAATTTAGCCCTCTTGGTGGTATGCACCTTGTATCTCTCCTATAGTAATGATCAAAGGTGCTCGATCTCCTTATCCGTCTCTTTAAATGCCTTTGGCACCTGGCACCTTCGAAAGCTTCTTTTTCAAGTTGATGACCATTTTGTGCACCACTATGACTTTCTTCTCTAAGATCTTAATGGGGGCCTTAATTTTTATAGCCCTGGAAAGAAAAGAGATAATAAGGTACTCACCCAATGAGGTACTCACCCAATGAAGACTCACCACCTTGAAGGCACCTACAACCAAAATAAGTAAACAATGCACAGCAAACAAGTGATTTAGAAATTTCATTTCATTGATGAGAAGTTTCTTTACAACGCCAAAAACAAAAAGAAGCAAAAAAAAAAACTACAAGTTCAGCTCCCCGACCTTTTCCTTAGGGTCAGCTATAATGAAAACAACATTGGAGGGCATGATCGCATCTTTGATGGAAACGACCTCAAAGGGAATGACGATAACTTTGGCTGGAGCAGGCTCGGATGTAATAATAGCTTCGATTGGATTGAGCTGTAATGCAATGATTGCTTCAACTGAAGCTAGAGTAGGCTCGAATGCAATGACAACTTCGAATGGAGCGGGCTCGCATGCAACAACAGCTTCAGCTAGAAGGATCCGGGCAAGATAGCAGGTGCAACCATCTCTCCGCATTTGAGAGAGGATTCTCCCCAGACTCTTCTTGCTCATCCAAGAAAGAAAGATCCCCACTCCAGGTGATGGGTCACAACCTGGGAGTGACAATCATTTTGACCGAATTTAAAACCTTCATGAAAGGTCACCTCGCTAAATTGGCAGTGATCGGTATAAAACTCCAACTTATGAAAGACCACTTCTAACAGAGCTTTCTCCATTGCAAAGTCTACATAAGCTTTATATATCTCCATAGCCTTCTCCGTACCTTTCTTCTCCACCTTGGCCAACTCATCTTTGGCCTTCACCACCTCCAACTCCCTCCTTTTTTTCTCCAAGGCTAAGTTAGCCTTCACACTAACAAGCACCTTCCTTAAGCGCTCAAATGAAGCCTCCAACATGGCAAGCACCTCCCTCAAGTGCTTGGATGAAGCCTTCGCAACCTCAGCCCTTTGGTGGGCCTCCGTAGCAGCATCTTCAAGCCATTTCTGCTGCTTGAGTGCTTTTATCCCCTCCAACAATCGATTTATTAAATATACCATAGAATGCATTATCTGCAACAAAACTAAGTGTAAGAAATAGCAAAAAAAGGAAAATAAGGACTAGTCAAGGAAATACCTGATCCATGACGGTCATCAAGTGCTTCTTTAGATCAGGAAAGTACATCGCCACGACCTTTTCCAACTCCACCAAAAGTAGAGTTTTCTCAAAAAGTTCTCGAGTGACTTTTTAGTTGCTGAGGGATGCATCCCCCTGGATTTTCTTCAAGGAGGGCCCAGAATCAAGCAAGCCCCCTAAGACCACCTCAATCAGGGCACTAGAAGATGATGGTAGGGAGAACGAAATTAGGTCTGGGGCCGGTAAGGGCAGTAAGATAGTGGGCTCTAAAATGCCCTCAACCACAACTTGAGGGACCTCTTCGGTAGAAGCTCCCATCGAACTAGCACCCGAGGATCTCATCTTCTTCGACAAGGTGCCGATGGCTCAAGCCTTCCTCTTTTAAGGGAGGGTCTTCTTCAACTCGACTAAGTCCTTGGACCTCATGTTTACAATTAAGCAGAGCTTGGCTAGAATAAAGAGAGATGGTGCTAGAAGTAAGAAAATAAGCCCTAAACTTATCCCTAGGGTCGGCCTAGCTCAGCCTCCATTGGAGAGGCCACTCTTGAACAAAAGTTGCCCTAGAGGAAGGACCTTGAAATCCCTAAAGATCTTGAAATGACATTCTCCCTCAACACTCAGCCATGGAACTTGAAGGGTAGAAGCCTCTAGCTGATCCTAGCTCAGTAAACCTAAGTCAGTCACTAAAAAAGAACAAGAAATAAATAGAAACCACTCCTTCCACCCATGGATAGTAGAAGGGGCACCTTTAATTAAAGGAGAAATACTCTTCTGAGTAAAAATGTACCACCATTCTTTGGCATAGGAATGCCTCTTGATGGTATAGAGAGCATGGAACAAGGGAAGAGAAGGCCAAATTTCAGTCAGGAAACAATTGACAAGGAATTCTAAGACTACCCTAAGAGAATTGGGAGTCAGGGTGCACAAGAAAATACCGTAAACTTTGAAGATCTCAAGAAGAAATAAAGGAAGAGAAAATCTCAGTCTGACCTCGAACGCCTCCTCATATATCCCTAACAAATCCAAGGATGGAGTGTTTACTCTTGCATAGGACTTAGGGAGTTCCAAGTCAAACTCCCCCAATATTTCATACAAAACTTGGATCTTGGATAAGTCCTCTAGACCCAGTACAGGCTGGTACACTTCCAGACCAAAGGTCTCCAGCCTAGCATGTCTCTAACCAACATTTTTGAAACCCCTCTCCAATGGTGACTCCCCTCTCCTGAAACTTGCCATTACGAAGGATAAAAGAATAGACTAGAAGAATAAGCCAAAGGACCAACCTGATGTGAAAAGTAGTCGAAGACGATGGAATGCCCCCTGGAGGCACCTCTGATATAGGATAATGGGGGAAGAAACAAGGGAGCAGGAAACATCGATGACCAGAGCAGGGACAACAGGAGGATGCTCTAAAGAAGAAGGCCCTGAGAAGGAAAAATGTAAATGAAAAGCCAAAGGGACAAAAGGGACTACTACTTATAGCGAGAAAGGAAAGATTTCAAAAATCTTGGGATACTTCGAGCTGGCCGATGCATGCCAGGTGGCAACCCCATGGGTCTCCTACGATTGTCAGTTACCTGGATTTAATGCAATATGCCAGACGAAGCATCCATCGGACTCATAGATGGGGCTTATGATTACTTTTGACCATCTAGACCACCTTGAAAGATGTGCATGACTCTTTGATTTGGAAAGACCATGTCCTTCGTGACCCCAGGATGAATACCCCCATATCCCGACCATTACTTGGACTAGGGAGTAAGGGGGTATCTGTTGGGAGAAATTCTACTTGTGCTAAGAACATGAAGCCCATAAAAAAGGCCCAATGGCATATTTGCTAACCATTCATCGGTTGGAGCCTTGGTTGGAAAGGTTCCAGTCGAGAAATTGTTAGTGGGTGGCCTTCCTCTACTTTCGAGAGAAGGCAACCACACAAAGATCTCCCTTGGCTTCCCTAATCCTTGACATCGGGATCTTCACCATCGAAATGCCTGCATATGAAGCATTTCTTCCAATAAAACATATTGAAGGTCCGACATCTGAGGTTCATCCCTGGTGTCTGAGGCCAATTGCCCCTAGAGCATGATATAGCTATGCCACTAAACTCCCTCAGCCTAATCAACCTTCAGCCATGATGAAGGACCACCCCCCCTTCAGCAATTACCCAACATTGACCTTCCCCTGATGACCATCAGCTCTGTTGACCCTTAATCATGGATCAACTCTCAACCTCTAAGGGAAAGCTTCCTAGTTCATGAGACTGGTGGAAAGTCACTCACTTCAATAGCATGGCCCCTAAAGGAAACAGAAATGTGCCAAATCCTTCAACCTCCCAAACCCTTGGTTCCCTAAGTCCTTCAGCCCAACCAACTTTTAGCCTCAGTGAAGCTTCACCTTGCCCTCCGTAGTTAGCCTCCGATAATTCTTAGGTCCGCCAACATAGCATCCTAAGACCTTTGGTTCACTGAGACCTTCGATCCCTTAGGCCCTTGTCCCCAGTATGGGTACTCAGACTGTGTCACTTGCCATCTCTATCCAACCTGGCCTCTACGACTACCAGTCTTCCATTAGGCAAATAGTCTAAAAGCACAAGCATCTCATCTTCAATTATTTCCACCTGATCAAGCATCTCTCGATCGACCATTTCTTAGACTTAATAGGAATGCTCAGACCAAGTCCTTCCCAAGTCTGACAGCCGATAGATTCTTAGACAACATGCCCACTCAGACCCTTTGAAGGCCTACACTACCAGTACTCATCCTAGGCACTAGATCGCAGGGCCAAAATGGTCATATCATATCTAATGATTGCTAATCTTCTCCATATCTCCATATTTAAGAGGGGCATATCTAGACTCATGTAATAATCCACATCACCATTAAGAAATATGGTTAATTCTACATAAAAGACAAAATGCTAATTAAAAAGGAATAGACATCCTGTATGGACAAGAAGATCCTCTGACTGTACGTGTGCCAAAATCTCCACCCCTATCACCTTTCACCAATCCTGGTGAAGACTTTTCATCTCCAAAATGTCCCTACATTCTACCTAAAAAAGAGCTCCCTGCAAGTCCTCATGGTACACAAAATCTCTTTGACACCATGCTTCTCATATTATTGCTATACCAAAATTGAGTTGAATGTCAGAGGGCTCATGCTGGACCCACTTCCTGCCAAGGCATTTTTACAAGTCCCTCCTCTTAGAGGCCGGCCCATGCCAACAGTCATCTCCTTCAGCATCGCCACTAGCTACAGCATCTTCTCCTGCATCTTCGACATTTGATGGATTTCAGCACCAATATATATATATATTATTTACTATATTTTTTAACATTAATTTTAAAGAATAAACCATCAATCTTATAATTAAATATATATATATATGATATTCTATTTCTTCTTTACTTTTAACATATATACTATATTACCATATGATACATGCTAAGTAAATTAATCACTAAGTAAGTCAATATATACTAACAAATAAATTGATATATAATTTTTGAAATATAAAATTCACTGACATTTAGTACATGATTATATGATATATACTTAATAAATAGTTATCTACTAATGTATTACATATCCAAATAAATTGATATATAGTTTTGAAATATCGTGTTTACCACAGTACATGGCTTGATAATATATACTGGTCAACTTTTTGATACATAATATAAGTTTCTTTTGATACACATCCAATAAAGATCCAATATATATCTTCAAGTAAAAAATATATTCTGAAAATTATATATTGATTTATCTAAATGTGTGTATATAATAGCTCAGTTTTATCAGACTTTTGGATCAGCTCGGAGTAACCAAGGCCCACACCCAACAAGCACATTCTTTGCATGTGCATGGAGAGGTGGAAGAAGACTTCCATGGGAGTCTTCTTCTCTCCTAATTTCCATTGAAGAGGGGGTAATTATCTACCTAATTTAGACTAGAGAAAACCTAAATCAAGTTTATAAAAGTTAATCTTTGCTTCCTTCGATTTTCATCACTCATTTCTTAGAAAATTATCTTTAATTTTCAAGTTTTCTCTTTGAATTCTCCTTTGGATCTCATCGAAAAGATCATAGGATCTTTTCATTGAGTCTTGCTAAACTAGGTAGGAGAGGTACCACTCTATTTCCCTTCCTTCTAGATGTTTTTCCATCATTTAGAGCTAGCAAGCTATCAGTTTTGGGTAAGAATATGATCGCCCTTATTTTTTTTCTATTCTTCTTTGATTTCCTTAATCTTCCCACTTTTGGTGGCTGTGGCCGTTGCCATCGTTACTTTGCCACCACTGGAAACTGTTGTAGTTGGCCGGTCCCAGGGTTTCTTCTACCATGGTTGGGAGAAGAGGGGAAGGGGGCAAGGTGTGTTCAATCCTAAAGAAGAAGAAGAAGAAGAGAGAGCTAGCCCTCTCCTCTTTTCTATTTTTTTAGTTTATCCTCCATTCTTCTCTCTCTTTTCTAGTTTCTTCCTCTTCTCTCTTCTTAGATCAAGAAATTTGTGAAAGTGGAATTGGGAAACTTGTAGGTGGATCCCTAATAAATCCTAATAGAAAATTCTAAGTAGATGAACCCTATCTTATGAATTCGTTTATTAATATTAGTTTTGATTCTATATAAGAATAATTAATTGAATAGGAGAACGTCAAGTAAGATTTTAATTTATATTTTTAAAATTTCTAGAATATAAATATAAATGGTCTAAATTTGAAGAGGTGATTTAATAATTTATATATATTAGCATGCAAAATGGGAGAAGAGTGGCAATTGATGGAATTGTATTAGTTCGATTAGGTAGGCTGGTCCACTTATCGATTATTTTATTTGCTAATAAAAAAACTTCAACCCCCCATTGTTTTTATATGCACTGAGCATTAATATCTATAAAGACAATGCCAAGTTCACGGCTGATCATTGGGATTTTGTTAGTTTATTTAATTTAAAAAATAACTTTAATGAAAAGATTTCCTTGCTTATTTTCTTTATATATATATATATATATCTTTTTCATGGCACTAGAGCTGTCAATATGGATTGGCCCGGCCCAACCCGGCCCTAACCCATATGGGCTTGCATTTTGTGGGCTGGGCCGGCTAGGCCCACTTGTACAAATGGGCCAAAAAAATTCAACCCGGCCCGGCCCTATGTGGGCCGTGGGCTAGGGCCAGGCCAGCCCCTTATGTGGGTCATGGGCTAGGGCCGTGGATTAGGGCTATGGGCTAGGGCCGTAGGTCGTGGGCCAGGGCCGTAGGCTAGGGATCCACGTGCTGAAAATATCAAGAAGGAAAAAAATGAATCAATTTATACTATTCGTTTCTGCAGATTTTAAGAACGGTGGTCGGTGGGAGCCGGGAAGTAGGGAAAACCTGGAGATCAAACTTCCCCCTCTCCAATCTACACTATTTTTGATGACAGATCGACACGACATCGAGGAAATCCTGTGAGCCTTCACAGCAGGCCGGCACGGCGATGGTGGCACCCCCGACCCCGAGCCCTCTCAGACCCGTGCCTTACTGGTCACTGCCTCTAATGATTCGTTAAGAGAAATCAAAAAAAAAAAGATGGAAGAATGACGAGTCCTCACCGCCGAACAACCGAAGTCCTGGATTCCGGCCGGCGTCATGATCTTGCGGAAGAAGAACGACTACCGTGGGATGGGGTTCTTCATTCTCCCGTCTCCAGTTCTCCCAAACAGCCAAACTTAAGACTCCGTTCTCCGGCGGCTCTCCGTGAGTCACTCACGGACTCACCAATTCTCTCCGGCGGAGGGCGACGGAGGGCGGCGACTTTGACCTAACCCTAATAGAGGGTCCCGAGTCCCGAGTCCCGGTCTCCCGTCGTCGTCGAGTAAATAAAATCCGTAATGCCTTCAATCTTCGCCCTGTAAGTAGTAATTAGTAAGTCATAAACCAGTAAACTGTAGGACTGCAGGTGAGTTGACTAACAATAACAGATTAAGTGAGCCCTGACCCGTAAGGCTGAGTTTTTTTTTTTTTTTTTAATATCATGGCCCATGAGCTGGCCCGGCCCTAACCCTGTTGAGCCCATAGGCTACAGGAGCCGGGCCAAAAAGTTCACTTACATAAATGGATCAAATTTTTTCAGCCCGATCCAATTTATTTATAGGACCAAATGAACTGATCTATGGACTCTAGCCCATTTTGACATGTCTACATGGCACTGCTCTAACGTGGCTCATGAGTGGGACGGCTCGAAATGTTGATTCTTTTACTCGAAGCAAATTTCCACAGGCCTAACATGTGCATCCACACCAAACTTGAGCAATCCAGGAATGGACTAGAGAGGGCCAATCACGGCCATCCGTATACAGCACGACAATCAAGTTGAAATAGGCCCCGCATTATATATGGACAACATATTCTATAAGGTTCATTCAATCTCATCCATCAGATTATATATGGATGGCCATGAGTGGCGGACCCCCTCGGTTTGGCTACAAATGCTAGCATTTTTTTACTTCTTTTCCTTTTCTATGGCCTAAGAAATTTTATTTTTTATTTTTTTTGCTTCAATACATTTATATGTGTTACACCCCTATAATTTTAAAAAAATATATTTTTAAAATTAAATATTTTTAAATAATATTTAGACAAGAAAATAATTTATTCATATTTTTATATATTAAAAATAGTTCAGAAATCTAATATCCATATTCTTTCACATTTTTATTTTTCTAGATAAATTACTCCCATATTTTCCATAATATCCTTTATTATATAAATATTATATATATATATATGGTATATAATTTAATATATCATAATATATAATATAATATAAATAATATTTTTTATCTTTCTATAATATTATGTATTATATACTATATTATATTATATCATATATTAATATGTATTATATAATAATGATAAATTATTTTATAATAATATAATATACTATTATGTAATATAATATTACATTATATAATCATAAATATATAATATATTATATATATAATTAAATATAATATAATATAGATAATATATTTTATTTACTCTAATATTATATTATATGCTATATTGTGTTATATATCTTATAATATATTATATAATAATGATTAATTATTTTATAATAATATATTAATTATAATATAATATAATATGATATAATAATATAGTATACATTATATTATAATTTAATATATTATATTATATGATTATATTTTTATTATATAATTAATAATATATTGGAAACAAAATAAAAAGCTTATTTTCCTTATTTATGGAAAACTAACTTACCCACCTTCTAGGTGGATAAGACTTTCCTTCCTTTTAAGTAGATAAATGTTATCCATGTAAAATAATTTATTCAAATAAAAAAAGTATAAGAACATGAATAAGTTGGTCAATAAAAAAATTAATAATTTTTTTATAATATTTATCTATCAAAAATCCAATCCTTTAGGTTATTGGTTGACAGATCTTTCTGATCTAATAAAATAGCTAATGAACCACTTTGCCATCCTCTCTCTCATAAGTCCTAATCCAAAATGGACAACAAATTCATGTAATCTCCAAAGCTTTCACCACCAACTTACAAACTCACACGATAGAAAGAATGAACACATGATATTTCTCAAATCATTTCAACAAATTGTTGAGTAGTCTATGTCATGCCCTAAATCCAGCATCGAAATCGGCTACGCGATCGACCGCACAATCCTAGAATATATTATAGAGATCATGCAAGGCCTAAAAAAAAATTTATTTCAACTTCAATCCTCAATAATATTATTGATCACAATTCATAAGAAAATGCCTAACATAAAGAAAATAATAATATCTTATATGGTTACAATTTCAGTTATTCTTCTATCATCAGATTTGTATTAATGACTCTATGGCTACTCCTCATTTCTCCATACATCCAATCTACCACCAAGTTTGGATATCTTGCATAACTCTGAGAAGGAAGAAAGTAAGGGGCTGTGAGCTTTATAGCCCAGTAAGGATTTTAGTACAATTTCACTCATAATTATATACATCAAAAATAATAATGAAAATACTAAATATCATGAGTCATAAATATCATGTCATGCATCTAAAATAGCTCAACAGTCATAAAACCATTCATGTCTCAATTTGATCAATAACCTTCTTTAGGGTTTGGACTAATCACAGTCATGCTCGGTCCAAAATAGGCAATCTCAGAATCGACCATGTACTATCCACCCGTGGCCAAGCTATTTCACATAATAAGCCCGTGGCTTAGGTTGTCCTATGTACTATCTGGCCGTGGTAGGCTATTCTATGTACTAAGCCCATGGCTTAGGCTGTCCCATGTACTATCCGTCCGTGGCCGGCTATTCCACGTACTAAGACCGTAGCTCAGGCTATCCCATGTACATCCGCCCGTGGTCGGCTATTTTACGTATTATCCGTTCATGGCTTAAGCTATTTTGGGTGTGGCGTGGCTAGTCCAAAACAATCTTCTCTTAATTATTAACTTAATCAAAGCTCAACGTGATTGTCGTCCATGATTAAATTAATATGTTTTAAACCAGTATTATTTTCCAAAGCATCCAACATAATATATGAAAATAATCGTATTAAGCCGGTGAACATAATTATCTACCAAAACATAAATAATGCATAAACAATAATACATGCCCATGTCCATGTCCATGAATGAAACTATGCAATATAAATAATATATAAATCAGTAATCATGTACAAAAATACTTACCTCATTGGAGCTAATCCAAATATACCCGAATCAGTCTATACCCGGAACTCACTCAATTTCCTTCTGCTCAGAAGGCTGTTCTCCTACAATAATAAATGAATCTATTTAAATCTTTTATCAAAATTTTTTCTACGATTCACTCGTAAAATCTTAATTTCATGAATTTCCAGAAAAAAAGACTTTTCGATCTATTCCTTCAATATTTATATTTATCATTACTATTTTTTTCTTTCTCTTATTTCTCTCTCCTCTTTCTCTCTTCTCTCTCTCCTATTTCACTCTCTTCTTTCTCTCTCCTCTTCCTCCTCTTCTCTCTCTTCTTTTCTTTCTTTTTCTTTTTTTGCTTTTTTTTTCTTTTTCTCTTTCCTTTTTCTTTTATTTCTTCCCCCGACTCCCCCGCTTCCTCCCTGGTTCGGCCCGAGCATGCCTCCCATAGCCTCGGAAGCCATGGGAGGTGGTGGACGGAAGAAGATCACCGGTCATCGCCAGATGGAAGGAGTCGACAGCGCGACCCCTGGTGGTAGAAAGAGTTGGGTATATTTTTTTTCCATGGCTCCTTCCTTCTTAGTTGGCCCGAGGGAGCCTCCTATGGCCATCGGAAGCCATGGAAGAAGGTTGACGAGGGAGGGAGCTCGTCGGACATCGCCGAACAGAGAAGAGGGGAGGGCGGCGTGATCACTGGCATCCATCCGATTCAAGGAGGCCAAGATCAAAAGTATCCTTTTTTTATCCTATTTCTTAATAGACAACTACGGGGAGAGAGACTTACCGGCATCGAGGGAACTCGCGGACGCTCACCGGAGAGGAGGAAGACGGCCGCACAGGGTTGATTGAGTACCATGAGCGACGGTGGAGGGGGGTTTTAAAGACAACACCGTTGGATTTTCCTTGCTATACGGGAAGAAAACTGGTCGATCGAAAATCCTGTCCCACCCAAACACGTCCTCTGGTCGACTCCTGCTTCTCCATGACATCCCTCCCATGAATTCTGGCGAGTACGATGATGGGATAAACAGGAGCTCCGTCCCCTGTTTCTTTTCTCTTTTTTTTTTCTGAGTTCCGAACTAAAATCGGCAATGGCTACCGACTTTAGCCCAATAGATCCAAAAATCCGGGTTTTCACGGTCTTAGCTAGGAAGGATCTTATCCCCCAACATTATGCATTGAGATAAAATAACATTGAAATTACTTCCTTATGACTAGAATTAAAATTAAAATAGATTGAAATAAAAATCAAAATATCATATCCCACACCATATTTGATTCTTTGACGAAAATTAGAATTGTAATAAAATTTGAAACCAATAAAAGAGTAGAGATAAAATTCTAGAAAGTCGTAACATTTCCATCCCCTTCATAATCAGAGCAGAAATAGAGCTCTCCCAAGCCAACCCACCCATCAACCAATATGCCCCCAAGTAATATCTAATACCTGGTGAATTCAACTTCCACAAAAATCCGCACCACCACTATATTATCAGTATAAAAAAAATAATACACGATTACATTATAACAACAATCTCTAAATCGGTAAATTGCCGGTTAGCAAACCAAGAAGCACCTCGAAAGCTCTACGATACTGGTGACCTTGATTCTTCCAACTAATCATAAAAGAAAGCAAGAGGAGCAAAAGACTTGCTAATTTTCGGCTTTGGTTAATGCCAGGCCAGAAAGAAGAGGGGCAGTAAAATTTAAAATTATGATACAAAAAATAAATAATAAGATATATGAAAACAATGTGAAATAAAAATTTTATATACCGGCATGTCATGATTTTTTTTTTTTGATAAGATAGGTGTTTGATATATATTAATATGACTATTTGAGTTATTTTAGGCATTGATGTGAGCTCCACTACATTATATTATATTAGTATGAATATGTGAAGATTTTTGCTAGGCTACGAAGGTCATTCCTTATTCTTCTTTCTTCTTAATTAGAATTATGAAATGATCATTCTTGGTTGTGATTTCGGTTCACAGGTGAAAGAGTTGAATAATAGAGCATCATTAATAATGATCATCTGATTAAATTTTATAAATTATAAATGGTCTGGCATTGTAAATATAGAATATTATATTATAAATTAAAATTATTAATGTGCATATGAATTTGAAATTGTAATAGATTTTAAAGTCTTGTATGATCTCTAAAGCATCAATCTAAGATTCATGTGATCGTATTGCATGATCAATCTGGATGTTGGATTTAGGATGTGATAATATATTGGATCATTACTAGTATATAAATCAAAAAATATATATTATACATCAAAAAATTGATAAGTATATATACCATGTAGTATATATTAGTTGTTTTACTCAATCGGCTTTTTTGAACTAGATCGGAGCTGGTAGCCCTCCGGCCGAACGGCTGACCCACTCCTGCTGAGGTCCGACTGACCCACTCCAGCTGAGATCCGACCGACCCACTCCTGCTGAGGTCCGGCCGACCCACTCCACCAGAAGCCTGGCCAACCGACCCGCTGAATGAGAGGTCCGAACGACCCACTTTTGTCGAGGTCCAACCGGTCCGCTCCTCCTGGAGGCCTGACGGATGCTCTCCCTTGGACGACCGACCGACCCACTTCTGTCGAGGTCCGACCGACTCACTCTAACTCCGGAAGTAACTCAAAGGCCCCATAAGCCTCTTCCAGCTGGTACCAGAATTCTGTTACAACGGACATCACAACGTAGCCACGTCCTGGTGCCACCTGGCCACCATCCTGATTCTTCTAGGGACAAATCGAACACTTCCATCCTCTTCCCTGACAGAATTTGGCAGTATTCCACACCTATATAAGGTAATCGGGAGGACCTCATTTTGGAGCTAAGTACTCTCTTCCCTCTCCATACGCTATCTCCATTCAATTCCTCCATTCTATTGCTTCAAGCTCCCCTAACTTAAGCATCGGAGTGTCCCCTGCTGGAACACCACCGGCCCTTGAAGACTTTATTGCAGGAATCGGGAGAGGAGCGCTCCAGCCCAGCCGACCGGGTCCGGTCCGGGAGAATCTGCAGCAACAGATTGGTGCTAGAAGAAGGGCTGTCCCTTCTCTAAAAGGAGGAATCCACTTGCTAAGCACTACAATGGCGAAGGGAAGAGCCCAGAACACCTCCGCCAGAAGAGGTCACTCCCTGTTCAGGTCCGAAGGACCTCCCAGGGAGAATGACGCCACCGCCACCGCCAAGCCCACTGTCACTCTGGGACTGCAACAGTTCCAGACGCTCCTGAACCGCATCGATACACTTACCACTATGGTTCAGCATCTCCGGGAGGCAGCCAACAACCGGCAGTAGCTGCCTGCTGCATCTTGCACCACCACCAACTAGTCGTTGAGGGGAGCCGATAGCAAGAAGTCCCACAGCCTCTTTCCCACGTTGTTCCGAAGCCCCAAAGGTATTTGGGGGTTCGTGCTGACGGGAAGAGGGCGAGATCCGCCTTACCCTCCTTTGCTGACTCCGTCCCTAATAGCATTCAACATCCTGCTAAAGTCCCGAGAGACTACACTAGCAAGATTTTGTGCATGGAGAAGCGTATTGCTGAGTTTGCTGATCGGCAAAAAGCCAAAGGGGGGCAGATGTATGACTCCCGCCCGCCCTTTTTTGCTGAGATCATGAGGGAGTCAATCCCCCGTCACTTCAAAATTCCACAGGTGGACCCTTACGACGATACCACCGACCCGCTAGACCATCTGGGTACTTACAAGGCCCACATGATAGTACAGGGCACCTCCGACGCCCTCCACTACATTGCCTTCCCCGTAACTCTCAAGAAGGCCCCTCGAATGTGGTTATCCACCATCCGACCAGGTACGATCCACTCCTTCCTCCAACTTGAAAAACTTTTTCTTTCCCATTTCAGGACCTACAGTCAGATCCTCAGGAATACCGACCGCCTCTTCCTCGTGCTGCAAAAGGAGGGAGAGACCATCCGGGACTACATGGCCTGTTTCAACTCAGCGGCCATGGAGATCCCAGATTTGAATGAAGATGTAGCTATGTCGGCCTTCAAAAGAGTGCTGCGCTCATCCAGGCTCACCTTTTCCCTGGACAAGAAATTTTCGACAAGCTACTCTGAGTTGATGGCCCGGGCATAGAAGTACACCCTGGCAGAAGAGCAAGTGGCGAGCCGATGCCAGGCTGAAGGGAGGTCATCCCCTAAGAAGCGGAGCGACAAGGCTCCCGAAGTCCGACCTCCCAGCAATGGCAACCGCTCGACCCAACACCGCAGTCCAAAGCCGAAGGACTTTCCCAGGAGGTTCGAAACCTATGCGCCCCTCTCCTTTCCGAGGGAGAAGATCCTCCTAGAAATTGAGGACGAGACCTTCCTGCAAAGGCCACGTCCGATAAGGGGTCCCTCTGCATCCAGAAATAGAAACAAATACTGTCGGTTCCATCGGGACCATGGACACAACACTGAAGAGTGTATCCAGCTAAAGGACTCCATTAAAGACCTTATTCGGAGGGGGTACCTACACAAATTCGTTCGACCTCACAGGGATCGGGCTGAAACTTCAGCTACCAGAGACCTCCCAGAGGAGACAGAGCTTCCCAATCAGCGTCCAATTGATGGGAACGTTGGTATGCTGCACCGCCAGTCCGACAGGAGATATGATGAAGACCGGGACATTGTGAAGAGGTCTAGGGGCTCCAATATAATCAGCTTCTCCGATGAAGATCTCTTGGAATCCCATGTCTCCAGGAATGACCCTGTTGTTGTGTCGGCAGTAATTGCCAACTATGATGTTAGGCGAATTCTTATTGATAATGGAAGCTCCACGGAGGTATTATTATATGACGCTTTTGTTAGAATGAACCTGTCCATATCAAAACTGCAAGAATCCCCTATGCCACTGACTGGCTTTGGAGGAAACTCCGTCGGAGTTGAAGGAGAGATAACTCTACCTGTGACCTTCGGGACGGAGCCTTACCAAAAGACTCTCCTCATCAACTTTGTGGTCGTACAGACGACCTCGGCTTACAATGCCATTTTGGGCAGGCCGGCCCTCAACAAGTTCAGAGCCATCGTCTCAACCTACCATCTACTGGCCAAGTTTCTGACTCGGAACGGGATCGGAGTTATAAGGGAAGATCGTAGAATAGCAGGCAGTGCCTAACTATTCAAGACCGGCAGTCAGATGGTTGCTCTACTATGGAACAACTTGATCCCAGGGTCGAAGCCGACGGCCACAGCCAGTCAGTTGAGAGGATCTTGTTTGTCCCCTTCGAGAGGATGACCCCACCAGGGTCCTCCAGATTGGAAGCACTCTTAGCGAAGAGGTCAAATTGGAGCTAATCGACTTCCTCAGGAATAACATCGACGTCTTTGCCTGGACGGCATCGGACATGCCAGGAATTCCGTCGGAGGTCATCACTCACCAACTCAAGGTAGATCCGACTTACAGGCCCGTCAGGCAGAAGAAGAGGAGCTTCACTCCCGAAAGACAAAGGGCCATCGATGAGGAGGTCAAGAAACTTTCTGATGCTGGCTTCATCAGAGAGGCCCATTACCCTGACTGGCTAACAAATGTCGTAATGGTGAAGAAGGCTAATGAAAATGGAGAATATGTGTGGACTATACTGATCTTAATAAGGCTTGCCCGAAGGACAGCTTCCCTCTGCCAAAGATTGACCAACTAATGGATGCAATGGCTGGCCATTAGCTTCTTAGCTTTATGGATGCCTTCTCTGGGTACAACCAGATTAGGATGCACCTGGAGGATAAGGAAAAGATGGCCTTTGTCACTGACAAAGGGCTATACTGCTACAAGATGATGCCCTTCGGCTTGAAGAATGCCGGAGTTACTTTCCAAAGGCTAATCAACCGGGTCTTCAAAGGATAACTCAGAAAACTATGGAGGTGTATGTTGATGATATAATAGTCAAGAGCCTCCATAGAGCCGACCACATCAAAGACTTGTAGGAGTCCTTTGACACGCTGAGATGTCATCGAATGAAGCTGAACCCTACCAAGTGTACTTTTGGGATAACTTCCAGAAAGTTCCTCGGTTTCTTAGTCACACAAAGAGGAATCGAAGTCAATCCTGACAAGATTAAAGCCGTTATCGATATGGGTCATCCGACCAACAAGAAGCAAGTTCAAGAACTTACGAGCCGGATAGCCTCTCTCAGTAGCTTCATTTCCCGGTCGGCTGAGAAATCTCTGCCTTTCTTCAAGACTCTCCGCCAGTCAGATCGCTTCCATTGGACCAACGAGTGTCACTCGGCTTTTGAAGCTTTGAAAGATTATCTGAAGAATCCTCTGTTGTTGGCCAAGCCAATGGAGGGAGAGCCCCTGTACTTGTACATGTCGGCTTCGGATGAGGTGGTCAGCTCCGTCCTCGTTCGGATTGGAGAAGACAATCAGTAGAAGTCTATTTACTTCATCAGGAAAGTTCTCCATGATGCCGAAATAAGTTACCCTAAAATGCAGAAGCTTGTATATTCCTTGGTCATAGCAGCCAAGAGACTCCGACCCTACTTTCAGGCATACCCGATTGTCGTTCTATCTGACCAACCCCTTAAGGCGATTCTTCGAAGTCTGGACACTTCCGATTGGCTCGCCAAGTGGGCCGTCAAGCTTGGCGAGTTCGATATCTCTTTTCAGCCCCAGTCGGCCATGAAGGCTTAGGTAATCGCTGACTTCATTGCAGAGTGTACCTGGAGGCTGGAATTGCCCTTGCAAGTGACTGTCGCACCTGAGGCTAACCCCATTGAAGAAGTCGAGCCCGCTTGGACCCTCCATGTAGACAGAGCATCCAAACTTGCAGGCTGCGAGGCCGGCCTGATCCTAGCTGATCCCGATGGAGAAAGCTTGGAGTATGCTTTACACTTTTTATTTCAGGTGTCTAACAACCAAGCATAATATGAAGCCCTCATTGCAGGACTGAGAATAGCCATTGAGTTGGGCATCAGCCGAATCAGGGCCTTCTTCGATTCTCAGCTGGTGGTGAATCAAGTGAAGGATGAATTTGAGACGAGAGATCCAACCTTGGCCAAGTAATTGAGCAAGGTACAAAGCTTAGTATCTCAACTTAAATTCTTCAAAATTCTCCATATACCTTAATTGCAGAACTCCGGGCGGATGCTTTGTCAAGATTGGCTATGACCGTCACCAACACCTCCGACCGAATTTTTGTGGAGTACCTGCAACGTCCAAGTATTGCTGAAAAGCCGACCGAGGTCCACCAAGTTGAACATGAAACCTCTTGGATGGACCCAATTCTTACATTTCTTGTCAGAGGGACTCTACCGGTAGATTCGATTGAAGCCAAGCGTGTATGCTAGACGGCTTCAAAGTACGTCATCCTCGATGGCATCCTCTATAAATGGTCATTCTCATAGCCGCTGCTGAAGTACTTGGGGCCGACTGATGCAGACTACGTACTCAGAGAAGTGCATGAAGGCATCTACGACGACCATCTAAGAGGAAGATTGATGGGGACATCGACTAGCCCAGAATCTGAAGCATCCCAAATCAAACCTGAATCCCAGCCTAAAACCTGAAGCCCAGCCCTGCCCAAAACCTGAAGCCAGCCCAACCTAGAAGCCAACTAGAACTTGAAGCCAACCCAACCTAGCCCAAACCCTGGGGCCCAAGATCCTAGAATCGATGAGCACACATCCCAGAGCAGCACAAATCTCAAAGCATATCCAAATGAAGATAATGTAATTTTTTATGGGTGTACGAGGGATTGGGATATTAGGATTTTTTAGGATTTATCTTGATTGTTTGAAATTTGTTTTAGGATTTGATTTATCATTGTTTAGAGATTTATTTTATCGGATCCCCAGTTTGTTGGAAAGTTCCGATTATTTTAGTCTATTTAAAGTCTTTTCTCATTGGGAATAAAGTTAGCGAAGAATTTATTGAGAAAAGAGCTTGAGTATGTCCCGACTCCTCCCCTCCTCTCCTTCTTCTTTCCCCTGCTCTTTTCTCTTCTGGTTCTTCCCTCCATGCTCTCCTTCTTCTCCCAGTATCTTCCTACTATTTTTTCTCCTCCTCTCTATTTTCCCTCTCCTGGTTCCTTCTCTCTATTTTCCCTTCTCCGATTCTTCTTTTCTCCGGATTCTCCTGTTTCTTTCTCTTTTCTCCCAGTTCCCTACTTATTCTAACTTTCCCGCCGCTCAAAACTTTCGAGGATCCTTCCGAAGTCTCCCCTGTTTTTGATCAGATCCAACACCTCCGATCAACCTCCCATCCAACCTCCTCCAAGCCGTGGCCGAAGTTCCTGCCCCTGCCTCCTCTTCTCATCGGTCCGACGCTAATGCAACACCCAGACTCCATCTGCGCCTCCATCCGTGCAAACACCACATCCGATCCCAATGCTACACCTCCCTTCACCAGAAGCAGAGATCCTTCCGTCCCTTCCTTCATCTTTGCTCGCAACACTGGAAGCTGATGTCTGGAGAGATCCACCGCCAAGTCCCATTCCTCGCCTGCAACCCGTCTCCGCTCGCGATGCCTCACCGGCGCCCGCCCGTCCCCTTGTTGCCATGATGCCGGACGCTCATCGACCTTGCCGATCGATGCCATCGAAAACCATCTCTGCCTGTGCCGCCGCCCGCCTCCCATTGCCTGTGCCGATGAAGGTCTGCCGGTCTCCACCGCCCTGATTTCCGTCTGTGGGGAAGAAACATCCCGCACGAACGTGAAAGCAGAGGGAAATATGCACGGTCTTCAAAGCATAGCGGCCTCCTCTGCTGACTTTAGGAAAAAGCATAAAAAAGAGAGAAAAAGAACATTAAAGGGAAAAAAATAATGAAAAAAAATGAAAGAAAAAAAATATGAAAAAAGGGGTTTTATTTGAATAAAAAAATGGGAAAAAATGATTTGGTTTTGGTTTAACCTAGCCTAGGATCCTTTCTTAACGACCAATGATCCAATTCCTAGAATAAATATTGATCGAGGTTTGTCCTGCATCAACTTGGTATCAGAACAAGTTTAGGTTAGGTTAGGTTAGTCATTTTTAATTACATTATTTGTATTAAAAAAAAAATTCAGTCTACAGATGATGCATTAACGAGCCAATTTTCTGAAGCCTGACTCGACGGAGTCGAGTTTTCCCCATCTCAGGAAAAATGATGGGGACATCGACTAGTCCAGAATCTGAAGCAGCCCAGATTAAACCTGAAGCCTAGCCCAGAACCTGAAGCCCAGCCCAAAACCTGAAGCCCGGCCCAGCCCAGAACCTGAAGCTAGCCCAACCTAGAACCCAGCTTAGAACCTGAAGCCAACTCAGCCCAGCCCAAGCCCTAGGGCCCAAGATCCTGGAGTCGATGAGCACACATCCTGAAGAAGCACGAATCCCAGAGCATATCCAGATGAAGATAATGTAAGTTTTTTATGGATGTACGAGGGATTGGGATATTAGGATTTTTTAGGATTTATCTCAATTATTTGAAATTTGTTTTAGAATTTGATTTATCATTGTTTAGAGATTTGTTTTATCGGATCCCCAGTTTGTTGGGAAGTTCCGATTATTTTAGTCTACTTAAAGTCTTTTCTCGTTGGAATAAAGTTAGCGAAGAATTTATTGAGAAAAGAGCTTGGGTGTGTCCCGACTCCTCCCCATCCTTTCCTTTTCCTTGCTCTTCTCTCTTCTGGTTCTTCCCTCCGTGCTCTCCTTCTTCTCCCAGTATCTTCCTGCTATTTTTTCTCCTTCTCTCTATTTTCCCTCTCCTGGTTCCTTCTCTCTATTTCCCTTCTCCGATTCTTTTTTTCTCTGGTTTCTCCTGTTTCTTTCTCTTTTCTCCCAGTTCCCTACTTATTCTAACTTTCTCGCCACTCAAAACTTCCGAGGATCTTTCCGAAGTCTCCCCTATTTTCGATCAAATCCAACACCTCCGATCAACCTCCCATCCAACCTCCTCCAAGCCGTGGCCGAAGTTCCTGCCCCTGCCTCCTCTTCTCATCGGTCCGATGCTAATGCAACACCCAGACTCCATCTGCGCCTCTGTCCGTGCAAACACCACATCCGATCCCAATGCTGCACCTCCCTTCACCAGAAAGCAGAGATCCTTCCGCCCCTTCCTCCATCTTCGCTCGCAATGCCGGAAGCCGATGTCTAGAGAGATCCATCGCCAAGTCTCATTCCTCGCCTACAACCCGTCTCCACTCGCGACGCCTCACCGGTGCCTGCCCGTCCCCTGTTGCCATGATGCCAGACGCCCATCGGCCCTGCCGATCGATGACACCGAAAGCCGTCTCCGCCTATGCTGCCGCTCGCCTCCCATCGCCGGTGCTGATGAAAGTCTGCCAGTCTCCATCATGGTCTTCAAAGCATAGCGACCTTCTCTGCCGACTTT
This sequence comes from Areca catechu, assembly GCA_021397845.1. NCBI lineage: Eukaryota > Viridiplantae > Streptophyta > Magnoliopsida > Arecales > Arecaceae > Areca > Areca catechu. Next base: position 170,757,379 of record CM038050.1, read on the forward strand.
AGGAAAAAGCATAAAAAAAGAGAGAGAGAAAAAAATCAGAGGGGAAAAAAATAGTGAAAAAAAAGATGAAAGAAAAAAATATGAAAAAAAGGGTTTTATTTGAAAAAAAAATGGGAAAAAATGATTTGGTTTTGGTTTAACCTAGCATAGGGTCGTTTCTTAAAGACCAACGATCCAATTCTTGGAATAAATATTGATCGGAGAAGGAAAAATAGAGAGAAGGAACCGGGGAGAGGGAAAATAGAGAGAAGGAGAAAAAATAGCAGGAAGATACTGGGAGAAGAAGGAGAGTACGGAGGGAAGAACCAGAAGAGAGAAGAGCAGGGGGAAAGAAGAAGGAGAGGAGGGGGAGGAGTCGGGACACACCCAAGCTCTTTTCTCAATAAATTCTTCGCTTGCTAACTTTATTCCCAACGAAAAAGACTTTAAATAGACTAAAATAATCGAAACTTTTCAATAAACTGGGGATCCGATAAAACAAATCTCTAAACAACGATAAATCAAATCCTAAAATAAATTTATTCGAAACAAACTAATCTGAATAAACTAATCCTAAAAACTAAAATTCCAATCGTAAAATAACTTTCAAACAATCGAGATAAATCCTAAAAAATCCTAATATCCTAATCCCTCGTACACCCATAAAAAATTTACATTATCTTCATTTGGATATGCTCAGGATTCATGCTGCTCTAGGATGTGTGCTAATCGACTCCAGGATCTTGGGCCCCAGGGTTTGGGCTAGGATGGGTTGGCTTCAGGTTCTAGGCTGGCTTCTAGGTTGGGATGGCTTCAGGTTTTGGACTGGGCTGGGCTTCAGGTTTGATTTGGGCTGCTTCAGATTCTGGGCTAGTCGATGTCCCCATCAGAGGAAGATCCCTAGCATACAAGATCATCCGACAGGGATACTATTGGTCTACAATTCAGAAGGATGCGTCAGACTTCGTCAGAAGGTGCGACGCGTGCCAAGGTACTCCAATATCTAAAGGAGGCTTGCCAGTCAGCTAACTCCGCTCATTGCACCTTGGCCATTTGCACAGTTGGGAATGGACATCCTGGGACCTTTCCCACCGGTATTCGGCCACAGAAATTCCTGATCATGGCCATTGATTATTTCACTAAGTGGGTGAAGGCCGAATCACTGGCACAGATTACAGAAGCCAAAGTGGAGAACTTGTCAGAAACTGCATCATCTTCTGATTCAGCATTCCATAGATAATTATTACCGACAACGGAAGGCAGTTCGACAATCCCAAATTCTGGGACTTCTGCCAGCAATATCACATCTCCTATCGGCTTACATCAGTCGGCCATCTACAGTCCAATGGAGAAGCTGAAGTCACTAATCGAATAATCCTGCATAGACTAAAGATCAAACTGAATGACGCCAAAGTGCTTTGGACAGAAGAACTTCACTCAGTGCTCTGGGCCTATCAGACAACCGCCCGAACGGCGACTGGGGAGACTCCGTTCAACCTGACCTACAGAACTGAAGCGATCATCCCTGTAGAAGTGTCCTTGCATCCCTGCGGATTGATCACTTCACCGAATTGACCAACTCGGAGCAATGGAGGGCTGATCTAGATCTGCTCAAAGAAACCAGGCTCCAAGCAGGCTTGAAGATGGCGACTTACCGTCAGAAGATGGCCAGATACTACAACTCTCGAGTCAAGGCTCGAACTTTCCGGGTCGGAGATCCGTCTTGCGAAGGACAGAGATATCAAGGCCGATGGAGCAAGGAAAACTCTTTCCCAATTGGGAAGGTCCTTATCGAGTCGTTGAAGTAATTCGAGCCAGAACCTACCGACTCGAGCATTTGGATGGACGACAAGTGGCGCGTCCGTGGAATGTAGACAACCTTCATAAGTATTATCAATAAAGGCCACAAGTTCTTTTATGAAGCACTTCTGAAAGTCCGACTCCAGTCGACAGAGGCTCTAGGGTAGCCCACTTCTGAAAGTCCGACCCTGGTTGGCAAAGGCTCTGGGCAGCCCACTTCCGAAAGTCCGACCCCGGTCGACAAAGGCTCTAGGACAGCCCACTTCCGAAAGTCCGACCCCAGTCGACAAAAGCTTTAGGACAGCCCACTCCTAAAAGTTCGACCCCGGTCGGCAATGTCCTCAAAACGATCCACATGGAGATCTGGTCTCTAGTTCGGACGAGCCAACGGACCAACACTTGAAAAAATTTCTAAATGTCTAGGTTCGGACTGAGCAACTGTCCAGTAGCCACTTCAAAGATCTCAAGTTCGGACGAGCCGACGGACCAACACTTGAAAAAATTTCTAAATGTCTAGGTTCGGACTGAGCTACTGTCCAGCAGCTACTTCAGAGATCTCGAATTCGGACGAGCCGATGGACCAACACTTGAAAAATTTCTAAGTGTCTAGGTTGAACTAAGCTACTGTCCAGCAGTTACTTCGAAGAGCTTGCGGTCCTATCAAGCCAACCGTCAGCACTTAGAAACATTTTGAAGGGGAAAGATTTTAGTTAATTCGACTGATCCCAAATTCAAAGAAAAAGCATCAAAAGAAAGAGACAAATGTGGGTCCGGACAAAGCCGACCGCTCACATTTAGATAAGCATAGATTGAAGATATCAAAAGAAAGGAGAAGCTTTACTATTTAAACAAAAGTTTCATACAAAAAGAAGGGGACAGGCTGTTACAATCAGTCAGCCTTGCCTGGTGGGTATAGAGGGGAATTGGATGGGAAGGCTTTGACTTCGGCTTCTTTTGCCATCTCCAAAGTCCTGGCCGGAGCCCCTGATGGGTCCACTTCAAAAGGGGTCGGCGCATCGGCCCCACCGTCGATTGGGTGCTCCTCTCCCTCGATTGATCGGCTCAGCTGGGCTTCAGATAGGTTAAGTTCTGGGAAGAGTCCGACTACCTTCTTCAAGCAGTCATCATAGCCGTCCATGTAGAACTCCGATGCGGCCTCCTCCACCTCTTCGGTAAAGTTCGCAGAAGCCTTATATTCTACCATGGCATCACGAATCTGTTCCGTCGCCAGCTCCTTAGCTTCACTCAGTTGACTCGCCCACTTTGTTGTTGCCGCCTGACTGGCCTGGGCCCTCCTCTCGGCTTCGGCAGATCGCTCCTCCTCCTCCTTCAGCTGACAAACGAGAGAGCTGACCTTCGCCTTCTTCTTCTTCAGCTTGGCCTCCCGATTAGCTAGCTGAGTCCGCAGGTCCCTCGACTCCTCCTTCGATGATTCGGCTTCGGTCTGACTAGCCGACAGCCTCTCCTCCATGACCTTCAGAGATGCCTCCATCGTCGCTCGGGCCGTCTCTGACTCCTGGATCTTCTTGGCTATGGTTTTGGTCATAAAAAGTAGCTGACCAAGGCCATCGTCCATCAAGGAGATTCCATGAATAAGCTGCAAGCAAAAGACCGGGTTAACCATGCACAAGGCGGGTGAAAAGGAAAGCACAGAGGCACGGAGTAGATGTCTTACCCTCATGAGGTCACGGTAGGATCCTTCACCATGTCACACAAGGTTCCTTTGGATCGACAGCTCCCAGTCGGCATCTGTTATCACCCCTCTAAGCAGGCTCCACGCCTGCTTCGCGTTGCTCAGGGCATGCCAATGCTAGGATGTCTCTTAGCGGCCTTCTTCACTCGCCTCTCCTTCAGCCTTCCCCTTATCCACTGGCTCGACGGATACTAGGCGGGAGCCGCCACTGTGTCGGATAGCCCCGGCTGCTCCTGCTCCGGTCGGGCAGCTGACTGCCCAGTGGGAGTCGAGGACCCTAGTGCCCTTGCAACCATTCGCTCTGACAACGGATGTCGTCCTCGTCGGAGTCCACAGTTACGACGGGTGTGGGCCATTCCTTCGCCCACATCTTCTTCGGCCTTTCTGCGGTCTGCTCCACTTCTTGGGCGGCCCTCTTCCTCACCGCCTGGTAGACCACCCTAGCTCTGTCAACCTTCATTCTTCTTCCTATTTCGAAGAAAGACCAAGGTGAATAAAAGGAAGAAAACAGTGAAATCAACAGAATAAATGCGAGAGAGAAGATTGGTCAACCGTGGCGGCCCTCCCAGTCCTACCTAGGAATATATGGCAGCTGACCCCTGCTTGATGAAGGGCGTCTTCCCCGAGCAATTCGTACGCCATGGTAGGGCCGGCCCCCTCTATATCATTAAAGCTAGCCTGGTCGGCCATCAATATTGCCCTTCCCTCGCAGAGTCTCAGCCGTGGCTCCCTCCACAGCGGCTCAAATCCCCAAGGCTAGAGACTATTTACAAGAAAAACTTGGCCTTCCACCCGTGGATGGTCAATGGATGCACTTCAATATCCTCCCAGCCAGGGCGGGGGCAAAACATCCGCCACTCCTGCTCCTAGAATCCTTTTTCAAAAGAAAAAAGTTATCGAAAGAGATATCCTAGGCTCGGTCTCAGCTCTATGGCACAATACTATAAGCAGCAGATCGCCCGAATGCTGTTCGGGGTCAAACTCTGTAAAAATTGAAGACCTCTATAAAGAAATTGTGCAATGGAAACCTCAGTCGGCCTTGAGGTGGGCTTCGTACATTGGAGGTTTTCCGGCCCCAGTGGGTTATTCGATCTCCCCTCTTGGGCCTGGACTGTAAGGTGTAGGGTCGAGGGTATGTTATACACTACCCCGAGGTTTTCGACCCTTTTCCATGTCATCATTGATTGGATCTCACTTGGGCCTGGTTCCCTATGCCTATAACTGGACCACGGCTACTGGAAGCCATTAATATGAATGAGGAAGAAGAACTGGAGGAACTGACCTGAGACTAGTTCCTCCTAGAAAATCGGAGACCATGGAAGGAGAGGCGCTCTCTCTCTCTCGTGGAATGTAGTTGCAGCAGGAAGTTCCTCCCGGGTGCCTTGCGTCCCTTTTATAGATCTCCGGAGAGACGCCTTTCTCCATCCCTTGGGCATCGTAACCGTCCCATCGGTTACTACGACTCTCCACTCCATGGAAGTCGAGGCGATAGACTGATGGGAGCGAGCAGGCGGCGATTCGCATGAATGCCAATTAGCGATGGAGAGATCGCTTCGAGCGCGGCACGGGCCGCTCAGATGCTGCCCCTTCACGTGGCTCATCTCCGGATTCCAACGGTTGAGCGGGCTTAGGCTGGCCCTTCATCATTATGCCCCTTTGGCATTTACTGCAGCCCACTCACTCCCAACGCGAGGTCGGCACCTGTCCTAGACGCTGATCGTGGGAGATCTAAAGTGACCAGACACGACGTGGCCAATTAAATGCGCGGTCGTTTCAAGGATAAGCGTTGCCTGTGCGAGAATAGTACTCCTCCCTTTAAAGCCATGTGTCCTCTCGAAGACCAGGAGCAAGGGGGAAACTGTTGTACTCAACTGGCTTTTTCTGAACTGGACTAGAGCTGGCAGCCCTCCGGCTAAGCGGCTGACCCCTTCCTGCTGAGGTCCGACCGACCCACTCCTATTGAGGTCCGGCTGACCCATTCCTGCTGAGGTTCGACCGACCCACTCCTGTTGAGGTCCGGCTGATCCACTCCACCAGAAGCCTAGCCGACCGACCTGCTGAAGGAGAGGTCTGAACGGTCCGCTCCTCCTGGAGGCCTGATGGATGCTCTCCCTCGGATGACCGACCGATCCACTTCTATCGAGGTCCGACCGGTCTGCTCCTCCTGGAGGCCTGATGGATGCTCTCCCTCGGACGACCGACCGACCCACTTCTATCGAGGTCCGACCGACTCACTCTAACTCCGGAAGTAACTCAAAGGTCCTAGAAGTCTCTTCCAGCTGGTACCAGAATTCTATTACAACGGACATCATGACGTGGCCACGTCCTGGTGCCACCTGGCCACCATCCTGATTCTCCTAGGGGCAAATCGGACACTTCCCATCCTCTCCCCTAACAGAATGTGGCAGTATTCCACACCTATATAAGGTAACCGAGGGGGCCTCGTTTTGGAGCTAAGTACTTTCTTCCCTCTCCATATGCTATCTCCATTCAATTCCTCCATTCTGTTGCTCTCAGGCTCCCGCTAACTTAAGCATCGGAGTGTCCCTGCCATAACACCACCAGTCCTTGGAGACTTTGTTGCAGGAATTGGAAGAGAAGCGCTCCAGCACAGCCGATCGGGTCCGATCCGTGAGAATCTGCAGCAACACTAGTAAATATAAAGTTATGAAAATTATATATTAATTTATTTAGAGATATGTATTGAATTACTATATGACTAATTTACTATGTGATATCATATGACTGTATACTATATATTATTGAACTGCATACTCCAAAAATTATATTTTGATTTATTTGAAGGTATGCATTGACTTGCTTGATGATTAATTTACTTGATGCATATCACTTAGCTACGTAGCATATATATATATTATATATATATAAAAGCATGTTATGAAAATAAGAAAGAAAGATAATATTGTGTATTTAGCATATATATGTAAAAATATATTATAAAAATAAAATAATCATGCATTTTGTTTTTATTTATAAGTTTGATGTCTTCGTTAAGAAATCATTTATGTTTTAGATTTTTTTAAAGTTAGTATTAGAATAAACATGAAAATGGTAGATTTTTTTTTTTTTTTTTCGGGTGCCCCTGCTCCATATGATTTTGCTAGCACAATCTCGACAGTTACTGCGGTTAAAAAAATCATTAGGTGGATCTCATTGATCAAGAATGATATAAATTTATCTAAAAATTTTATCTTGAGATGAAACGAACCGATCTAATTTCATTTTATATTCACGGTAGACCTCATCTATCTAATAATTTATCCTCTTCATTATATGTCTCCCTGCACATATACAGTGTCTGGTCAGCAATGATGTCTCCCTGCGGAAAAGTAGTGTCTGGTCATAAATTTCAGAACAATTCACATTTGCTTATCACATTTATATCTTTACATTACTACTTTACTCCTAATGATACTTGGTTGTCATCTATATCATGCGCGTCAAAAGTAGATCATAGTCTATAGCCGTTCGTAAGGATCCAATCAAGACTTTGCTCAACAATGAAGTAAAAAAAAAAATCTAGTCAATGCACCCCTTCCCGGCAGTATTCTATTAATAAAAAGTTGTGGCGGTACGTGAGCCATAGAAAGATCAAAATGTGGCCCATTTGTCACTTAATTTATTCTTTGCTCTTTCGGATTTATTTTATTTTATTTTATTTTATTTTTCTCTTTTTGAATGTATACATGGTTTCGTTATATTTGGAGCTAGCAAGGGCTCCTCAAATTTATATTTTTTTGTTTTGGAAATTCGGGAACGGACGGGCTCTTTAGTTTAATAATAATTCAAGTCCCGTCTGCCTTGCCGCTTGAAAGCACGTGACCAAAAGATTTTTGTGAACGTGAAATTCCCATTATACTCTCGTATTATTTGACAGTGGTAGTTGCCATTGGGGTATCTTGGTAATTTTATACTGTCGCTCGCTATCTCTCCTTATAAACTCTTCAGTACGCTTGTGACGAGATAGAAAGGCAGATTCATTTTTTTAAAAAAAAAGGGAAAGATGGATGGAGAGAGAGAGGTGGAGAGCGATTTAAATGCGAACCTCCTCGCCGGCGAGAAGAAGAGGGAAGTGGTGGAGGCGTTGGAGGAGGAGGGGAGGTTAAGTAGAACGCTGTGGGTGGAGAACAAGAAGCTGTGGGTGGTGGCGGGACCTTCCATCTCACACGCTTCTCGACGTTCGGCGTGACGGTCATCAGCCAGGCGTTCATCGGCCACATCGGCGCCACCGAGCTCGCCGCCTACGCCCTCGTCTCCACTGTCCTCATGCGCTTCGCCAACGGCATCCTGGTAAACCGTCCGATCCTCATCCCACGTCTCTTCCTTCTCTTCCCTCTGGAACCATAAACAACCTTTGAGGTCCATGGTGACTCGCCTGTTCCATGCTTTACCAATGGCGTCCAAGGTAGACGGAGGTAGACGGCGACTTAGGAAACCATTGGTGCCAAGCACGAATATTGTTATGGTTTATTGATGAAAAAAAAAGGTTGACGAGAAAAGTAAGCAAGATTTTGCCCGACCAAAGGAGCCGTACTCCGAGGGCCTCGGAGAAAGAACGATTCACCGTCCCTCGCGCCCAACCACCGTCGGATCACCCATCGTGCACGCTCCGTCATTCATCTGCTTGCACGTGTCTCAAAGCGAGCGGTGGAGGATCCAGTGGTGGATGGTTGCTGAGGAAGATGAATCCCTGAAACAACGACACGGCTCAATTGGGGACCAGAAAACGGGACCGGGTCTTGAGGGGCGGAAACTATTGCGTGCACCGGGTCCAAGTGGCCCGGGGCAAATCTCGAGCATTTGCACGGTGGATGACGCGCCATCCGGAGTTGGCGAAACGCTATGGGTAATGTGGCGTGTTATCCACCGTGGGATTTTGCGACGCGGGGTCATGGTTCTCTTGCATTTATGGGTGCGACGCCAGGCTACTACACGGGGTTTGTCGACATTAATGACAATCTGCCACGAAAAAAAAACAAAACAAAACAAAAGATCTTGGTCAGGCGCGAAAGGAAGTGTGGTCACCATTTTGTGGTCCCCACCGTGAAGCCTTGGTCGGCTGGTATCACGTGCTCAAAGGAACTCAATAAGGCCTTAACCTTCCAATGGGAGTGAAAGAACGATGGTTATCAAATTGTGGGGGTCTACAGAATTTTCAAGGGTCCAGAGAAGTAGATTTGGAGGTTGCTTATATATATATATATATAATTTTAATTTTTTTAAAATAAAAATTTCATTTCAGAATTTTTTCTATTTTAGAACTCATATTTTTAGAAATGAAATTAAGTTTTTTTTATCTTCATGCAAAGGACATGTATGACGTATGTGACAAAATAAAAAACTGGGGGTATTGGAGTTTTCTGACACGTAACTAATTTTTTATTCCCCCCTGTCGTGTAACCTAGATTTCCTACGGACAAAATCGTGCACATCCACGAGGAATCTGGTACTGCATTATTAATCGCATGGGTCCCACTTTATAGGTTGGCGTTTCCCCTCAAATTCTTTTTCATAGTTTTGTACTTGTAAAATTTTAAACATATGATGTTGCTTGGCTCTATCTTTAGCACGATTGTGTGTCAGGGATGAGATGTTGCTTGTCTGTATCTTAGGACGTTTCCGTATCACTGAAGTTTGTTTTTTTGGAATGGTGCTGACCTTTTTAGGATCTTATCACCTAAATTACATGGTCCTAAGGCAATTATATGTTAGCCAAAGTTAAAGACCTCACGAGTCACGATACCACATTCATTCAAAAAGGTGTGCAAGATTGAAGTATTACAATGCAAAGGATGTGTGGGTAGAGACAAGCGATAAAGAAACGTAAGGAACCATCCCTCCCTCTGCAGTCCCAATAAAATTAAAACACAATTAAAGGGTCATTTTCGATATCCTGTAAGATTGACAGTCTTCCATGAATCCCTTCTGCTTTCTTTCCCTTGCATGATCTCTTGCATCAGAAATTCCGAGAATTAAGATTGGACAGGAGCAGAACCTTCAACTTTTGCATCTTTTCTATCCCTTATTCCTTCTACTTGGTTGTTGGGGCCTGCTTTTCTTGTTCTTGTATCTCTCATTTATTAACTTAATGAAAATAATTAGGTGTCACCTAATCTTTTTCCGAAAAAGATTGCAAAAGAAATATAGAGGAGGTAGAATGAAATGATGAAGTCTTTTGCAATTGGGATTCAGTACAAGTTTAGATGGTGGATTTACCAAAAACACTTTTAACCTGTAATATTACTTTGTTTTACGGATGGATAACTTTGTCCATTATAATGGCTGCTTAGAATCCATGAGTAGATCGACCCAGAGGAGAATTCACTCGATTGAGCATGCCTTTTTTCTGAATAAAAAAGCAGTCACAGTTTTTGTCATACGAAAACCATCGATAATGCACTTGGAAGAGGTCAAGAGTTTGAATTCAGAAGGTGGCACCCTCACTTCGGACAAAAAGATATGAAACCAGAAACCATCAAAGATTTCAAGAAACTCAATGAAGCAAAAACTGTAAAATATTTCCCTATATTATAGGTTGTGGTGATAATCAAGTAATGACCTTTAGTTTAGTTATCAACTCTTCAATCTATTGTAGATTAGCTCCTGTACTATAACATGGATTTTGTTATTAGCTTTTTCACTCAACTCCTAAAGCATGCAAACCTTTTTCAGAGAAAACTAAGAATGCAAACCTACACCTTTTCAAACTTTTGTTAAATACTTGATATGAACTTGATCTGCTGATTAGCACCCCTCACCATGGTTAATCTAGAGTTTTGGATTCGAATTTGGAAGGTGGCACTCCTGTTTTATAATTCGGACAAATAAATGAGTGATTAAAAAAAAAAAAAGATCATAACTTTATGAAAATGTAGAGATACATTACCAAGTAAAATGAAGATGTGCACAAAATCTTTTACGAGAAATGATGCATACATAATGGAAAACAGCCTACCAACATTGTCTTAGCTGCTAGGCATTTCTCTCCCATGGAGATTGAGGGCTCAAATTGTGGCGGCAGCAACCTTTCGGTATTTCTCAAAAAGGGGGAAGAAGTCCAAACAAAAGTATCCCACCCCTGGATCATCTGCTTGCTTGTGTGAAGATATAGATGAACTTCCATATATAAGTAATGAACATCAATGAGTTTGATCCCATGGACGTTGTTTGTAAAACAATGGTAGTGCATCATCCTTTCCTGACTTGTTTAAATTACCTTTAGAGTCTGTTTAGTTGGGGTATGTTACATTACAGGATAATCGGATGATTCTTGAGAATCATTTATTTGAAAAATAATTACAGAAGAAAATAATTTTTAGTGTGTTTAATTGGTAGAAAATTTATTCCAAAAACTGATACTTTAAAATTATTACTACATTTGGTTGAAGATAATCCTATATAAGAATATGACAAATTTACGAATATACTTATAAACATGAAATAAATTTTTAATACTATAATAGCATCGCCATCTTTAATCAGTTTTTATATGATGACTATAATTATACAATCCTTTGCATAATGCCATTTCATCATTTTTTTGCAAAAGCTTCTTATTAGATGGATTTAGAAAGACACCAAAATAAATTCAATGATTACATATATATATATATATATATATATATATATGGGAAAGCGCTTCGAATTCGGTGCCTGAAGAAGCCTAGAACAAGTGAGAAACCCAGCCAAAAAGAAATTCAAAGAAAAAAAAACTAGATAGTAATAGGCCGGCCCACAGGCGGTCACAGCCCAGTACAGCATGCACATGGGCACAACCTAGGCGGGCACATGGCCCAGCATGCGCGCACATGCGCATGCACGCACAGGCTGGCCCAGGCATTGGCAGCTCCCCCTTATCATGGTGTTTCATGGATCATTGGTCCACAAAGGTGATGGCATGGTCTACACACACGATCGGGTGGACGAGCATGTTCCACGTCTTGATCCGGTAGTGCAGGCTCGATTTGACTATGATGCAGACTGTTTTGCATGATTTGGACTGATCCAGTATGATATGAGATAAGATGGATGGCAATCGGATGACTAGGAATGTATTTTGATTTAAATTTATATTAGAAGAGTTACATGACTCTGATTTAGACATGGTTTGGACCGTTGGACTGTTGATGAGATGCTCTTTATGTTAGAAGCTATAAAAATGGGGCTAGAGGGCCAGAAATAGTAGTGTAAGGATCCAGAGGGTAGTAAAGGGTTTTTAAAAAGTCTGTAGAGGTTGAGAGTTGAGAGCTTATGTGAGGGATTTGGAATTTCTTTTTGAGATAATTGTATGAGATTGAGAGTGGGAATTTCAATATTATAAGTTTTATTTTTCATAATGAAACCTTGCATGCTTAATTGATTGTATTTGTATTTTATTTATTTTATTTTATTTTTCTTTTTTCTACTGTATCAATAATGATGATCCTAGAAACGGGAATTCACATTTTGCACGAGAGATTTCTCGAGAGAGTGGTATCATTGTAATTGGTACCACAATAACTAGTATCGAAGTCCTAAATTATTTGTATTGATCAAGATCGAAGAAGATAATAAGCATAATCAAAGTCGACATCAACCGGTTCGATGAGAAGAGTAATTTTTCTTTTTAGCAAACGATGATGAAAGACATGATCATTTAGCAGGGGTTGATTGATGCTCTCATATATGAGGAGAGATCGGTCATCATGGAAGATAAGACTTGGAGATGGTATCAAATGTAGGTGATGAGCATGATCTGCTTGTATTTGATGAATGAGATGATGATCCATATACTGAACGAGATTTTCCCTATGGTGCTCTGAGCAAAGCTTGAGGAGTTGTACATGAAGTCCCTCGTCAATATGTTCTTTCTTTGGAAATAGTTTTATCAATTATAAATGATCGAGGGTAGAGTATGCAGGAGCACTTGAACAACTTCCAGAAAATTCTCAGTGACTTTCTCATTGTTGATGAAAAAGTTGAAGAGAAAATCAGGATGCTGGTTTTGCTTTCACTACTTCTACAATCCTTCAAGTTTTTAATGATTATTTTTTTAATGAAAAAGAGTACTATCAAGATGGAAGATATCACATCGGCGTTACTCCAGAATGAGGTTCTTGGATAGGAGAACCAAGCTTCGAGATCAAGCAAGAACCAGTGTTAGTGGTTTCTGAAGAAGCAAGCGATAGAAGGCAGAGTGATAGAGAATCGCAAGACAGGTGGTCCAGATCGAAGGATGTGAGCAAGATCATGTACTACTGGTACAATGAGCTAAGGCATTGTATCAAAAATTGTCCATAGCTTAAAGATCGAATGAAGGCTACTGTAGCAGTGGTCGATGGTAACGATAATAATGGATACTATAATGATGCACTCATGGTATCCAAGGAGGTACCTTCTTTTCAGTGAATTTTAGATTCTGTATGTCCATATCATATTTGTTGCAGAGAAGAGCTGTTAGACTCTCTAGAAAGTAGAAAGGATTCTGTCCACTTGTCAGATAGATCAAACTATGTGATCAAGGACATCAGGATAGTCAACTTGAAGACATATAATGGGACAGTGAAAACTGGGCAAGGTCCGAGACATATCCAGTTTCAGCAAGAATCTAATTTTTCTAAGTAAATTGGATTTGAATGGCTATACATGGAGAGTCGGTGATGAAATTGTAAAGGTTGTCTATGGTAGTAGGGTCGTTTTACAAGGAAAGAAGCATGGAAGTCACTATCTCTTGACAGGAAGTCAAGTATAAGGTGGAGTTCCTGATGCAAATAGGAGTCCAGTACAAGGTGGACCTCCGGAAGTAAGTGATCAAGCACAAGACAAGAGACTCGGGAGGATGACAGGAAAAGATATTGCACGGTGAAGTTTCTAATATCTCATAAGGCTTTCCTGAGCATATTTCATGTCAGGCATAGCATAACATGGATGGAGATGGGATCAAGTGGCCTGGCTCGACTTCTATATTTATCCATCCATAAGTAGTAGGCATTTGTCCAGGGCATGGAAACAAAATTCTACAAGAGCTCTTAAAGTCAGGTGAAGGCCAAACGTTGAGTCGAGGTAGAGATTATTGGAAAAGCATCTCGAATTCGATTCCTGAAGAAGTCCAAAATAGGTGAGAAATCCAGCCAAAAAGAAGTCCAAAGAAAAAACTACATCACAGCAGGCTGGCCTACAAGCCAGGTGCAGCCATAGGCCAGCACGACCCACAGACTAGTTGCGGCCCAGCATGGTGCCGCACGAGCATGGCCCAGCCTACATGTGCCTGCGGGCATATACAGGCCGGCCTAGGCATTGGCAGATCCCCCCTTATCACAGTGTTTCGTGGACCATTGGTCCACAGGGGTGATGGCGTGGTCTATGCACGTGATCGGATGGACGAGCGCTTTTTGCATGTTGATCCGATGTGTAGGCTCGATCCAACTGTGATACGGATTGTTCTGCCTGATTTGGGCTGATCCAACATGATCTGAGGCATAATGGATGGTGATCGGATAGCCAAGAATGTATTTTGGTTCAAATTTATGTCGGGAGAGCTACAGAACTTCGATTTGAACGTGATTTGGACTGTTGGACTTTTGGTGAGATGTTCTTTGTGCTAGAAGCTATAAAAATAGGGGCAAAGGGCCTAGGATAGTAGTGTGAGGATCCAAAGGGTAGTGATTGTAGGGTTTTGTGTGGAGCTTCCAAGTCTTGGAGAGACTTGGGAGACCATGGCAGGATGCTGGAAGCGATCCCTAGAGCTTGGAGGCGTGTCCCAAGCTATCCTGGAGGTATTCCAGGGTTTTCTGGGATTTTTTTCCAGGATCCCTTTTGAGTCATGTTGGGTCAGGGGTTTGATCAAAGGATTATTATTTTATGTTAGCTTTGAGAGGGAGGAGTTTTTTTTGAGAGATTGTAATATAATCCAATTGGGTTATAGGGTTGGGTCCAGGTTTGTTAAATTGATTAGGATATTAGTCCAGTTGGCTGGTTAGTTGGTTGGTTGTAACCAATTAGGAAGCCCAACCATGTGAGGTGTCCTACTCAGTTTGTTATTGGCCCAAGACATGTCGTAACTGTCTATGTGATTGAGTCCTAACAAGATTCAAGAGGTAGTTGCAGTCCAACAAGAAGTCCAAGATCAGACGCCCAATCCAAGAAGGCTTCAACGCCCCCTATGTGCTATAAATATGAGAGGATGGGGTGTGCAGTTGAAGAGTCCAAGAGGTCGACCCCTTTGGGGTCTCACGGTCATGTGAAGACTGTGGAGAGATCAGCGTGAAGGCCTTGGTCCGTGGGGTTTGGCTCGTGGTTCCAAGGTGGAGCGTGGATGCTTGGAGCGCCCCTCATGGGAGTGGAGACCGTGGGAGACTCCTGGATTACAAGGAGGCCTACGATGGAGGCTTCTTGGAGACCACACGTGAGGGAGTCCGCGTGGGAGACATGGCTGTGGAAAGATCCTGCATGAAGTAGTCCGCAGGTGGAGCCATGGTGTTGGGCTGCAGAGAGGCACACGTGAGGGAGATGTCACGTGGAGGGCTTGTGCCGTAATGGTATTTTATGGGGCTTTGGAGAAGGGACGCATGTTGAGGTATTCTCCGTGCATGGCGTACGTAGATTCTTAGGGCATGAGGCCTGCAAGAGAAACAACGTGCGGGACGGCGAGAAGATTCGGGTTTTCAGAAGGGCTGTCAAGTGTTATCTTGTTTGTTGTAACAAGGTTCTTCTCCAAAGGAATAAAGCAATCTCTTTTTCTCCATCTCTTTCCTAGTAATTGTTCCCTTTCTGCTATGGCGGTATCAAGTTGGATCCCGGGCATTTCGTGGAGCGGGTTTGCTCCAACAACTGGTATCAGAGCCGATGTTGATGCGGTGGCATGAAGGATTCAGAAAAGAGGATTCGCGATGGTGGTGCAGATCTCGAGGTGCCGAGATCTGGAGGTGAGGGCTCGCTGCCCTCACTGGACACAGAGAGGAACCCGCGGATCTGGAGGAGCAGATCCCGCGTGGATCTGGGCGATGCACGGAGCAGCATAGCGCAGGCACGAATGCGGGTGCGCTGCTCGCAGCGAAGGAGACGGCGGTGCACAGGCATGGGCTTTGTCGCAGGCGCGGCGCAGCGAGCAGACGGCGGTGCAGGGCGGGCGCGACCGCAGTGCAGGGCGTGGCTCGCCGGTCCCAGCTGCGGGTGCGGACACGGTGCAAAGTGTGCGGGGGGTGTCGCAGCGAGCTCGCCGGCGCGTCGCCGGTCGCAGGCGAGGCGGCGCGGACTCGCTCGGTCACCGAGCGGCGCGGGGCGGCGCTGGTGCGCGGGATCGACTGTCGTCGGTCACCGAACGCACGAATGGTGCGCGGGCAGTCGCCGGAGGCGCTGCACGGCGGCGGGCAGTCGCCGGGGTACAGCGTGGCAGCCGGGAGAGGCTGCGGTCCACGGTTTCTGCCATGGACCAACAGCCATGGTAGCCGGTAGACCAACTTGGCGCTCGTGGACCTGCGGGCCGGTTCACGGTGGACAGGCATCACAAGACATCTATGCTCTGAAAATCGTGCTGATGGTTTTTCGGTGATTCCAGACTCAATTGAACTTCGATTTGAGCCTCGTCTGCGCCGTTGGACTCCATTTTTTGAGCTCTTCATGTTGAGCTAGGTTGATTATATGGAGTCAGATCATAGGGTATATAGAGATTGCGATGCAGCGGCCATGTGTGCGAGCAGCACGTGTAGGAGTTTGCGACAATGGTGCAGAGCTGCAGGTCCTGTGCTGAGGAGCTTTGATAGGTCGGGTGATCTGTGGTTTAGCACAGGTGGAGTGATACATACCGAGGATCTTTCAGAGCATGAGTGGTAGCTCCATCGGTAGTGGACCAGGTCTCAGTCACTGTGGATGAGAGCGATCGATAGTACTCCAGCTACCTTGATCGTGATGGAGCTGGACATGGGTGGTATCCTGCATGGTTGGAGATGAGTCTCGGGAGATGGATATCTCAGGGAGACTGGAGTACATCAGCAGAGGCGGTGCCAAGGGCAGCTCAGGAGACGGGAGACAGTCTCAGGGAGCGCTGGAGGTATCGGGCAGTCGGGAGTGTTCCGGTATGGCGGGATTGGCCTAGGGATGGAGACTGGAGCTGATGGAGATGGCAACTCAGGGAGACCAGGGATAGGTCTCAGGGAGCACCAGGGACATCATGTAGTCGGAAGACAGGCTGGGACATGATGGAGCAGCCGTTGGAGATGGTTGCTAGGTTCAGTCGCTGGGTTAGCAGAAGAGTTAGGATGAGCTCTTGGTTTCGAAGGAGCCTGCAGGATGCAGTGTCCGAAACAGTCTCGGAGAGGTCCGCGTGATGCGGAGGGTCCGAGGAGGCAGCAACGGTGTTCGAGGTGCAGCGGCAGGCTCAACAGGGCAGCGTTGAGTGGCTGGCCTCGGGTTTCTTTCTGTGGCATCAGTGGGACTTCAGTTTCAGGTGGAGCACCCGAGAGAGGTGGCTTCACAGGTAGAGCAGGATTCGACACGAGTTCAGAGCGGGAGATGCATGGATACTGGCCATATCCTAGCACGAGCATCAGGGGTGCAGTTAGCCAGGTGGAGCAAAGTGTGCAGAGATTGGCATGGCTTTGAGGAGATGGTGTCAGGTAGAGCTCCAGTTACAGTGAGTGCCGGTTCCGGTTTGCTGTGTTCTCTCCAGGAAAGTCTAAGAAAAAGTCTGATGCAGCTGCCAGGCAGAAGGAAGGCTACAATCGTGGTTCCAAGGTACAAGCAAGGACTTCAGCTACGGAGGCGGTCATCCCAAAGGTCTCCAAGTGCATGCAGCAGCTGAAGGGTGTTGGCAGAGGCAAGGAGATCCGCACAAGGAGCTGTCAGGACACACAGTTACAGCCGGGTTGTGTGTGAAGGACATTGCCAGGTTTGCCAAGACTTGGGGCACCAAGGTGGAGGTTGTAGGGTTTTGTGTGGTGCTCCCAAGCCTTGGAGAGACATGGGAGTCCATGGCAAGGATGCTGGAAGTGATCCCTGGAGCTTGAAGGCGTGTCCTAAGCTATCCTGGAGGTATTCCAGGATTTTCTGGGATTTTTTCCTAGGGTCCCTTTTAAGTTATGTTGGGTCAGGGGGTTTGACCCAAAGATTATTAATTTTATGTTGGCTTTGAGATTGAGGAGTTTTTTTTGAGAGATTGTAACATAATCCAATTGGGTTATGGGGTTGGGTCCAGGTTTGTTAAATTGGTTAGGAGGTTAGCCCAGTTGGTTGGTTAGTTGGTTGGTTGTAACCAATTAGGAAGTCCAACCATGTGAGGTGTCCTAATCAGTTTGTTATTGGTCCAAGACAAGTCCTAACCGTCCATGTGATTGAATCCTAACAAGATTCAAGAGATAGTTGCAGTCCAACAAGAAGTCCAAGATCAGACATCCAATCCAAGAAGGCTTCAATGCCCCTATGTGCTATAAATATGAGAGGATGGGGTGTGCGGTTGGAGAGTCCAAGAGGCCGACCCCTTGGGGGTCTCACGATCATGTAAAGACCGTGGAGAGATCAGCGTGAAGGCCTTGGTCCGTGGGGCTTGGCTTATGGTTCCAAGGTGGAGCGTGGATACTTGGAGCGCCCCTCATGGGCGTGGAGACCATGGGAGACTCCTGGATTACAAGGAGGGCTACGGTGGAGGCTTCTTGGAGACCACACGTGAGGGAGTCCGCGTGGGAGACATGGCTGTGGAAAGATCCTGCATGAGGTAGTCCGCAGGTGGAGCCATGGTGTTGGGCTGCAGAGAGGCACACATAAGGAAGATATCACGTGGAGGGCTTTGTGACGTGATGGTGTTTTACGGGGCTTTGGAGAAGGGACGCATGTTGAGGTATTCTCCGTGCATGGCGTACATGGATTCTTGGGGCATGAGGCCTGCAAGAGAGAAGAAGTGTGGGACGGTGAGAAGCTTCTGAATTTTTAGAAGGGCTATCGAGTGTTATCTTGTTTGTTGTAACAAGGTTCTTCTCCAAAGAAATAAAGCAATCTCTCTTTTTCTCCTACATCTCTTTCCTGGTAATTGTTCCCTTTCTGCCATGGCAATATCAAGTTGGATTCCGGGCATTCCGTGGAGCGGGTTTGCTCTAATATAGTGAAGGATCTCTAGAAAGCCTGTAGAGGCTAAGAGTTGAGAGCTTGTGTGAGGGATTTGAGATTTCTTGTTGAGAGAATTGTATGTGATTGAGAGTGAAAATCTCAATCTTGTAAGTTTTTATTTTTTCATAGTAAAACATTGCATGCCCAACTAATTGTATTTGCATTTTATTTAATTTTTCTTTTCTTTTTTTTTTTCTGTGGCATCAATATTGACAATCATGATCCTTGAAATGAGGATCCATATCTCATACGAAAGATTTTCCGAGAAAGTGATATCAGCATAGTTGGTACCACAACAATATATACTTTGGGAGTAATTTTGTCAACCATAAATTATCATCACTAGAGAATTTATCACATAATGTGGTTCTTTCATTACTACCTTTGGTTGTTCCCTCCTATCCTTTGATAGGAATAGCCACTCCTTTGGCCATTGTTGCAATTATCTGTTAATTGGAAGCATAACAGAGTCCATCCCTTAATGAAAAGTAGCTTTATTAGCAAGTGGTACATCGCAATTTTATAACAACATGATTCAATAAATGACATAGGTAACACCAGAAGTATTCGCTGTCTGAAATCTTTGGAGGATGTTAAATGGATGCTTGATCTCTGGTTTCTTCATGGTGAAAAAAGACAACGAATTATGTTGCAATTAACACTAACACCTTGAAGCTTGTCTCCTCCTTTTTCTCAGCAAAAAGAAGAAAGGAAATCTTAGATCTATAGATTGACTAAAGAGTTATTCAGTATCCTCTTTCACTCACTGATTTCAGGATAAGACATTTAACTGTACTAAAAATCTTTGATTACAACAAATCTTAAAGAAGGCATGTATTAATGTGTCTTAATATTGGCAAATAATCTGTTTGATAACTTGAGTTCTATCTTCTGATTTGCAGCTGGGCATGGCAAGTGCATTGGAAACTCTTTGCGGGCAATCTTATGGTGCAAAACAATACCACATGCTAGGCGTCTATCTCCAAAGGTCTTGGATCATCTTGTTCATGTGCACCTTAGTATTGCTTCCAATCTTTGTCTTCACGACTCCACTCCTTAAGCTACTTGGCCAAGAGGACTCCATTGCAGAAATGGCAGGCACCATCTCACTATGGTTCATCCCGGTCATGTTCTCCTACGTATTGGCATTCACACTCCAAATGTATCTCCAAGCTCAGAGCAAAAACATCATCATCACATACTTGGCAGTCCTAACACTTGCTATCCATGGCTTTCTCTCATGGTTCATGACCATGAAGCTTGACCTGGGCTTTCCGGAGTAATGTGCTCGATGATCTTGGCAATGTGGATCCCTGTATTTGGTGAGTTGGTTTTCGTGTTCTTCGGGGGTGTGCTGAGACTTGGACAGGGTTCTCATATGCTGCTTTTAAGGATCTGTGGGCAATTATCAGGCTCTCTCTATCATCCGGCCTCATGCTATGGTACTAGCTTCCTTGTCCTCTTATTTAGAATATTATCACTTCTTCAACAATGGCAAACCTTAACACTGACTTGTAAAAAAGATTGGTTAATTCTTTGATATTTTTCTTCTAAGTAGCTTTCTAACTATGTAGTCTGGAGCTATGGTACAACACCATCTTGGTTCTTCTAACGGGATACATGAAGAATGCAGAAGTTGCCCTGGATGCTCTCTCCATCTGGTACTTATGTTGATCCAATGGAATTCTTTATCTCTTTGCTGCTTCTGAATCAATTTTCTTTTCATGCTTGATGTGATGCTGGCTTTTATATCGATTTGTCTTCGTTTAATTCCAACAGCCTTAATATTAATGGATGGGAGATGATGATTTCTGTCGGCTTCTTGTCTGCAGCAGGGTACCTCCACTCTTCTAACATCTTATCCTGATTTCAGTTGTAGGATTAATCTCGTCTCTCTTTTCAGATTGAGAATTATAACAATACCAAGATGCATGTTGTCAAATGAGTTGAACAACAGCTTTTGATTTCTATCTCTCAAAATATTAAGGCATTCATAATAAATACTGCATTGCCTGACAACAATGTATGTCTAGGTGTTCTTTTGGGTACTTGATATAAATTCTTTTCTTGAGCATTGAGAATTCATTGGATGTTTTGTTCTTCCCTTGAATTAAAAAAAAAAAAAAATTAAAAAAAACAGAGTTCGGGTGGCAAATGAACTTGGAGCAGGGAGTGCAAAAAAGGCGAAGTTCTCCATCATCAATGTAGTGCTTACGTCCTTGATCATTGGATCTGTGCTATTTGTGCTGTTTCTGGTGTTCCGAGGCAGACTTGCGTACATATTTACCGATAGTGATGCAGTGGCCAGCGCAGTTGATGACCTCTCTCTGCTATTGGCTTTCTCCATACTCCTGAACAGTGTTCAACCAGTGCTTTCAGGTATGCCTCTTTTGAAAATCTATGGAGGCACATTCCCTTAGCTATATGATTATATTAACTACTCAACATCTCCATTTGCCTTTCCTAATTTTGATTTTAAGCCACTATCCTTATTAGTCAAAATATAAATAACCCTCAAGATAATTCTTTTTAAACTTAATAGGCTCCTAAACCTTTATTTGCACTCGAAGATTACCAATACTGATGATATTAAAATGCCTATCTATAGCAAAGTGTCGAATCTTTGAAAGACTCCATTTTGTAATGCTTGATGTTCAATTACTCGGAGTCACTAGAACTAACTTTTGACTGGATCTGCATCAGCCCCTCCTTGGAAGAGCCAGAGATACATTTGCAGTATGTGGAGAGTGATACCTCTTTATGTTTCTTAATTGAAGTTCCCTGATGGTGTTAAAAGAATGTCATCTTTGATCCTTTCCTACCTCATCGACCTAGATAAGTATAAACTTGGAAGGAAATATGTCAATTTTGCCAAACCTAATTAAGTTATTAGGAATGCGACCTTGGAGCAGTAGTTCTTTTGTCTTTCT
Organism: Areca catechu; assembly: GCA_021397845.1. Classification (NCBI taxonomy): domain Eukaryota; kingdom Viridiplantae; phylum Streptophyta; class Magnoliopsida; order Arecales; family Arecaceae; genus Areca; species Areca catechu. Next base: position 170,778,877 of record CM038050.1, read on the forward strand.
ATGTGAGTCAGTTGTCAAAGATATGGGATAAGCTCTTGAAAGTATGAGAAAATTGTATTTAAATATCAAATCCTACTAGTTCAGAACATCTCTAGATATGGATTTGGGTTCATAAATTCTTTGCTCGGTTGAAATATTACTTTAGGGCTCCAAAAGCACGATTAAAACATTAATATTCTTGACAAATTCAATCTAAGAGGAATCATAGAAAATTAGGAAGTTAAGCAGATTTCAACAATGCATTTTTGGCGACATGAAGCTTGTTTAAGTTACTAATTGTTCCCAAAGATTAATCTAATATGGAAAAGATCAATAATGTATAACATGCTTAACATCCTGCGATGGAGCCTGAATCATGCAAGGAGGGATAACAATGATTGAAACGAGTCAAGACTATCACCAAGATAATAAAATAAATAATTAACATGAAGGGGTTTTGAACTTGTGAACTTCAGCAAACCTAAGCTCCGTAACGTGTTGAGTAACAATTAAGCTCAAAAACTTAAGCTAATAGAAAAAGAGTCAACAATGTATATTGGGCATAACAGAGCTCTTATGTATAGTTTTTGTGGAGCTTTCAAATTTTATCTTAAGAAGAAATAAGTTATGACCTGTTTGTTGGAATCATTTATGGTTTCCTTTTATTGGAACTTAAGCTCATGATCTCTTTTCATTCACATTTGTTGCACAGGGGTTGCCGTTGGTGCTGGTTGGCAGGGTGTGGTTGCTTACGTAAACATAGCATGCTACTACTTGGTTGGCATTCCTCTAGGACTTGTGCTTGGTTATGTGCTTAATTTTCATGTGAAGGTTAGAAATGAATTCCAAATCTGTAATTCTGCTGTTTTGCATCTCAAATCAGACTGGTCTATCGCAACATATGAAGATTTGTTTAAGGTTCTTCTCCCAAAAAAAAAAAAGTGTCACTATTTCTGTTAAGATCCTTGGCAACATGGAGGAAAGCATTTCTTGCATAGAATGGTGATATTATTTAAGCATATGATATTTGCTATATATATATACATACATACATATATATATATATACATACATATACATACATATATATATACATACATATATATATATACATACATATATATACATACATATATACATACATACATACATATCTATATACATACATACATACATATCTATATACATACATACATACATATCTATATACATACATACATATATATATATATATATATATATATAGAGAGAGAGAGAGAGAGAGAGAATTGGCTTCTTTCAAATGGATTTGGAGTCAAATTCGATCAGGTCAAAATTCTACAATTGAGATCCTATATTGATGATCCAAGTTGTTGAATTTGATCTACTATTTTAAAACTATTTATATAAAAAAATCATATGATTTGAGAATTCTTAGTTTAAGCATCAAGTAGTCAAAAATTGAACAGCTTGATTAAAATTAAATTAGATGTATTTTTTGATTACTTAATGCATAGGTTAGGAATTTTCAAATCATACAATTTTTGATATGTAAGTAGTTTTGATATAGTAGATCATATTCAACGATTTGGATCATTGATTTAGAATCATATATATATATATATATATATATATATATATAGAGAGAGAGAGAGAGAGAGAGAATTGGCTTCTTATTTGGAGTCAAATTCGATCAGGTCAAAATTCTGGAATTGAGATCCTATATTGATGATCCAAGTTGTTGAATTTGATCTACTATATTAAAACTATTTATATAAAAAAATCATATGATTTGAGAATTCTTAGTTTATGCATTAAATAGTCAAAAATTGAACAGCTTGATTAAAATTAAATTAGATGTATTTTTTGATTACTTAATGCATAGGTTAGGAATTTTCAAATCATACAATTTTTGATATGTAAGTAGTTTTGATATAGTAGATCATATTCAACGATTTGGATCATTGATTTAGAATCTCTAATATAGAATTTTGACTTGGATTTGGTTCTAAATTCATTGAAAAGAACCAAGTCCAGCTTTTATATATATATGTATAATAAAATATTAGGGCATGGTTGATTATTTAGCTCTATGGGGTCATACTAAATTTGAATGATAGAGCACCTACAGGCATCAATGAAAGATTTTAGAAATGCATCCTAAAAAGTTTTTCTATAGCTTTTCTTAAACCAAGTTTAATTATGATGTCATTCTTAATGTCCACCAGCTTGTTACAGGATAATTTGATGCCATAAAATTAAGTGATAAGAACTAAATCTTTTTCGCTTGAACTGATTGCAGGGGATTTGGATTGGAATGCTAATTGGTACAGCTGTTCAGACCCTGGTACTTCTGGGCATTACCATGAAAACAGACTGGGAAAAGCAGGTAACTCCAAACAACGCATGCCTTGATGCCCTTCTTGTTGTCAAGTCACTATAATTTTGTGCATTGATCCTAAATAACACAAGGGAGAGAAATAATAAATTTCAATTGTCACAGTTGGATGGAGCTGTAAGCATAAATATATTCACTCACTTACACTCAAAAACATAAATGAGTTATTGTTTTTTTTTTTGACTGGCTTGCAGGTAGCTGTGGCTCGAGAGCGCTTAAACAAGTGGTATATGGAAGAAGAAAGGAAGTCAAATCGTTCTACGGGAGATGCTTAGGCTCTTTTTTAAAAAGAAAAAAGAAAACACCCTCCATCCAATTGCTCTTGGAAACTAGAGGAAGCAGGCTCTCGTCAAGGTGTCAAGCTTTTATCCGGTTATGTTGCTTGACTACTCTCCCACTGATACTGGTCGTCAGCTTCCTCGCATATCGACACCCGGTCTCCTGCCATGCTTTTATTCCGTTCACGAGGAAACTGGCATCGCTCGCAAGATCACCGACGACCCCCGGCCTTGTATCCCATTAATGCTTGCTCAAAACAAGAAAAAGTCTAGTCAATGAAACTCTTTCTTTGGCAGTATTTTATTGTGCATTTATGCCTGTAATAAAAAGTTGTGGAAGTATGTGAGACATAGAAAGATAAAAACATGAAGCCCATCTGCCAGTTAAATTGTTCATTTATTTTCTTAAATTTTTTCTCTTTTGCATATCTACATGTTTTCAATTGATATTTTTGAAGCAACAACAAGAGCTAATCAAATTGAGCAAACTACTCTATGTTTAGAAACTAAAGACATGCTTGATTTAGAAGCTTTGAATTCTGAGAATAGAAATAAGTGATTCTCATTCTCTATTTAGTTAAAAAAAAAAAAAAAAAAAAAATTATTTCAATCTCAACAGAATTTTGTTTAATACGTAAATTTTATTTCAAACCTCGTTCTGATTATGAATTAAATTTACTAAAAAAAATAGCCATTTTGATGTCTTTTCCAATACATTTTGGCTTCGGTTGTGAACTAAATGCATCTCTAATCATGATCACTCGCCAACACAATCGATGGTTCCAGCCGCTCCGGCTCAACCATGGAACCATATAACGAACCGAACCGAGTCATCCCTCTAGCTATTCAAAAAGCAAGACAAACGTATTGCAGACGCTTCATGTCGTGCAAAACCGAGCCTGAAATCTTCATCCGTTATCCGCTAGAAGCCAACCTGATCGAACCGGACAATGCCACTTAAATTTCCCTTGAATTACTGGGGTCCATCTAACTTTTCTAGGAAGTCTATCGATCCGACGGTCAGTTGGTGCTTCAAGATTAGCGAAACCACTATGTTCACGTGCATTCTACATGGTTACCCGCGAGGACCCGGTGGTCACGTGAGATTGGGGTGCGAATAGGAAAGGTCGGTCGGTCGGATGCCAAACCGGCCGCGGCCTGATTATTTTTAGAAAACATTCGTGCCGAAACCCGGAACGAAGCCCAAAAGTATTTTGGCCCAGGCTCGGGCGTGGGGTTGGGCCGGTCACGTTTCCAGCCCACCGTGTGCGCAACGTTGACGCTGGATCCCATTGTTCGCCGCTCGGAACTAAAAGAAGCAGGCGGAACACCGTAACCAGCGGTGGTCGTCTCTTCCGCCTTTTGTTTTTATCCGAGAGAAAAAGAGAAGGCCAGAGGACGGGCGAGGAAGGACTTCCATGGGAGATTCTATTGCTATTATTAGTTGAATTCAGAATAGGCAAAAGCAACATGAGCCTCATTTTTTTCTTCATCATATTTGATAATTTCTTGAATCATCTATTATAGTATCAGTTTGTCATATCTTCTGGAAGATGAATAGTATAATTAAATAAATTATTTCTGTTACACCCTATCGGCTCATCGCCAACCTGAACTGGCCTTCCTCTCCGGTCCGACCGGATCGCTCGATTAAAGCTCCGATTGATGCATCCCAGTCGGAAGTCCGATCCATTGAAGTAGAGGTTCGAATGACCCATTCCTGCTGGGGTCCGACTCAATGTTTTCCTTCGAAAGTCCGATCCACTGGAGTAGAGGTCCGAACGACCCATTCCTGCTGGGATCCGGTCCACTGTTCTCCTTCGAAAGTCCGACCCACTAAAGTAGAGGTCTGAACGACCCGTTCCTACTGGGTCCGGCCCACTGTTCTCCTTCAGAAGTCCGACCCGCTGGAGTAGAGGTCCGAACAACCCATTCCTGCACCGACTGTCAACCTGCTGCTGAGGGAAGCCGACAGTCCGAAGTCCCTCAGCCTTGTTATCGCATTGTTGCGAAGCCCTGAAGGTCCCTGGGGGCTCGTGCCGATGGCAAGAGGGCGAGGTTTGCCTCGCCCTCCTATGCCGATTCCGTCCCAGCTGGTGTTTGGTACCATGCCGGACCTCCAAAGGACTACACCAGCAAGATTTTGCGAATGGAAGAGTGCATTGCTGAAATAGTCCATCGGTAGAAAGCCAATGGGGGGCAGGTATATGACTTCCATCCGCCTTTCTCCGATGAGATTCTGGCGGAGACGATTCCCCGCCACTTTAAAATTCTCCAGGTGGATCCCTACGATAGCACCACCGACCCACTGGACCATCTGGGCATCTACAAGGTCTACATGATGGTACAGGGCACTTCCGACGCCCTCCACTGTATCGCCTTCCTAGCAACCCTGAAGAAGGCTGCTTGGATATGGTTCAGTGCCATCCGACCAGGTACGATATATTCTTTCTCTCAGCTCGAAAACATTTTTCTCTCCCATTTCAGTACATGCAGTCGGACCCCGAGGAACACCGACTGCCTCTTCCTCATGCTACAAAAGGAGGGAGAGACCCTCCGAGACTACATGGCCCATTTCAACTCAGCGGCCATGGAGGTCCCGAATCTGAATGAGGCAGTAGCTATGTCGGCCGTCAAAAGAGGGCTCCGCTCGTCCAGGCTTACTTTTTCTCTGGACAAGAGGTTCCCGACGAGCTACACTGAGTTACTCGCCAGGGCGCAGAAATACGCCTTGGTCGAGGAGCAGGCGGCGAGTCGACGCCAGGAAGAGGGGAGGCTGGCTCCCAAGAAGCGGAGTGACAAGGCTCGCAAAGTTCGACCCCCCAACAGCGACAATCGATCGGCCCAGCGCCGAAGTCTGAAGCCGAAGGACTTCCCTAGGAGGTTCGAGAGTTATGCGCCCCCTCTCCTTCCAAGGGAGAAGATCCTCCTGGAGATCGAGAACGAGACCTTTCTACAAAGGCCTCGTCCAATGAGGGGCCCTGCTGCATCTAGAGACAAAAATAAATTTTGTCGGTTCCATAAAGACCATGGGCACAGCACCGAGGAGTGCTTATAGTTGAAGAACGCCATTGAAGACCTTATCTAAAGGGGGTACCTATAGTGATGCGGACATCGAGATGAATATTGAACCTGATCAGCTGACTCATATATCAGGACAGCCTGGTGATAGTTCGGCGAAGCCCAACCCAGACGTTTCGGTTCAATTTTCGGCCCATGACGATTTGGGGCCGCCAGCCTCGCCAACAGAAACGTGCGCAGGTCCAGACGCCTTCAAGGGAAGCAAGTTTCAAATCTGACCCGTTTTTGGGATGAAAATAATTAATTGGGAATTGGGCCGAAGGCCCAATACACTAATTGCGTCCATGAAATTTCGGATCCAGGAAAACACCGGAGTCTTTAGTATTATTATTATTATTATTATAATTTTATTAGTGGTGTGATTTCTTGATATTTTTTTTATATAAAAAAAAATAAAATAAAATCTGTTTGAAGTTTCACGCAAGAGTGAGCGTAGAGTTGTATTAGAATTATTTTTTCTCCCTCCCTCGTTAGTGACGTGGGGGATTACAATTTGTATGGTGGTTTCTTAAAAACCCGAACCAAAAAAAACAAAGGAGGAGAACAGCAGCCTTTTTCCTTGTTTTTGGATTTTATATTGGACAACGTGCTGTTGTTTGGAAATACAATTGGACGTTGTGAGTTTTGTTTTGGAATTTGCATTGGACGGCGTGTTGCTTTGTTTTGGAGCGTTTTGGAAGAAGAAATTGCACAGCGTGTTTTCTTTGTTTGGAAAAACAATTACACGTTGTTGTTTTCCTTTTGGTGATTCCGTGGAAGGCCGCCGGCAATCTATTTTTCTTCTTGCGCACACCAAGCCAAAAGCCTGGTTGGGAGAAGACGATTCCGTGAGGAATCTCTTTCTTCCGTTTCTAGTTCCTGATTAAAAAAAAAAAGAAAGAAACAGGGACTCACGGTGAGAAACCCCTCGTTCGTCCCTTCCGTTCGTGAAGACCCGGATTGAAATCCGGTAGAGGGCTGGCAACGTGAGGAATCACGGGGCCTTTCCAGCATTTGATCGTTGCAGGTTTCAAAGGATCTTTCCAACTTGCTCAATCCTAGCATCAAAAAAAAATTTCCAGAACCCGTTCTCCTGAATCGGGATTTTTTTGGTCGCTGCAGGCGTTTGACAACCGCCCTGCACCACTATACAAGTACGCCCGACCCCATCGAGACCGAGCCGAAGCCTCAATTGCCAAAAACCCTCCGAAGGAGGCGGAGCTCCCCAACCAACGACCGACCAGTGGAGATGTTGGCATGCTGCATCGGCGGTCTGATTGGAGATATGAAGACGGCCCGGACATTGTCAAGAGGTCAAGGGTCTCCAACGCAATCACTTTCTCCGACGAAGACCTCCTGGAGTCCCATGTCTTTGAAAATGATCCTATAGTCGTGTCAGTAGTGATTGCCTACTACGATGTAAAAAGGATTCTTATAGATAATGGAAGCTCCACGAATGTATTGTTATATGATGCATTTCTGAGAATGAATCTGTCCCAGTCAATGATGCAAGATTCCCCATATCGCTGACGGGCTTTGGAGAAAACTCCGTCGAAGTTGAAGGGGAAATCACCTTACCTGTGACGATTGAGATGGAGCCTTTTCAAAAAACTCTCCCCATTAACTTTGTGGTCGTACGTACGACCTCGGCTTACAATGCCATCATAGGTCGACCGGCCCTCAACAAGTTTCGAGCCATTGTATCAACTTACCATATGTTGACCAAATTTTTGACCAGGAGCGAGGTCGGAATTATGAGGGGAGATCGTATGATGGCCAACAGTGCTTAACTATTCTGAACCAACAGTCACAAGACCGTCCTACTCTGGAACAGCTAGACCCGAGGGCTAAAGCCGACGACCGTGGTCAGCCAGATGAAAAGAACCCGTTTGTCCCCCTTCGGGAGGATGACCCTACCAAAGTCCTCCAAATCGGGAGCTCTCTCAGCGAGGACATCAAGTCAGAGCTGATCGGCTTCCTAAAGAGTAATACCGACGTCTTTGCTTGGTCGGCATCGAACATGCCTGGTATACCGTCAGAGGTCATCACCACTAGCTCAAGGTGGATCCGACTTACAGGCCCGTCCGATAGAAAAAGAGGAGCTTCGCTGCCGAGAGGAAAAGGGGCATTGATGAAGAAGTGAAGAAGCTCTCTGATGCCAGTTTTATTAGGAAAGTCTATTACCCTGAATGGCTTGCGAATGTTGTGATGGTGAAAAAGGCTAACGGGAAGTGGAGGATCTGTGTGGACTACACCAACCTCAACAAGGCCTGTTCGAAGGACAGTTTTTCCTTGCCTAAGATTGATTACTGGTGGATGCCACGGCCGGCCACCAGCTTCTGAGTTTCATGGATGCCTTCTCCGCCTACAACCAAATCAGGATGCACCCGGAGGACGAGGAGAAGACGGCCTTTGTCACCGACAAAGGTTTATACTGTTACAAGATGATGCCTTTCGGCTTGAAGAACGCCGGTGCCACTTTTCAAAGGTTGATCAACCGGGTCTTCGAAGGCCAGCTTGGGAGAAATATGGAGGCCTATGTGGATGATATGATAGTCAAAAGTCTCCACGGGACCGACCACATCAAAGACTTGCAGGAATCCTTTGATGTACTAAGACGCCATCGGATGAAGCTGAATCCTGCCAAGTGTACTTTTGGGATAACTTCCAGTAAGTTCCTCGGCTTCTTGGTCACACAAAGAGGAAACGAATTAACCCTGACAAGATCAGGGCTGTCATTGAAATGGGGTATCTGACCAACAAGAAGCAGTGCAAGAGCTGATAAGCCGAATAGCTTCTCTCAGCCATTTCATTTTCCGGTCGGCCGAGAAGTCCCAGCCATTTTTCAAGACATTGCACCGATCCGAGCACTTCCACTGGACTGACGAGTGTTAGTCGGCCTTCAAGATTTTGAAGGAATATTTGAAGAATCCCCTGCTACGCCAAGCCGACAGAGGGGGAGCTTTTGTATATCCACATATCGGTGTCGGATGAGGCAATCAGCTCCTCCTCGTGCGGATCGGAGAGGACGGTCAGCAGAGCCCATCTATTACATCAGTAAAGTCCTTCATAATGTCAAGACGAGATACCCTAAAATGCAAAAGCTGGTTTATTCCTTGGTCATAGCGGCTAAGCGACTCCAACTGTACTTCCAGGCGCATCCGATCATCGTGATGACCGACCAACCTCTTAAGGTGATCCTTCGGAGTCCAGATACCTCAGGTCGGCTTGCCAAGTGGGCCATGAAACTCAGCGAGTTTGACATTTCTTTCCAATCCTGATCGGCGCTGAAGTCTCAGGTAATTGCCGACTTCATTGCAGAATGCTCCTGGAAGCAGAAAGCACCCTCTCAGGCAGCAAAATCACCTGAGGCCGATGCCATCGACGAAGCCGAACCTACTTGGACCCTCAACGTAAACGGAGCATCCAACCTGTGGCTACAGGGCTGGCCTGATTCTAGCCGACCCCGACAGGGAAAGCTTGGAATATGCACTCCACTTTTCATTTCAGGTGTCGAATAATCAGGCAGAGTACGAAGCCCTTCTTTCAGGACTGAGAATTGCCAGTGAATTGGGCATCGACCGACTCAGGGCCTTCTCCGACTCCCCATTGGTGGTCAATCAAGTGAAGGGCAAATTCGAAGCAAGAGATCCGACTCTGGCCAAGTACTTAAAAAGATACAAAGTCTCACATCTCGATTCAATTCTTCGAAATTCTCCATATACCTCGACTGCAGAACTCCGGGTGGACGTGTTGTCATGACTAGCTATGGTCATCACCAACACATCCGACCGAACCTTTGTGGAGTATCTGCAAAGCCAAGTGTCACCAAAGAGCCGACCGAGGTCCACCAAGTTGAACAGGAAGCCTTATGGATGGACTCAATTCTCTCATTTCTGACTAAGGGGACTCTTCCGAAGACCCGATCGAAGCCAAGCGTATACGCCGGACGGCTTCCAAGTACGTCATCCTCACGGCGCTCTCTACAAGCGATCATTCTCACAGCCGCTGCTAAAATGTCTGGGGTCGACGGATGCAAATTATAAACTCAGAGAAGTACATGAAGGCATATGCGGCGACCATCTTGAGGAAGATCCCTGGCCTACAAGATAATCCGATAGGGTAATATTGGCCTACAATCCAGCAAGATGCATCGGACTTTGTTCGAAGGTGCGACGCATATCAGAGGTACTCCAACATCCAGAGGAGGCCGCCAGCCAACTGACTCTGCTTACCATGCCTGGTCGTTCGCACAGTAGGGAATGGACATACTAGGACCCTTCCCCCGGCATCCGGCCAGCGTAAATTTCTTATTATGGTGATTGATTACTTCACCAAGTGGATGGAGGCCGGACCGCTGGTACATATCATTGAAGCTAAGATGAAAACTTCATCCGGAACTGCATCATCTTTCGATTCGGCATCCCGCAGACAATTATCACCGAAAATGGAAGGCAGTTCGACAATCCAAAATTCCATGATTTTTTCCAGCAATATCACATTTCTCATCGGCTCACCTCAGTCAGCCACCCCCGTCTAATGGAGAAGCCGAGTCACCAATCGGACAATCCTACATGGTTGAAGACCCGTTGAACGATGCCAAAGGACTTTGGGCATAAGAGCTTCATTCGATACTTTGGGCTTATTGGACGACCGCCCAAACGACGACCGAGGAGACTCCATTCAACCTGACTTACGGAAGTGAAGCTGTCATCCTCGTTAAGATCTCTTTGTAATCTTTACGGATTGATCACTGTGCCGAGCCGACCAACTCTGAATAGCGAAGGGCTGATCTAGACCTACTTGAAGAAACCAGACTCCGAACAAGCTTGAAGATGGCGACCTACCATCAAAGGATGGCCAAATATTACAATTCGTGGGTCAAAGCGCGAACTTTCCGAGTCGGAGATCTAGTCTTGAGGAGGGCAGAGATTTCGAGATCGACCAAGCAGGGAAACTCTCTCCCAATTGGGAGGGTCCTTATCGAGTCGTTGAAGTGATTCGAGCCAGGACATACCGACTCGAGCATCTGGATGGACGACAAATAGCTCGTCCGTGAAATATAAACAACCTTCGTAAATATTATCAATAAAGTCTACAACTTCTCTTATGAAGCACTTCCGAAAGATCGACTCCGTCGCAAAGGCTCTAGAGCATCCACCTCCGAAAGACCGACTCCGGTCGGCAAAGGCTCTAGGGCAGCCCACCTCCGAAAGATCGACTCTGGTCGGCAAAGGCTCTAGGGCAGCCCACCTTCGAAAGACCGACCCGGTCGGCAAAGGATCTAGGGCAGCCCACCTCCGAAAGACCGACTCCGTTGGCAAACGTTCTAGGGCAGCCCACCTCTGAAAGACCGACTTTGGTTGGCAAAGGCTTTAGGGCAGCCCACTTCGAAAGATCGACTCCGATTGGCAACATCTCTTAAATTCAAACGAGCCGACGGACCAACACTTGGGAAGAAAAATTCTAAGGATATTGTCCAGCCCGAGCTATTGTCCGTCGTCCGGTCTCCAACATCTCTCGAATTTGGATGACCTGATAGACCAACTTGGAAAGAAAATCCTAAGGATATTGGTCTGGCCTAAGCTACTGTCCGTCGTCCAGTCTCCAACATCTCTCGGATTCGGATGAGCCGACGGACCAACACTTAGGAAGAAAAATCCTAAGGATATTGGTCCGGCCTGAACTACTGTCCATCGTCCGGTCTCTAACATCTCTCGGATCCGGACGAGCTGACGGACCAACACTTGGAAAGAAAAATTCTAAGGATATCGGTCCGCCTGAGCTACTGTTCATCGCCCGGTCTCCAACATCTTTCAGATTCGGACGAGCCAACGGATCAACACTTGGGAAGAAGTTCCTATATCCTGGTTCGGCTTAAATCATTATGACATCTACTTCAAAAGGCTATCATTCAGCTGCTATTCAACTACTTGCAGTCCTACCTAGCCGACCGACTGTGTGTACCCACAAAAACAAAGAAATATGGTGAAAGGGTATTTCATTGATGTTCTTTACAAAAACGATAGGTCAGACCTTTACAAGCGACTCAGGTCTGACCTACCGGAGTTACATAAACGACTTCTACTTCGGCTGACGCATCCAGGACTTCGAGCCCTGTTTCAATCCCTTCGGGCATCAACGGAGTGCTCGCTGGAACGTATGCTTTGCCCGCATCGCTTCGGCCTGAACATCCGGCCGGCCTCCTCTGTGTCAGCTTCGATGTGGGGTTCGACCCCTCCGTCAGATGGGTCCCCCTCTTCTTCGGCATCCTCCTCTCCTACCCACTTCGGCAACTGTAGAGAGGAGAAGTCAAGCTTTGGGAAGGCAAGGCTGACCTTCTCCAGACACTCTTCATATCAAAAGTTGAAGCTATATGATCCGGCTTCGTTCATCTCTTATTTGAACTCCTCTGAAGCCTTGTACTTCTTTATGGCAGTTTCGGAAGCCAACTTCATCAATTCTTGGGTCAACTTCAACAGACCCTTGTACCTTTCGGCTTCGGCCTGGCGCCCCCTCTAACGCTTCTCAGACTCAAAGAGATGTGCCCTTTTCTTGGTTAGTTTGCGGGCTAGGAGCTTCGCCCGTCGCCTCTTGTCCCTCAGCTTGGCACCCAAGTCGTCTCGCTGGGTCAACAAATCTGCGATCTGGCTCTTCTGCCTCTGCCTCAGCCCAAGGCAAAGCGCTCCTCTTCAGCTGCACGTAGGATGGACAACTCTGACCTGGCGGTTACCAGTGCTACTTCGGCAGCATCCCTCGCCGCCTCGACTGCTTCGATCTTTTGGCTCGAGTGTTCCTTCAGATCCACAATTCACCCAAGCCGTCGTCCATCCAGCATGTATTGGAGCAGCTGTCCGTGATAGAGCAAAGTTAGTATCAAATAGACCAAGGAAAAAGTTCAAATTCGGATGACTCACCCCCATCATGTGATGAAAGCCACTCCTCGTGGCTTCATTTACCGTACGGTGGCCCGACTTGTTCTAGTCAGTGCCCACGACAGCCCTCTCTAGCAGGCTCCTAACCTGCTTGGCATTCTGTATTGCGCGCTGCAGTTGGCGCTCATCGTCGCTGACATCGATGACTTCAGTCTCGTCGGCCCTCTTCCCTACGGCACTTATTTTCTCTTTGGTCAGAGAAGCCTCCTCCATCGGCTCGGGAAGCGACGAGATCAGGGCCGTCTCCTTGTAGGACGGCATCGTTTGCTCCTCTTCAGCCCGGCAGCTGACTGCCCGAACAAGGACGAGCGCTCCACTGGCTTCGATGCTAGACAGTCTGACAATGGCACCCCGTTGGTGTCGGACTCGATGGAGACGACGTGGTAGCCTGCTCCCTTGGTTGCTACTTCACCGGTCTCCCAGACATCGACTCCTCCATCCTTTTCCTCTTGGACTTCTGGGTCGCCGGCTTCGTGGTCCGAACGGCCCTCCTTTGGATAGCCAGTACCGAGATGATCGATCGTTCGACTTCATCTTGCCACCTGTCAAAAGCACAAGCAGAGTTGTTCACCTTAAAGAAATCCAACAAAAGGAAGGAGAAGGTCTTTGGTCCGGGCGTCTATCCTACCCAGGTATCCCTGTCAGCTGATCCCAGCCCGATGCAGACTCTCCTCAAGGAGCAAGCGGTGCATAAACATCGGATCCTCGTCACTCAGCTTGTGAAAATCGACCTCATCGACCCTTGATATCCCCTCCCATCGATGGCCTTCAGCCGGGGATCCCCCCATGCTGGCTCGAACCCCCATGGCTCTAGGCTATCTACAAAAATATATCAGACTTCCATCCATGAATGGCCGACGGAAGTCCTCCTAGTATCTTCCGACCGGGTGGGGACTAAACATCCACCACTCCCTGCTTTGGAAGTCCTGCTTCAAGAGGAAAAAACTGGAAAACAAAGACAATCTTGGTTCAATTTCAGCTTGCCGACAAAGGACCAGGAAGCCACAGATGACCCGAATGCTATTCGAGTCATCTGTGAAGGGGTAATCCTATAGTTATTGAAGACCTGGATGAAAAAGCTATGGAGTGGGAATCGGAGGCTAGCTTTGAGGTGGTCTTCATACAGAGGCAAAGCTCCTAAGTTTAAGGGACCGTTCACCCTCCCCTCCTTATTGGAAATAGTAAGATGCAACGTGGTCGAAATGCTGTAAACGATCATAAGGCTTTCTACCCTATCCCTGGTCATGGCTGTGGGAATGTCGTAGGGACCTAGTTCCCTGTTCCCACAAGAGGAACTCTTGCTGGCAGAAACCATTGTAATGGAGGATACGAAGAAAAGAAGAAGACGGAGGCATAACTGACCTAGTGGGCGAGGTTCCTAAAGGAAGCGAGGGCAGCAGAAGAAGAAGGCTCTCTCTCACTCCAAACCCCAAGCATAGCGAAAGACCCCCTCCGGGCGTTCGTCCCTCCTTTTATAGGTGTTGAGGGGCCGCTTCCTAGCGCCCCTTGAGCGCCGCAACCATGGCAAGCGACACGACTCCCTGATTTGACACAGAGGCCAAAGGGACGCGCCAGATCGTGTATGATCGTGATTTGTATGGCCGCCTAGCTGATGGTGGATGAGCTGCTCTGGGCACCATGCCAACCGGTTGGATCGTGCTGCGTGGCCCACATCGCATCAGGGTCGCGTTGGGCGGGCGTTTCGGGTTGATAGCCCATCATGGCACCGTACCAGCAATAATTGTCTCTTTTGCCACAGCCAATCCGATGCTGACACCTGTCCAAGGAAAAAATCGGAGCAGAAGACGGCTGGTCACAGCACGCCAAATCAGATTCGCCATCATTTTGAGGGCTAGCACATTCATTGCCAAGTAATGCCCTCGTCCCTCGAGTCTATAGCCCGCTCGAAGGCCAAGGGCAAGGGGGGCAACTGTTATACCATATCGGCTCACCGCCAACCTGAACCGGCCTTCCTCTCCGGTCCGACCGGACCGCTCGGTTAAAGCTCCGACGGACGCATCCCAATCGAAAGTCTGACCCACTGGAGTAGAGGTCCGAACGACCCATTCCTGCTGCGGTCCGGCCCACTGTTCTCCTTCGGAAGTCTGACCCACTGGAGTAGAGGTACGAACGATCCATTCCTGCTAGGGTCCGGCCCACTGTTCTCCTTTGAAAGTCTGACCCACAGGAGTAGAGGTCCGAACGACCCATTCATGCTGGGTCTGGCCCACTATTCTCCTTCGAAAGTCCGACCCACTGAAGTAGAGGTCCGAATGATCCATTCCTGCTGGGGTCCAGCCCACTGTTCTCCTTCGGAAGTCCCGACAGACACTCCCTCTCGGAGGACCGGTTAGCCCTCCCAGTCGATGTCCGACCGACTCACTCCAGGGCCTAGAGAATTCCAGAAACCTCTTTCGGTTGTAACAGAATCCAGCCATGTTAGCAGCACTGCTCCACTACTCCCACGACGCTGCCCTATCTGGGCGCCACGTGGCCACTCTCCAGATCCTTCTAGGGGAAAATCGATCTTTTTTGGACTCCTCCCTAATGGATTTTGGACTGTTTCGCGCCTATATAAGGTACCCGGGGGATCCCATTTTGAGTTAAGTACTCTCTCCTTTCTCCATACGCTGCCTATCTGATTTCCTCCATTCTGTTGCCTTCAAGCTCCTGCTAACTTAGGCATCGGAGTGTCCCCCGCCGGAACATCACCGGTGCCTGGGAACTTTTTTTGCAGGTCGACCGGAGAAGAGCGCTCCAGCACAGCCGACCAAACCCATTCTAGAAGAAGTCACCGCAACAAGTTTCCTTCATTACTAGGCATTCCGAAGACCAGTCCTGGTAGCGGGATGATTAAACTTTTTAGCCTCTTTAGATTTTTTTTTTTTAACCTTCTAAACTGCTTTCACACCAGAGTTGTATGTTTGCTTTTTTATATTAATTTTTTTTAAAAAAAAAATTCCACCTATGTTTCTCAACTTCTTGGAAGAGGATTCTTTGGTCACATATGAAAATGCTGGCATTTGTTAACTATGTTCTAATCCCTAAAACTTAGGACCCAAGTAACTATGTGTTAGAGCGGTTGCTAACAAGAAAATACCTAACAAATAATAATTATCTTAATTGGGTAGATTCATCGGAAATGTAGTTTCAAGTAAATATTATTTTCTTTGTTATGTGTCTTGAAAAATAGTTGTCTTCATGTTTTCCATATTGACACCATAAAATGAACGTTAAAAGTAAGGATGGCAACGGGTCAGATTTGGATCGGGTCATCCAAAATCCATATCCATCATGCTAAAATATTATCCACCCCATACCCGTCTTGAGTCGGTCGGGTCGGGTCGGGTATACCCGGTCTCATAAAACTTAGTTTATTTAAAAGCTAAATGGGTCGGGTCGAGTCGAGTTGGATCGGGTATATCCATCCCATATCCAATTTACTTAAATATTTTATAAATATAATTTTTTATATATATAAACGGATTGGATTCGGGTCGGGACGTACTACTACCCGTACCCATCCCGAACCCGAGTCGGGTTTTTTTTATATAACCCATTTTCGTTTATAAATTAAGCGGGTCGGGTTTTACCTGCTCCATTAGAGTCGGGTCGGGTCGGATACCCATCGATCGATAAAATTGCCATCCCTGATTAAAAGATATGTTACAAATTGTTGCTTTGGCTTTGGATTCCTGGTTTGAAATTTCTTACCTGTCAATGGACACTAAGCTTTAATTAAGACTTGGATTAGAAGATAATTATATGTTCTATATTTTGGATTATACATGTCTTAATTATTAGAAAAATCTAAATTTTTTTCAAATAATTAATTTCTTATTTTTAATTACTTAACCATTGGATTTTTAAAACTTGATCATTAGATTTTTAATTATTTGATCATTGGACTTTTAATTATTTGACCATTGAATTTCTTATTACCGGTCTTAATGAGCTAATAAAAATTAATAAAAGTAAAAAATGGTCAAATTTGATGGCTATAAAAAGATCATCTTGGATCCTTGCCTGGTAAGCCATTTCAAGCCATTCTAAGCTATATTAAAAGCTATTCCTAACTTCTTTTAATTTTTTTTATTCTTCAAATTTCTTTCTAATTTATTTTTAATTATAAAGTTTTTTTTTCTGAGTGCTAAAAAAATCTTTATCAACCTCTACCATAAATATAAGCATTATTTTTTTTCATTTAGAATTCTAAGAGCTTAGATTTTACTCTAATTATGTTTATTTGTTAGCATGTACTTCTCTCCTTACTTACTTTCTAAAGCGTATTTTCCTAGTTTGTTATTAAGAAACTAATATGATGCAATAAAATCTGAGTAGACTGCAATATAAGCATTATTTTTTTCATTTAGAATTCTAAGAGCTTAGACTACTCTAATTCTGTTTATTTGGTTAGGCAGGTACTTCCTCTCCTGTACTGTACTTATGGTTTTCCTATGATAGACCATGCTGATTGCTTCGCTGCTTTATTTTAAATACAATCTCATTGTTTCTTTATCTAACATGAGAAGTTGGCAACAAAATATAAGGCTGATCATAGTGGCACATTTGTTTCTGTTTCACTCTTTGGTTATTGAATGCCACTTTGATGTCAGCCATTACAATACCTCCTCTCAGTTCAGGCTTTCAATTTTAAGGGAAATCATCAAGGGTTTATTCTCAGTTGCATAAATTTAAGCTATGTAAGCAAGTAGGTCTTCTTGCCTGCCGACTGGCTTAGGTTTTAGAGCAAGCCCTCTCTCCTTTTAAAGATATCTTATCGACAATACAATACTATTATATAGGGTTTGGTATCAGGTTAAGAAATAGTTGTACAACTCTCATTATTTGATAGATCAATTCTTGGTTAGAAGTGAATTCGAGTAGATGGAGCAATGTTTGTTGATTAATAATTCATCATGAATGAACAAAAAAAAAAAAAAAACAAATAAAAACATGCAAAGAAAAATAGGTATTAAAAAGTAGGTAAAATGTAAAATGTCATGAATACATGTATGTAAGCAAATTTGCTTTTATAGTTACAAAAGAAAATGTATATTGTAGTATTTGATTATTATTTATCATGCAATAGCCAATATTTTTTTTTTTTCAATGGTGCATTATTTCATTTATCATGCAATAGTCATCCTTGGGTAGATCTTGACGCTTTGGTGTAGATTGGTATGGCTTCTTTTCTTTCATTTTTGTCTTGATCTTCTTACTTTGTTGAGAATGTTGGTCATCCAAGTTAGCTTCTTTAACTTTTTAGCACATGCACATGCATCAAAAGTATCCTCTTTTCTAGAGGATTTGTTAGCAGATTCTTCAAAGACTACATGTACAGACTCCTCTACTACTAAGATTCTTTTGTTAAAAATTCTGTATGCCCTGCTTGATGTAGAGTATCCTAAGAAGATACCTTCATCAGACTTGGCATCAAGTTTTTCCAAATTATCTTTATTATTTCATGATAAAATATTTACAACCAAAAAATGAAAATATGTTAAGGTGGTTTTCTTTGTTTCCAAAGTCATATGAAGTTTTCTTTAAAATAGGACTTCGGCCAGCGAAAGAGCTCGAAGAAAATGGGAGCTCGACTTCGACCGAGATGGGCTCGACCTCGAGGGAGCCGCCCGACGAAAGAGCTCGAAGAGAGTGGGAGCTCGACTTCGGCCGAAGCGGGCTCGACCTCGAGGGAGCCGCCCAGCGAAGGAGCTCGAAGAGAGAGAGAGCTCGACCTCGACTAGGACGGCTCAACCTCGAGAGAGCTCGAAGAGAGGGTCTGACATGGCAACTTCTACCAACATGGTATCCGGCTAGATCTGACAGGACTCCACGTCAGCGATCTGCCACATCATTTGCCCCCCACTTCCAAGTCCCGTTGGCGCGCGGCGCTCGGGGAGAAGGGAGTAAATGCGGAGCTAACGTGAAAAGGTAAAAATCAGGCACCTACCTAGGAATGTCTCCGTACCGGTAAGACTGGTAAGACCCAATAGAAAAGATTGGTCAGAATAATGGATGACGCATTATGGGCTTACCGAATTGCTATCAAGACCCTTAGGAATGTCTCCGTACCGGTTAGTGTTTGAAAGGCTTGTCACCTACCTGTTGAATTAGAACACAGTGCATTTTAGGCCATCAAGCAATTTAATTTTGACATGAAGATGCAGGTTCCCATAGAAAACTTCAATAAGTGAGTTGGAGGAATTACGAAATGGGCTTATGAGAGCTCGAAAATTTACAAGGCACGAACAAAGGCTTATCATGACAAATTCATTAATAGAAAAAATTTGAGCCTAATCAAAAGTGTGGCTCTACAACTCTAGGTTACGTCTTTTTCCCGGAAAACTCCGCTCACGATGGGATGGACCTTTTGTAGTAACTCAAGTATTTTCCCATGGAGCTGTTGAACTTAAGGATCCTAAGCAAGGGAATGTTTTAAGGTGAATGGCCAGCGTTTGAAACCGTATATTGAAGAAATCAGTGATGGAGAAGTTGTTGAAACTCTTGATCTTGTACACCCAGTGTTGCCGTGAAGATCAGCTTAGTCTGGCTGAAGATTATAAACTTAGAGCTCCTGGGAGGCAGCCCAGCTCTTTCCTTAGTTCTTGCTTTAAGTTCATATTTTTAGTTTTAACTTCAAGTTCTTTGTTTCTAGAATAATGGAGTAATAAAAGAAGATTGCGGAATATGGTGATAGAAGGACGTCCAATGCTTGAATACCTTACCAAGTTGTACCCTTTCTTGTCTTTACATTATTAGTATCCTCTTTCATTGGGGACAATAGAAATTAAGTTTAGGGGGGATAATCTAATTAAATTAATCTAATCCTCGAGTAAAATTTTAATCAATTTTTGTGCACAAAAATTTGTCTCGAATTGAAAATAATCAAGCTCACTAATGAGGAGTGATTAACAGTTTAGAAAATTTAGAGATATTGAGGGATGATTATCAAGGAAACCCTATAAATGGTAGAGTATAGTCCAGAAATTTTAGAAGAGTAATTCTAGACCCTTCGGCCTATCGATCTTGATATGAATCCTACTTATATTGGTATAGGCATCATAAAAAGTTCCAGTTAAAAAAATTCCTAAGGTTTTTAGCATCTCTCACTGAGTAACCGGGCCCCTTCGCCTAAGTAAGCGTTGTTGTTCGCGTCAAAAGGTGGGGATGTAAAGAAACCTTTTGTAGAGTTAGTCTTGACTTAGCCTTTTTGACTCGAGTCAGTAAGCCTGAGGGGTGTTTTACACCTAATGCTCTAAAGCCAACTGGTTTGGGAGTTATTGGCCTAAAGCTCGCTACAAGGGTTAACTAGAAAGCAAGATGTCAGGACATTGTACTGACTCTATGTTTTAAAAAAAAGAAAAAGAAAAAGTGGGGACTAAATAAATATTACATCAAAACCAAAGTAAGTTGAAAGATTTAGAGAGTAAGATAGAAAGTTGGAAAAAGAACAACTCTTAGAACTTCTATGAACTTCACTCTACCACTAAATGGGTGAATTGGTAATCCAATGAAGTACCTTTTTAATAGTCTAACCAGGTATCCTCTGATTTGATAATTCATTTTGGACTTATAGTTCATGGACATATTAGTACATAGACTCATTCATTTCTTTAGGAGGACGAGTAAAGTTCAAGTTGGGGGGTGTGTTAGATATTAGAATAATGAAAATTAACCCAACTTTATTTGATTTAAATTATACTTTTTGGGATATTTTGCAGGAATTGACTCCATAAATGTGTAGAGCTCAATTTTAGGAATCCAACGGTGTGAACCGGACCCAATCAGAGTTCGAACGGGCCTGAAATGGATTTTAGAATATTTTATCATGGATTTTAAAGTGGCACGATTTTTGGAGTGTCAACTTAAATTTATGGCCAGTTCGTTGTGGTCCGATTGTTCGGTCCATAGAATTGCAGCCGGTCCACAACTGCCATTTCCGCCGGTCCATGCAGAGCCGTGGACCACCAAGCTCCGTTCGCTCCGAAACTCGCCTGAGGATGCTCCCGTCGCCGCCCAAGCCATTGCCACCCTCACCGATAGCCGGAGACTGTCCTAATGGCCGGAAAAGCCACCGGAAACCTGTTGCTGCGTGTCATCTTCCTCGCTGCCCACTTGAAGCCGTCCAAGCTCCGTCGCTGCTCTCCAGCGTGCTATCGCCCGTCGCCCCGAGCCGCTGCAGCCACCTTGCCACCGTGAGCCCCCGGTCCACTGTCCCAAGCTGCCGGCCACCACTGCTCCTATTCACGCCACGACCGCCCGCTGCCGCAAGCCGTCACCGTCCTGAAGCCGCTTGTCACCGCCCCTGCTACCTCCCAGCTTCCTCTTGGGCCGTCCCTTGCTGATTCATGATCACGGAGGAAGTTTGCTCAGACTCGGATCAGGATGTCCGAAAATAAGGATAAGCATCGGAACGAGAAGAGTTGTCGGACGACGCTGGATGGACGCTGGTTATGCGATAGGATTTTTGAGTTTGATTTTCAAGATGGAGATATGGTCGCAAAGGATATCAGATGAGAAGATAGCGCTGAGTTTGAGAAGCAGATTGGGATGAGAAAATCACCGCGATTCCCACACGGGCCCGACACGGTATTTTTCATCTATAAATATCTCGGTGATTCTCCCTCCGGAAAAGAAGAATTTTGGGGAGGCTCCACTTTCTTATCGTCCGTAGTTCCAGTTCCTGTTGTTGCTGTCACAGAGAGTCAGATAAAAAGAGAGAAAGGGACCCTTGTTCCCATACTTTTCTTTTATTTTCTCTGTGTACCCCAAATTCTTATGCAATAAATGTTTATTTTGCTTTATATTAATCCATGTTTGTTTTTATTTGTTTTTATTTGAAGTAATACTGGAGTCATATTGGATTAGCGTTTGAGGTAAGTCGAAGTGAATTAACTTTTGACTGACCTATACCTAAGGGACGGGCCGTGATCCACGGGTACAGGCCGTACTCTTGAGATAGGTCATATATGAGTTATTTTCACGAGTTCATTATTTACATCTATTTCTTACATTAGTTCTAGTTTGTTTTAGTTTATTTTAAATCAAAAAAAAAAATTCTTTTTCAAAATAATTCCAAAGTCTCTGTGGGTTCGATCCTTACTCCCGCTATTCTATCCTTTAGAGTAGTGGATTTAAGGTTCTAGATCGGTGCGTTGCGATGCGCATCATGGCGATCATACAAAAAAAAACAAACTGGAAAGAACTTACCTTGTCCCATCAGCCGTCGGAGGCGTTTTGACCTCCGGCGTGCTCACCAGAGCTGGTGATCGGGCCTTCTTGGCCGGTCCCGGCAGTGGTTTCGCCAGTGGTGGGGCTGGTAGCGGTCTTGGAACCAAAGGCGGCGGACCGGTTCTTAGACTTTGATCTGGGTTTCGTGGGAAGGGGGATCTCGACGGGGAAGAAAATTGGCTTACGGGTTTTGGGTTTTTGGGTTCAAACCCAAAATCCAATAACCCGTTAACCAATGACCCTTAAAAAAAATAAATAATAAAAATAAAAGAGGGCATTTTGCACTAAGGCCCCTGGGATTTCAGGAATTAAATATAAGCCCTTTTGCAGTTAAGGCCCCCAGCATTTATAATTACTTTTTGGTCCAAAAGGCCATTTTGCATTAGGCCCTTGAGTTTTCTGGAATTATAAATTAGTCATTTTATAATTAATACCTTGAAAATTTTATAAATATATTTTGGTCCAAAATAAAATAATGAAGGGGCATGGGCGAATGCTTATGGTTGTTTTTTATTGATAATGTACATTTTGGAATGCAATGAAATTTGTGAAATGAATCAGAGGATACATTGATTAGTATCCTATTGTGATTGATCATATTAGACATACATATATTTTTGACACATCCTTATTTTGGCTTGGATATTTATTCCCTGTATGCATAATTTTATGGGTTGGCACAAATATTTATCACCAAAGTGGTTTGTTTGTGTCAGTCCATCGAATTGTTCATCATGTGAGGGAATTTTCTAGTTATGACTACAACCGCCTGTCAAAGGGATTGTTGTGTGTTTAACTAGAAAATATGGCATGGAGCATTATGTTGCTAAGGTACTCTAGCTTCTTTGGGCCTGTCTGTCCAAAGGGAATAGGTTCAGGAATGCCATAATATCTAATTAGCTTGTGGCTTCATGTGAAGAGCTCTAATACATATTGTATGCTCTATCCAAAGGAGAATATATGATATTGTATTTGTGCTCTTATTTGTTACTGTGATATGATATGTTTGTAGTATGTTCATTAATTGATTTTGCATTCCTTATTTTGATTGTACAGTTACTTTTGGTATGAACAACAACAATGCTTGTTGAGGTGCTTACTGGGTCGAACTATAAGAAATGAGGCAAGACCTAGAGTTTGCTCTTGGAATTGTTAACATTGATCTTGCATTGCGTGAGGCTAGACCTGATGATTTGAATGATCAAAGCACCATTTGTGCCTAAACCACTTGATGGATTTTTTTTCAGGGTTCCATATTTATCTTTAAGTAATAATTTCCCTTATGCTCACATGCATTTCTAATAGATATGAAGGCTATAATCAATTTATAAGGGCATTGATTTGCCATGCTTGGTCCTTTATCATCCCTGGTGTTATAGTCATGCTCACAGGATCTTTAATATATTGTGAATGACATTGAGGTGAAACATCCTATATCTCTGGCATATCTTCTTGTTTGTTAATGTTTCCAGAGATCATAGAGGTCGATATTTGTCTTATTTTTATCGCTTGATGATGGTTGATCCATCATCAAATAGAAAGGATTGTAAGAGATAAGTTTTGAGTGGACTTTGGATTTGGATTATCAATTTTGGCCGATTTAAAATCCAAACCATTAATTGTGTTGAGCCCAAATGATGAGTTGCTGGATCCAATTTTATTGGTCTATTTTAACTTTGGGATTAAGGAGATTTGTGTACTTAAGCCCCTATAAATTAAATATGAGTCATATAAATTTTTAAAATTTATGGTTTGGTCCTTTACCATTGTTTTTGATAAAAATGCTTTAACTTGCTCATTTTTTGTATTCGATTTGAGCAATTTTTAGACCGTTGGACTCATAATAATTTGAAGAACATTTTGGTAGAGTTCTTCATATTTGGTAAACTATTTAAATAATTTAAAATTATTTATATGCATTCTACTCACTATCATATAGTTTGATTGTGTTTTTTTGTAACCTCAAGGGTTTGGAGCACTCTATGAATTTTGAATAGCTGAGTTAATGAAGACTAATTATTATCTTTTATTTGAAATTGTACATTGATGTCTCTATAAACATTGACCAAAATAGACTGTAATTGATTGTGACACTTATTATATACTATAATTCTTGTCCAAAGGTATTTTATAGTTGTGTAGTAAGTGTATTGATAGATGTGGCAGTTGGAATGCATCACTATGTGATAATATGATCAATGGGGTGCATGTTATAGAGTATCCCATTTTGGACCGATCTTTTATGGCATACATGTCATTAAAGTATGTCATTTTGTGTTTATTGGGCATTTATCTTCTCTGTACGAATAATTTATGGGTTGGCATAAATATTTATCACCAAAGTGGTTTGTTTGTATCAATCCATTGAATTTTTTATTTAAAAAGGTTTCTGGTTATTAGATACAACCGCCTATCCAAAGGAGGTTGTTATATGTTTTAATCGAGAAGGTTGCATGGGACATTGTGTTGCAATGGTGCTCTGACTTTCATGGGCTTTTCTGCCCAAAGGGGATAAATTCATGACTATTAGGGTATTTCATTTACATGTGGCATCGTGTGAAGAGTACTTATGCTTATAACATGTTTGCCCAAAGAAAAATATATGATATTGCTTTTAGACTCTTGCATATCATTTATAGTATATGCCCATTGATTAGTATTTAGCATTCCTGCTATTTTTGATTATACAGTTATTTATGTTAATAATAATGTTGTTATTCAATTTTGATTGGTCAAAATATCAAAGGTAGAGGTATATTGGGCTTAGAAAATTTGTTTGCCAAAAGGGACAGATTTTCGAATGCCTTATATCCGCATTGTATTAATATTTGTTTCTTTGAAAAGAAATATATATTGGACCTAAAAAAAATTGTTTACCCAAATGGAGACATATTTTCAAAATTTGTATTGACCTCATTTAAGGAGCTCAAAAGTATATCACATTCTTTGCCTATATGAGTTTTATATGATGATGCACTTGGTATATTTGTTGAAAATGGCTTATTATATTTAAAGCCTTTATTGATTTATTGTTTGTACCTCAAGTATGTTGCATCATACATGAACTTGATTAATGTTTTATGCCATCTTAGAGGTCATGACTTGATGATCCCTCCGTGGAAGATTATTGATTTTCGATGGATGGTGACCACCAAAGTGGCCCATTCATTGAGATTTAATAGGTCCTTCTGTGAGCTTTTTAGAAGAAATTATGTAGCATTATATGTTAAATAGAAATTCCTTATATGGGTCATTTTCTTTCTAAAGAAAGTTTTGTTGTATTGGACCAAAGGCTCACATTAAAATAATACTTATAAAGATTTTCTGAGATATATTTTATATTTCTCTATTGATTAACTGCATAGAGACTATTTAGCAATTAGTACTTTTGTATTCAATAGAGTTAATGCTCACATTATGATGACTCTGACTGAAATGTAGATATGAAAACAGAGATTGTGCTAGCACTAAGTATGATGGATATAGAAATTACATTATATAATGATCTTCCATCTTGGTTGTCTTATAAGAGTACTCTGAAATAAAGCTATCTTAAAAGTGGTAAAGAGTGTGAATTATTTTATTTAAAATATATTCATATAATTGATTCCATTCTTATTGTTGTATTTAAGAATGGTAATCTAATTTTAACCTCGTTTGTGGTAGATATGTAGAGTCTGATAAAAGAAAATCTGGATAGCTGATGGATAGATAAATAATGTGTGAGATTGATAGTATGATGATATTAGGATTTATATCTTGAAACTAGCGAGAATTGCACCTAAAATTAATATTATGAGATTTTCTATCTCTAATACATAGGCTACTCATCATATTTAGTTTTCGTACTGTACTGTTTAATGATCTTAAAATCATATTCTATTCTGTTTCAGAAGTTTTTTTATACTTTTAAGAAAAGGATAAGGATATTGATAAGATATATCAACCACATTCTAAGATCCCATATATAATAATAAATAGTATTATTAAATATTTATATATGTATGGGATAGTTGTTTAATATACCATGCCTGAAATTTTAAGTATAATGATATGACTGAGAGGCAAAGTACACTCTGAAAGATATGGTGTGAGTATGATGAATAGATGCAATTCACTTTGATATCTAGTATATAATCCTAATGATTACCATCTATATTTTGAATAAAATTCTTAATAAAAGGTTATACAAGATACCTTTTGAGTTAAAGGTTAGTAGGAAGCCCAATATCTTTTATCTTTATGGTTGGAGCTATCCTGCAACACTTAATCATTGATAATCCATCAGCGAATAAACCTTGGTTAAACCTTGGTTTTGTAATAATACATTGTTTATTTTGATTATCCAGATAATTTTAATTGAATACAAATTCTACTATCCTAATTAAGAGGTATAAAGAATATTAAGTCAAATCGTGACATATTTGTAGATTCTAATTTCCATAATGTCAGATGCTTCTATATAGTAAAAGTATTTTACATTGAAGGAAAATAAGTTTTTTCACTTATTTATATAAATGTTTTGCTTCATCCTACTGGAGGACAGTAGGAGAGCAATATTAATATATAGGCAAAGTTTGTGACATGTTGCATAGTCACAATTTGTATTATTTTGTTATAAGACTTTGTCCTGGATCTTATAATTATTGATTCTATTTTAAAACCACTTATAATTTCTTATAATCATAGGCAGCTATGTTCTTTAAAGGAATAATAAAAGTTTTCATTTTTCTATCTATGTGAAGATATAATATTTGTTAGTCAGAGATTGTAGTTGAAAGGGAGATATTTTGTACAATATACAAATTCAGTATTTATTGATCCCCTAATCAAGAATAAGATCCATAGTTTTTATGAACTATGTTAAGAATATAAGAATTTTAAAAATCTTTTGATTTTTTGGATTAGTGGGAGTTTGATGTATTTATACATTGACTTATTGACAAATTTTATTTGTCATTGATTGCTGGACTGTAATCCAACGATACATAAGTATCGAATTTATATGAATAAAGTCTGTATCGGTTGATTCTCTAACCTAGAATTTGAACTCCGTATGTTTTATAAAGCATGTTGAAAATATGGGCATATTGACTTCTTTTATTGTGCTCGGTTAGTAGGAGTGACTTTATATTTGTGCTTTATTATCATAAAGCTTGGTTTCATTTGATTTTTCTATCATGTGTATTTATATACATTGTTGACATGATAGTTGATGGATTGCATTCCTATATATGATTTTATATATGCACATGTGGAATAATAAAATACAACATAGTATCTCAAGAATATTTTTATCTTGAGAATGACAGTTGTATGGGTATGTCTCATTTGATAATTATGAGATCTCATTGTATTTGATAATTATGAGATTTCTCTAGCTTGTGATATAATATGTGGTTATAGAGAAATCTTGATTTATGGTACATATGTTAATTTATTTTGATTATAAGATATACCTTTTGGTTATGTACCTGACTGTGACCTGGTATGGAGTTTCAGATTTGTTGCGGTGTCTCATTATTGACACCATTGTTGGGTATGTGAGACAGGATGGCTTGTTGTTTAATGCCATCATGATTTTTCTTGCTTATTTTGTTTCTAAGTATGCTGACGAGAAATTGGATGACTGACAATGAAAAATCGCATGTTTATTTTATCACCTTGATGCTATTTTCTTGCTACACTACCATACCAAGATTCATGTCGGTGGTGTTTATGATACTTGTAATCATGGATAAGTCTTGTATTAGTTAAGTAGTACAACGGCCCCATGATTCGATATCATGGATATTGTTAGACCGAGTTATTTGTAAGTGCTGTCTATGGATCATATGGTAGCCACATGTTGTTTTTAACCCGAGAGTTGTTTTGAAAATAAAATGTTTTCAAATTTATAATTAATGTTGTTCAAGTGGGAGAATATAAGAATTTTCTTGATTTGGGCTAACATTAATTGATATTTTTTTTTATTAAAATCCGGGTTGATTTTATGATCCATGTTGATAGACGTAGGTTGAGCTCATTATTATGTGATCATTGATTGGGCTAGGAGCATGTGATTTGGTATGGTTAAGGCGGCACAGTGTAGGCCTCAGCACAACTTGACTCATGATGGAAGGGTCAATTAGGGTATTTTATTTTCTTGGCTAGGTCCCCTCTCCACTTTCTCTATTTATATATATCATGTATTCTGTGATTGATGGTACGATGATTTTTTCCATCAAGAACCGTCTTTCTAAGGAAGATCGGAGATAAAGACTTTGTTTATAGTGTTCGTGTGAGCATCGAGATCAAGAATTATGGTAAATACAGGCAAGTGTTTATTTTTCATATCTAATATATGATTCTTATTTTGATTGATCCTAAAAATTTAAAAATTATTTTTTTATAAAAAAAAAATGTATTTCATGCAACAGTAAAATGATTGGATTATTTTATCGTGCAGTGCTTGATAGTATTAATTCTAAAAAATAATATTTAAAAAAAAAATCCTTCCTCTAGCTATTCAAAAAGCAAGTCAAACGGATCAAAGGCGCTTTATGTCGTGGAAATCCGAGCCTGGAATCATTACCTGTTATCCGCCAGAAGCCAGCTTGACCGAATCGGACAAATGCCTTTTGACTGTCCCTTGAATTGATGGGCGTCCATATAATTATTCTGAAAAGTCTATCGATCGGACGGTCAGTTGGTCCTCAACATTAGCAAAACAACCATATTTACGGGAATTATAAATTAGGGTGTAACGGCATCAGCTCCGAATCTGATTGGATCACCAATGACTACGGTCCAACCCAATTTCTTGATCATGTTTTGATATTGAAACCGGATTTAATTTAATAAAAAATCAAGTCAAATTTGATTAGATTTATGATTAAATTTTTTAATCTATCGAGCCACCCGAGTTGGATCGACTTAGATTCATATGTGTTGCCGATCTCATCGTGATGGCATGTAGCTCTTGAACTGATACCGGTCTCGGACTTCTCATCTCGAGATCTTCAAGCTCCCGGACCTGCAAAACAAAGTCAGAGATCCTGGTCCGGGGTTCCGGCAGGGATACTTCGACGGTCAAGTTAGAAAGCAACGAGATGGAACAGACTCCTTAAGGCGGGTTCGCGAAGGATTCCCGTGCTTAGAGGAGATGTAAACGAAAGAAGTGTGGGGAAGAGGGGAGTTGAAGCATGGCTTCCTGCGCTGGGTTCACCGAGCTCACGCTTGAGGACTTCTTGAGGCCTCTCAGGATCGTTCTCTTGGTATTTTTCTCCCTTTTTCGACTTACCTGTCTGCTCGTTTTTACCATCCCTTTTATACCATCGAACTGCCTCAAGCTCGCCCTCCTTTCAGGGGGCTCCCTCTGACATCTAGTCCTTCTCCTCCCCCTCTTCCTTCGGGTCCGGGAACTAAGTGGCCGGATCGCCTCGTCCGTCGTGTATCACGAAGGAGGAAAGACTGGTGAGGCTTTGGGCCGAGTGCGGGAGCTCTCCTTTCGAGACGTTGACGGTGGGCTTCCAGCCGTTTCAGGCTCCTGTCCGCAAGGATTCCGTTCCTCGGTTGCGGAGCCCCATATGACTGGTGTAAACGAGGTTTCGTGTGTCACTGCAGGCTGTACTGGCACCCCCTACGGGGCGCGGCGCGCGCCGACTCTAGTGGCGACCTTGCAACCCGTGCCTCTGCTTTCCCGAGGCTTCGCAGAGTAGGGCTGACCTCGGTCGAGGTGGACCCGTCAGGGGGCGGCACCTGGCGGAGGGGCGGAGAGAGGCTCGACTTTGGCCAAGGTAGACCCGTCTTTGGGTGCCAGCTGGCGAAGGAGCAGCAAGGCCGAGCTCGACCTCGGGCGAGATGGACCCGTCTCGGGGTGCCACCTGGCGAGGGAGCGAGGGACAGACAGCTTCGGCCAAGGTGGACCCCTCCTAGATGGACACCTAGCGGAGCGGCAGAGAGGTGCTCGACTTCGGCCGAGATGGACTCGTCTTCGGGTGCCAGCTGGCGAAGGAGCAGGAGGGCCCGGCTCGATCTCGGCCGAGGTGGACCCATCTCGGGGTGCCACCTAGCGAGGGAGCGAGGGGCCGACCGCTTCGGCCGTGGTGGACCCCTCCTGGGTAGACACCTGGCGGAGCGGCAGAGAGGTGCTCGACTTCGGCCAAGGTGGACCCATCTCGGGGTGCCACCTAGCGAGGGAGCGAGGGGCCGACAGCTTCGGTCGTGGTGGATCCCTCCTGGGTGGACACCTGGCGGAGCGGCAGAGAGGTGCCATCTGGAGGAGTAGGAGGGCCCGGCTCGACCTCGACCGAGGTGGACCCGTCTCGGGGTGCCACCTGGCGAGGGAGCGAGGGGCCGACAGCTTCGGCCGAGATGGACCCCTCCTGGATGGACATCTGGTAGAGCGGCAGAGAAGTGCTCGACTTCAACCAAGGTGGACCTGTTTCGGGTGCCACCTGGCGGAGGAGCATAAGCACTTCTTCCCGAACGGGAATCTTTTGAAAGAAAAAATTTACGTGATATTGACCGTATCCAGCTGGACCTGATATGCATCCACACAACGTTGTAGCCATATCAATATGTAATATAATTCTAATTTATAAAATATAAATTCAGTTCGGATCAAATTAGTTTTAGAGGTCTAACATTTCATTCATTCGTGCTAAAGATATAATCTGGGATCCAACCCAATTGCTGCCATCTCTTCCTCACCTTCACTGATCATTGTATTATTTTCCTTCTGTCATCATGGAAGAAGCCAGCTGGGGTGTTGATCAGATGGCTAATATATTAAAAGTATGCCCTTCTCTCTCCTGCCACATCATCCAGGAGGGACGAGCGAGGATTGATTACAAGGCGGTTGAGAACCATGACGAGATGGGGATCGCTGCGCTTCGTGCGTCCCATCCAACAATGGTCTCGATTCTTCGTGCCTCTATCCACGTAGACAGAGACCTCGCCACCGTGGACATCCATCTCTCCTTGGCTAACTCCTCAATGTATAGCTGTCAACGGACAGGATTCAGATCTAGACCTACGGATATAAATAAAAAAAAATCCAAATCTGGTACTAGTATAGGATCTATTTATATGAATCCAAATTTGGATCTATCATCTATTAAACTATAATATAAATTAAAAAAATTTAAATATTTAATATCAAGATATGATATATCATGATCCAATTATTTATATATATATAAAAATAGTGAGAATCGTTAAATCAAAGATCTAGCAATCTAAAATTTTCATATGAAAGGTAAAAAAAAATCAAACTCTTGCACAGCTATCCTCTCTCCCTGACTCTTCTCCTCATCGCTTAGATTAGGGTTGAAAATGGGCCGGGCTATATCCCTATCCAAGTCTGGTCCAAAAAAAAAGAGCTTCAGGCCGAGTTTAGACCTGATTCATTTTCTAAAAAACTGATCCAAGCCGGCCCAGTCCAAGCTCAAATAGACCGGCCCGATTCAAATAGCCTGATAAGAGCCCGATTGGGCCTACCTCAAGCTACCTTGAATTGGACCCGACAAGAGCCCGAAACTGCTCAACGGCCTGTTTAATAAAAAAAAACTAAAGACAGCAAGAGGTCCAACGTTTGTATGGAGCGGAAAGAGAGTCCTTGCCTTTCAGAGTCTCCCGGTTTATCTTATATAGGTGCGGGACAGTACCAAAATCTGTTAGAGATGAAACCGAAAAAGACCGATCTGTCCTTAAGAGAATTTGGAGAGTGGTCACGTGGCATCAGGATAAGGCGACATTGTGGGAGTAGTGGAGTGGTGGTGCTGATGTGGTAGGGTTCTATTGTAACAGAATTCTGGTACTAGCTGGAAGAGGTTTCTGGAGTCTCCTGGACCATCTTCGAAGTGGCCCTTCAAGAGTGGGTCGGCCAGACCTCAGCAGGGATGGGTCGGTTGGCCCTCAGCAGGGTGGGTCAGTTGGACTTCAGCAGAAGTTGGTCAGTCGGATCTCAGCAAAAATAGGTCGTTCGGATCTCGACTTTAGTGGATCAGTCAGACCTCAGTAGGAGCTGGTCAGCCGGATCTCAGCAAAAATGGATCAGTCAGACCTCATCTGGAGTGCGTCCATCAGACCTTCGATGGAGAGGGTCACCTGGACGTCAGCAAGAGTGATCCGTTCGGATCTCAGTAAGAGTGGTAGTCCGATTCGAAGTTGAGCCGATTGAATATAACACAACTGATACTTTAAAACCAAAACCAAAACATTTTAGTTTCAATGTGAATTTGATCCAAAGTCTCCAAAGTTTCAGCCAAGACTAACTAACGCAGCCTCTGGATATACAACTACCAAACATTTGTAACTTCTTCAGTTCATTCAATGTCTGAAGTATTTTCTTTAAGGTATTAGGAAGATCTAGAAACATCCATAATGCCATATTCCAAATAAGTTTTGAGGTACTGTTTTGACATATGTTTGACTATCCTGAAAGTTAAATCTCACAGGCATACTGTCATTAGACAACGGGATTAATATGTACACCCCCCCCCCCACGCACACACCCCGGAAAAAAAAAAAAACACGCACACATACAAAAAGTTCACATGGTCCCATGCAAAATTACTGAAATGGAAGATACAATGTTTTTTCCCACATATAACTTTAAAATGATTTCTAATTTACTTTAGACAGTTTATTTACCCAATTTTACTTGACTTTTTTTTCAATTTTTAACCAGGACCAGAGCCAAAGCTACCAATACTGCAGGAACCAAAACTTCATTGTGCTAAAAAAAATGAAATCAAGTTTTCAAGGTTAAAAATGCATTAAACAAAGCAAGCTTAGCAAGAATAACACTACCATTGCTGCATCACCAACAGTAAGTTCAATTTCATATTTTCCAGAAAGATAATAAAATTTGTCCATTAGACCGAGGAAGTCCTATAAAAAAGTTGAAACATAAAAATATTAAATATCTGAATTTTGCAACAGCCAAAGCACACTAAATTAACATCATATATATATTCTGCATAGGTATATATGGAATGCAAAAAGAAATAATGCCCCAATACACACACATGGCCGTTTAGGATGTGCATGGTTGGCATCATACAGAATGTTACCCGGGCACCGGTGTCTATCAACAAAAACTTGTTGAATATGTATCAGATACTTGAAGACTTATGGAGTTCTTTCGTAACCATTTTAAAGATTAGAAGAGAGTTGAATTATTCTATTTAAACTCTTCCAACAATGACTTAAATCCTCTATTTTGATATTAGTAGTGAGTATTTGTTCTTTTCGAGATTTGTTAAGAATGTAGGTATTGAAACAACTTTGTAAAATATTATTTTTCTGATATCTTTAAGTTAATCAGAACTGGGATCCTAATATGAAATAAGGTTAACTACCTCCATTTTTATCAACAGTTCCTTTGCAGTTGAAGCAGAAAACTATTTTTCTTGTAGCAGGATGTATGAAACCTTCTTCTACACCATTATGAAATAATGCAAGCAAGGAATTGTAGTAATATTTTCAAAATAAGAATATTTATATGCATGAGTCTAAATATAGTAATCATAAGCTTTAGTTTCATTTACTCGGTACGTGAAATAGAAATTGGACAAGATTCCCCATCTTTCTCTCAGAAACTTCTCGATAGGAAAATTTAGTGAAGGTGATAATAGTTGCAACTCATGTTGGAATTAATGCACTTTGCTTCAGCCTGGTTAAAATTTCGATGGCACGATCCCACCCTCGAAAGCCAAGGGCAGACCTTGGGTACTGCTATTTAAAGAGTCTTCATGTAAATAGCCTATTACCGGTATTGTACTATTTATTATCCAAGGGGATGCCTTGGCTAACCCTTCTCCCTCTTTGATAGGCTAAGTTCTGAGGGCCGAGGGCCAACGGTTGATGGCTAAGGGTTGAATGGTCCTTCTTCTTTTGTGTGGTTGCATGGTTGATATTCCACTTGAGATGGTGCCTTCTACATGATATTCTAAGACTAGGTGGTGTAGTTTGTGGATTACAGGAGTCAAAAAGAAAGGGGGTCAGAGTTATCTCCACCTCACCTTAGAGATGAATCACTATATTCCTCGGCATTCGTCACCACTATTACGAATCATCATGCAATCTCGGGCTGTATGCATAGGGCTTGGCAGTCTCTCTGAGTACCACCATGTTTTCAAAACCTCTTTGATGACCGGGCAAGGGAGCCTCAAGCATGGCAGTGGCTTCAGTGGTGAGTGGTGGTCGAACATAAGCCAATGTTACTTTACAGGACAAACATGCTAAAGAAATTAAACCCTATCTTACAGTATGGCATGCTAGAAATCTCATGATCCCAAATTAACCAAAGGATCCAAGAGTAGAAATCAAATACTAGGAGGCTCACCTGATCGGACTGCAAGGATTGGATCTACGGTGAAATCGTAGAGGGAACACCGAAATGGGATCCACGGAAATCCTAAAGCGTGACGGGGGGAATGCCGGAACAGGGTCCATGGAAAGTCAGGACGATGCAGAAAGCCAGAGAGAGGAGATCGCTAATGGCCAAGTGATGGGGGGAATGCCGAAACTCCGAAACCCTAGAGAGCAGACGCAGACGGGGACGAGGACGGGTTCATTGGGGCAAGCCAAATGGGTAACGGGTTTCATATAAAGATTAACGCCTTGGTTGGGAGAACATAGTAGGAGAGAAAAGAAAAGAACACGAGGGAAAGTATTTACTTTCCATTGGTTAGAAGTTTTTTCATGAATGAAAAGAAATCAGGAGGAAATAGAAGGAATACTAATCTCCTCAACTCCTTATTTTTTTCTCTCCCAAATCAAGCAGAATAGGAGAGAAAGGAATTGGGGTTTAGTTATTTTTTTATAATTCCTATTTTATCCCTTCCTTTCTTCTCTATTTTCAACACCTAATGCCTTGGTTTAAGGGTATAATAGTAAAAAAAATATAACATTTCTTTTCCTTTCCTTTCTTCTCTATTTCCACTCATGGTGAACATAAATTATTTCCTTTCCCTTTCTCAAACTCCCAATCAAAGAAAAAGAAAGGCATTTCTTTTCCATTCTTTTCTTTTTCCTTCTCACTAATATTTTCCTCTCTTTTCTTTTCTTTCCAAGACTCCCAACCAAGGCGTAAAGAATAAAGAACATATTCAATGGAACGAGAGATCTAGAATTGGGCTAGCTCATTGGAGCGGTTCGGGCCTGGTTCGGGCCGGGCCGGGTCATAGATAAGCCTGAGCCCGGCCCAAAAATTTTATGACTTAGTTATCAGGCCCAAACCCAGCATGATTTGCTTCGGGCCTAGCCCAAAGCCTAGACCCATGTCGAGCTAGCCCAAAGCCCATCGGGTCGGCCTGAGCCCACTTCCAGCCCTAACTCAGATTGGCCATCTTCTCCCTTGCCCTCCACATCCTTTGCCGCTCTACCTATTGGCCCTCTCTGCTTCTCTGACTCTCTGACATCGTCCCCTATCATTACTGTCCTTGCATTCAAGCCCCAAATTTCGATAATTTCTCGATGTCCTCCCTCGTTGCTACCCTCCTCACACCAAGCCCTGGATTCTAATAGTATCTCGACCTCAAGTACAATGACATGTAGCTTATCTTTGAGGCCTATGACATCCTCCACATTGTTAGGGGCCTCTCCAACTGCAAGAAGATCTTTGCCCGATTAAAATCATGATGGGCTCAAGAGCTTCCTTATAGCGATCATTGCCGACATCTTTATGATCCCCAGCAAGCATGGGGAGGGTGAGTTGGTGGACAAGATCCTTGACAAGATCGAAATGAAGGGGACTGGGAAGTGGATGGTCCAGCAAGTGGCAAGCTCTCCATTGCCGCCCCTATGAATCACCGCCTCCCTCGATAGTCAGTACCTCGGCAGGCTCAAGGAGGAGAGGGAGGCCATCACAAGAGTTCTCGACCAGGCCAGGATAGGCATCGAGATCTTGGGCCCATCTCCGGGACAATTGATCGACAAGAAGTGTCTCATGGATGATGTCCGCCACCATATGCCTCCAAGATTTGTAGCTATGACCAAGGGATGAAATGCATTCGAATACATTTTGGATCCCAAATCCAGATCCAAATATCCAGATCCATCAAGGTCCAGGTCTGGTACTTCAAGACTAAACTTGTCGAGCAAGGACGGCGGATCGTCGAGGGAGCAATGGGCCTTGTCCCCCTTAATTTTTTTTCAATTTTTTTATGAATTAAAATTTTATATAAATTTTTAAATATATATGTATTTATGTATTTGGCCCATTTTAAAATTAAGGATATTAAATATAACTCGAGGAATCTTGAAAAAAAGTTTTAAAATGAAATAAATACCATAAATCGGCTTTCTTTACTTGGAAGTTGGATCACTTCCAACTTTATCTTTCATTTTTATTAATTTTTTTCTTTTCCATATTTTTTTAGGAAAAGATAGAATTTTTTTTGTTGCTCGATCGGCACCTGTTTCCAGAATCCATCGTAGTCGAAGCCACCGCATGCAGCCAACATCGTCCCATTCGCTGCACCAACAAATAAGATGGGCCGGACCTATCATGCAGCACGATCGACGGGAATGCTTCTACGACGAGACCAGGCGATTGCACATATATAAGATCGGATACCACTGATGCGCTGGCCCATGGCTACCGTCTCAGTAGCCTTCGTCAGCCTCGCTGCACCTACAAACACCGTATGTGATAAAGCCGCGCATCACCCTAGTGACCAGATCCATCGCGTAGCATGATCGGGTCTTTGAGGGCAAGGGTGAGCGAACACCCGTCATGTCCCGGGCTTCCATCGATGCTACTGCACTCATGTCCTATCATCTTTGGTCCCGTCGCTCGATGGATATCCCATCCTGTTGTGCAGCGCTAATGGCACTCGACACGATGCCACCACCATCACGATCAGTATGCACGCATCCTCTATGAGTTCATGGTGCTTATGACTCTTCCTGTTTCAACTACTACTATAGATAGAGCATTTTTAATAATAAAGATTGTCAAATTGTGCAATAAAATGGAAGATGATATTTTTACCAATTATTTAGTCACTTATATATAAGAAGGTAGCTGAAAATTTTATGGTAGATCAATTATTGATGAATTTAGTCTTAAAAAATAACATAAGTATAATTCAAATAATATTTATAAAAAATATTTAAATTAATTTTAATTATTTGTTAATATTTTTATTTTTTTAATTTTTTTAAAAAAAATTGATATAGTCTGTTATGATATCCCGGTTTTATTTCAATTAATTATTGGACCACTTTATGATCCAATTTCAATTTTTTTCTTTTGGTTTATTGGTCAAATCAGCTGACAAAGGAAAAGGTCTTCGATTTCGTATTATCACCTTGATTCGAAGACTTAGCCTAACGTCTTTGTCTTCACTCTATCTTCGGCTTCGTATTATCACCTTGATCCGAAGACTTAGCCTAACATCTTTGTCTTCACTCTATCTTTGGCTTCGTATTATTATCTCAGTCCGAAGACCATGCTTAATATCTATGGCTTTGTATCTGTTCCGGAAGATAAGCTTATTAACTCTGGGTCTTCGGCTTCGTATTATTATCTCAGTCCGAAGACTATGCCTAATATCTATAGCTTCATATATTTTTCTATGATCCAGGAGGTTTATTTACTCTATGTCTTCGACTTCGTACAATTACCTTGGTCCGAAGACTTGACCTCCCAGGCGAATATCTTCAGCTTTATTCCTTCAATACAATTCGAAGAGCGTATGATCCCACTTTTAGACTGTAAGTGTTTACTTTTGTTACTTCTGAAATGGATTCTTCTGAAGTGTAGCTAACATTCCCTTCAAGAGCGCTACTAAAAAGAATGTTGAGCTCACTTCGGATTTGTTCTTGAAAAAGGAGGATTTTTGGACATGTGGGTTTCTTAGACAAACAGTTGAAATCTATTTTGATTGTTGCAACCACCCACATAGTCCAAAATCTTAGATTGGATAAACTCCGAGTGTAACTATTTTTTCGACAGCCACTACTTACAGTTTTGGAGAGGTTGCGTTCGCCAACTCCCATAACCGTGAGTAGTTATGTTGGAGCCTATAAATACTGGTAAGAGGGGACACTCAAGAGGAGGCCACTGGATTTCTCTCTTTCGCATTTCAAATTTCACTTTTCCCTCTCTGCTTTCAAAACTCTCCATTCTGCTTTGCCTGAGCTTCTACTGACTTAGGCATTGGAGTGTCCTCCATCGGAAAATCTCCGGTCAGGGGTTTGTTTTGCAGGTTCTGATCGATGGTGATCCAGCAGAAAGACCCACTCCATCCAGTCGGTAGAGGTTCGGCATCAACAGATTGGCGCGCCAGGTAGGGGTCGAAGTTTGTTTCCTTTGTTCTGAAGGAGAGTTTCTGCTGGGTAAGAATGGTGAAAGGGAAAACCAAGAACGCATCTGCAAGTCAGGAGCAGCAGGTTCCTCCGTCAAATGGACCTCCGGTCAGCACTCTTCTTGCGGTTCAGGAATCACAGCCTTCTATGATAATGGTGGAGAAGCAGCAATTCGAAAGTCTAGTGAACAAGGTAGAGACCTTGACGGTGCTAGTACATCATTTACATGAAGCTGCAGCTCAAAAACAATATCCTCCCCCTATTCCGCAATCCAGCTGTCAACCTGAGAGGGAGAAAGATCAACGCCGAGATATCACTCCCAATTTTTCACAAATCCGGTCGTCTCGTGGCCACTACACCTCTCCGCCAGATCGACAAGCAGAAGATCATGGTGGGAAGAAGAGGGTTCGACGTTCTCCCTCTGTTTCTCCTAGAAGCTTTATGCCAGAAGGTTCTAGGCAAAAGGAGATCAATTATGAGGTTCAAGAGAAATTCAAGGCAATGCAAGCATAGATAGCAAGAATTTCAGAACTGAGAAGGAATGATGAGGTTGTCATCTTCAACTCTCAACCCCCTTTTTCTGATGAAATTATGGATGAAGTTATCCCCAGGCATTTCAAGATCCCACAATTAGAGGCCTACGATGGGACTTTAGACCCCCTCGACCATCTAGGAAGCTACAAAACTCATATGATGGTGCAAGGAGCAACTGACGCTCTTTACTGCATTGCTTTTCCTGCAACTTTGAAGAAGTCTGCTCGAATATGGTATTCGAGCCTACCTCCAAACTCAATTCATTTCTTTGCTGAGTTGGAGCGGCAATTTGTCTCGTACTTCAAGACGTGCCAGAAGATGCCGCGCAACACTGACAGTTTATTTCTTCTCCAGCAACAAGAAGGGAAAAGTTTGAAAGGATTTGTCCACCGTTTCAATTCGGCCACTTTGGAAATTTCGAACTTGAATGAGCATGTGGCCATGTCTGCCTTGAAGAAAGGCTTAAAATCATCCAGGTTCACTTTTTTCCTGAACAAAAGATTTCCAATGAGCTATGCCGAGCTGTTGGCAAGAGCTCAAAAGTATGCTGACGCTGAGGAGCAAGCGACAAGCCGAAGACTGGAGGAGGGGAGATTCCCTCCTAAGAAGAAGAGTGCTAGAGAACCGAACGCGCCAACATCTTCTAACAACGCTTCGGTCTCTAGGTGCAGTCCCAGGTCCAGATAGCAGAACAACTGATTTGATGCTTACACACCCCTCAGCTTGCCTAGGGAGAAGATGCTGTTGGAAATTAAAAAAGAAAAATATTTTCAAAGGCAACGTCCCCTGAAGACACCTGCAAAAGCAAGGGACAAACGCAAGTACTGCCGATATCATCAAGATCATGGCCATAACACTGAAGAATGCTTCCAGCTTCGAGATGCCATTGAGGATTTGATAAAAAGAAGATATCTGGGAAAGTATGTCAACCGTCCAGAGTCTCAAGCTGAAGCAACTTCCCTTCCGAGATTATCCGATGAAGCTGATTTGCCTCATCAAAAGCCAACTGTTGGAGATGTTGGGATGCTTCATCGATCATCGGCATGGGATGTTGAAGTTAAGGAAAATGTCCCGAAGAGGTTCAAAGGAAAAAATGCTATCACTTTTTTCGATGAAGATGTCCAGGGTGTACAACTTCCACATGATGACCCTATAGTGGTCTTGGTAGTTATTGTCAAATTTGATGTAAAAAGAATATTAATTGATAATGGAAGTTCAGTTGATGTGTTGCTGTATGATGCTTTCCTTCGGATGGGATTGTCTGGATGTTTAAATTGCGAAGATCTCTCATTCCTATAACTGGTTTTGGTGGAAATCAAGTTGGGGTTAAAGGTGAAACGATCTTGTCCATAACTTTTAGATCTGAATCATTCCAAAGGACCCTTCCAATCAATTTTATTATAGCCAGAACATCTTCAGCTTATAATGCAATCTTGGAGCATCCGGCATTGAATAAGTTCAGAGCCATAGTCTCAACATACCATCTGTTAGCTCGGTTTCCTACCAGGACAAGCATTGGGGAAGTAAGAGGAGATCAAAGGATCGCTCACCAGTGTCTCATGATTCAAAACAAACAAACATCCAAGTCTTTGGCACTTGACCAGCTGGATCCAAGAGATGAATCCGAAGACTCTGGAGAACCAGTGGGAAAAATACTTTTCATACCATTATCCGAAGATGACCCAACTAAGCTTTTGCAAATTGGTAGCTTACTTGATGATGAGTCAAAAGTAAAACTAATTTCCTTTCTTCGAGATAATACTGATATTTTTGCTTGGACAGCTTCAGACATGCCTGGAATTTCGCTTGAAGTGATTACGCATCACTTGGAAGTATCTCCTAATTATAAGCCAGTACAGCATAAGAAGAGGAATTTTGCTCCAGAAAGGCAAAAGGTAATTGATGAAGTAGTTAATAAACTCCTTGAAGCAAACTTCATAAGGGAGGTCCAATATCCGAATTGGCTAGCTAATGTGGTCATGGTAAAGAAATCAAACGGCAAGTGGAGGATTTGTATAGACTATACGGATCTTAATAAAGCATGTCCAAAAGATAGTTTCTCTTTGTCAAAAATCGATCAGTTGGTTGACGCTACGGCTGGTCATCAAATGCTAAGTTTCATGGATGCCTTCTCAGGCTATAATCAGATCCGAATGGATCCTAAGGATGAGGAAAAGACTGCTTTTGTTACAGAAAAAGGACTCTACTGTTACAAGGTAATGCCGTTTGGGTTGAAGAATGCTGCTGGCAACTTTTTAAAGGCTCATCAACAAAGTCTTTAAAGATCAGATTGGGAGAAACATGGAAGCTTATGTTGACAATATGATTGTGAAAAGTTTTCATAAGTCTGATCACATCACAGATCTAAAGGAGTCTTTTGATACTCTCAGACGTTATCAAATGAGGTTAAATCCGACCAAATATGTCTTCGGCATAACTTCCGGAAAGTTCCTGGGATACTTGGTCACCAAGCGAGGTATCGAAGTCAACCCAGAAAAAATCTAGACACTTCGGACAATGAGGCATCCCACTTGCAAAAAGGAAGTTCAGAGGTTAACAGTGAGAGTTGCTTCTTTAAGCCGGTTTATTTTCTGTTCTGCAGAAAGGTGTTTACCCTTCTTCAAGGTTTTTGCCAAACTCAAAATTTTGAATGGACAGAAGATTGAAGAATTGCCTCGACAAGCTGAAAAAGTATTTGGAGAATCCCCCTCTACTCTCAAAGCCCTGTGAAGGAGAAACACTTTATTTATATTTGTCAGCTATAGATGAAGCAGTTAGTTCGGTTTTGGTACGAAGAGATGCTAATCATTCACAGAAACCGATTTATTACACTAGCAAAGTGTTGCATGAAGCTGAAGTCCGATATCCTAGGGTACAGAAAAATATCTTTTCTCTAGTGGTAGCGGCAAAGCGTCTTCGACCTTATTTCCAAGCCCACTCTATTGTGGTCTGATAGATCATCCTTTGAAAGCCATACTTCGTTGTCCTGATACCTCAGGAAGGATAGCTAAGTGGGCTGTTAAATTATAGAAGTTTGATATCGAGTATCAACCCATATCAGCAATGAAGGCATAAATTTTAGCAAATTTTATAGCTGAGTGCACATGGAGATCCGAAGAGGATCAACCAATAGCCGAAGAAAAAAGATCTGAAGATAACTCGGAGTTTATTTGGATATTACATGTTGACGGTGCTTCGAACGCTAACGGTTGTGATGCAGGTTTAATTCTTGCTGGACTAAATAGACAGGTTATTGAATATGCTCTTCGATTTTCTTTTCAAGTATCAAATAATCAGGCAGAGTATGAAGCACTCATTGCTGGACTTAGAATCTTCTAAAAATTGGAGATCAAAAGGGTCAAAGTTTTTTCTGATTCACAGCTGGTGGTGAATCAAGTGAAAGGTGATTTCGAAGCTCGAAATCCAAATATGATCCAATACCTAGAAAAAGTCCGAAGCCTAACATCTGGATTGGAGTATTTTGAGATTATTCATGTGCCAAGGACAGAAAATTCTCGGATAGATGCTCTTTCAAGACTTGCAACCACTGCACCGGATTCTCTTGGAAGGACATATGTGGAATATCTTAAAGACCCCAGCATATCAAAGTCCCTGGCTGAAATCTGTCAAGTTGAACATGAACCTTCATGGATGGATCTAATTCTTAAGTTCTTAAAAGAAGGCGTCTTATCCGAAGACAAGCTAGAAGCTAAGCGGCTTCGGTGGACAGCTTCTCAATATGTTATCTTGGATGAAGCATTGTATAAGAGGTCTTTCACACAACCTTTGCTGAAATGTTTAGGCCCATCCAATACAGATTACGCATTCAGGAAAGTGCATGATGGAATATGTGGAGATCATCTGGGGGGCAGATCTTTGGCATACAAAATAATCCATCAAGGTTATTATTGGCCAACCATCCAGAAGGATTCTGCAAAATTTGTTCGAAGATATGATCATTATCAGAGATATGCCAATGTACAAAGACGGCCTGCTAATCAGTTAACTCCATTGACAGCTCCCTGGCCTTTTGCACAATGGGGAATGGACATTCTTGGTCCGTTTCCTCCAGCTTCTGGGCAGCGGAATTTCTTATAGTGGCTATTAATTACTTTACAAAATGGGTCGAAGCTGAAGCATTGGCACAGATTACTGAAGCAAAAGTCAAAACTTTTGTAAGGAATTTCATCATCTTCCGTTTCGGTATTCCCTATTCTATAATAACTGACAACGAAAGGCAATTTGACAATCCAAAATTCAGGAGCTTCTACACTTAATATCACATTCTTCACAAGCTTACTTCAGTAGCACATCCTCGGTGTAATGGAGAAGCTGAAGTGACAAACGGGACTATTCTTCATGGCCTTAAAATCAGATTAAATGATGCTAAGGGTTCATGGGCCGATGAGTTAAACTCAGTTCTTTGGGCATATCGAACTACTCCCAGAACAGTTACTGGTGAATCTCCATTTCATCTTTCTTATGGTACTGAAGTAGTCCTTCTTATAGAGGTCTCTTTGCAATCTCTTTGGATTGATCACTATGAAGAGCCCAAAAATTCTGAATGTCAGAAGACTTGACCTGGATTTATTGCAAGGCACATGACTTCTGGCACAGTTGAGAATGGCTGCATATCAGCGAAAAATAGCAAGATACTACAACTCTCGTGTAAAAGAACGGACCTTTCGTCCTGAAGATCTAGTTTTACGAAAGTCTGAGGTATCCAAACCAACTGAGCAAGATAAACTTTCTCTTACATGGGAAGGGCCATACCGGATCAAAGAGGTTGTTCGACCCAGAACTTATCAATTGAAAATTTTGGAAGGTGTCCTATTATCTCGACCCTGGAATGTACAAAACCTCCATAAATATTATCAATAAAGGTTTCATTCAAGGTCATCAATACAGATTTAATCTATCTATCTTAATTTTATTTCTTAAAGGCATTATGATGATCTCCGTGATCTACCATATGAAGTACCGAGGTAAGCATAACTAGCCTATCTTATTTCTCTCTCTTAAAGGCATAAGGATGATCTTCGTGATCTATCCTATGAAGTGCCGAGTTGGGTTTAAATCAGTCCATCTTAATCAAAAAGGCATAAGGATGATCTTCGTGATCTATCCTATGAAGTATCGAGTTGAGCTTAAACCAGTCCTCTTAATCATAAAGGCATGAGGATGATCCCCAGATCTACCTTACGAAGTGTCGAGGTGGGCATGATCAGCCTGTCTTAGTCCCAATACGGAAAGACATGAGGATAATCCCTGGATCTACCTCACGAAGTACCGAGGTAGGCCCGATCAGCCTATCTTAATTCTTGAATGATCCAAGGTCTATTTTATCTTAAGTCAAAAGACTTAGTAAATTTTCAAGTCCGAAGACTTGATTCTTATTTGGTATTATTTTACTCCAAGTCCGAAGACTTAGTGAATTTTCAAGTTCAAAGACTTGATTCTTATTTGGTATTCTTTTATCCTAAGTCAGAAGACTTAGTGAATTTTCAAGTCCGAAGACTTGATTCTTATTTGGTATTATTTTATTTCAAGTCCGAAGACTTAGTGAATTTTCAAGTCCGAAGACTTGATTCTTATCTCGTATTCTTTTATCCTAAATCCGAAGACTTAATGTATTTTCAAGGCTGAAGACTTAACTCTTGTCTGGAGATTTGGCTTTCTTCATAATTATATGAAATTATTTCCTAA
The DNA here is from genome assembly GCA_021397845.1 of Areca catechu. Taxonomy (NCBI): domain Eukaryota; kingdom Viridiplantae; phylum Streptophyta; class Magnoliopsida; order Arecales; family Arecaceae; genus Areca; species Areca catechu. The sequence continues at coordinate 170,823,285 of CM038050.1, forward strand.
GTCCAAAGACTTAGTATATTTTCCAAATCCGAAGTTTGGTATTTTCATTTAAAGGATTATTTCCCAAGTCCAAAGACTTGGTATATTCTCAATTATTCTTGTTTTTCAGTATCTTATAATCTTGGATCAGATTTGGAAATTCTGTTTCCCGAAAGATTGTCTTAAGAATTGGTATATGGAGTTCTTAATTATCCGAAGACTTTTTACTTAGGAAAATATCTATCCATCCACATGCGATCAGAAAATTCTAGAAAGGATTTTTCATTGATAAAGGTTTTCTTAAATCCTTCCAAAAGAGAAGAAAAAGGACAATTACAAGTTATCCATTGTGGCATCATTAGTAAGATCAATAGGACCCACCGCCTCTTCGGTTGTTGTTGGTGCTTCAGGGTTTTTTTGGGGATTCGGGCTCATTCGGACTTCCAAGGTCAAACTGTTGAATCTCTAAAATGTCCAAGTATGGATAAAGCTTCTGCACCTCCTCCACTCCATCGTTGAAGCCTTCTTTATAGCTATGAGTCCTGGCTTTAGTCATTTCAGCATCAAAGGCTGGAGATGCTTTGTAATCTTCTATCGCCCTCCTCAATTGATCCTTTAAGGATCGGATCTCTTCAGTAGCCTCTTCGATTCTTTTAGAAGCCTCTTCGGAAATTTGATTGGCTTCTTTAAGTAAGACTTGCAGGGACCGAACATTTTTCTTTCTCCTCTTGAACTTTGCTATCTGTTCGGAATATTTTGATTGGATCTTCGTCATATCAGTTTTCAGATCCCGAACCAGGGCTTCGTTTTGAGCAAGTTTCTCGTCCACGGCTTGCTTTTCTTTTTCGGCCTTTACCTTTTCGGCCTCAGCTGCCTTTATTTTTCCCTTCATACTTTTATAATTATTCCTAAAGTCGAAGATGCTCTTCTCCATTAGGGTGATATCATGCATCATCTATATTGACAAATTGAGGTATTAGCAGCAACAAGTTTATAGTTTGAAAGTGTAAAATCTAAAGCTTACCTTCAGTGCCGCTGAGAACACTGAATTGGATACGTCCTCGATACATCGGGACTTATTATATTTCCAATCCTTGGGAAGAAGCGTATGCTTCAGCAGCTCCCTGGCCAGTTCAGGGCACTCCAAGCCTTCTCTTTCAGAAAAAACTGAGAAGTCTATATTATATCCTCTTTCTGAGGACACATTCCACCTGGGGTCATCTTCGGACCTATACTTGGCCTTTTCTTTTCCCTTTCCCTTCGGAGGCACGATCAACATTTCTTTATCGAAGGATATATCACGCTGATCCGAAGGCGGCATCAGAGGAGAAGGAGGGCTGGGCCTCCTCGGAGATGGACTCCTGGCAAGTTCAGGAACATCTGGTACAGTGAGGGCTGCTTCGGATGCTTCTTCCTCTAATATGGGTCTTCTTAGAGTACTTGAGCCTTCTTCGGCTCTCCTTTTCTTCCGAACTTCGGAAGTGGCTAGGACGGGCACTGCCCTCTTTCGTGAAGCCTGTCGGACTTTCTCAAGCTGAGGCTTCATCAGTCCACCTTCAATCAAAAGAAAAAGTTATATCTATATGCATCAAGAAAAGATGAAGAAAAAAAAAAGTCCAAGGACTGCTATTTCTATACCTAATATCAGGACCTCGCTGATATTGGCCCGATGAAGGTTTTCTTCCTTCAGCAATTCTTTTAGTAAGGGGATCTCTGGCTCCGCTAAGATATCAAAGTCCTTCGCATCGGATCTCAGGACTTTCTTCCTGGCGTTTGCATCCAAACGCCGAGTTTTTCAGTCTATGTTAAATCTCCAATGGATATAGTATGCGAAAAAGAAGCTGGGTTTCCACCCATGTATGGCACTAGTGGTTCCTTTCAACAGTCTTCGGCCAGGCCGAGGACCTATGACCCACCACCCTATGCCATGAAAATCCCTTTTCAGCATGAAAAGATAGGTGAATAGGGAGGTCTTTGGCTCTACATTCCTAAGTTTGCAGAGAATTAAAAACCCGCAGATGTTTCTAAAACTATTGGGAGTTAGTTGAGCCAGATCACTTGATAAAAGTTAAAAATCTTGATGAAGAAGGGATGAAGTGGAAGCCGAAGACCAGCCTTAAGGTGGTCTTCGTAAATGGCAATTGAATGCATAGGGGCCTTATCTACCCTCTCTTCGGGTTTTGGAAGAATGAGTTTGAAGGTTCGAGGGATGTGGAAATGCTGCTTAACCTCTTCTATCTTGACAAGCGTAAAAGAGCTTGGAACGAAGTCGGGTGATCTTTCCGGACTCCTCTTTCTATCCGAACCTCTCCCTCTACTGCTTTCACCCCCGACGAACCCCTACCGGATCCAACTCCCGGTGGACTCCTCACAGTTTCCCTTCCCGTTGTTTCCCTATCGATGTCACCCTCCAGTGAACCTATGCTAGGGGAAGGGTTCCTACCAGATTCCGATATTGTAAAGAAGAAGGAAAAAGGAGAAAGGAAGGAGGAAGAAAAGGTTTTCTAACCTTTGAAAAAGTGACAATGGTGAACTACGGTGCAGGGCAAGGAGAATGATGGGGGACTAATATGCATGCAATTCTTTTTGTATGTTTTACATGTTGAGTTAGGTGATTAATTCCCGAATTTCAGATCGAAATTATTTGTAGGAAATTTTGTATGAATTTTTGAAGATCAGCATGCAGATTAGGACCTAGAAAAGTAGCAAAGAAGGACCGCCGGGACTGAGAAGCCTCGGTTAGGGCAAGTTCTCCTACAATAAAACTACTGGAGGTAGAGGGGTGTACCTGACAATGTCTGTGAAGATCGTAGCGAAGGGATCTCTCATTCCTCGATGGATGCAGCCTGGAAAACTGAGCCAATGACCCGCGGATACCCGGCTTTCTGCTCGGTGGTCCGATTGAGGCTTGGCTGGAGTCGTTGGATTCGTAGGAACTCAGGGACCTGCAAATGACCTATCAGGGGTTAGAAAATTCACAAAGGAACAAGAAAATAAAGGAAAAACAGCAAGGGAAGGCTTCTTTTGGAGTGGGCGTCCAGGGATCTGAGAGGCTTGTTGGCAGCAGGAAGATGATTGCAGCACTGGGAAGAAAAACTCTCACAAACCCCTTTATGCACACAGCAGGGTATCATACAACTCAATAGAAGAACTCAAGGTTTTAATTCATATCAAAAATTAGGTTTCATACAAGAGGCTAGGGTCCCTTAAATATACCCTTAACCTTGGGCTCCAAGTAAGGGCACATAAGTCTTTACATAAGAATCCTTTTCCCTCTTAAACCCTAGTTAGAAAATAAGGAAATATTAGGTAGAAAAACCTCTAAAAATTTCTTGACTTGGCCAACACTCCAAGGATGCCTAGGGGGGCGTGTTGGGCTTCTAAGAGCAGCAAGGGGCCGGCCCAAAGGGGCCCGGGTGCATGGGTTTGGGCCTCTGGAAGCTGGGGTGGCCTGGTAGCCAGGTAGCATGAATATTCCCTAGTATCTTGCTTCTTAGGGGCTTGGGCTTGGCGCCTGAGCTTGATTTCTTTGGGCTAGGATGCAAATGGACCTCTAAAATCATGGATGCCTTGGTATATGAATATATTTTGGCATCTGGAAGGGAATCTGGGCATCTGGAGGGCATCTGCAAGAAATCAGGGTTTTCTGAATTTTCCTCCTGGGGTCTTCAAATCTTCAAGCTGGGTTGGACTTGGGCTATACTTCCATGTCTTCAATCTAGTTGGACTTGGTCTTCACTTGTATGATATAGTCCTGAGTCTTCAGTATGCTTGGATAGGACTCAAAAAAATAAAATTAGCTCAACATGAGCTGACTAGCATTGGACTGAACTAGCTCAACATGAGCTGACTAGTACAGAACTGAAATAACAACTCAAAATACTCAAATAATAACTAAAATGGACTCAGACGAGCTAAGCCCTTATTACAGATGGACTCATAAATTATTGATCAATTTACAGAGGGTTGAAAAGCCTCTGTCTTATTCTGGTGCCTCCGGTGTCCCCACCAATTCTCCTTGGGTAGGAGGAACTCGACCCTGTCGAGTGAAGGTCAGACTGGCTCACATATCTCTCGAGAAGGTCTGGGTTGAGGCATTGCAAGTCCTCTCGAGAAATCCATGAATTGTCCGACTCTGACCGGCCTTGCCATCGGACCAGGAAGCGTTGATAGTCATGGCCCTGGGTCGTGATGGCTTGATCATCCAGGATACGCTCAATCCGTTCTCCTCTCTCAGGCCAAATTTGTTTGTGGACACTCTAGGTTAGGGTCACTCACAATGAAAAGGAATAGGTCCAAATGCCTCGCTAGGTATCGCTGCCGGTTCCCTATACTCAACCAGGTCAGTAATATTGAAGGTAGGACTAATGCCCAAATCCAAAGGCATGTCTAATACCTAGGCATTTGACCCAACCTTCTCTATCACTTTAAAAGGTCCGGCTCTGCGAGTATGAAGCTTCTTTTAGGCCTAAGCCTAACCAAGATAGAATCCACTACATCAAATTCTTTGATCCTTCTTCGGGAATTAGCCAGTTTGTTTAAAATTAGTGTAGGTGGTGAACATGCTGGGCACATGCAGACTCCTAACAAATGATTCAAAGGACTCATACTAACACCTAATAGACTTGACTATGCATTCCTATAGAAGGAAATTTTATTGAACTCTTTGGATCTAAACCTAATAGATTATAAGTTCCCTAGGTTTGATCCTAGCTTGACATGCACATGAAAATTTACAGTGAACTCCTAGCAAATTCCAAAGAGTGTGCCAGAAGTAAGATGCAAACCTAACATGCGTGATGAATGCATGCAGTATGCTAATCTCAATTAAATGCAATCTAATAATTCTAGAAATGCTGGAGGTATCTGGAAAAGGTAGAAAATAGGAAGTGGATTCAAAATTTGTCTAGTAAGGTAGGGAAAAAGGTTCAAGGTTAGTTGGATAAAGTAGGATAAAAGAAGGGGCGTCAGCGACTAATCCTAGACTAATGAGGTTAACCTTACGGGGTTGCGGTGTATATATGGGGTTTGTAAAATGGAAGGATGGGTTATTAATCTCAGGGAAGAGGTCCTTAATGGAAACTATAGGAGGAGGCTCATCCTGAGGGTACTGATTCAAAGAGATCAGGTCCATAATAAATTCTTCAGGTTCTTGTATTTTAGGACTAGACTCTATAATTTGGCTCTCCTCTATGGTTTCCTCAGGTAAGGCTCTAACAGCAGTACCTAGGTTCTCTTCCTCTATTTGTCCTTCCACTATAGCTTTAGGTTGGATGTGGTTAGGGTCAACTACCTCTAGGTTGGCTTCTACCTGGATATTTACTAGGCCAACTATTTCTAGGTCATCTATAGGTGTCTCATCTTCGCCCTCATACTCATCCACTAGGCTCGCATCAGCTTCATACACTTCCGCATTAATGTAAGCCTTGTCAATCTCGGGAATGATTGGAGAAGGTCGGCTAGGGGAAAATTGGCTAGGTCATGGTTTTTGAATATGGACACTAATCCTAGTAGGTTCAAGTTGCCTAAGGGGTAGTGGCTCACTACTGGGCTCATATTTAGGGGTGCTAATCCTATGGGGTTCAAGTTGACTAAGGAAAATCTGACTAGTACTAGATTGATACTTAGGGGTTATGGGTTCTCTGGGCTCATAGGACAAGGGTGCAGATCTATGGGTCATGGGATTATAGGATCTGGGGTCATAGGATTTTGTGTCAGCTCTATGGTCAGGTTCTAAGGATGGATCATGGTATGGGGTCCTCCTAAGGTTGGGCTCCCTATATGGATCAGGATATTGGGTTCTCCTAGGGTTGGACTCCCTATATGGGTCAGAATATTGGGTTCTCCTAGGGTTGGGCTCCCTATATGGGTCAGAGTATTGGATTCTCTTAGGATTGGACTCCCTATATGGGTCAGAGTATTGGGTTCTCCTAGGATTGGACTCCCTATATGGGTCAGAGTATTGGGTTCTCCTGGGTTCCGTATCATAATAAGGGTTATGGTAAAGGGTTCTTCTAGGTTCAGTATTATAGTATGGGTCAGGCTGAGGGGCTCTCCTAGGTTCAACCTCTCGGTATGGATCAGGGTTTGGGGTCCTCCTAGGTTGAGGATTGTAGTACGGGTCAGGATAAGGGGCTCTCCTAGGCTCGACCTCATGGTATAGATCAGGGTTTGGGGTCCTCCTAGATTGAGGGGACTCAGGATCTGGCTCAAATTATGACCCATGGGTTCTTGCTATGGTCCCTACATTGCCTCCTAACTGGTAAAACCTATTGGCAAGATGGTCAATTCTATTGTTGGTTTGGGTACCAGACTGAGTTAACTGGGTAGTCAACTGGGCCATGGATTGGGTTAGTTGCTCAGTGAGTGCTTTTATTTGGGCTTGCAAATTTTCATGGGTTTAGACATTTGTGAAGGAGGTGGATGATATAAAACCCCTGATCTAGTGCTCATGCAAGACTTGATCAGACCGACTACAGCCGACTAGACCTAGAGTCTAAACTAGATGCTCAATCAGGGTGGCAAACTAGCCTATAGTAACCCTGTACTCAGCCAGGCAAGTGTAAGGGGAGTGTTAGGTCCCTGAATGCCAATCCTAGACACCAATCAGAGATTGGCCAGTTAGGCGGACCAGCACACAACCCTTCGGGATTGAATCCCTAAACCACCGTTCTAGACACTGAGCACAAGGCACACACAGGTTAACTTGACACAGTGAGCTAACACTAGCTTGGACCCGACCAGTTGGTGTCCCTAGCCCACTAGGGCAAATTAAATCTAGTTAATTTTAGGTTTAGGCTAGGGACCAAATGCAAGAGATGTGGTTTTGGGCTAAGGAGAGGTTATCAACTCCTCCCCCCATCTGATATAGCAAGAGTGCCCTTAAAAGTAAATTATGCAATGATGGCAGGCAGATAAGGATGCAAATTAGGGTTTAAAATTTTTGGTATTTTTGGAGAATATGTAATTTTTTTTTTTAGTATTTTCTTAAATAGAAGAAAACTTTTAAATTATGGCCTAATATGCTGAAATATACTAAAATTAAAAGATATGCAAAAGATGCTAAACAAAACCCTAAAACTTCCAAACTTCTCTTGTTGAAAAAACAAGCCAAAAATTTGCAGGCTGTATTTCGGCTTGCAGAAAACTCACAGTCCATAATAAAATTTGAAAAAATTCTTAAAATTACTGTGAATTACGATGAATCCAGAAAAATAAATTTTAGAATTTTTGGAGTTTTTATTAGAGATAAATAATTAAAATAACAGAGTATATACAGACTAAAAAATTGTAGAAAATAAGCCCTAATCTAAGCTCTGATACCAAATGATGGGGGACTAATATGCATGCAATTCTTTTTGTATGTTTTACATGTTGAGTTAGGTGATTAATTCCCAAATTTCGGATCGAAATTATTTGTAGAGAATTTTGTATGAATTTTTGAAGATCAGCATGCAGATTAGGACCTAGAAAAGTAGCAAAGAAGGACCGCTAGGACTGAGAAGCCTCGGTTAGGGCAAGTTCTCCTAAATAAAACTACTGGAGGTAGAGGGGTGTACCTGACAATGTCTGTGAAGATCGCAGCGAAGGGGTCTCTCGTTCCTTGATGGATGCGGCCTGGAAAACCGAGCCAATGACCCGCGGATACCCGGCTTTCTGCTCGGTGGTCCGATTGAGGCTTGGCTGGAGTCGTTGAATTCGTAGGAACTCAGGGACCTGCAAATGACCTGTCAGGGTTAGAAAATTCACAAAAGAACAAGAAAACAAAGAAAAATAGCAAGGGAAGGCTTCTTTTGGAGTGGGCGTCCAGGATCTGAGAGGCTTGTTGGCAGCTGGAAGATGATTGCAGCACCGGGAAGAAAAACTCTCACAAACCCCTTTATGCACACAGCAGGGTATCACACAACTCAATAGAAGAACTCAAGGTTTTAATTCATATCAAAAATTAGGTTTCATACAAGAGGCTAGGGTCCCTTAAATAGACCCTTAACCTTGGGCTCCAAGTAAGGGCACATAAGTCTTTACATAAGAATCATTTTCCCTCTCAAACCCTAGTTAGAAAATAAGGAAATATTAGGTAGAAAAATTTCTAAAAATTTTCTTGACTTGGCCAACACTCCAAAGATGCCTAGGAGGGCGTGTTGGGCTTCTAAGAGCAGCAAGGGGCCGGCCCAAAGGGGCCCGGGTGCATGGGTTTGGGCCTCTAGAAGCTGGGGTGGCCTGGTAGCCAGGTAGCAGGAATATTCCCTAGTATCTTGCTTCTTAGGGACTTGGTCTTGGCGCATGGGCTTGATTTCTTTGGGCTAGGATGCAGATGGACCTCTAAAATCATGGATGCCTTGGTATATGAATATATTTTGGCATCTGGAAGGGAATCTGGGCATCTGGAGGGCATCTGCAAGAAATCAAGGTTTTCTGAATTTTCCTCCTGGGGTCTTCAAATCTTCAAGCTGGGTTGGACTTGGGCTATACTTCCATATCTTCAATCTAGTTGGACTTGGTCTTCACTTGTATGATATAGTCTTGAGTCTTCAGTATGCTTGGACAGGACTCAAAAAATAAAATTAGCTCAACATGAGCTGACTAGCATTGGACTGAACTAGCTCAACATGAGCTGACTAGTACAGAACTGAAATAATAACTCAAATACTCAAATAACAACTAAAATGGACTCAGATGAGCTAAGCCCTTATTACAGATGGACTCATAAATTATTGATCAATTTACAGAGGGTTGAAAAGCCTCTGTCTTATTTGGTGCCTCCGGTGTCCCCACCAAGAAGGAGCGCGGAAGCAGAAAGAAAAAAATTCTCTCTAAAAGGTTCTTTCCCATTTTATAGGTAAAGGTAGTGGGATTTCGAGACGGTTCGAAGATCTGGCTGATCGTGCACCATATCGACGATTTTGATCATGGATACGGCTCTCCAGAAATTTTATTAATAGGATAAGCTGTTGCGATCCGCGTGAAATGTCGCTATTGGCTGTGATAACGCCAACGATATAATCATGCTCCGGATGACCGCCACATGTCCGGTTCTCGGTTGAATAAAGATCTCTTTTTCGAGAAATTCTTTGGATTTTTCTAGAATCGAGGCGTTTCCTTTTGAGACAGCCAGTAGCAGGATGACATGTGTCTTCACCACGTTTTATCGCACCACCGGACAGTTATGGCGAAAGACGTGTCAGGATTCAATGCCATCATTACCTGACAGTTATCACTAGAAGACAAAATTAAACTACTCCCATTCTTCGAAACTTAATCATTTCGAACTTGGGAGTGGGGGACAGCTTTATGATATCCTGATTTTATTTCAATTAATTATTGGACCGCTTTCTGAACCAATTTCAATTTTTCTCTTTTGGTTTATTGGTCAAATCATCTAGCAAAGAAAGGGTCTTCGGCTTCGTATTATCACCTTGATCCGAAGACTTAGCCTAACGTCTTTGTCTTCACTCTGTCTTCGGCTTCGTATTATTATCTCAATCCAAAGACCATGCTTAATATCTATGGCTTTGTATCTGTTCCAGAAGATAAGCTTATTAACTCTGGGTCTTCGGCTTCGTATTATTATCTCAGTCGAAGACTATGCCTAATATCTATGGCTTCGTATCTTTTTTATGATCCAGGAGGTTTATTTACTCTATGTCTTCGACTTCGTACAATTATCTTGGTCCGAAGACTTGACCTCCCAGCGAATATCTTCGGCTTTATTCCTTCAATACAATTCGAAGAGCGTATGATCCCACTTTTAGACTGTAAGTGTTTACTTTTGTTACTTCCGAAATGGATTCTTCTGAAGTGTAGCTAACATTCCCTTCAGAGTGCTACTAAAAAGAATGTTGAGCTCACTTCGGATTTGTTCTTGAAGAAGGAGGATTCTTAGACATGTGGGTTTCTTAGACAAACAGTTGAAATCTGTTTTTATTGTTGCAACCATCCACGTGGTCCAAAATCTCAGTTTGGATAAACTCCGAGTGTAACTGTTTTTCCGACTGCCACTACTTACGGTTTCGACAACCACTACTTACGGTTTTGGGGAGGTTGCGTTCGCCAACTCCCATAACCATAAGTAGTTATGTTGGAGCCTATATACTGGTAAGAGATGATACTCAAGAGGAGACCACTAGATTTCTCTCTTTCGCATTTCGAATTTTCCTTTTCCCTCTCTACTTTCAAAACTCTGCATTCTGCTGCTGCCTGAGCTTTTACTGACTTAGACATCCGAGTATCCCCACCGAGAAATCTCTGGTAGGAATCTATTTTGCAGGTCCTAATCGACGGCGATCCAGCAAAAAAATCCACTCCATCCGTCGGCAGAGGTTTAACATCAACACGGTCTATTCTTGACATCGAGTATTTGAATTCGGATCCGGACCTAATAACTAAAGTTGAATCCAAATACCTAGATTCTTATGTAAACTCAATCCATTGGCAGCCCTGCTTGGAAGCTTTCATCCAAGTAGGCGCCGTCCTAAAATCCCTCCAGCACCGCCCCTCCTTCGACTGCTTGGGCCACCTTCGCGAGGCCATTACCGCCGCAACAGCCGAGTGCGAGTTGATGGTCCAAAGGCTCCCCAAAACAAGTGGAGTTCCTCAACCGGACCAGGCCACGATGCTGGGAACTCAACATCGGATGCTGGGAACTCAACATCTCCGAAACCTTGGCGTCGTCGATTTCGTATGGAAAGATGGGAGGGCTATCGGAGAGAGATCCACCGCTTATTTAAAGGCCCGCAATTATGGGATAAATGCCCAGATGTGGGCAGCGACGCTTCCTGCTGTTGAAAAGAAGAGGAAAAAAAACTAGAAAAAGGAAGGAGAAACAAGGGTACAGTGAAATTGGTTCGCATCATATCATTAAAATTAAATTCCATATAAATTCAAAAATATATATATTTAATAATTTTTTAAAAAAATAGATTAATTCAAAAAATAAAATAAATTTAATTTTAAAAATCTGATCCAGCTCCATATTTTTCGTTTGGATTGGATCTCTACAGTTCGAGCGTCCAATCTAATATATTTATAACTTTAAATTTTACATGATACGGTGATACCAATATGGGCTCGACGGTCATCAAAGATTGGGATGTGAATCGTAAACAGTGGTTGGTCAAGGATCCCGATCGTATCCCTCTTATCAATAAATGATTAATTTTTTTATAATATCAATTATTGAATGGTGTAAAAAAAAAATATTTTGAAAACTATACAAGGAAAGAGAAGAGAAGATATCGGGATGCTTAGAGAGTCGAGCATCTATTTTAAAAGCGGATATATAATCTAATGATTCCATGTCATGTAAGAAGGCCAACCATCCATTCGCGCGAAAGATAGAACTGGAATCCATCGGTCGAATGCCAAGCCTGGCTCGGGATGGTAATGTTTAAATCGTATGCGAGCCTAAACATGGGCGGAAGCCGGAAAAAGTATTTCGGTCGGCTCGGGCACGGGTTGGCCCGGCCTGATTCCAGCCCTGCGTAAGTTTCACGCCGGATCCCATTCTTCGCCACTGGGATCTATAAAAAGGGCGGGCGGAGCACCGTAACCACCGGTAGCTGTCTCTTCCGTCTTGTTTTGTATCCTTGAGGAAGAGGAAGGCCGGAGAGCGGACGAACAAAGACTTCCATCTGTCGCTCTCTCTCTCTCAGCTTCTTCGAAGGGGATTATTGGTAGCATCTCGATCGCCGTTTTCACGCACTGATCCGAGATCGATTTCTTGTTCTTCGCTTTCTAGTTATCTTTGATGCCTTTTCGTTGTTGCATCTAATAGATCGGTGTTTATTGAGTCGTCTCTGTTCGTATGGATGGATTTTGTCTTTTTGTTACCGTTTTATAGATCTTGAAGTGTTTTTTTTCTCGATCTTGTAGATCTTGGATTTGTTTCTTTCATCTCGTAGATCTAGGTTTTTTTTCGGTGTATGTCTTAGATCGTGGAACCGTCTCGATTTTTCGATAAATTAATCCCTAGATTGTTCTATTTCGTTAGGTTTTGATCTTGATCTCATGGATTCTTGCTCTCAGATTCGCTGATCGTTGTTATATCTCACGATCTTTGTTACAGATCCGTTGTTCTTCATGGTTTTTTTTTTGCTTCAGCAGGGAGAAAAATGGGGCTGACCTTCACGAAGCTCTTCAGCCGTCTATTTGCGAAAAAGGAGATGAGGATCTTGATGGTCGGGCTTGATGCAGCCGGTAAAACGACCATCCTCTACAAGCTCAAGCTTGGAGAGATCGTCACCACCATCCCCACAATCGGTGAGCGCTTAATTCTTTCTCTTCCTTTTCTTTTTTTTTTTTTTTGTTCCAGCTTGTGCGTTGCCTTTTCTGTTTCTAGCTTCGTGCAGACGGAAAGGAAGATGATTGATCTTTCTAATGGTTGGTGATTTTATTATTGCTTGTCAAAAACTCCTTTCAATCGTTGAATTGTGATGTTCTGATGATATATTGTGTTAGGTCCTGTTCATGTTCGGTCTGACCTGCAGTTTTTTACTATTCGGAGGCTTTTTAGAAATTTCCTGGATTCCGTAAATTAGTTTATGCATTTTTTTGATGTTTGATTACACCTGATTGCTATTGTACATACATGCCCACATGGATGGCAGATTTGTATGTATTGGTTATTTGGTTATGTAGATGAATGTAATTTAGTCAACTATGGGATTGGAAACTATGAGATACAACGTCTTGATATTATCTATCAAGGCCGGTTTATCCCAAAAGTGAGACGTGCAGACGTTAGGAAGGAAAGTTTGAGGGCATAAAGCTATGATGCGGGAAATTAGCCTGTGGAAATGTATATTCGTTCTTTATACATGAATTAGTGGTGTCACAAGGCTTTAGAGCCTTATGCAAGGAGGGGTCTAGGTTTGAGACCAATTCCACATTTTGGCAAAAGCTGCTTCTTTATGACTGTTAGGGCTAAAAACAATCTGAGCTCATTGGGATCAGCTGGACTGAGACTTGTTTTAGGCTGGGGTCAATTGCCAAGCTCAAATAGTTTTTGGAGGTCACCTCATAAAAGAGCTGAGCCTGAACAGAGTTTAGAGAACTAAAGGGATGTTTGGCTTGGCTCATAAAATTTTCTGCTTAAGTTTATATGAGCCAAGATTGAACAGGATATGTCAAGGTCAGATTCAGGTTGAGCCAACCTTGAGAAGCTCCCTGATACACCATAGCAACCAGATACTAGGCTCAACCCTTTCATGCCCCTAATGGTTGGTGTGAAGATGTTATTCCATTTTATTCTTGTTACTAGTGACTTACTACTGCACACTTCTGATTGCTATTATTTCATATTATCAACTGGTTGAGAGTTTCTTATACGACATAATATTTTCTTATGTGCAATCACATTCATATTCATTTTTCAGCTTTTCATGTGACAGTATTAGGTAACACAGGCTGATGCTTTATGCAGGTTAGATTTTTCTATCTCAAGCACTTAATGAAAAAGAAAGTAAGGTTAATAGGAGTGACACATTTTTGAGGCTGAGGTCTATAGATAGACATGTTTAGTGCTTTAGAATAAGCTTTTATAGGGGTTTAAAAAATAGTGGTAAAAACTCTATCTCCCTTTTCCCTTACTTTAGCCCTCTAGCTTTTCCCTTCTTGTGTATCATGCACTGCCATCATCTTTCTGCTTTCTCAGACCTTTTTGTCTGCAAACTTTGCTAATATATTTGATTAAATGTTCATAAAATCGTATATCCTATATTTCAGGGGAGAAATGGCTGAGCTAGCTGTGTCGCAAATGCATATACATTCATATTATTGATATGTGATTTCTTGCAGGATTCAATGTGGAGACTGTAGAGTACAAGAACATTAGCTTCACTGTTTGGGATGTTGGTGGTCAGGATAAGGTAATGTGCATAATGAAAGCTTTTTTTGATTGGTAATGCATGCTTTTAGTGCATAAGAAATTTGATCCTATCAAACTAGAAACACGATTCTATAGATTGAAGAGCTGATTATTAGCTAACCTAATTAGTTATTTTTATAATAGTTGACTGATGTTTTGATTATCTGGATGCATGATAAAAACAGATCAGGCCTTTATGGAGGCACTACTTCCAGAACACTCAGGGGCTTATCTTTGTTGTTGATAGCAATGACAGGGATCGTATTGTTGAGGCAAGGGATGAGCTGCATCGGATGCTAAATGAGGTAGGTTTAGTTTCTTTATTGACAATCTATTAAGATGGCTTCATTATTACGTGGCTAAGGGCCCTCTATATCTGTCTCCTGGAACTTGACTTTGGACATGCATGTATGCACTCCTATGCATGAATTCATATGGATTGATGTGCAATAGTATTTAAATTCAGTGTACCTAGTGCACAAACTCACAATCCTTCAAGCACAAGAACACAATTGTCCAAGTAATAAGAGCAACTTGTTTGATTCTCTTGAGATATAACATTTTCAAAATATTTGAAAAATACACCTTAATGTAATTAATTGGTATTATTGAGCAGGTGTCAATGTTAAGAATTTGCCAATTTGCTAGTCTTGGTATTTTCTTGAGCCCAATCTTAAAATTTTGCACTGACCTGTTACTGAATTTGATGTTTAGAAAGCAATGATCTATGGTATTATTTAAATTCAAATATAAATGATTATTTGTTCTAAATCATAATTGGTTGTAAATCTCTTATCTAATTACGAATAACGTACAAACATATGGAAATGTCGGTGTTTCTTAACTAAGTTCTGATCCAGGTGATTGTTTCTAATTTTAAGTACTAATATCATGAACTAACAGTTTATGATTTATTGGTTCCTAAAAATTAGGCTCCAAGTAACCATGTCTTAGAGAGAATGTTAACAAGAAAATATCTAACAAATAGTAATTACGTTAATTGGGTAGATTCATCAGAAATTGTTGTTTCAAGTGAATATTATTTTCTTTGTTATGTATCTTGAAAAATAGTAGTCTTGATATTTTCATATTGACACCATAAAATGAATGTTAAAAGATACGTTACTGAATTTGTTGCTTTGGCTTTGAATTCTTAGTTTGAGATTTCTTTACTGCCAATGGACAACAGGCTTTTATTAGGACTTGGATTAGAAAATAAATTATAAGTTCTGAATTTTCAGGGTATGCATGACTTGACTTTATGTGACCTGCATAGAGCTCCTTAGATAAGTGACAGCTACCATTCATATTTTATTTTGGGATAATCAGAGGGAGGTTGTTGCTGACTTTTATTGGCTCCTTATATAAATGATCATACAAAGATGACTTTATTGGATCAACTTGGTGTACTGGAGGGAGGTTGTTGCTGACTGCAGCAGCTCAACTGGATATCTTTTTCTGAGCCTGTCATAGAAGCATTTAATTTGTATTTTACTGCAACCTCTTATTTATTTATCTTTTTTTTAAAAAAAAATCGACCACTGTTTTGATGACTTGTTTCTTTGTCCATACTTTGTGATACCATGATCATGTTACTTAAGTTGCTTTGAGGCTATTGTCTCATTTACCTGATATTTTCATTTGATATGAAGTTGGTTACTGATGTTTTTTTGGGATGATTGCAGGATGAGTTACGTGATGCTGTGTTGCTTGTGTTTGCAAACAAACAAGACCTTCCTAACGCAATGAATGCTGCTGAGATTACTGATAAGCTTGGCCTTCATTCTCTGCGTCAACGACACTGGTATAGCACTTGTCCATTTTATCATAATGTTCTGTGGATGTCAATTTCTTTTCCTTGTTATGCAAATTAAATTGGTATTGTTTGTGTTTACAGAGTTCCTGTTAGGAGGATTGTATGTAGTCTTAGATGAGCAGGCATTTTGATAACTTTGGTATACAAGGCACCCCAGAAATAATTATCATTAGTTGCATGGGCATGTGCTTGTTCATGAAGGTCTGTTAAATTGTAGATGGCTAAGATATAAAAGATCATGTATATTCTTGTACTAAGGGAACTTGGCATATCTGTTGAATTTGAAAAGTAATGAGTGCCAGCTTTGGTTTTCTTGGTTAAAGAATTTGCTTTTGATCCTTGTCGAGCATAACTATGAGTGAGCATCTGAAGTTACATAAGAAACAATATGATTCTATGTGCACTGTTAATCTGTCAAATGTTTTATTTGGACAGAAGCTTTAGTTCTGTATATGATGATGCATTGTTGTAACTAATTTGTTTAATGAGCTGTTTTTGTCAATTGATGGCGATAGGTGTGTTCATAATTTCAAAGACAAATTCATCAGATTTAAGAATAATAGAATAAGGATGCTAAATTTTTAAATTAACTTTTTAATTAGAAGATATGCACCAATAATTGTGGCACTGGTTTGGTAGAAAATATGCCTCATTTCACCCGATAAAGGTGTACCATGATTGGCTGAAACAAGGGGGGTGTTTGCTCCCCAAGTTTCCTAACAGGTGACGAGCATAGATATATGCTCTCATTTTCCTGTTTATCCATATCCTCAAGAATGCTGGCATATTTCCATATGGTTTTGTTGTGGATGAGTTTCTTTTTAATGCTTGTTTTCTAGTGGGTGTCACATATGTTTTTTGTCTCATAAATAAAGCAAGATCCCAGGATGTTGTTGTCACTCATATGAATCTGATTTCGTGCTAGACATTGAATGCTCAATAGATCCTACTAGATTGATCCTTCTGATTTTTTATTTTGACCTTGGTGTATCTTACTTTTCTCCATCTAATATAGAATTTAGTTTCTGCTTGTATTTGGTCATTTTGCTTTCTCCAATTTCCATAGACATGGATGATAAGCATACTTTGTGAACGATCACCAGTGGACTTCTGCGGTTGATTTGATAGTAAGCTTTAGAAGATTGATCTGTAATAGTTCAATAACCCTAACATCTCATCTTGCACCCCACATATCACTTTAATTGCAAAATATCAGTGAATTAAGCAAAGCATTCATGAGTTCAGTAGCAAAATATAACATATAGCTCAACTTAAGGTTTGGAAAACCACCCTGTTCATGGTTCAGACTGAACCGAGGCAGTCTCAGTTTGCATGGAAGCAGAGCTGCACAGGTTAGGGCTGAACCACAACAAAATTGTTGTCAGCAGTATGCATATGAACTGGTTGGTTCAGAGCTGGGACTACTTATTTAACAATTAGGACCCTTTCTCATCCATTTTTAGCCTTGTTTTAGGAGTGGGACCCTCCCGGCCTTCTTGCCCTCACGGCATATATGAATGGAGAAGGGCAGGTTGTTTAGAAGCCGGTCTGGTTATTTTAATTTGGCATCAAAATGTGGTTTTTTAATTTTTTTTTTTAAAAGATGATTCCTCACCCCACCACCCCTCCATTTTTTCTAGTGTTCCGTCTCAAAAATTGTTTACCAGGATTTTGTGTTTTTTGTTATGATCGTGATGTTATAACTCAATTTTTGCAAGCAAGACATTTTAAAGGAGTTAAAAATATATTATTTTATGCCTCATTTACACTGTAACATTGCAAATGAGTATTGCTTAAAAATAAATAAATAAAGATCTTCATTTTTCTGATCAGTGTAAATAGTTTTCCTTTAGGTTTCAATTTTAGAAGACAATGATCTACTCCTGTTAGGTTGCAATTTGATGCTGCTACTGTTTTTTCTTTGCTTAAGTTAATGGACCTCTTTGATGGGGTTCTCTTTTTATTGGGTTTATAGCTTTCGTTTATTGATCTGCATTGTGATCTTTATTAGATGCAGTTCAATATGTGGTCTCAATAACCTTTCAAACTCTTAGATGCTTGCTTACATGCTTGGCTTCTTTGGTTTAAGGAAGATTGAATCACTCAAGAGTCGTTCATAGTTTAAATTTATTTATATTACATTCCAATGGGATGACTATATAATTTTATTATAGATCTTTGCCAATACAAGTTTGCTGGTTCTTTTATTATTGAGTGGCACGCATACCTTGTTCCTTGCAAAAACATAGCATTTAGACAGGTAATATCATAGAAAAAAAAGGCCGTATCAAGGATGTTTGGAGCACACCTATGTATGTTTGACACGCACCATTCCACCTTGGTTGGTAGGGGTTCGATTATTGGTTTTTCAAACCTTACTCAGCTGCATATGAGTTTTGGAGTTGGTAAGATGTTTTACATTCAGAAATGGGATTTTTGGAAACAATCATGTATCCACAAATTTAATGTCTTTCTCAGCTGTTTATTTTTTTTAGTAAGGTAGATGTCGATATGAAAGAGGGGCCTTGTTGATAAAGTGAAAATAAAATAAGCTGAATCAGTTCTTATCATTTTAAATGATTGATTGATAGCATTGCATTGTTTTCTCTCAGTTTTGGTCTATTTTTCTTTTTACGGCTAGACTGGATTTGTGGAGGATTTTCTGTTTTACAGTTTTGTTTCTTCTTCATATTGATCATCTGGAAATGGATTTTGCATGTTGTAATGTATTGCTTGGCATATGCTAAAATGCAGTCTGATAGTAGCCGGTATGATAGTTCCAACAGTTTTGACTGAGGGGACTTCTTAGTGAATGATTCTTTGATCACAGATTAGAATATACTGAAATTTATATGAGGGGATTGCACATGCCCGGTGCAAGTAGGCTCTCTGAGTAGGGGAGTATGTAGATTTTGGCATTCTTTGGAGCATGTGTAGTTTAATGCTGACAAGTTTGAACTTGTTATATCTCTTCTGTTTATTAATTCATTACCTGAGCCTTGCTTGTATATTCTGATTCTACCTTCTGCATAAAGGAAGCAATCAGCCACTTATCCAGGAGATGTATGATTTGGTTGCAGGTACATACAGAGCACTTGTGCTACCTCTGGTGAGGGGTTGTATGAGGGGCTTGATTGGCTCTCCAACAACATCGCCAACAAGGTGCACATCTATTCTTCTTCTTTTTTTTTTTATTTGAATTTGTATTATTTAGCTCTTTTAACTAAAATAATTGGGTTCCTGGTATGGCCATGTATCATATCGACTACTGCTTTCGGCCTTTGTACCTTTGTTCTTTTATTAGCACAATGCTATAATTCAAATATTTGCATAAAATTTTTGGTGCCCTGATCTGGCATGATGTCAGCATTGCCTTTTTGAAGCCTTAACCATCCACTCATGTATGTGGCATGCATTGGAATATGCATACGTGGGCAGCAAAACTAATGAATACAATTTTATGACGTGTTCTGGATTGACAATGTGGGTTCCCCTGGATAGATTGGAGTTTGTACTATTTCGTATGTTTTAAGCTCTGGCGCTTTCTGACGAGCTGTTTCGTTTTCTTTTCCAGGCCTAAAATTTTCAACGTGGTGGGAAAAGCGTTTCAATATATTTCTGGATTATATACCTCTTGCAGTTGTGGTGGGTGGTTGCCGTGGTGACACTTTTGAGCCATCAGTCTGTTGGTCATGGATAAATTACGGTCTTTTTTGTAAATTTGTTTGTTTCACTACTGTTTGTACCGTTGGGCTTTGGTTGGTGTATTTGACTTAATGCAGTCAACGGGGTAGTGTTATATGATCTATTTACGGTTCAGTGGTAATCTTACAGGGTTGTGTTATGCTTTTGGGGTGAGATGGGAAGCTGTGTAGCTAATTGCTGTAGATGTTAGCCCTGCTGTTATTTGCCTTCTTATCATATAGTACCTGAGCAGACGGATGATTTTGATATGCTGCTTCGACAGATATTGTTGTTCTTTTTTTGTTCATGTGAGATCTTTCCACTCTAGTAGACGGATTTGATGCTCCAGCTATGTCAAAATCTTCATGCTTGCCGTCTCTCCCCCAACCCTGTGTAGTATAGGTTCGTGCCGTTACCGGATGTTTAGATTAATGATGCAAATTAAAGCCAGGTCCTGAGAGATCAAACGGCCATTTCAGAGTTGACACGAGAGGATCCTATTTTTAAACTTCCTTATCAAGCCTATATAGCCTTTAAGCCGTGCATGCCGTTAAAACACAATATTCTGGACTTGATATTGTTTGCTTGTTTTCTGTGGATGGGATGGCAACTCGAGCTAGAATTTTGATAGCCCAACGGCCAGACCTCAATGTATTCCTGAGCAGCCTCACCAAAACTCAAAAACGCATTCTTGATTGGAGCATGACTTGGTGATAGACCTTTCAAAAGCAACTGGGTGACCGCAACAGGCAACATGTTAGCTCTACTGTATCAGTGCATGACAATTTTGACCAACACCATTTGTAAGACTGCCGTGCACATGTGTGGACCTGAGGAGATTCATGACAGAGCCCTTTATAAAAATCCATAGCAATTTGGATTTTTAAGGACAGTAAATATCAAGTTCTAGATTATTTTATTGCTTACCTGATGCAACAATCTAATTCGCATCTCCCTTGCTTCCATGAACCTGGGATACATCTCCACATTTGATCTCATGTCCTCCAATATCTTAGAAACGAGAATTACGGGTGTGCATTTTTAGGACTAGCAAATCTGGATGAAAAATCTTAGATAAGAGTTTCTGTATGAAAGTCTCCTTGGCAGCCTTCTCTTGCATCCATCTCCACCCTCCTTTGATGGGGGGCTAGGAGGCACTTCTTTGCTTCACCAAATCAACGTACAAACAATTTAGAACTAAGACTCCTTGGCATGGAATAAGTCTTAGGGGAGATGAAGCTCCTGGTGCCAAATTTGGGACGAAATAACCTTCTGCTTATGATCTCTTGCGCGTGCCTCTTCCTTGGCACCTGTCAGCCAAATAGTGAATAAAAACAGAGAGAGATCCCCAGGCATCAGCTTCTTACGCTCCCTTTCACCAAGTGCTAGAATATTATGCTGCAAGGAGATTAGGGCGACCAAGAATCCTCCGTTGAAACTCTTGGTCACCCCTTTACTAGAACCTTGGATAGCATGCAAACTAAGAGGAAGAGAGGTTAGGAAGAAAGCGGCTCAATACATTTTTATCAGTTACGATTATATTTGTACATATATATATACTCATATATATGGACCAAGATCCTAACCCAAAACTTCCTAAACTAACTCATACATGAAAGCACTTATCCATGTCCAAATCTTGCATGTTCTCATCCCCATAAAACCAAGCCTGGTCCAAATCTGGATTAACCCCCTCAAGATCCAAATCGCTTGGATCTTAAACTCTCGAAGCCCCAAACCCTAGACTTCAAGACTATAGAGGATGACCAAACCTCTATCCTAGAACCAAACCAATTCTAAATCTAGGATCCAAACCGATCTTAGAATTCTAAAAATATTACCATGACTCCTCTCCTGACCTAAGATTTGGAAGCACTATATTTCTGCCAACACATTTATCACAAATCTCATCTATACCATGTTAGCCACAACAATGGTAGGGGCACACGAGAATATAAAATATATGGACTCTGAACTTGTTTGTTACAGTGGTAGAAAGTCCCCAACAAAATAAATGTTTAACATGGTGGGTGATGTTTGTATCATAATTGAGTCAGCTTGTCAGAAATTGATCATCACTAAGAACTGTAACAGGATACAAACAATTGATCATAATTTCCATGTGGTGACAAAGCATCCTACACTCCTCAAAAAACTTACATGATGGATGTGGGCCTACGTTCTCTACCTCTTGCAGAATTTCAGAATGGAAAAATGATTCCTGCAATAGCAAAGTCTTCAATGGAATACGTCAGGGTTGGCTCCAAATGCACAACACTGCACCATCCAAAACCCTTCTGGTGTCTGGTGCTGTAGACACCAAACTTGTTTCCTGGGTCAAAGCTGTATGATGATGACGAACCAAATTTTTTTCCCCTTACAAACTACAGTCAACAATTAGTCTCGATTTCATCAGCTGCTGCAGAAATTAGTGAAGCTGACTGGATCTTTCCGGCATGCTCCAGTCTCATAAGAATAACTCCCCTATGGCATTCATAATGGGCGTGGTCACAACAAAAGATCAAGAAAAAATATAATACATCTGATGTAACAAAACTAGAGTCCAAAAGCTAAACAAACAAATTAAACAATAATTTCATAACCCTATCGGCAAGTGGGAGGATGGTTTGAACGCTACACCTGATGCACCCTTGCAGGGGCATACTTCCTGTCAAATTTAGAATGGCATTCATTTAGGAGTCCTGTGCGGCGGTGCAGGTGGGAAGGAAGTGGTGTGTTGATGTTATCAGGCATTAGGCCCTGATTGGGCCGCAGCTAGATATAAAGGAAGGTGAAGGACAAATCAGAGCCTGATTACTTGAATTGCACAGAGCCAAGCCCCACCATCACTGTAAAAGAAACTATTCCGATATCTTCAACATTTTCCAAAGGTTTTAGAGGGCTAAATTTCCATGCTCATCTAATTGTTGCTTTTTCAATCTTGGCACTATCAGCAATTAATATCTCACTAAGTACATAGTGCCATCAGTCATTAACCTCAAACTTCAACAATTCATCTTGAATTTATGGTGTTAATGCTTAAGAAGAAACAATTTTTAGTGTAATTTTCAATAATTAGAAAATTCAAGGTTGGTAAGGCAAGAAAATGAAAATTCTTTGGGGTCTTCGCATCCTGTAATCATTTGGTCATGTATTTAATGAAAAAAATCAACAGAATACCTGAACCCATTTCAAATCTCTTCCAAATTTATCCTGCATTAGTCGTCAACAGTAATCTTTTGTGAATCATGTGTGATATATAACGGTTTCCCATTTTTTACGAGTTGTTCATGATACATTACAAGGTTCTGCTTATTGTCCCTTTGACTTGCATGTCATTCCTTCAATTTAAGTCTTCAGCATTTCAGCCATTTTCTGAAGTTGTTCACCAATAAGGAGGGTTTCGTAAATAACTGCTGAGAAAAGCTAATATTTCACATTTGAATGTGACACATTACTACATCAGTTGAAATACCAGTGAAGCTCATGATTTGAGAACTTCTTATATATTTTCTTGAGACTTTCTCTGGAATTTGTTTTTCCTTTTTTAGACTTGTTCATTTTTGTTTTGTTGAGACCGGAATCTAGGTTTGATATCTTACATACATTTTCTTAATTAATTTTGCTACGTGCTATCTTTAGTTATTAACACAATTGATACAGAATAGCATTTGCTTTATCTTTTGAGCATCTATCCATGGTAAAATGTCTTGATTGTAGCAAAACTCTTGGTGTAAATACCAAAATATGCAATGACAAAAACACCATTAACACTGGAATATTGATGGTGTTTGCAATGTTTTTTTATAGAGTATTAAACATATGATTTTTTTTTAGAAAATCAAATTTGACTTCAATTTTAAGCTTTAATTTAAGTATTGTATGCTGATGTCATGCTGGGTTGGCATTAGCATGGTACACATCATGCCATTCTGAGTGATGCTCGCACTTCACACACAATTCCGTGCCAAGTGCTGGCACACAACAGGCATCGCACTAGTGCTGCATGCAAGACACTGGCATGGTACATATCGTGCATGCCATGCTGCATTGATTGGCACTTGAATCCATGCTTTGGACCAAACATGAACTGGCCCATGTATCTCTGAAACCCTGAAACCTCATCCAAGGCATTCTGTTAAAATTCCCAAGCTAAGTGTGAATGCATACTGGTCCATATTGCATGGTAAGTACCAGTGCTAGTAAATATGAATGTGATACAAGGAGCGTGTGTAGAGGTACTGTCTGGTAGTCCGTGCTGTGAGGTCAGCTAACACAGACCAATATAGATTGGCATGGACCTCTGTTTTCTTCAAATGAGCCTTAGCATGTCAACAGTGCCATGCCACTTGGCAAATTTAGTCCATGACAATTTCTAGCAAATTCAAAGACTCAGGATTAAATTTAAAAAAACTATGATATTGATGCAATGTAAAAGGTAGATAAACTGTTTCTATTTGAGTGGCATTTTTTGATTGACCCACAAAACCTTATCCACTGTACTGGAGATAAGTTACTTGTCTTGTTGGGTTCAAGTGCTAATGGCATGCAAATCAGACAAGCTGAAAATTATGGCACATATCAGACCTCACCAAATCCAACCAACTCATTGGCACTGCTATCTTTGACCATACGGGTACCAGAGAAGGGGGGCATTACATGTAAACAGGAACACCATATTTGTGCATTTTGAACTCCCTTATATAATGAATTTTCATCAACACAAGGTCTAATAGCATTCATAATTCCTCAATCGTATTTGTATTAGCAAACAGACACTAATTACGGTCTTAACATTACAAATTTCTAAATTTTTCTTAAAATTGTCAAAATATACATAAATGAAGTTCTGTAGGTTTCCTATCCATCATCACTTCCATTATTTGATTCCACGAAGAAGTGGACTCTTACCATAAGTATGGCCATCAAAGCTTGTTTCAACTTTTTGACATCACATATAAAGGTGTTCTGGTACAGTGGTATTAACTTTTCTATCTCCTTTCTCGCAACTTCCATCCATGTATTAACTTCCATCCTATATAGTGGTATAGTGGTCTTAACCTTCCTATAAAGGTGTTCTGGTACAGTGGTATTTAACTTCAACTTTTCTATCTCCTTTCTCAAAACTTCCATCCATGTTATTTTAGATATCACCCTACCTGTTCCTACAGCCCATACCATCTCTTGATTCTCCGTCACTCTCATTTACAACTCGAATCTCTTCTTGTATACTCAATTTCACTATAACATTTCTAGTTTTCCTACACTCCTATCCCAACTGTGTCATTTTTATTATATTCAACTCGTACTCTTGAACCTGTGTTAATGAGTCATACAACACCATAATGCTTTATTGTCAATCTATTGATCATGCTTTGTTGCAAGTGTTGGTCAAATAACACCTCTGCGGCACCTCTACTTCATCCAATGTGATTTAGTTCTCTTACATATGGCTTGATCTATCTCCCCATTATTCTATATGATATATTCCAAATAACAAATGCAATCACTATATACTCTTCTGCATCAACCTTGAATGGATTCTCATGTCTCTATTTTCACTAAAATCGCATGTACATGCTAAGGTAATCATTTATTTTTGTTCTTATCTCATCAATCAACACTCAATTTCCTGCAAATAAAAAATCATATAATCCACATGTGATTGTGTATTGCTGCAAACAATGACATCATGTTTAAAATACAGCAATTATTAATCAGTTAATGGGAGGAACAAAAAAAATAGAAGAAAAAAGAAACTCAGTGTATAACAAGTACCTTGCAGAGCGTGACTGGACAGATATATCCCGAACCTTGAATCTGTTTACAGTCCCACTTTGACTAACTAGAACTACTTGTTCATCGCTTTCGCCATCTTCTGTATGATTGAACATTTTTTTCTAGTAAACAAACTTGTGTTCATAAAATAAATATCTACATAACTGGTCATCAGAAACAGAGAAAAGTAAAAGAAAATACCTGCCAATGAAAACCCAACAACAAATACTGCAGCAAGACAATGACCTGGTGGAAGCTGCAATCAATAATAAATGATAAGCAAGACTAGGCCAATTTTCCTGTACATGCTGTCCCAGCAACTGCAAAGCTTGCATTTATCATACTGTAAGAGATCCACAGGGCTGAAGAAGGGGAAAGAATATTTTATGGATGGCTTTGAATGCATTAGTAAAAAGTCAAGACTTTTTATACATGCACCCATTTGTTGTTGATTAACACTCTTGTTTTCACCTCAAAAAAGAGAGGAGAGTGCACATAACCAAACAAGGAGTGCATTCAACTCTTTCCAGGTTTTCCATACACAAGGCGGTCGGTTGCAATAGATGCAGGTTAAATTCACATGATGGCTTTTAACATTATCAATGGAAGAGATGCAAAAAGCTCCCATTGTTGCTTGTATCTTGTAGAGATGGATGATTGTTTTTGAATAGGCAAGGCCTATTTTTAGGTCATGTTTAGAATTGAGTATTTAGAGAAGTTTGAGATGAGGCAGCATTGGTTAGTGAAACTTGATGAAGATTGAATGCTATTGAAAAAGGTTGACAAAGCTGAACAAGTTATAGAATGCACAGTAGTGAGCTTATGTTGAGTTGAGACTCAACAAGGCATCTATGACTAAAGAACAAGCTTCCTCACTGCTTTGATTTTGACATACATCACAAGGAATGCACCTTCAGGATTTTATGTAATTATTACTGCACTTAAATAAACCACAAATAGCAAGCTCTCATGCCAACTAGACAGATCTATTTGTTTGAGTCTTAAAAAAATGTAAAGGAAAATTCTTGATCTGCCAAAGTTTCCAGAGCACCGATGATGAGGATTAAACAGAAGCACAAGAAATAAAGTTTACGAAACATGATGTAACCATTGACACCTGGCAATCAATGTGAAATTTAGATTCAGAAAGATGGACAGAATGCTGAGTAATGCTAACGAAGAAAGATATCCCATGGTTGACAATACGCAATGCAGAGACAACTTTATTTATGAGGGGTCCTAGGTTGAGATCAGCAGGTTGGGAAAAAAGAAAAGAAAAGTGGGGAAAAAAAGAACACTTAAATGGAAATAGAGTTGACAAAGTTCAATCGGACAGTTTAAAATTCTGGAAATCTGTGAACTAAGATTTACTGTACGGGCCAGTACTACTGCATACCAACTATACCGTACCATACTAGAACGTGGTATGGGGGATACACCGATATGCTGAACCGGCCCCCATACCAGGCATACTAAAATGGCAAACCTTGCTGTGGACCAAGTTGAATCCAGGCTGATCCATACATGTTGGGTAGAGAATGGTTTAACTCATAATTTTCTAGATAATTGAACATTAAAAAAAGAGAATAAAACTAGGATATACCTTGTAACCGAGCAAGCCCACTCTATTAAAACTTGACAGTCGAAATGCACTTAGAGGCACACGCTTACCAAGACCATTTTCAGACACAAAAAGAAGCCATGGGGGTCCCAAATCTCTACCCCTGCCAATGATATATCCATATAAGCACATCAATTAACATTGTCAGTGTACCAAAATAGACAATGGCATGAGAGAAGATGTCAGGAAACCATATTACAGATACATTGATATGTTATAATTATTATTACAAGGTTAAGCAAATGAATGGCAGTCTTAACTGCTTTTTAAAAAAGAAGTGATAGCCATCATATATAGTCTAGCCATTTGTGTGGAGATAATGTTGGCATGAGTATGCATGCATATAATCATGAAATCACTAACAGAGGAGATCCAGTCAAATATAAAAGTTACCTGCTCCCAGAACTATCTGGCATTTTTTGCAAGTCTCTCTGCCAATCTGCAGGTATTATATCCATGGATGCAATTTTGTCTCCTTCTTTCAGTTTCATCGATATTACACCCCTTGTTTTTCTTCCTAGTGCACGAAGCTGGATCAATGATGGTCAAACAGCCATAAACAGAGAATATGATTAATAAACAGACAGTCAACAATCCTTCAAATTTTGGCAAAATGCAAAGAAATGTAAGAGCTAGAACTAGATCAGCCAAGTGAACTTCAGACCTAGTTTTCTAACATAAACAAGGAAATCAGACAACTAAACTGATTTTAAAATGACTGCTGATTGCATTCAAAAAGCATCTCCTAACATGATCAGATTGCAGATACATTAAAGACAATTAATGTTTGCAGATCCAGCAGCTAAAACGTCACAATCAAGGATATGCTGCCACCTAGTTCAGATATATCTGAAGGCTGTTTTGGAAGGTGATTCGCCCCAACCATGTCCCAACTTGCTTTGAGATAATTAAAAGAACTGCGTTATGATATATCATCCAATTCCTAGTTTGGCATCTAAGTCTGCGTGCAATGGCATAGCCTGATGGGACCTTTAAAATACTTATAAGTTTCCACAATCTAATCAGATAGCCAACAGAAGATGGTCTTATTTTTAAAGAAACTAAACCTAAACTGGACTAAGCTGGCTTACTCTCAAATAAATGTTGAAGTACTGGTACCATGATCTGTACTGATACCTTATCAATACAGTACATTATGGTACTAACACAGTCTGCCTACTAGTGCCAACACAGCAAAAGTCAGGTGCATATCATATATCATTACCATACAGTACCAAGGGGCATACCAATACAGGTATCTTACCGCTATGGCATAGTACAGCTTGTTTGCACCGTTGCTTAAATCCTTGCTCCCAAACAACTTGTATAACCAACCAACAACCTACATCCTTAAAACTCAAACAGCTATTTCATATCAAGTCCTAGATCTCAAATAATGCAAACAATAGACAGTCAGGTTTTGATTCCTTTTTTCTTTTTTTGCACATGGTACCACAGATATGTATACGTAATTACATGCACATTTTTTAAAAAAATATATAATGCAGAAAAAACTGCATCTTCATTGCCTTGGGAGATTTGTCACATGATCCACTTTCATAATGTATCACAACCTAATGTATGATGACAAATCTTAACAGTTAAATCAAGGTGCACAATATCTTGTGCTATTTGTCTGACATCAAATGATGTACACCATACCTACCATGGGGACTGAATGTTGTGGGCGCCATTAATTCACCATTGCATAAATAAATACAACTTCACTGCATCTGTGGATTAGCACACCCAAATGCTCATACTTCACATCAAAGAAGCTTGGGTTCAAGACAGCAAGACACCGTTCCGCATTTTGACTTTTGGGAGACCACAAATAGATGTATGTTTTTCAGTTTGAAAAAACAATTATGCTTGTAATACATTCCAACTCCTGAACCCTGATCATAACATCAAACTATCAAAGGCCAATGTCTGTAAGCAGAACCGTTTACCTACAATTTCGAATGCAAAACCTCCCAAATTACCGCATCACTAAATACATTCACTTTGGAAATTACAATTGAGAGAACCTATCAAACAATTGAGCACAATCTCCAACCTCCATTAGTTGGGAGGCTTACCAATTAACCATGCACAGGGCCTTTGAGACACATTTGTAACTACTCTAAAGAAAGTCATTTCATTTTCCCCAATTCTTCTCCAAGATAACAATTAATATGTCATGACACAATAGCAGGAAAAAGCATATCACTCTCAGAATACACAAAAAGGAAAGAGCTTTTTTAACTGAGAGAAGCTTCCTTTTGGAGAGAATTTCTTGCCGAACTTTTCAATAATTAGCCTCAATTCCTTTGCTTTGTCTTCTAATGCTGGTGGCAACATCAATGAAAGAGATAGAGGGGGGAGATAGATGCAAACTCTTGATGCAATAAGGCTCATCACCAGAGAGTAGGTCACTTGCAGATCTCAAATGTATTGGTTAAGGCTCGTCATTATATGTATAGCCCTTAATCCATGTTAGCTTTAATAGAGATAGTCCATAGTCATTTACATTAGGACTTTAAACTTTCAAATTTTCATTTCATCCATCATATTGAGTTTTCTTATTGAGATTCTCAAATTACACATATACATTTTTTTTTATTGATTATGATGAGTTATTGCAGGATTATGCTTTCTCTAATCTCCTTGAAAATTGTGGCTAAATAATAAATCAATTATAAAAGGATGATAATAAAATATGGCCCTGATATCACGTTGCTCTAATTTTCCTTCTTATTATACGTTGTAAACTATTGCAATTTGCTTGTTCTAATTTTATAACTATATATGAGTTTCCAGCATTTTCAATTGATTCATGGAATGTAGACTATTACTTTTGCCCTGTCCATAGATTAAGAAGTTTTAAGGGACAACATGATGCCATTTTAAGTAATTTAGCTTAAACTAGCATCATTGACTCGAATATTAGGTATCTAACCTTGTTACAGGAATTTACAATAACCATAGCATTCTGGGAAGCTATTGCAACAAGGTCATCATCTGCACAGCGACGGACCCATTTCAGCTCATCACCAGGGATCTGCAAAATTAAAAAAGGGTTAAATTCAGAGAAATATGAAAGATTAATTAAAGGTAAATGATGAATAAATGGCAAGTACATCAGTGACAGGTTATACCAGCTGTATTGCAATAATTCCGGTTGCTCTGATTGCTGAGAAAGCATTTAAAGGAACTTTCTTAATATACCCGTTCACAGTAAGCATTATTAGGTACTGATCTTCAGCAAATTCGCTGACAGGAATGATGGAGGTTATTCTCTCTCCCTCAGATAATGATAGTAGCTAGCACCACACAGACACAGAGAGACAGTGAGAGACAACACATAACCGCAATCATAGATTTAACCAAATTATAGAGAAATGGCAAGCAATTCAGAATTTTAATTTTTTTTAAAAAAAAACATGAACAAGCTACAGATACCTGGACCAATGGAGTGCCAGCAGCACTCCTAGTGCACTCTGGTATTTTGTAAGCACGAGCTGAGTAAACTATTCCCTGATCACTGCAGTATGCATTACATCAGTTACAAACTTGCCTAAGATACATCCTTATTATTAATGAAATTTGAGTTACATTAAAATGCAAAGTTCCTAGTGGTTAACTTTTAAGATATGCACCACAAGAAAAAGAGTGAGTTCCATTTATTTGTATCATGGACAACCATAAAGGGTTTTTAACATGCCATAAAAAAATATTGATGATGCATGATTAAAATGGTCCAATACATGCTAGACATTGAACTCCTATATATGTGGACAAAAAATGTTAGATGAGAACACAAGCATGAAACTTTCCAACTATGATTTCGAGTGCATCTCCTATTTTGCTAATTGAGCAGCCACTTGAATTCAAGGATTAGAAAGTTTTCAACAGCATTTTGGAGATCTACAGTGACAAGAGACAAACTGCAGCAAATGGCAAACATTGTCCAATAAAAAATTATAGCATCTTTGAGTATTTGCACACATTTAGACAACAAAAAAGAGGCAGGAAGCAAGGTAAAAGAATGACGATTAACAAGTCCTACTCAGTTCTGCAATGAAGGTATCCAATTTTCCAATCCGTTGGCATAGGAGGCTGCACAAAACAAAGGACATACATACATATAGCATATTCAATGCAACATTGCTAAGTAAAGGATAAAATAACTAAGAGGAGAGAATTCGTCCACAAAATAAGACCATAATTTCATTCGAGTTGCATGAGTTGCATAAATTCAAGCCAACAGAAAAGGCTAAGATATCATCACACAGATAATATCCCATGAAACTTGCAGACAAGGAGGTAAGTTACTCGTATTCTTAAAATTAGTAATGAATTTAGAATCACAATGTAGTTTTTGATGTCTTGATAAGAACTAATTCATAATCCAAATATTAATAGCAATCTATAGCACTTTTCAACAAACTTATGTATAAGCAGCACAGTGGACACCTCATTAATGAAAAAGGACTCACATCTTCAACTCAACTCCAAAAGTGCAAATGCTTACATAACATCATGATAAAATAGGGTTGACTCCTTCATACTATGAGCATCTGTAAATTTTACTAAACCCTCAACCCCATGAAGTACATAACGAGAATTCATATGGAAAAAAAAAACTTTTAAAAAAGAAATAATATCCTGCTTCCAGAATGAAAAGAAACCATAAAAGCATCTCCCAAAATTTACTGTACAAAACCATAACATTCAACTATGTTAAATGCTATTAAACGTAAAACACGAGCTTGACGTTGACTATAGATTAGCCAAGAACAGAATTGCATGCTTTGCCCACATGTGTGACTGATTAGGAAGGAAAGATAATTTAATGGATGGCTGTGACCAACACACCCAATCCAAGATATTTATCTAGAGTATACTAGATTAGGATCTAGTCAACCAGATTTTAAGTCAGATTCAATCATGTTTTAGATATGATCTACCACAAAACTGCTTACAGACCATAAATAACACCTTAACCTAATGCAATGCCCACTTTTGAATG
The DNA here is from genome assembly GCA_021397845.1 of Areca catechu. Taxonomy (NCBI): domain Eukaryota; kingdom Viridiplantae; phylum Streptophyta; class Magnoliopsida; order Arecales; family Arecaceae; genus Areca; species Areca catechu. The sequence goes on from CM038050.1 coordinate 170,855,041, forward strand.
CTTGATGATAGGCTAGGATTCCCCACTCCCATATTACATGATTTTTGGTAATGTAAGCAGTTTAGTAGTAGATTGCATTCAACAGCTCAGATTGTGGACACTTGTCTTCTGGTTTCGCTTGACTGGATTCGCAAATGCTTGTCTATCTATGTGTGCATGCATATATAAAAGTATACGTTCTTCTCACATACTTTGATATAAGAAGATTTATGATTATTATTTATGTCCCTACAATGCATCGCCTGTCCAACTCAATCTCATCTAATGAATGCGATACAAGTTAAGATAGAGCTGATTCATTTTAGTGGGATAAATCCCATACTGAGGATGGATCTGGTTGCACAAGGATACAGGTTGAGTTGAACTCTAGTCAGCCTCCAATACACCCAAGTTGTAGCACTTAGTGAAAGGGTATTTGATAAATGAAAATTTTCATATAGGTTATGTTATCATCAAATTTTTTTTTGTGACATAATGCAAATTGATCAGCACGTATGATGCATGATGGTTGATCCAAGACAGTATGTGATGGAGCAATGCCAATGCCTGGTTCAAACAAGGGTCTCCTGATTCGGTGCTTTACCATTTCTTTTTCCGTTTTATTTAAGACACTGGTTTTTTCGGTCCAAGATATTATGTAAATGAATCAATAGAGAGTGTTCTAATTAAAAAAAGGGGAGTGCATTATAAAGTTACTAATCCTATGGTGGCTTCACCCAAGCCTGCTGCATTATATAGAGTAGAGACAGGCTAATTCACAATGCAAGCAAAACGATTTAAACTACTACACAATAATGTAAAACCACTCCCTACTTAAACTATGCTTTCAAGATTTATCTTGAAGCAAAACACAAAGGTAAAATAAAGTACAGAGAAGGCCACATAACCCTGGATGGATCTGGATGAAAGCTAAAAATAAGAATTTGAGATAGCTTATATATAGATTAAGTAGTCCTTAATCAAAGAACTGCTGCTAAGAAGGATATTGCAGATCTTGTTATTGTGAGGACTACAAATATATTGTATAAACCAAAAGAAAAGACCATCACTGAAAAGGTCATACCTTGAATATGAGCAGAATAATATGGTAATAATGTTGCATATCTCAAGTATGAGAATGATATAGTAATTAGTAATAGCATTGCACTGAGACCAAGTAAAAGATAAAACGACATCTGTATTTCAGTCATATTGATAATACCTGAAATAAAGGATGTGATCATGTGTATGACAGACAATGAAGTCAGACATTGTATCATTCAATCGCATCTTTCCAACAGATTTTCCAATTGTGCCCCGATGTTGCAGATTAAAGGTGTTAGATTTCATCCGCTTAACATAACCTTTCTCACTGAGTATCTGACAAAAAGGAACCAATTTTGTTAGTGGATGATGTAACAAGCAGAGATAAGCAAAAGGAATCTAGCTTGGACAGGCTAAACAAACACCAGTATAAGAAGATAATGCAAAGAAAGTCATATGCATAAAAGAATGAATCTGTTTTTTCATACCATAAGCATTTCTTCATTAGGAATCACATCTATTTCTTCAAGTTGACTGCTTCCTGCATCTTCCAATGAAGAACGTCTGGGAGTTCCAAATTTATTCCTTAGCTCAACTGCTTCTTGTTCAATAAGCTGAAATAGGAAAAACCAATAAATGATAGATAGTATATAAGATAGGGAGACAGCAATAGTAGTATACACTTAAAGCAATAAGAATTTTTTACATAGTATTAACTTATGCCAATAATTCATAGACCTGAAGCGAAAACAATGATGGACAATGCTTTCATGCTATAAAACTACATAAAAATAACCTGTTATAATGGCAATATTTTTTTAAAAAAAATCCTGTAGCACCAAAGGTACATGACATCAATAGTCATACCATCACTGAATAAATCATGCAGAAAATAAAAAAATAAAGAAAGAAGTATACGTGTAAAAAAATAAGATAACAAATAAAATGAGAAAACAATGCAAAGATCAGGGAATAAAAATTCATACCATCACCATATAAATAATGCAGAATTAAAAATTAAAAGGACATTTGAAAAATAAAAAAACAAAATAAAGTATGAAAAAACAATGAAAAGATCGGGGGAAAATGCAGCTACTACATGTACCAAATTGAAAAGGCAAACGTGTTAAGCCTGATATATATCGTTGACCCATTTCCTAACAGCTTAAGTTTTTTAAGTCAAGTGAATTTTAATATGGTATCAAAAGCTAGGTTTGCTGGATGTTATGGGCTTTTAAATCCCTCCCAGTCAATTCATCTCATGTCTCAGCTTATTCATCCCCTTGGATGCATAAAGGGGTCAAGTGGTTACATGGCAAAACACATGATCAAATGGTTACGTAGCAAAACACATTTTATATTAGCTACAAGCTGTAAAACCAGACATATTTGCCAGGCCAATGTGCAAAAAATATTGAAAAATTGCACCATACTCATGTTTGAAAAGCCAACCATAACATGGTAAGTTGCCTGCATTAGCAAATCATGAGTAGAAATGATGGCATGCCATGGGACATACTATATCAGTACATGATTGACATGCCAAATACCTTGGCATTTCAAACCTAGCATGGCACTAGTAAAAACTACATTTACAATGATGATTCTTCAATTAATATTCACAGCATGCCAAATTTATAGCAATAGATATATCAGTTTAAGTATGACTGTATGGTATGGCAGGCTTAAAATTGAAGCATGTACACAGGAAACAAGTCTATTTTTTAACATTTCGGTTCAACTTTGGGAAACATGCTTCATCAATTGAAATTTAAGTTCCAGAGTTTTCACTACCATTACTAAGTATTATTTCTTCTCCCTTCCTTTCAGAACCTCCAACTTGTATTCAAGATCCCCTCCAAATGACAGCACTTACAGCAAGCAGTAAACAAGTCAAAAGACTCAAAACCATCATAATAGTTTGACCTGACCCTCTGGTGTTAGTGATACTCAACTTCTTTTATGCTAATGGAGCCACCTTGCTCCCCAACATTGGGTCATACAATAGGTCATATAACCATTTGATTTCAATTATACTTGACCATTGCATCCACTTCATCCACCTTACTCTAGGCAATGCCCTCATCTACTGCTGCTCCTTTTGTGCAGTAGAGCAAATGTAGTAGAATAATGTTGGTTCACTATATCTCGCTCCTCAATTTCTAGCGGGGCTCTGTATGTGTTTGTGTGTATACATGACTCCCAAGCATAATCCCACCAGAGTTGCAAATCTCTTCATCCACAGTTTCTGGTTTACATTCCCGACCCCTGTACTTTGACTAGAATTGCCAAAAAACCATGTTTATCTCTCTCATAAGCTTTTTTTAATAATAAAAGTTTATTTTGGCTCTTCCAAACCGTCAAGTTGACATCATCCTCCCACAACATCTACAGCACTAAAGGCCCCCCCACCTGGACATCAAAAAATCATTCACCTAAATTGCATGTAAAAGGTCTCAATTTGTGTCACCAGAAAATACTTATTCTTCCCACAAATGTTCATAATCTTCTACTTGATCGGGTGAGGTGTCAGCATGACCAATGTAACCATACAACAGGTCTTCAATGAGAATAAATAAGTACTCTTGATACCCAAATCAAGAACCTCGCATTAGTTTTCTGCTTTGTTTCCATTATATAGGTTTTTCTACTACACAGCCAACACCTCAAATCAAATAGAGCACTGATTTCAGCTGAAGTTTGTATTTTAATTGTTTCTGCATCTTGAATGAAAAAAAGATCAAATCTGATTCAAAATTTTATAATGTTTATCTTTATGCTGTTTGGTTTACTGTTGGCTAAGATTTTACCAATTTGGTTGACCACATAATACTTCTTCATAACCTTTCCACTTCAGAATTCATGCTCATTTACACCAAGGGCCATGCTACTCCATTTTTTAAAATAAGCCTTCGCCAGATAGAACCATATAAGAAAAAACTTGCCTTATAAGAGGAATCTACGGTGTAAAAATTTTCCATGAAGAAGTCAAAAAATTGTTAATAAGTAAAATAATTCAAAAGAAGAGGTACAGAAAATATTACTGCATCTACAAAAGAATCCTTATACACATAAGAGCATGTCATTTGTATTTCTTGCAATTTGAAAAAAACAGACTACCTGAAACATGAGCTTCTTACTTGACAAGAGCTCATTCAGCTTAAAAATCTGTTCTGATAAGGATTCAGCTTCATCTACAAACTTCTTTCTCTACAAAAACAGGGAAGACTTAAAATGTGTAACATAAAATGTGGGATCCAAGAAATACAAATCATACCTCAAGAAAAGTGAGTTTTCTCAAGGTGATGTCCAGTAAAGCTTCAGCTTGCTTCTCAGATAAACCATACTCTGCTATGAAGAATATAATAAGCATTAGGTGCGCAGGAACCAATATGAGATAAATGATCAAACAAGGGGGGATGATCATGGTTTTCAGAACCATACCAAACCTGATGGTTTGGAATATTCCAAGCCATACTAGCAGCGAACCAGGATGGTTCTATCTCATGATACGGAACACCGACGACAAACGGCAAAAGGAGAGGGAAAGAGAGGAAGAGAGAGAAGATGGGAGGGAAAGAGAGAACGATACCACCAGAGGGCCATGCAAGCCTCCGAGACTCCGTGTCCTCCGCTAAGGCCTCTAATCGAGAGAGATGGAAAGATAGAGACAGGGAGGAAGGGTACCAACAGGTAGGGAACACAGCAAAAAGGGCACTAGGTGGTAGAAAAGGCTCCCACAAAACCACAACTACGGAACGGGGGCATCGTCCTTGTTCATCAGGTTTTTAGAAAAATGAATACGAATAGTGAAGCTGGCAATGGATTGTCAGCTTCACTTTCATCACTATTTTTCAAAAAAATCTAATGAACGACTGCCCCTATTCTACAACAGCATTGCAGGCTTCACTTTCTTCTTTTTTTTTATAAAAAAAACCGATGAACAACCACCCCTGTTCTATAGCAGCGGCTCCACGGGAGCCTTTTCTGCCACCTGGCAGCCCTCCAGTACCCTCTCTACCTCCCTCGATTAGAGGCCCCAGCAAAGGATGCAAAGCCCGGAGGGCAGCGAAGGCCCTTCAGTGGCCATCACCAGTCCTCTGAGAACTCCGCTCCTAATGGCCATCGCCGGCATCTCCTCCCACTCTCTATCCCTCCCCCTTTCTCTCTCCTCTCTTTCTCTCTTTTCCTCCTTGATTTGTTCCTTCATTTCTATGTCGATTCGTGTCGGTCCGGTCCAATATAGACTATACCGACTCATACCACTGACTGACTAGAATGGGGACCGATTCCAGTTCTACGTTCCTTGGGGGAGATACTAAGGGCCTATCTGGATACACTCAATTCTCATTGCATTCCATGGAAATAGACATTCCATGGAAATCTAAAACCATGATAGGATATTTCCTCAAAAGTTATTTGGATGGAATTTAAAATTTAAAATAACATGGAAAATGGAGGACTCCTTGGGGAAACAAAATCTAGTAATTCTTGTGTTTTTTGTTACCATGTTCTGCATGAGAGTTGCCCCCCATCCCTCCCCTCTTTCACAGAACAACTCACCCATTCCAGTTCTTCATTTTTCCGATTATATGCCTTCCCACCAGGCACATGAAGCTCAGCCTCAGATCTTCACAATGTCCCTCTAAACCCCTGCCCACTGCTCCCATCAATATTCCCAATGCCTCTATGACCCACGCCTCCTTTTGCAGAAGACTTCCATGAGGGAGACAAATATGGGCTGTGGAAGTTAGTGGAGAGATGAAAGGTGTCAAGGGCATCAAAGACAATGGAATAGTGATTGAAGAGAGCATCGAAGGAGAACTGACATCGAGGGGGAAAGAGAGGGTTGGAGATGAAGGGCCAAGGGTGGACTCAAACTGCTTGTCAAGACTGTCCATGGCCCAAATAATGGAGTGTGGGAGAACTTGCTGCTGTAGGTGATGTCTCAAGGCACAAAACAGATGAACTCATCCCTCAGCATTTGAGAAGAAAGTTATTTGCATTTTGATATCAATGTAATCCAAGAATAGCTTGCTTGCTTCCATTCAATACTCTCGCTGTAGTGTTTGTAAGCTCACCTAAATCTCATCATACTTGCTTGGAAACCGTTATTGATTTGAGAAATGTGCTTCAAGGTCCATGTTATAAAGTCTCGCCTATAACACCTTTTTCCCTAATAAACCATTACCATAATAGTCTGTTGTTTGACCATGGTATTTCATTAGAATAACTTATAATGACCATTATAGTTGTCATTTTATTATAACCAAAAAATTGAACTAAAGGTTTGATTGAGTATATAAATAGCTGTAATTTTTATTATAATGGTCAAAAACAATCTACAAGAACTTAATTATTGGGAGGCACCAAGTTTTAGTATCTTTTGTGAACTTGCATTGAGCATCTACAAAATCATAACTTATATCAATATACTGTATCTTTTAACTCTTTCTGTTGTACAATGCTCCAAATTTTTTTAGGATAAGTCTCTCTCAAAGAAAACACTTTAGGAGATGAAAAGCAAGATAATTTTTACAATAGACTGATAAAAAGTTAGTTCCTATAGCATGGCTTTTATCTATTTGTGGCTGTAGAACATTTTCCTGCCAATTCTGACAATCAACCAAACAGCAAATAAATGTGCAAACCATGATAAGCTTTTTAATGGAATCCTCTTGTAGCATCATTCTATTCCTACATTCTTTTAAATCCTTTAGTAATTCTAGTGCGTGCACTGTGCACCCAAAGAGGCAATAAGAAAAAGAAGTAATAAATTATTTCCTCCAAAAGGGCAGTTATCACAAAATTCAGCATGAGAATGGGGCTTAAAAGGGAAAAAGAAGACCACCACATGAGAAAGAGGAAGATGGAACAGGCAGCATGGTTACTTTAAACTGGAATAAAGCACAAAAAAAGGGGGTAAGATTAGGGGGAATGAACGTTAACAAACCTCAATGCATAACTTAAAGTTGTAGGACTTTTACAAAAGAGGAATTCTCTCGACAGATTTCATGTCCCAGGAAAATTACAGGTGGAAAAATCTGAACTTATAGATAGGTACTATGTCCATATGACATTGCATGACATGTCATGGGTAGAGGCATGACACACAACTACGAGTCCATGTACCAAAACCCAGCGCTCCGATCAAAGACCAAGTGACAGAAGTCACATGCAGTACAGACAGTGGCAATGAAGGAGGCAGCTTGGATTCGACATGAAATTTACAAAAGAGAAGTAAGAAATCTTGGATGTTGAGACGAAAGACTTCAAAGCTTCTGGAAATCAAGGCTTCAATAGGATCGATAACAAAAGAAGTACATGTAGATCAAATTAATTCATGGGTTTACTTTAGTTAGTTGTCAAAGTGGTATTCATTTTCTTCTTTTTTAAAAGTAATTAATAAAAGGAAAAAAAACAACAGAAACATGGCTGCCAACATCAAATATAGAAAAACCCCTGGTTATAGACATGCCAATATGGGTTTATTGAAAATCAATTAAAGGATGCAGATTCCTACCCTTCACTAAAGCAGCTGTAGCCATTGCAATACTTGAGTTTTCCTTAATTATATCAATTACAGCATCCAATTGTCAAGGCCCACAATGATGCCCTGAAAAAAATGGAAAACATACATTATCGACATTTTAAGCACCTTAATTTCCACAAATTACTAACGTACCTCTACAATATGCTTCCTCTCTTGTGCTTGAGAAAGCCTAAATCTTGCACGTCTTTCAATAACAGAACATCTAAAGTCAAGGAATGCCTGGAACATCACACACACAGAGAAAATCAGTTGTCATACATTATGTTGCTACAATACCAGCAGATCAATATAAAAAGCATTATATTGACGGTCATGATGTTCATAAGGCTGGTATGAACAGCTAATAGCTCCTTGTAGAGAAAAAGCAAAATATAGTTTATATATCGCCAAAGAAACAAGCAATGCATGCAGCGGTATATAAGTTCCCCCTTCCTCATCGTGTTTGCAAATTCAACTTTCAAGCATGACCAAGAGGGAAAAGATATTACAGAAACAGATCCACAAGAAAAACAGTACCCTACAACCTACAATCAGCTAAATTGCAACTAAACTTAGATCAAGGGACTAGGTTTCATATGGCAACACAATGCAGGATGAGAAAGAAAAAAGCAATCTCATGTGATTTTAGAGTTTATACAGACACATGCACAGCACACAAACACAAGCTCACATGCTCACACATACCCACCCACCACACAGACACACATGGTATGAAGACATAGTATTAATAATTATAGTTCCTACTCAAATACACAATCCACAATTATGCATTTCATGATGCTTCTTGATCTAGACCAGGAAACACCACTCATCACAACCTCAAGACAAGATACATACATATAAAGAACAATAGAAGTAAATGTCAGAACCATGTCCACCAAATGAATACCTTTGATTGGCATATAAAAACTAGAACTACTAAATTGATGCTTCGACTTCTCAAGGAATTGCTCAAATTCCCAGCCTTCGGTCAACAAAAGGTCATGGTAACTCTATTAACCTTAGCAACCACAGAACGCATACTAAGAATGGGTAAATAACAAAGCACAAGTCTGCACAACATGGCTAAAACAACAATATTCTACCCCAAATGGTAGCACTGAACTTCTTCAAACCCCTACTAAATGTCTCCGCCACAAGGCACCGCACTCACATTACTGCCTTCTCTAAGGATGCCAGCCAACCTAATATACCAACGGCATATTCTCCATGCAGCATGTTAGCATATTAGCACTGTTCCTCAAAAGCTCATCATCCATGATTCTTATTTGAAGGAACAAAAAAAATAGAATGAAGTGAGGAGGCCATTCTCATAGACTAGTAATGTGCATCACCCAACAAATCCAAGTATATAACTCTATCCAAAGTTCATTTCTCAGCACAAAAAATAATACAAATATGATATAGCACAACTAATTCAACTGGTTTTCTCTTTCTTTTTTACCTCGATAGTTTACAAAATAAGAATTTGATTAGTGTTACTCATGTTTGCATAATATATCTTCCGATCATGGCATAAATTGTATTTGAGGTCTAAAAGGCAAGCTTTAACATGTTTCATGAAATTACTGGTCCTTGAAAACACTGGCAAGAACAAAGTTGGATACTTGAATGCAAAAGTTCAAGTGTTGCTCAAAAATGACTGAACATGAATTATATATTGGAGACCTGAAGCAATTCTTTCAATCCCATTAGCTTTGGCTGCCCATCAAGAATACTGACACAAAAAATGCAAAAAGAACCAAGTCAGAAACTTTGTATGCAACTAGGTCACCATAGGCAAACAACAGTAAAATCATAAAATGGAGGAAAACCACCTATCTTAACTACAAACTTAAAAAGCAAATCAAAGGCATAGAAATCGAATCAAATGTTCATAAGATGCCTAATAACCCACAGCACAGCTAAACTAAAAGTCAGAGTTAAAACAAACAACACCAGGCTTGATGTCATTTTATAATCATGCTTAAACACTGCCATAAATACTGCAGCTTTCATCAGCAAAAGCAGAAGAGCTTCAGGAAGGCACAACCTAAGACAGCATTGAAACCAGTTCAAGTGTTGCAGAGAACTGCATCTCATATTAGACAGAGGCCAGACTGATCTCTGATCACCCAGCATCAGTGTGACAACAGCTAAAGTCAGTTTGAAGTCTTAATTTGAGACGTAAGACTGTAAATCGGATGATACCCCGCCAAGCTGTCAGATGCATGTGCATCTTGTTTTGTATTGGTGTTTTGTAAAGCCTGTAATTTATATGAATATGCCAGCAACTGCAACAACATCAGTTCATGTCCATAGATGACTCAGAATAAAGCAAAACAATGATGAACTTCAAAGCAATTCAGAAACAACAGCAGCAGGGGCAGCAAAAGCACAAACAAGAGCTCAATTGGGTAACTAATTTAGCACCATAATGTTGGTAATCCCTGCATCTAAGCAGAAAGCCAGAAGCAAAATAACAAAAGAAATTTTGTCCAACAAAATATAGTGCAATTACAGATATATGAGTAGAAGAGAGGAAGACATGACAAGTAAAAGAAGCATAACAGAAACAAGCATGGAAACTTTTCTCCAAGATCAGGAGTCATTGACAAAAAAGAGAAGGTTCATTATTCATCTAATTTGATATTAATTAATGAAGATTCGTATCACATCTTGCCCAGCTATGCATTAATATTATGAACTTACATAGATATAGGTTGGAATATACTCACCCTACCATGTTGCAGCTGAAGCTAGATTGAAGAGCAGTAAGACGGAAGAGATTGTTGAGAACTATGGCTGGATCTGACCCCCTTTTCAGCTGATAGGAAAAATGAAGTAAGCATAATTAGAAACGCTATAGTCCAATCTTAATGTTACAATTAGAATGGCACAAACAAACCTCTATTACTATGCGCATCCCAGATCGGTCACTTTCATCACGAATATCACTTATGCCTTCTAAAATCTGTACCAAGATTGTTATAAAAATAAAAAGCTTAGAATACATTTCATACAGTCAAACAACCACAACTTTCATGATAAAAGAGACAGGTGATTGAAGATCTTGTTCTTGCTTATAAGAGGTGCATGGTTGATGTATGGGTCCTGAGTGGTCTACAACAAAGGATAGATGACTAGAACAGCTACGAGCTTCATAAGAAAACAAGATAGATTAAAAGCAGTGCCACAGTTGTTAAGCTAGAGTGGTGCAACTACCATGCAGGTCATAAATGCTGACTCTCACAAGTCACAAAATCTATAAGACAAGCTGTAAACCTAAAGCCTTTAACGAATTAAGTAGCCATTGCATATTCAGAGTAAGACAAGGAAAACCACTACAATGGCAAGCATATTTATCAGAGGACCTTGTGTTATTATCCATAGGCAAAAATCAAGAAATGCAAATCTGTTTTTTTCCAAAAAAACACAACATAAAATACCAATTTATTGATGGCATGGCCACCATTTACGAGTTGCACATTGAAAAAATACAAGAAAGCAAAATCCAAAAACCCTGAGATACAGAATAATCATGTCAATATGTAGGCGCATTGTGGGAGAATGCATGTCTCCACATCTGCCCGTTTGGGTGCATAACCATGTGCATGGAGGAGAGTCTGTGCGTGCACATGCACACCATGTGAGTGTGCAATGATTTTACAAGTACACTGCAGGAGTTACTCAATATTAAGATATCCATTTTTCTAGTTTTATACATTCCTGCAATTTACGTGAATTATTGCATGTTCACATGTGTTGGAACACTTTTATGTACATGTGTCCATGCATGTTAAAAAAAAAATCTCATCATCTTCTTTTAGTTGGATTCCATTGGTAATTTATGTGCAATCTTCTGCTGTTTATATTATACATCTAGTTTTTCTCAGATATATGCATCAGTTTATATATTCTGTCTTTTGAACTTTGCAAAGCATTCCACATCATACACACCATAAATTTATGATTGCATGGATACACACACATCCCAACCCACCCACACAAACAAACATGAGATAATCAAAGCATCCACTTTGTCCCTTCTGAAGATGTAAATATTTTAAAGGCAAGACTAATATGATATTGACATCCAAAGGCATATACAAGAGCCTCATTTAAATAGTTGTTTTGGTAAATTTGAATTAAATTTATAATTTAGCATCTATCCCTTTATTAATAATTTAAGTCTATTTAGTCTTTTAATTATTCTAGATTGTGGATATTCTTCGATACATTGTAAAAGTGCTTTCGCCTAGATTTAGCATTTAGGCTTTTTTCTTAACATGTGGCTCAAAGTATCATGTCTTATATCAAACCATCTACTCTATTGCCCAGAACATTTTAAATCCAGGGCAACCTAAGAGGGTTGCTCCAAAGTACCATAAGCTTAAAACTGCACAGCAAGAAAAGATATCTTTCTGCCAGTTAGTCTTTCAGGATTCAGTTTAGGACCCCTCTAGTTTGAGTAGTCATTTCAATGGATTCAGCAAAATTCACAATGAACTGATGTCAAGTTGAAGTCAAAAATAAGTTCTTCAGGTCCTGTTATCCTTTTTTTTTTGCTCCAGAATCACCCATGAAAATGGACAAGGATTGCTCCAAGCAGAGAAATTTACTGAGATGTATTTCATATCATTCTTAAATCACGGAGAAAAAAATAAATAATTAAAGCAAAAGTGAATGACAATGTATATAAAGAGGGTAGCTGCAGCTAGGTGGCAGTGTGTTAGCGGAACTGTTCAAGCATGCAATTCGATACTTTGAACCAGTTTATAAACAATCCTCCATCAATAAAAACATGGAATATTTAAACATCCTACAAATGTTCAACAAAATGATTTGTATTTCAAGAAAATTCTCTTTTTTATTCTAAAGTGAAGTAAAAAGCAAGTTCCTGACAAGATTTATACATGAGAACCAAAGAAATAACTTAATGTCTGGTTAAAGGTCGTTTGTTTGTTTTTGGATGCCCTTTGTCAGAAAAAGAGATAAAAAATAAAGCAACAGTTGTGCTTAGACGTAATTAGAAGAAGAGCCTTGGAATGATGGCCATCAAAAAAAACAAATAAGAAAGTTTTATACAGTTTGCCAAACCAGATGTAATAGATAATGAAGAATCCCAAATCCAATAAATCACATAACGCATAGCGGCAGGAGGATCAGCATCGATTGATCCAAAGTTTCCGTGTCCTCGAATAAGAGGACATGCATGGAGAAGTCCTGCAACAATTCAGAAGCAATATATAGGGGAATCCAATATAACACAGACAAAGATTTTATTTAAGGATAGACAAGTGAAACGCTACCCGTCTAGCCAGCATTCTCTCAGGAAAAAAATGAACAATAACAACAAGACATAAGGAGATTATAAAAGTTATTCAATGTGAGTGAAGTAGCAGCATAAGAATCCATGGAACACAATGAGCCACTTTCACCCAAAAAAAAAGCAAACACACATCCTTTTATGCAAAGGAATTAACAAAATTAGATTAGTTACATGGCAAGTCAAGCAAAGGACCGTGGAACGCCATTGCGATTGGCAAGTCAAGCATGCTTACAAGCAACTGGTTCAAAATCACTTTGTGCCTGTGAAAGCTTTTGAAGGCACTGTTGTAGGCCATAAATGAGCCCTTCCCCAAGCAGAAGGTAACTAAATTACCATATATTTAGGAATTTAATACTAGAATACATCATTTGCATGAAATAACTATCCAACTTTACCTCCAGCCTACTATTGTGCCAGAAAAGATTGGATCCAGTGAGTAGAGAAAAAAGTAATGTTGTAAATAAACAGGGTCAAGTTTGATGAACAATGTTCATACCATCTATAGGATTCTTTGGAGATCACCCTTCATCAACGTTGATAGAGCAAATAAAGAGAAGTACACAATATATAGATGACAGTTAAATATTACCATGAAATTCATTGAGATTTACTTTCTCACGTCTCTTTCACCATATAAAAGCATGAGTAATGTGATTCAAAAAACTTCCATAACATAAGGCAGGTTATTTGTAGTGTTGCAGGGAAATGGATACGAGAATCAGATTTAAATGCATATCCAAGTGTCTAAGTTAGGAAGGGGGGGAAAAAAGGCAATATGGGACACATGAGATAAGTTACCAATTTAACTGGATTATATATTTATACCCTTAGATATTGTTTGTTTAAACATTACAAATAAACATTAAAAAGTTTTGTTTGTTAGGATTTTTAATATACATGTTCTTATTCAAACTAACTTAAGGATATAAGAAAAATAAAATTTTGCAAAGTTATTCAATATCTATATCTTGGCACTCGCTAAAAAGAATAAATACTTACTTCTAACATGAAAAGGGGCAATCTCATTGTTGAAAGAGTTCAACTCTCCACAAATCTCTAAAAGTGGCAACCATTGAACTTCGTAAGTATCCAAGTATCTAATATCTAGCTGACTCAGCTATGTATCCAACACAGATTTTTGGGACCAAATGCAAGTTTCAAGTAACAAAGGTTATTTGCGTATTTCCAACCATGTATAATATCAAAAAACAAAAAGCATCATTTGAATAAGGTGTTCCTAAGAATTGGAAGGAAAAAAAAATCCACTAAACCTTGTAGGACCACAAAAGGCACATCATTCCATTGTTGTGGAATTGGACCTATCTGATAAATACCTCGATTGTTCAAATACTGAAAGGAAAAAGGTCTGAAGAAGATTGAAATTCTTTGTCCATTTAAAATTGATAACTAATGTCAATAACTGCAACACTTGTAGATCTACTGCATCTAAGGGCAAACTTTTTGTTCTGATTGCAACAACATTTATTTGAACACATTAAGCATGGCTAACTTGTTACAGTAAAATACAAGATATGTTCTTTAGGCATATAAAGGAGTGCATGAAGGCACTCTATCTATCACTAAGCGTTGTTTCGGAGCATTTTCCTATATAACACAAGCACAAGCATACAAAACATTGATGAGAACAGAAGAAATAGGTTGAGAAAATATGATTACCTGTGCCATCCGCACTCTAAGATTCTAAACAGCAGTATCTCCATGGGGGTGATACTTACCTAAGACCTGCAGGGGACACAAATTCTAAATAGGAATTACTTAATAATAAACAAGAAGAAAGCCCAATGAAAACCATTGTACAATATAGAGGAAAATCATGGATAACTAAAATAATTAAAAAGATTGCAAGTTCTACAAAGTCTGGAAAAGTATGAAGCTATGGATCTTACCTCACCACAACCCTTGCCATTTCTGAAAGGCTTACGAGATGAAAGGCCCAGCTCATGCATCGCAAACCTGTAATTGAATTTAAAAGATATAACCACATGCACTTTTATCAATCATATCAAAGAGATATGAAGAACATTTGTAAACATTGCTTCATGAAAGTAAAGAAAACAAAAGCTCAAGGAAAAGATCGACTGAAATTATTATGTGAAATTTATCAAAATTCAGCAAGGGACATAGTATAGTTTGCTTGCAGATTAGTACCAGCATCAATCGGCTACTAGATGAATTAGGTGGAAGTAGAAATGAAAACAACCCTCCAATGTTTGTATATTCTCAACATGTGTTAGGAACTGCTTAGTCTATAACTTCAGTACATAAAGGCACAATGACATTATATTTTATGTGATATGTAACAGTAAACAGCTATATACAACTGCAGCATCTCATAAAAGGTACAAGGTAAGAGAATAATTAAAGTAAATTTTTATACGCCGCACATCAAGCTGTGTTTTATTCCATCTGTACAGCACTTTATGAGCAATTTTAATATTTTTACCTTATTCTATCACTGAATAAATTGTAGATATTGAAATTCTCGATGTAAAATATTTACATCATCGTGTATTTCAGACGAACCATCAAACAGAACGCAATATAAATCTCATCCCTCACACTCCATTATAGGTCAGCATGCAATATTTTCAGCGAGAAACATGGAATCGCAGATCAAAATTAGTCTTGTTGAAAGTTTTCTTGAATGGCCAAAGAAGAGAATCAAATTAAACGGCAGAAAAAAAAATAAACTTTACAAAAGATAATACCCAAGAAACTAGAAAACCAACAATAAAACCGAATTGCTACACTTACAGTATCTCCGGTGCACGGGCTTCAACCCATCCCTAACATCGGCAAGGCGCGGCCGAGCACCTGACATGGCATAGGCCATGTAGGCCTCGGTCGCTTCCTTGTGGAGCTCCGCGGGGACGATCCTCCATCTCCTGCGCTGCTCTTCTCCTTCACCATCAAGCCCCCATTGCTCCCTTCCTCTCGCTTCTCCTCCTTCGTCCTCGACCTCGTTGCCTCCATCCCTCTGCTTCAATCTCACGACCCGGACGGAGCGCCCGGGGGCGGTCGAGAGGAACCGGAGCTCGGAGAAGCCGCGACGGGAGAAGGAGATAGAGGACGAGAGGGAGGGAAAGGGCAGGCGGTAGCGAGCCAGAGAGGAGGAGGTGAGGCGGAGCACTGTGGAGAGAACCATTCTCGGGTGGGACGGAAACCCTACTTTCCTTTTTTTTTCTCAGAAGCCGTCCGCCATTGGAGAGGGTTTTGAGAGGGTTCTTGGAACGCAGGAGAGGGAAAAGTTGGGGAGGAAGACGGCCAGCTACTAACGAGCCGTGTTACCGTGCATTTTCTCGAAACCCTGTCTGAGGAAAAAAAAAAAAAAATGAAATACCGAAAGGGCCCTGCACTCGATCCTAAATTCATTTGACAGCTGATAATGAATTACAAGTAATTTTAAAAGACCATCGTATTATTATATATTTATATATTTTTTTATAACAACCAAGATTACATAGATGGTGTCCTAATAGATAATCGATATTATTTTAAAAAATATGATAATCCAGGATTACCGCTTTCTAAATATTTTTAATAATATTATCCTTTCCATCCTCTTTTCCTTTCCTATTGTCTCAGGGTGATCCTTTATAATCCATCAATGGTCCTCTATCACCGCCATCCCCTTTTTTCCCTTGCTACATGTCCTGGTGATCCTCCCCCACCATCACCTTCTCCTATCCTAGCCCTCCTCCCTTCACCTCTAGGCCCTCAACCACCTCCACCCCAATCAAATAGGGGGTCCTTCAGGCTAGGTGCCTTGTGCTCCTCCCCCACCTCCTTAGCAGCCACCTTCGATGGGCACAGCAGCATCAAGGGCCCCTTCCAAGACAAGGGAGTGGGGGTGGAGGGAATCGAAGAGGAAGAAGGAACCAAAAAAAATTATTTTTTAATAAATAAAATAAAATATACAAATTATATTTTTATCAATACAATATATATTTAATTTAAAAACATATTTTGAAATTTTGATTATATTATATAACATTACTCGTATATGCCAAATATATCAATCCACGTTACTGATAATTTACATTACTGATAATCCATATTACCTTTCAAGATTGCCTAGTAATGCACTAAATGCAATCCTAGAATTTTTGGGTGCGCACCAGGTTTTACGTCGGATTGCTTTTGTTTGCTTATGTGCAATGCACACATGTGGGCTATCATTCGAAAATTTTTGCACTGAAAAAACAACCGAAACTAGATAAGTATTGAAAAAAATCACCAAACTAGCATAATAAAGTATGTTGATTCCCATTCTTTAATCAAACATTATCTGGCAATCCTCTTCATGGCAAATCAAAAAAACAGGGCATTCAATTTTATATTTTGATAAACTCCAAGCAATACAAAGGATGAAAATCAAATTCCTTATCCCATATTAGTTAGATGACATGATCAAGTTAGTACTTTCTTCCACTTCTATCTATTATATAGATATTATTTATCTTCAAAAAACTATACAACCAAATTCTTTATATTACTGGAAATTCTAGTATGTTATTGCGATATTGATGGAGACCTGTTGATGTGGTTGGAGTTGGCTACTATGTTAGATGACTCCAAATTTCCTTCATGGCCATGTGGGTGTACTAAACCTGCAAAAAACAATCAAGATAAGGAAGTCTGGCCACATTGGGGGTTCTCGGTGGTGAACCCTCCGATGCCTAAATCAGTCTTCTATAATGACAAAATAGAAGAGAGGGATCTGTAGCTTCTAGGTAAATGAAATGACAGTAGATCATGGCATGGAAATGGAGTGGAAACGAGCAAGGTAGTAATAGTGGAGAATGGATGTGGCAGAGTAAATGTGGGATGGAGAGAATGCAGGCGAAGCTTTAGAAAGGAGGTGAGGTTCAAAAGTATGAGAATGAGGCTTCAGGGAGAGCTCGTGTAGCTCACAAGAGTGCAGGAGAAGCTATGTGCATTCCCACTTAAGCCTCTCTTGGTTTCTCCTTCCTACTAATGGATGTGGCAGAGTAAATGCATAGATGGAAAGAATGCAAGCAAAGCTTTAGAAAGGAGGTGAGGTTCAAGAGTATGAGGACGAGGCTTCAGAGAGAGCTCGTGAAGCTCACAAGAGTGCAGGAGAAGCTCTGTGCATTCCATAAGCCCCTCTTGGCTTTCCTTCCTACTTCATCATCGAATGCTCTTAGTAACCCGACTTTCATGAAGACTTCGACCTAGAACTTAAGAGGCTTAAAGAGAGATTTCAAGACTCTTTGAAAGCTTATTCTGGAGGCTAAGAAAACTTGCTAAAAAGTGAAAAAGAGAATTTAAGAGAACTTGCCTGGAGGGTATTAGGGAATAGTTTTATAGGCAGGTATATGGAGTACTTGTCATCTAAGGAACATTTTACAGTGCAAGGAGTGGTAGATGGCATGTCTCTACAGAGTGCATGTCCCTAGAAGAATGGTTGGTATAGCTGGGGGATGACCCAGAGCTTGTCCACATAGCAAGCATGCTTCCATAGAGCACATGCTTTATGGGACTAGTTGATGTTAGAGAGTGGTGGCGCTAGGTCACCTACTCCCTATGGAATAGAGGGAAGTGCAGGAGGGCTTCTTCCAACATGGCTTCTAATAAACACATAGCAAGATCTAAGAATACTTTCTGTGCTAAGCTAGCAAGTAACGTGGCAAGCCATGCTGGTCTCTATATAGACTTGACTATTTTAGGTGTATCAATGTACTAAAAAAAGAGCCATATATAACTTCAAGCATGGAGCTATTTCCAACTTTCTATGGAGGATGGGGGACTTGGTATTGAAGACATTACTTCTATTAAAATAAGAATTCACTCTCAAAAAGAAGAGGAATAGAATTGCAAAATTTGTCAATTCCAAACTTTCTATAGAGAATGGGGGACTTGGTATTGAAGACATGATCTATTAAAAATAAGAATTCACTCTCAAAAAGAAGAGGATATAATTGCAAAATTTATCAAAAATCTAATAGGTTCCCGATGATTACAATATATATATCAATGTATAATAATGTTGATAGTTAAGATCCTATCACCATAGAACATATGCATTTAAAAATAGAAACAAACTATAACTGATTACAACTATTTATATGATAGGAACTAAATACAAACAAACTATAACTGAACAACAATTCACGGGCATCAATCTTTTCCTTAATTTATAATACTCCTTTTCAAGTTGATAAGTGCAAATTCACTACACCTAACTTGTTGATTATTGAGAAAAAATTCTGCCACTAAGAGCTTTAATAAACATATCTGTAAGTTGGCATTTAGAAGGCATGTATGTTGTACCCAATCCCTATGCTTGATATGATCTGAATGAAGCGGCAATCGATTTCTATATATTTCGTACATCATGAAATACTGGATTAGAAGTGATATGAAGTGTAGGTTGAATGTCACAATACATCACATGGAATCCTGCAGATAGATAGGAAATGCACCCAGAAGACTACACACCACAAAGTTCACTGCAAGTGGTTGCCATAGGGCGATACTTTGCCTCTGTTATTGATCTTGACACCATACTCTGTATATTAGTGTACCATGAAATGGAGGAGACAAACCAAGATAAATAAAATATCTAGTAAGAGACTGCCTGGTCATAGAGTAACTTGCCCAATCTACATCACAAAATCTATGAATTTGAAAAACATTGATAGGTCGTAACATCAACCCTGGCCTGGTATACCTTTGAGATATCGAAGCACCCACATAGCCGCATCACATGTTTACTACAAGGTAGGTGCATAAATTGAGAAAATGTGTACAGTATTAGAAACATGACCACCTTATTTCATGCATGTAGATTTTAAAAATAATCAAAGTATGCAACAAAAATTTAAAAATATGATTAAAACACTTTTAATCTATAAGCATGGTATATCACATCTACCAAAACATGAAGCAGAATCTTTGTATGAGAGAAAAGTTTAGATCTAAAATTTAAAATAAAACTGACCTTTTTGCACCTGTTGATCTTTATTATGATCTTGCTGATGATTCATCAATATCTTCAGAGTTCCTTTGTAGAGCTACACAAGTGTCCGCCTCTACAGTTATCCATATGAAGTCCTTGATCAGATCAAGGTTTTAATCTTACCGAGATACTAACTCCCTTTGTAGAGATCACCTTTGATGATTAAAGACTATTTCCTTCTCAATAAAAGAGGGCCAGCAACTCTTGCCACATATTTATGCATGAACCCTTTTATGTAGTAAGAGAAGAAGAGAGGAAGAAGGTGATGCTTCCAACTCTAGGAAGCTGCCCAGCCCTTGAGCCTTTTTCTTCTTCACATGAAATCCTAGGAAAGAAAACCTAGGAGGAAGAAGACTATACGCCCAACCTTTGGGCTTTTCTTTATGCATGAGATGGAAAAAGAGGTGGCGCCAAGAATAAAACGGGATCATGCCAAAAATCTTCATCTCTTGGTTTTTGCAATAGGAAACTTTTTTTTATGGAAATCTTAACTTAGCACACAAGAAGAAAGAGCCCTTCTTTTATTCATGTACCACTTCACAAATAATCTTCATCCCAATCAAATTAGGGCTCATCTTCAACCACTTTAATCATATTCAAACAAGTAGTTAGGATGAGAGCTAAAGTCCCTAACTAGAAGGACTTTAGAAAGGGGGGCACCAACACCTGGCACATGAGTTTCTTGTGAAAATTTCTCACCATAAAAATAAAAAAGCCTTCTCCCTTTGAATGCCAAATCTCCTTTAGCATGGACTCCACATGGCAATGGAAAGTATGATAAAAGTCCTTATGAGGGGCGTGAGGAGAGATAATCCCAGTTAATAAGGAATTAAGTCCCAACTAATCCTATCCTAATACAAATTGAATTAGATTTGGTCCAAACCAATTAGGAACTAAAACACATGGCAATGGAAAGTATGATAAAAGTCCTTATGAGGGGCGTGAGGAGAGATAATCCCAGTCTAATAAGGAATTAAGTCCCAACTAATCCTATTCCTAATACAAATTGAATTAGATTTGGTCCAAACTAATTAGGAACTAAGTTCCAATCCCATTAAGACTAGTAAACCCAATTAGATTCAAATTAGATCAAATCCATTCAAATTAAATATGATTTAATTTGGTTAGGATCAAATTAGATTGCAATACTTGCAAGTAGGTATAGAGAGAAAACCTAAATTAACCAAGACCCAAAATTAACCAAGACTAGATCCAAAATTAACAAATTCAATATAATTTAATTTGTATCAAGCCAATTATAATTAAATGAGTAAATCACTTAATAATGATTAATTTAGTAAAATTGCTGGTTAATTCCTCTCCTAAAATTTACTGACTCTCATAAGCCTTTTCTCTTGCAACATTTGCACATAAACCCTTACTTATTTTTAGAATCACTAATTTGCAATAATTACAAATCAATCCTTCTATCAATCACATTGATAAATGGATCCTAAGGCAATTCAAGTTTGCATTTCAACCATCTAATCAATTAGAATATTTATTGTGTATGACCTGTAAGTTCTGTTATGTATGATAGTGAGATATATTTGGATCTCCATCCTAATATTATTGAAATCCTTTCAATAGATTTAAACAATCCCAACTCATATAATGAGAATTATGGACTATCAAAATAATTCTCTTAAGTCTCAATCAACCAGTGACGCCTAGCAACATATAGTGGCAGCTAGCAAAATAAAAGAGAATGAACTCTTAGGTATAGTTAATGTGTGATACAGTTCTTCTATCATGAGTCCTAACAAGATGAAAGTATGGATAACTCATCAAACCCCATCATTTGTCATTTGTAAGATCCGTTTGACTTGAGTTCATAATGTGAAACCTAATAAAAATCATTTTCCATTCACACTACCATGGCCATGATTTTCTGAACTTGATCTTACAAATCACATAGGACTAATCCTCGTCTACTAAGGTCAATAGATCTTATATAGATGATCACCTACTCCTACAGGAAACCTACTATAGCCAACCTATAATGCAAAGACCTGAATGGCTAGGAGACTAAGTGATTGTGCAGTCAAACTATAGCAACCTCACTGCGAGCAGCTAATGTATCGCAAGTCAAAGAACCACATATAACTCTAGCATCAAGAAAATCATTGACAAGTGATAGACATCTAAGTGATTTCTCATGTTGATCATGCTTAGTACCATTATTCTCTAACAACCACTTGCACTCTTGCTCAGTATCCCCATACTATAGACTTGAGATTCATCTAATCCAAAGAAAAGTAATCTATATACCAATCTAATGGATCAATCACCATCTTTATGATAATCCTTTGATCGAGAGCAATTAGGAATTAATCATTAAAGATACAAGTCTCAAATTCTCAATTCTTGAGAATATGTGTCATCATTTATAATTTCTTGGACAATTCATGGATACATACATTATATGAATAGATTTAAAAACTCTATTTTATTAGTCAAATATAAAAATATATTCTAAAAAATAATTATGTGTTAGTTAGATTGGTTTCTAGGATATGCATCTGACATACAACATAAGAAATATTTGGTCTTGTGACTGTCAAATAGATCAACCCCCCAACAAGACATCTATAACACGAAGAATCAAATAAAAGAGTACCCAAATTTGTTGTCGGATTCAAATTTTGCTCCACGGGAGTCATAGAAGGCTTGGTACCTAACTACCTATTTCAAATAAAATATCCAAAACATATTTCTTTGAGACATGAATAAGCAATCTAGGCCATGTGCCACTCTAATTCCAAGGAAATACTTTAATTTTCTAAAATCTTTGAAACAAAAGCATTCATGAAGATAGCATTTGGATGCTTAACATGATGCATCATTGCCAGCTAACAACAAATCATTAACATAAACCAGTATTGCTAGATATAAGTTACCTCACTTGAATGTAAAGAGTGATTAATTTGCATATGACTATTTGAAGCCATAAGCCTTCAAAGCAATAGACAACTTTATAAACCAATTCCTTGATGCTTGACAAAAATCATATAATTAAGGAATCTTGTAGATGATATACATGTCCAGTTGGTATTGTCATGCATAAAGGAGGTTTCATGTAAACTTCTTCATCCAAGTCTTATGTAGGAATGCATTATTGGCATCCATTTGATGCAAACTCCACCTTTTAGATATAGCAATGGTGAGGAAGCATCTCATGGTCACTAATTTTGATACCGGCACAAGTGTCTCATGGAAATCTAGCACTTTAACTTGAGTATATCCCTTTACAACGAATCTTGCTTTAAAGCATTCCACTGTGCCATATGCTTTGTATTAGATTTTATATACCCACTTGCACTCGATTGCTTTCTTGCCTAGTGGAAGTGTGGTTAGCTTCCATGTTTGATTGTCTTCCATTGCTTTGATCTCCTTCATCATAGCTTCCCTCCACCTTGGATCATGCTATGCTTCTTAAAAACTCTTCGGCTCTGTGCTGCTGCTTAAAGATTGATGCTAGAAAAGCTTGATGTGAATCATGAAAGTGATCATATGATAGATAATATGCTAATGCATATGGCTGACCAGAGGACCATTATATTTGATAGGGATGTATGATTCATGAACTATTTTTAGAAAACTCTTGGCACATGTTAGGGACCAATTTAAATTTTTCGCTACTTACCACCCTCAAACCGATGGCCAGACTAAAGTAATGAATCGAAGTCTAGGGAACCTGCTAAGATGCTTAGTCGATGAAAATATAGGAAATTAGACCTTCTGATGTCAAAAGCTGAGTTCGCTTACAATAGTTTAGTTAATAAGTCCACTGGAAAGAGTCTATTTGAAATTATCCATGGGTATAATCCAAGAAAGCCTTTAGACCTTATTCCCTTATTCATGCATGGATGCATTTATGAGTCTACAGAGTCATATGCACAGCATATTACAGAATTGTATAAAGAAATTAGTAGAAAGATTAAGGAGAGTACGAGAGGTGCATCCTTAGACATGTTACTTCGCATTATGTCTAGTTATCCCTTTCTTTTGATTCCATTTTCTTTATCGCCTTCATAACCTTTGAGATTCACCCTAACGGCTCCATGTAGCGAGATGGGTGAGATGCCCCAGAGGTAAGAGGTCTCTCCGTGAGTGTGAGTCTCAAGTCCATGAGAGTCCAAACTTATGTTTTCCATTTCATTGTTTTATTCACCACCTCCTTAGAAAAAAAAAATAAAAAAAAATTCTAGTGCTATCCTAATCTTTGGTGACTTCTCAGCTTGCTGATGGTCCTTAGTCTCATCTTGTCCCGCATCAATTTGGTATAAGAGCCAGAGGATTAGGATATGCTTCATCTTCCTGATTTGATTGGATTCGGTTCCACCAAAGTCACCACTGACCCAAACTCAACGGGGTCAGGTCTCCCCATTCCAGGGGAATGATTGGGATCCGAGAGCCATCTGATGATCCAGGAACCATCCGATGATTCAGGAGCCATCCAGTGATCATATCTGGATTGGAGCATCAGTAAGGGGGCACTACATGAAGCCAACTGTCTCCTTGAGCACCACATCATCAACTTCCTTCTTGGACGCTAACTAATTAACTACTCCTAACCCCCTAAACTACTTTGAACAACTTAAATAACTTCCCAACCACCTTGCTATGTGGAATGCCACTTCATTCTCTACTTCACCCTCCAATAAGGATGCCACATCAGCAAGGAAGCTGCATCACCCTGCCACATGTGCTAATTGATTGCAACAAACTATAGTTACAACTACTAAATCTGTTGTTTACAACCATTACCTAATCTTGTTATAACCTACCGCTTTGTTATAACCAAATTAATTACAACTAATGTTGGTCAGGTTAGCCTTATCCCTGTAACCGAATTCTATGGAGGCTTATAAATACCTCCTAAACCCTTGTAAGAAAGCACTTGAAGAATGAAATGAAAGCTTGAAGTTTTTTCTTTCCCTTGGTCGTATGCCATTATTTTCGCTCCAAGTATGGAGAGGGTGAGAAGCCCACTAATCACTCCGCAAAGAGAGCACGAGAGGTGCAAATCAATCATTCCATAAGGAGAGCATGAGAGGTGCAAATCAATCGCTCCGTAAGTAGAGCACGAGAGGTGCATCCCTGGACATTTGCTTCGCATCATGTCTAGTTATCCCATTTCCTTTGATCCATATTATTTACCGCCTTCATGACTTTTGAGATTCATCCTAACGGCTCCATGTAGCGAGATGGGTAAGATGCCCTAGAGGTGAGAGGTCTTTCCATGAGTGTGAGTCTCAAAGTCCATGAGAGTCCAAATTTATGTCTTCATCTTCATTGTTTCCTTCACCACCTTCTTAGAAAAGAAAAAAAATAAAATAAAAATCTAGTGATATCCTAATCTTTGATGACTTTTCAACTCGCCGATGATCTGTTAGGAATAAATACTGTGAAATAAAACTAGAAACAATAATATAAATTATATGCTCTGTCCTTAGATTGTTAGAAATTAACGTTGTGAAATAAAACCTAGAAACGATGAAAAAAAGGTCTATCTGTATTATCCTAAAACACTAAATGGTGCTATGTAGACAGTAATACAATGAATCATAAATTATGATTTAGGAATTCTTAGAACAGTAATATAAATACTAGAATTATAAAATTGAGTTTAGGATTTCTGACCGGAGGCGTGCAGAGGCATTGTCCTAAGGCGATTCTCGGTCCTCGTGCTGGATTCAATCCGAGAACTCTGCCCAAGATACAACGGGTATCCCTCATGTAGGCACGACGTGAAGGGACTGACAACGGCTTCGCCCAGCAGTGGAAACCAGATTAAAAATTGGAAACAGGAAACCTAGAACGCACAAGAGGTAGATCGGGGAAAAGAGCAGATCGAGGAGATAGAAAGAGAAAGTCCGTAGAGAGAGATGCTTATCTATGATCTGACTCCATCCTTTTATAGATGGAGAAATGCCGTGAGGAAGAGACACCGCTCGGTGAAGACGCGATGCGGTACAGCGGAGGATGCGACGCTCGGAGAAGACCGCTGTTCAGAAGTCGCGATGTTTTGAGAAGACGCGATGCAGTCCGAACGGAAAGAAAAAACGGGAACAGAAAAAAAAATAAAAGAAAACGGGCAAAAATAACATACCACGCCACGTGTGCGAACCAGACCGCGTGCGAACCGAACCGGGCGGGCCGGCCGCGCGCGCGCGGTGTGAGTGGCCCAAGACGATACAAGGCCAAACGGAAGAGGGATCATATTTAAGTGTCTTTGGGATGTTTCCTTTTCCCATGTGGGACTAAAGGAATGGCTTGGAGGGAATTTTGGGTTTTCCCTCCAAACCTCTAACAATCCCCTCAAAACTCAAAATTCATTATTAAAATAATCAAGTAGAACATAATAGAAAAATATTTACTGCTGGGTACATATACTGTGTAATTGATGAAGTGCCTTAAAGTTCACTTCACTTAGCATTGATAGTATTGATTTGAAGGGAGCGAAGTGAACCAGGTCTTGAACTACGTTCCGTTAGATCAAATTTCTACTATAATACTCACAGTATAGAAGCTCATGTCGTGGGTTTGCACATAATGGCCGTGTGCAAGCATCTTGATTGTTTCATGAGAATTTCTAGAGATTGCCTATGTCTCTAGCCGCGGCCGTATACGGATATTATCATATAGGTGAGTCCCTCCAAGGATGTGTGTAGTGTCACATCTCGAGGAATACCTCTCGGGACTTATTCAGAGATAACTCTTCCTAACACTACATAGGAGCACTAATCATCATAGGGACGGGCTAGAGTCAGAGACCTACTAAATAAACTACATGTGCTCCCTGATCAACCAATCAGTTTGTTTTACCACATTGAACCTCCTTCAAGGGATCTCCTATCACAGAGGTTGGGTCCCCGCTGCTGGAAGATCCTTTATTGGCTAAGCCCCATCCCCCTCGATGACATCAGGACCTTAGTCCTATTTAAGCCTTTTGTAAGACAGTCAGCAAGGTTATTATCTGTAGCTACATGACTTATGGAAACAATTTGAAGTTTTGCTTTTCTTTAACAGACTTTTGTCTTAATTTGATGTGTCTGCTTACTTTAGTATTTATAACTTCTTTTTGCAAAATTCTATAGCAGCTCTAGAGTCACAATGTATTGAAATTGGAAGTATAGGAGAAGATATAGAAACCTCAGTAAGAAAGAAGATCTTTTAACCATTCTGCTTCAGTACAGGCAGAGTCAAGAGCAATAAGCTCGGCTTCCATGGTGCTCCTAGCTAAAATAGTTTGTTTAGTTGATTGCCATGATATGGCACTACCTCCTAACAGAAAATATAACTAGATGTAGATTTGACATCTAAGGTGTCAGAAATCCAATTTGCATCACAATAACCTTCAAGAACATTTGGATAACCTGTAAAGCATAGAGAATACTCAGTAGTTACCTTTAAGGTATCTGAACACTCTTTCTAATGCATTCCAATGAATTGAACTAGGGTTAGATGTATATCTACTAAGTCTAGAAATAGTGAAAGCAATATCAAGCCTAGTCGGTTGGATAAATACATTAGAGATCCAATAATTTGTGCATATTTTTCTTGATTTATAGGTATTCCAGTATTCTTTGTAAGATGAGTAGATGGATCAAAAGGTGTAGAAACAGTTGAATAATTAGAATATCCAAATTGGTATATAAGTTTGTTAGTATAATGAGATTGAGATAAACTAATCGATTCGACAGTTCGAATGATTTTCATTCTAAGGATTAAGTCAGCATTATCTAAATCTTTCATATTGAAATGATAAGACAGAAAATTCTTGATATCATTAACCAGATTCAAATCTGGTGCAAGAATTAAAATGTCATCAACATAGAGACATAGAAAGATGAATTGATCACTAACTAGTTTTTGATAAAGACAATTATCAGATTCATAATATGAAATCCGTAGGATAAGATCACTTGGTCAAATTTTTCATGCTATTGCTTAGGTGCTTGCTTCAATCCATAAAGAAATTTTACAAGCCTGCAAACTTTATTTTCTTGTCCTGGCACAGAAAATCCTTCAGGTTGATGCATGTAGATTTCTTCATCTAGATCACCATGCAAAATGCAGTCTTAAATCCATTTGATGAACATAAAGTTTATAGATGGAAGCTAAAGCTAGAATGACTTTAATAGTGGAGATATGAGCAACAGGAGAATATGTATCAAAGAAATCTATACCTCCTTTTGACCAAATCCCTGAACAACAAGTCTAGCTTATATTTTCTATTGTTCCATCAGTTCTCATTTTCTTCTTGAAAATCCATTTACATCCTAAAGGTTTGTTTTGCAGGAGGTAGATTAGCAAGAATCCATGTATTATTTTCGATAATAGATTCAAATTCACTATTGATTGTCTCTTTCCAAAAGGTGCGTCAGGAGAAGACAAAGCTTCTAAATAAGTAGAAGGTGTATCTTCAATTAAATATGTGAAAAAACCTTCACAAAATTCTTTTCTGTTCTAATTCTTTTACTCCGTCTGGGTTCAGGTTCAGATTCGGGTTCATGAGTTAAATCTGCAACTGAGGATGCAGAAGATGGAATATTATTCGTTGGATTAGACACTCTATTTTTCATAGGAAAAATATTTTCAAAGAAAGTTGCATCTCTGGATTCAATTATTATATTATTTGATATTGATGATATTTCCGAGTTAATAACAAGGAATCTATAGGTATTACTATCCAACGAATAACCAATAAATATGGCATCTACGGTCTTAGGACCTATTTTTAATCTTTTGGATTCAAGAATACTAACTTTAGCTAAGCAACCCCAAACTCTAAGGTAACTAAGTCTAGATTTGTGACCCTTCCAAATTTCATAAGGAGTTTTATCTTTATCTTTTGCAGGTATTCTATTGAGGATGTAATTAGCAGAGAGAAGAGCTTCTCCCCATAATTTTTTTGGAAACACCTGAACTAATGATCATTGCATTTATCATATCTAGTAATGTTCGGTTCTTTCTTTCTGCTACACCATTAGATTGGGGTGAATAGGGAGTAGTGACTTCATGAATTATTCCATTTTCTTCACAGAAAAGGTTTATTCATTTGAAGTGTACTCGTCTCCTCGATCTGATCTAAGGATTTTAATCCTTTTTCTAACTGATTCTCAGCTTCTGCTTATAAATTTAAATTTATTAAGAACTCATCCTAGTTTTTAGAAGATAAGTGTAACAGTACTTAGAAAAGTCATCTATGAAAGTGACAAAATAACGACTACCTCCACGTGTTAGAGTTCTATTAGAATCACAAACATCACTATGTATTAGTTCTAAGATTTGGGAATATCTAAATTCTATAGGTTTGAATGGTTTTCTAGGTTGTTTTGATTGTACACAGATTTCACATTTAGATTTATGATCTATATTTAATTTAGGAATTAATAGAAGATCATACATTTCTTGATTGATCGACGATTGACATGACCCAATCTGCCATGCCAAATTTCACAAGCCTCAAAATTTAACACAGTGGAGTTAGAAGAAGAACCAGAGATTTTATTGATATTAACAGGTGCTATTACACTTAATTTGAATAATCCTTCAGATACAAAGCCCTTGCCAATAAACATATCTCCTCTGGAGATACAACTTTATTTGATTCTAATACAACTTTAAGTCCTATCTGGACAAGCAAAGAACCCACTAATTAGGTTTTTTCTAATTGCTGGAACATGCTGTACATCACGAAGAATCAAAGATTTTCCTGAGATAAATTTTAGATTGATGTGACCTGATCCTAGTACTTGAACAGCTGTTCCATCATCCATGTTACACTTCTTTCACTTGATCCCTGATAGGATGAAAACCAAATTTTATCAGTGCAAACATGGATATTAGCACCAGTATCTAACCCCATTCATAATCAAAATAGGTTAGATTTATTGAAGGGGTGAAGGAGACTGACCTAAAAGAAGATGATTCTCCTTCAATCATATTAACTGAGATTTGAATTGATTCTGGTTCTTAGTATCATTCTTCTTCTTATGGACAACCTTTTGCTTCTTCCGGTAGAAACATTGGGAGCAATATGATTGTCCTTGCACAGACAAAGCAGAATCTTCCATCACCTTGATCCTTGGATTTTATGTTATTCTGCCTATGGATATTGTTTTGATGGAAATGTTTTCCTTTTCCTTTAAAATTTTCCCCTTAGGTTTATAATTAGGATTGTAATCTCTAGAGTTCTGACCTTTAGTATTTTGATTTGACTTTCGGTAAGATTGATTGGCCTTGAGTTGATTTTCTTGAATCTCTCTAAGTCTATATTGATCTTCGATCCTGATGGATTGAAGAAGAGACCTAAAGGTCAGGGAGGTTTGAGTCTTTTAAGATTTTTGGCAAATTGATTCCACGATGGAGGAAGTTTATCTATTAAACTTGAAACTTGATAAGTTTCATCAAGGATAGACCCTCCTCTAAGAATTTCTTGAACAAGATTTTGGAAATGATGGATCTGGCCATTGATTGGTTGGTTATCTACCATTCTAAGTTATGAAAGTCAGAAACGGTAAATCATAGCCCCCTCCGATGCTCTGATATAGGTATCTTCTAGAGCACACCATAGTTCTTTAGAAGTTTGACATTTCCTATAGGTTGCATACAGGTGTCTGAAAGACAACTCAATATTCTAAACCTACAGTGATATATCTACTTCTTCGGGAGACTTAGAAGTTGCATTAGAACCTTGGGAATTGGTTTCAAATGGAAGAATTTATCTAGGGCAGAAATTAGACCTAATGAAATTAACCAGGCCTCCATTTGTTCTTGCCATCTAAGAAAACCCTTCCCATCAAATCTATCAGGTTTAAGGCTAGAAGAATCCACAGAACCCATACCAAGGTAATTTAAGAACTAGAGCTGCAGAATGAAAAAGAATTCGTTTTAGAATTTTAATAACCAATATCAGAACATATGTATTTAATTAAAAAATTTTTTTTTCTTCTATTTTATTTCATAAAATCGTCTTAGATTGTTAGGAATAAATACTGTGAAATAAAACTAGAAAGAATAAATATAAATTATATGCTCTGTCCTTAGATTGTTAGAAATTAACGTTGTGAAATAACCTAGAGAAACAATGAAAAAAAGGTCTATCTGTATTATCCTAAAACACTAAATGGTGCTATGTAGAACAGTAATACAATGAATCATAAAATTATGATTTAGGAATTCTTAGAACAGTAATATAAATACTAGAATCATAAAATTGAGTTTTAGGATTTCTGATCGGAGGCGTGCAGAGGCACTGTCCTAAGGCGATTCTCGGCCCTCGTGCATGATTCAATCCGAGAACTCTGCCCCAAGTACAACCGGGTATCCCTCCTGCAGGCACGACTGTGAAGGGACTGACAACGGCTTCGTCCAGCAGTGAAACCAGATTAAAAATTGGAAACAGGAAAACCTAGAACGCAAGAGAGTTCTAGATCAGGAAAAGAGCAGACGAGAGAGATAGAAAGAGAAAGTCCGTAGAGAGAGATGCTTATCTGTGATCTGACTCCATCCTTTATAGATGGAGAAACGCCGTGAGGAAGAGACACCGCTCGGTGAAGACGCGAGGTGGTATAGCGAAGGACGCGACGCTCGGAGAAGACCGCTGTTCAGAAGTCGCGACGTTGGAGAAGACGCGATGCAGTCCGAACGGAAAGAAAAACGGGAACGAAAAAAATAAAGAAAACCGGGCAAAATAACACACCACGCCGCGCTTGCGAACCGGACCACGTGCGAACCAAACCAGACCGGGCTGCGCATGCCGCGTGTGAGTGGCCCAAGACGGTACAAGGCCAAATGGAAGAGGGATCATATTTAAGTATCTTTGGGATGTTCTCCTTTTTCCATGTGGGACTAAAGAAATGACTTGGAGAGAATTTTGGGTTTTCCTCCAAACCTCTAACAGATCCTTCATCTCATTGTCATGCACCAGAGACAATGGGCATGCAAGGGGTTTTTGAGTGCATGATTGAGGAGTGGCACAGTCTTTTAAGTAGGCTAGTAGTTGGTGAGTTCATTGTAGTCTTCCTTCTTGCGCTGGTGGAGTTGAAGCTGTGAAGCTCAGTTTCCGAGCAAAGACACAACATCTATTGCTACTAATTATATATCATTTTCTTCAGTCTTACCAATTGCTCTGCTTCAGCATTTACATCATAAGTCTGGACAAAATAGTACTGGTAGATGCACTTGCTGTAGCACTTTTACATTAGTGTGTTGAGTAAAAACTCCTCCTGACTACTTGTACTTTGCTCATGCAAAATATAGATAGTATGTGTGCAGGAATGGTTTCCAATTGCTTATAAGGAAATGGCCTTCATAGAAAATCACATCCCTTGATATTAGAGTTTTATTTTTTTCTAAGGCATAAACTTTCCATCTCTTTTGATTGAATCGACGGCCCACAAATAACGTTTTCAAGCTCTTGAATCAAATTTATCATTAGTATGAGTGAACATTGCATAAACTTCCAAAAACTCATATACGATCATAAGATAGGCATTTACCATATAATTTTCATATAGTTTTGCCAATTTAACAATGCCACCAGCATGTAGTTGATGAGATATGTAGATGTAATAATGCATTCACTCCAAAAATTTAAAGGTAAATTTGCATCAAAACGAAGAGCTCGAGCTATATTCTTAATATGCCTATGTTTACGCTTCACTCTGCCATTCTGTTATGGGGTATAAACACAAGATGTTTGATGTTGAATTCCATGAGATGTCAGATATTTTTGTAAGGAATGTAACATGAACTCTCCACCATTATCACTTCTAACAATCTGTACTAGAATTAAACTATGATTTTGCCATAGAAATGAAAGCAATGAGATACCCAAAAATTTTACTCTTATTGTTCAATAAGTAAACCCAAGTACTTCTAGAATAATCATCCATAATAGTAAGAAAATAATGACACCTAATAGTGAAGGAGTTCGATAAGGCCCCCAAACATCATAGTGAGTCAAAGAAAATATGACGTTTAGCAATAAATGAATTATTGCAAAAGGAATTCTAGTCTACTTGCTCGATGACAACTATTGTAAGGAACATCTTATTAACCAAATCTACTAACAGAGAAGTAACAGAACTCAACTTTGTGGTGATGGATGTCCTAATCTCTTGTGCCACAACCAATTGTGTCACTTAGATCTACATTTTTAGTATGAAGAATCTATGCCACACTCCTGAAGACATATACTCCATTGCAAGCCTCACTCGCTCTAATCATGCTCCTTGAGGTGTGTGATAAGTATATTAAAAATATTTATAAAAGCATTGATTATAATTAATTTATCTTATTCTATAAAAATGATAATTTTATTTATCTTTTGCAGGAAAAGATACCCGTCAATATAAATAACCTAATTCACAAGATAAAAAGAGGAAAATAAGTGAATCATACCTAAATCAAAACATAAGTAGAGACCCAAAATCAAAAATCAATTTCAATCCAAAATTTGGGCCAAACCAAGTGAACTGGACCCAGAAAGTAACCAAACTTGGCCAAAAACACTTCCAAACTAGCCAGTCTACTATGGACCGGTCGCTCAGTCTATAGGTTATCTAGCATGGACCTAGAGGCACAACCAGGAAAAAACAGCCATCGCCGCTTCCCTACTGCCATCGCCATCTCCCATGCCGCTGTTAACTAGAGAGGGGCACGAATACGATGATGAAACCACCCTCCCTATCATTCATCGCCAGAGCTACCTTCCCATGGATTGTCACCATCTCCATGACACCACCGCCCTTCACCGCTACTAGAGGCAGGTGTTTGGTTATGCTAGTTCATTGATGGATGACTGGGAGCAAGTTTTGGACTTGATCCAACAGCCCGAGAAGAATGACCGAAGGAAGAAGCCTAGGAAGGATATTCAAGCGATTAAAGGATGTGAGCGACCCTAGGACTAATTCAATGAAACAATTCATTCTGACTAGAATTAAGACATGATCATGCATGATTCGGGATGTTGATCAAGATTTGACAGCCTTAAAGCTTTAAACATTAAACAGTAATTGGAATGGGATTTCTAATAGGATTTGACTCAAATTCGAGCCATATTCAATTAGAGACTTCCTTCTCTCCCTCAATTTCCTATTAATCAACTCCCATCCATCCATTATTATTTAGTAAAAAATCCTAGCTACTCCTATGATCTCTTTCTTTAGTCCCATACCAGAAAATATGAAAACATCTCTCTATTTAAACCTATAAAAAGGCTTCCATATATCCACCTGGGGAAGGAACTCCTAGAATCCCTTTAGAGGCTTGCATAGAGGGAGAGGAAGGAAGGTCATGCACACCAAGGAGCTTCATCTTCGGGACTATATAGGTTTTTAGTATTTATATTTATATTTTTTATATAATTAAAACTTGATTGTAATAATTTACTTTCATGAATAAAATTATTTTTCATTACTTTAAGTTTTGTTCTTCATGTTTATACTATAATTAGATTTTTGAATAGCCTATGACTACATAGAGCAAGTCATGATCCAACGATGCTGATGTGGTAGGATCGCTGACGTGGAATACCTGTCAGTTACCATGTCAGATGTATGCCGCCATGGTGGACACCGCCTCCTGGGCGGGCTCATCGCCGGGCTGAGCTCCCTCGGGTAGCCGGGAATGCCCGCCAAGATTGGGTACCGCCCTCCGCAGGTCGGATCCCGGGAGATCGGGCCGCCCAGGCCTGGGACGGGCGATCTCCCAGGTGACCCCCCTCGAAGTCGAGCTCCATGGTCCGGGGTCGAACTCAGCCCTCCGACACGTGAGGCGCCTCCGAGATCGAGCCCTCCAACCTGGGATCGTGTGCCGTCCATTCGACAGGTCATGTCAGGCCGCCCGACGTCGAGTCCCATGGACCGAGGTCGAGCCCGGCGAAGCCAAGTCCCGCAGTCCAGCTTGGGCAATCACCTCGGCTAGGGTGCCAACCACCAAGGAAGCAGCATCTCTTCTCCGAGAACGAAACATGCCTCCGAGGACCGCGAGGCCGTGCCCCCCATACCGCAATAACTCTCCGCCACTGCCATTTGCGCTGGAAGAGAAGAACGCTCCTAACCAAGGTGCCATGCCCTCCACCAACCGTCCGTGCGGCCAGAAGAGAGGGGCCAGTCAGAAGGCACAAATCCCGGGGCGGTGGCCCCCGATCGAGGCACTGCCAAGTTTCAAGAATGGGCGATCGAAGAGAATGTCCGAATGCACGGAGGCTTCCCCCACCGAATGTCAGAAGAGACATCCCGTCCATGGCACGGTACCCCGCCGCACGCTCCAGCAGGGGGGGAGTGTGCCGAAGCAGGTTCAATTAAAAAGAAACCACTGAGGGTAAGCTAAAGGACACAAGATTATTCACACATAACGAGAGGAGAGGGGAGGCGCACAGGAGGACTGCTCCACCTCGGCTACAAACTCTCCCCAACTCGCCCTCACCTCCACTCACACCGCACTCATTCCTCCTGGCATGGAGTCCATCAAGAGGGGCTCGATCGGGAGGACCTGTTCCCCTGGATCGTCACTGACTGACCATCGGAGCGCCCCCATCGGAATCCCCGGTCCGGATCTCTAACGTTGTTTCTTGCAGGTCTCGAAGAACGAGGAGCTCCGGAAGAGGTAGGCGGTCCAACACCCCTGGAAGCTACGGGCCACGATGATCTTGGCGGCTACAGATTGGCATGCCAGGAAGGGGGAATATGACCCAAAGGACTAACCGTCAGAAGGATCCCCTTGCTTCGAAGGGTCGACCCCGCGTGAACAAGCCTAACCAGAGAATGGTAACTACGCGAGCAAGGGAAGCCTCCACTAGTCGCGCGAGGGATCCCCCTTTGAGGGGACCC
Organism: Areca catechu; assembly: GCA_021397845.1. Classification (NCBI taxonomy): domain Eukaryota; kingdom Viridiplantae; phylum Streptophyta; class Magnoliopsida; order Arecales; family Arecaceae; genus Areca; species Areca catechu. The sequence goes on from CM038050.1 coordinate 170,890,779, forward strand.
GCATGATCGGAAGTGGCGCGCCCACTCCAATCCAACAACCCCGGTGGAAGCCCAGCTGGCCGTGCTTGCCCAGCAAATGCAAGTTCTCACTACGGTAGTGCGCCAGCTCCAGCACCAGCAACAGTCCTGGCTACCATCAACAATTGAGGACTCTCGCGGCATACGCCACAGTGCCCCACGACAGTCTGCGCTCCTTCCAAGGAAGGCCATCGCAGCCACGGGCTGCCACTGATGCACCAGGGTAGCTATCAAATTCCGGCGAAGAGACAACAAGTTGGGTCTACCGACCGGGAGAGCCGCTCATCGAACCTTGAGCGGGGGCATCTATACCTCGCCAAGGCGGGAAAAGCAAGACCCCCGTCGCGGACATCGCACACTCGTGTCACACCCTCCGTCTCCTTCGGTGGAGAGGGTTTTAATGATGAAGCTGTCAGGCACAGGCAGAGAGGCGCCTGGAGGAGCACAAGCGCAAGTTGGCGAAAATTCTCCGCCGGTTTGCCAACATGCAGAGCCCCGCTGGCGAGTCGGCGGGGGCTATGACTCCCACCCCCATTTTCTCGAGAAGTCCAAGAGGACCAATTCCAGACCGGTTCCGCATGCCGCAGGTGGACCCCTATGACGGGACCACCGATCCCCTGGATCACCTCGAGAGCTACAAGCCCTAATGAGAGTCCAGGGGACAACCGACGCCCTCCTTTGCATTGCGTTCCCTGCTACTCTCCGGAAGGCAACTCGAGTGTGGTTTCACCCGCCTCGAGCCAGAGAGTATCGAAAGCTTTGCTCAGCTGGAGCAAAAGTTCGTGGCCCACTTCAATGCCTGCAAAAAGTACCCAGAGAGGCAGATAGCCTTTTCTTTATCATGTAGCAAGACCGCGAGCCCCTGCGGACTACATGGCCGCTTCAAGATCGCCACACTGGAGATTTATAGCCTTGATGAGCTAGTCGCCATACTGGCACTGAAGAGAGGGTCAGAAACCTCCCGCCTGACCTACTTCTTGATTAAAAGCCCTCCAAGACTACACCAAGCTCCTTTTCCGAGCTCAGAAGTACATCAATACCGAGGAGGCGGATCGTACGAGACGGGAGCTCAACAGGTGGCCACCGAAGAAGCCGGACCTCGCCGAGATGTCCGGGGGTGCGGAAACTAGCACCTCCAGCTCAGAACTTCCGGTAGGGGCCGAGACCAAGGAGCGCCCCATCCCTAAAGAGAGCTACCACATCTCTCCTCGCCCCTAGGGTGAAGATCCTCATAGAGATTGAGGGCGAGCCCTACCTGAAGCGCCCACCTCCAATGAGGCATTCCACTAGCCGTGACAGATCTAAATATTGCCGCTATCATCGCGACCATGGCCACGACATGAGGAATGCCACAACCTCAGAAGGAAATTGAGGAACTCATCAAGAGGGGCTACCTCGAAAGGTTCGTGGGGGGCAGATCCCAGGCGGAACCTTAGGCGCTCGTCACTCTCCCACCAATGCCGGTAGTCGACAACCGACCCACCGAGAAGCCGGTGGGGATGATTGCTGGGGAGCCGAGCGCGCACCCAAGAAGGCCCGGGGGGCGGACTGTTTTGAAAATGTACTCCCATTAATGAGGGAGGGGAAGATGGGGAAAAAAATATAAATAACGATGCCATAATTGTTAAGATGACGATCGCGAAGCATCCGTAAAATGCATCATGTTGATAGTGGGAGTTCTACCGATGTGCTTTTTATGATGCCTTTTTCAGGATGAATCTTTCCCCTACTCAAACCAACCTATCTACACACCTCTTGTCAGTTCACGGGCGATTCTATAAGAATCGAGGGGAGATCACTCTCCCCGTACTCTGAACCCCACCTCGGCAAAGCACCGTGATGATAACTTTCTCAGTGTCAAACTCCCCTCAGCCTACAACGTCATCCTCGGGCAGCCTGGACTTAACCTGCTCGACGCTGTCATCTCCATTAGGAGGCTCTTGTACAGTTCCCAACTCCCTATGGTGTCGGGGAGATGAGAGGGTGACCTAACCAGTGCAGCACTGTTTCCAAACCGTCCCGGGGGCCAGGGTCCCCGTAGACGACCCCAGGACGGATGAACTCGACCAAAGGGCTCAGGATCCCAGGGGTGGTCCGGTCGAATGCCTGCTGTCTTACCCCCTCGGGGCTGACTAGGTAAAGACGACGCAGATCGGGGCCAGTTGCCCGACGAGGAGAAGGGCCCACCTGCTAGAATTCCTACGGACGAACGCGGACGTGTTTGCTTGGATGGCAGCAGATATGCCGGGCATCCTCCCTGACATCATCACCCACAAACTGAGCATCGATCCGAAGTGTACCGGCCAGTTCGACAGAAAAGGAGGAGTTTCACCCCAGAGAGGGCAGGCGGCCATCAACGAGGAGGTAGATAAGCTCCTCGCCACCGGTTTCATTCATGAGGTACAGTATCGAGCTGGCTGACAAACATGGTGATGGTCAAGAAAAGCACCGCAAGTGGAGGATCTATGTTGACTACACCGACCTCAACAGGGCGTGTCCGAAGGATAGCTTTCCCTGCCGAAAATTGACCAGCTAGTGGATGCCATCTCAGGGCACCGCCTGCTCTCATCAGGATGCATTTTCTGGATACAACAAAATACGGATGCACTCGGAGGGTGAGGAACACACCGCCTCATCACCGACCAAGGAACATACTGCTACAAAATGATGCCCTTCGTCTAAATAATGCTGGGGCCACATACCAGCATCTGGTCAACAGGGTCTTTAAGATCAAACTGGCAGAAACATGCAGGTTGTAGGTGGACAACATGCTAGTCATGAGCAAGCCAGGCTTTAACCATGTGCTGACCTTGCTAAAGTATTCCGTAACTCCGAAAGCACCAATAAGGCTTAACCGACGAAGTGTGCCTTTGGGGTGGCGGCCGGAAGGTTCCTCGACTTTATGGTCACTAAGAGAGGCATCGAAGCTAACCCGGAGAAGGTATAGGCGATCATCGACATGGAGCACCCTACATCTAAAGAAGCAGGTCCAGTGCCTGACGGGATGGATTGCAGCCTTGAGCCAATTCATCTCGAGATCGGCCGATCGCTGTCTCCCCTTCTTCAAGGCGCTGCGCAAGATGTACGACTTCAACTGGACGGAGGAGTGCAAGACAGCCTTCGAAGAGCTGAAGAATTCCTGACTTCTCCCCTCTACTCTCCCGACGGAAGGAGGGGAAGAACTCCAGCTCTAGCTAGCAGTCACCCCCGGAGCCGTCAGCTCGGTCCTCGTCCGCACAGATGCGAACGGATCCCAAAAGCCGATGTACTATGCTAGCAAAATCCTCCACGATGCGGAGATCAGGTATACTCGCTCTGAGAAAAACTTATTTTGCTCTAATAATGTTTGCTAAGTACCTCAGGCCCTACTTCCAAACACACCCCATTGCGGTTATGACCGATTAGCCGCTGAGGACCATACTGAGCCGCCTCGAGAATTCTGAGGCGCCTCCGAGATGAGCCCTCCAACCGGATCGCGTGCCGCCACTTCGACCAGGTCAGGCCGCCCGACGGAGCATGACCGAGGTCGAGCCGGCGGAGCCAATCCCCAGTCCGCTCCAATCACGGTAGGGGCCAACCGCCAAGGAAGAGCTCTCTTTCTCCGAACGACAACATGCCTCTCGAGGACCGCGAGGCGTGCCCCCCATACCGCAATCTCTCCGACTCCATTTGCGTTGGAGAAAGAAAGCCCCTAACCAAGGTGCCATGCCCTCCACCAACCATCCGTGGGAGAAGAGAGGGGCAGTCGAGGCACAAATCCGGGGGCGGTGCGATCGAGCACTCCAATTTCCAAGAATGGACGATGGAGGAGAGAATGTCCGAACGCAGGAGGCCACCGAAGTCAGAAGGACTCCCGTCCATGGCACTACCCCGTCGCACGCTCCAGCAGGGGGGGTGTGCCGAAGCAGGTTTTAAAAAGAACCACTGGGGAAGCTAAAGGACAAAGATTTTCACACATCAAGGGAGAGGGGAGGCCGCCGGAGAGGACTGCCACCTCCTACAAACCCACTGCCCTCACCTCCCTCACCACCGCACTCATTCCTCCTGGCATGGAGTCCATCAAGAGGGGCTCGATCGGGAGGACCTGTTCCCCTGGATCGTCACTGACTTGACCATCGGAGCACCCTCGTCGGAATCCCCGGTCCGGATATCTAACGTTGTTTTTGCAGGTCTCGAAGAACGAGGAGCTCCCGGGAAGAGGGTAGGCGGTCCAACACCCCTGGAAGCTCGGCCACGACGATCTTGGCGGCTACAGATTGGCATGCCAGGAAGGGGGAAATGACCCGAAGGACTAACCGTCAGAAGGATCCCTTGCTTCGAAGGGTCGACCCCGCCGTGAACAAGCCTAACCAGAGAATGGTAACTACGCAAGCAAGGGAAGCCTCCACCAGTCGCGCGAGGGATTCCCCCTTTTGAGGGGACCCGCATGATCCGGAAGTGGCGCCGCCCACTCCAATCCAACCACCTCCGGTGGAAGCCCAGCTGGCCGTGCTTGCCTAGCAAATGCAAGTTCTCGCTACGGTAGTGCGCCAGCTCCAGCACAAGCAACAGTCCTTGGCTACTCACCAACAATTGAGGACTCTCGCGGCATATGCCACAGTGCCCACGACAGTCTGCACTCCTTCCAAGGAAGGCCGTCGCAGCCGCGGGCTGCCACTGATCACCAGGGTAGCTATCAAATTCCGGCGAAGAGACAACGAGTTGGGTCTACCGACCTAGAGAGCCGCTCATCGAACCTTGAGCGGGGGGCATCTATACCTCGCCAAGGCGGGAAAAGCAAGACCCCCCATCGCGGACATCGCACACTCGTGTCACGCCCTCCGTCTCCTTCGAGGGAGGGGTTTATGATGAAGCTGTCAGGCACATGGCAGAGAGCGCTTGGAGGAGCACAAGCGCAAGTTGGCGAAATTCTCCCGCCGGTTTGCCAACATGCAGAGCCCCGCTGGCGAGCCGGCTGGCTATGACTCCCGCCCCCCATTTTCGAGAAGTCCAAGAGGAGCCAATTCCAGACCGGTTCCGCATGCCGCAGGTGGACCCTATGACGGGACCACCGATCCCCGGATCACCTCGAGAGCTACAAAGCCCTAATGAGAGTCCAGGGGACAACCGACGCCCTCCTTTGCATTGCGTTCCTGCTACTCTCCGGAAGGCAACTCGAGTATGGTTCACCCATCTCGAGCCAGAGAGTATCGAAAGCTTTGCTCAGCTGGAGCAGAAGTTCGTGGCCCACTTCAATGCATGCCAAAAGTACCAGAGAGGCAGATAGCCTTTTCTTATCATGTAGCAAGACCGCGAGCCCCTGCGGGACTACATGGCCCGCTTCAAGATCGCCACACTGGAGATTTATAGCCTTGATGAGCTAGTCGCCATACTGGCACTGAAGAGAGGGCTCAGAACCTCCCGCCTGACCTACTTCCTTGATTAAAAGCCCTCCAAGACTTACACCAAGCTCCTTTTCCGAGCTCAGAAGTACATCAGTACCGAGGAGGCGGATCGTACGAGACGGGAGCTCAACGGGTGGCCACCGAAGAAGCGACCCTCGCCGAGACGTCCGGGGGTGCAGAAACTAGCACCTCCAGCTCAGAACTTCCGGTAGGGGCCGAGACCAAGGAGCGGCCCCCGTCCTAAAGAGAGCTGCACATCTCTCCTCGCCCCTAGGGTGAAGATCTTCATAGAGATTGAGGGCGAGCCCTACCTGAAGCGCCCACCTCCAATGAGGCATTCCACTAGCCGTGACAGATCTAAATATTGCCGCTATCACCGCGACCATGGCCACGACACCGAGGAATGCCACAACCTCAAGAAGGAAATTGAGGAACTCATCAAGAGAGGCTGCCTCGAAAGGTTCGTGGGGGGCAGATCCCAGGCGGAACCTTAGGCGCTCGTCACTCTCCCACCAATGCCGGTAGTCGACAACCGACCCACCGAGAAGCCGGTGGGGATGATATGCTGGGGAGCCGAGCGCACCCAAGAAGGCCCGGGGGCGGACTGTTTTGAAAATGTACTCCCATTAATGAGGGAGGGGGAAGATGGGAAAAAAATATAAATAACGATGCCATAATTGTTAAGATGACGATCGCGAAGCATCCTGTAAAATGCATCATGGTTGATAGTGGGAGTTCCACCGATGTGCTTTTCTATGATGCCTTTTTCAGGATGAATCTTTCCCCTACTCAAATCAACCTATCTACACACCTCTTGTCGGGTTCACGGGCGATTCTATAAGGATCGAAGGGGAGATCACTCTCCCGTTACTCTGGAACCCCACCTCGGCAAGCACCGTGATGATAACTTTCACAGTTGTCAAACTCCCCTCAGCCTACAACGTCATCCTCGGGCAGCCTGGACTTAACCTGCTCGACGCTGTCATCTCCATTAGGAGGCTTCTTGTACAGTTCCCAACTCCCTATGTGTCGGGGAGATGAGAGGGGTGACCTAACCAGTGCAGCAATGTTTCCAAACTGTCCCGGGGGCCAGGTCCCCGTAGATGACCCCAGGGCGGATGAACTCGACCAAAGGGCTCAGGATCCCAGGGGTGGTCCGGTCGAATGCCTGCTGTCTTACCCCTCGGGGCTGACTAGGTAAAGACGATGTAGATCGGGGCCCAGGTGCCCGACGAGGAGAGGGCCCACCTGCTGGAATTCCTACGGACGAACGCGGACGTGTTTGCTTGGATGGCAGCAGATATGCGGGCATCCTCCCTGACATCATCACCCACAAACTGAGCATCGATCCGAAGTACTGGCCAGTTCGACAGAAAAGGAGGAGTTTCATCCCAGAGAGGCAGGCGGCCATCAACGAGGAGGTAGATAAGCTCCTCGCCGCCGGTTTCATTCATGAGGTATAGTATCCGAGCTGGCTGACAAACATGGTGATGGTCAAGAAAAGCAACGGCAAGTGGAGGATCTATGTTGACTACACCGACCTCAATAGGGCGTGCCCGAAGGATAGCTTTTCCTGTCGAAAATTGACCAGCTAGTGGATGCCATCTCAGGGACCGCCTGCTCTCATTCATGGATGCATTTTCTGGATACAACCAAATACGGATGCACTCGGAGGGTGAGGAACACACCGCCTTCATCACCGACTAAGGAACATACTGCTACAAAATGATGCCCTTCGGTCTAAATAATGCTGGGGCCACATACCAGCATCTGGTCAACTGGGTCTTTAAAGATCAAACTGGCAGAAACATGCAGGTGTAGGTGGACAACATGCTAGTCATGAGCAAGCGGGCTTTAACCATGTTGCTGACCTTGCCAAAGTATTCCGTAACCTCCGAAAGCACCAAATAAGGCTTAACCCGGCGAAGTGCACCTTTGGGGTGGTGGCCGGAAGGTTCCTCAACTTTATGGTCACTAAGAGAGGCATCGAAGCTAACTCGAAGAAGGTATAGGCGATCATCGACATGGAGCACCCTACATCTAAGAAGCAGGTCCAGCGCCTGACGGGATGGATTGCAGCCTTGAGCCAATTCATCTCGAGATCGGTCGATCGCTGTCTCCCCTTCTTCAAGGCGCTGCGCAAGATGTACGACTTCAACTGGACGGAGGAGTGCAAGACAACCTTCAAAGAGCTGAAGGAATTCCTGACTTCTCCCCCTCTACTCTCCCGACCGGAAGGAGGGGAAGAACTCCAGCTCTAGCTAGCAGTCACCCCCGGAGCCGTCAGCTCGGTCCTCGTCCACACAGATGCGAACGGATCCCAAAAAGCCGATACTATGCTAGCAAAATCCTCCACGATGCGGAGATCAGGTATACTTGCTCTGAGAAACTTATTTTTGCTCTAATAATGTTTGCTAAGCACCTCAGGCCCTACTTCCAAGCACACCCCATTGCGGTTGTGACCGATTAGCCGCTGAGGACCATACTGAGCCACCTTGAGAATTCTGGGAGGCTGGCCAATGGTCACTGATGCTGAGTGAGTTCGATATCACTTACTAACTAAGATCATCGCAAAAGACCGAAATCCTGGCCGACTTCGTGGTCGAATGCACAGGGCCCGTCGAGGAGCCGGAGCAGATGACTCCAGAAGGTCAAATTGAGCCCGGACCATGGGAGGACCCCTGGATCCTCCACGTGGATGGCGCCTCCAAATCTGACGGGAGTAGAGCGGGCCTTATCCTCGCAAATTCTGATAGGGTTGTGGCAGAGTGTGCCCTCGGTTCAAGTTCGCCGCAACAAACAATCAAGCGGAGTATGAGGCACTCCTCGTGGGCCTAAGGATATCCCGCGAGCTGGGCGTACAGAGCCTGAAAGTCTTCACCGACTTCTAGTTGGTTGCCGGGCAAGTCTCAGGAGAATATGAGGTCAGAGATCCCCAGATGACGAGGTACCTGGAGAAGGTCCGCACAAGTACCGCAGGCTTCTACCACTTCCATATCTTCCACATCCCCTATGGAGAGAATGCTCGCACGGATGCACTATCGAGGCTCACGATCCTGTCAGACTCATCGCTAGGATGCGCCTATATTGAGTACCTCGACAATCCTAATTATGAAAGCCCGAAGGAGGTGCAGCAAGTGACCTCTGAGCCGAGCTGGATGGACAAATACGTCAAGTTCATCATGGACGGCACCTTACTGAAGGACTGCAGGAAGGCCAGCCTTGTGAAGAAGAAGGCCTCCCGGTTCGTTCTAATGGAAGGCCAGCTCTACCGCCGATCTCACTCGTACCCACTTCTGAGGTGTCTCAAGCCTGCAGAGGTGGCCTTCGTGCTCCAGGAGATACACAAAGGCCTTTGTGGGAATCACGTGGGGGGGAAGGACTCTGGCGTACAAGGCCCTTCGTCAGGGCTACTTCTGGGAGATTATGAGGGAGGACGCGGCCGCCTTCGTCAGAAAGTGTGACAAATGCCAACGCCATTCCTACATACAACACCAGCCGGCGGTGCCGATCTCTCAGCTTTCGTCCCCTTGGCCTTTTGTCCAGTGGGGGATGGACATCCTAGGGCCATTCCCTACCGTGCCTGGGCAGTGGAAGTTCCTACTGGTGGCGTCAACTATTCACCAAGTGGTCGAAGTCGAGTCGCTGGCCCGAATCATAGGGCAATGTTCACCAGTTCTTCTGGAAGTCAGTCATCTGTCATTTCGGGCTCCCCAACTGCATCATCACCGATAATGAGCGGCAGTTTGACAACTAAAAAATTGAAGGGTTCTGTGCCGAGCACGGCATCCAGCATTGGTTCACCTCGGTGCTCACCCCCAAACAAATGGGGAGGCTGAAGTGACCAACCGGACCATCCTTTAGGGGCTTCGGACCAGACTGGACCAGGCCAAAGGCAGATGGGCAGAGGAGCTCCCAAGTGTCATATGGGCCTACCATACAACGCCTAGAACGGCGACGGCGAAATACCTTTCAACCTCGTCTTCGGCATCGAAGCGGTCGTCTCAGTCGAGCTCGGCGTACCCATATTACGGGTGCAACAGTACGACGAGACACAAAACTCGGCGCACCTTCTACTCAATTTAGACCTTTTGGAAGAGACGAGAGACAAAGCCCGGCTCTGGATGCCGACATATCGGCAATGGGTGGCCCGGTACTACAACGCACGTGTGAGGCCAAAGAACTTCCGACCTGGTGACCTGGTCTACGTTGAGCCGAGGCATCTCAACCTCGAGAGTGCGGTAAACTCTCACCAAATTGGGAAGGTCACTACAAGGTGGATGAGGCCCTCCGCATGGCGCCTACTACCTCAGGACTCAGACGGTGCCAGATCCATCGGACGTGGAATGCCTGTAACCTGAGGAGATACTACCAATGATGTAAGACCCCTTTACAAGAGTAATAAAGACTTTCTTCCATGCAAATGACTCTTCGAGCCCAGCTCCAAGACATCCAAGCCCTGAGCCAAGCTCTCAGGCCATCAAGCCCGGAGCCAAGTCCTCCGGCCACCAAGTCTTTTAGCCCAGCTCCAAGACATCCAAGCCTGAGCCAAGCTCTCAGGCCATCAAGCCTGGAGCCAAGTCCTCAGGCCACCAGGTCTTCGAGCCTAGCTCCAAAATATCCAAGCCCTGAGCCAAACTCTCAGGCCATCAAGCCTGGAGCCAAGTCCTCCGGCACCAGGTTTTCGAGCCCAGCTCCAAGACATCCAAGCCCTGAGCCAAGCTCTCAGGCCATCAAGCCCGGAGCCAAGTTCCCCGGCCACCAGGTCTTCGAGCCCAGCTCCAAGACATCCAAGCCCTGATCCAAGCTCTCAGGCCATCAAGCCCGGAGCCAAGTCCTCCGGCCACCAGGTCTTCGAGCCCAGCTCCAAGACATCCAAGCCCTGAGCCAAGCTCTCAGGCCATCAAGCTTGGAGCCAAGTCCTCCAGCCACTAGGCCTTCGAGCCCAGCTCCAAGACATCCAAGTCCTGAGCTAAGCTCTCAGGCCATCAAGCCCGGAGCCAAGTCCTCCGGCCACCAGGTCTTCGAGCCTAGCTCCATGACATCCAAGCCCTGAGCCAAGCTCTCAGGCCATCAAGCCCGAAGCCAAGTTTCCGGCCACAGGTCTTCGAGCCCAGCTCCAAGACATCCAAGCCCTGAGCCAAGCTCTCAGGCCATCAAGCCCGGAGCCAAGTCCTCCGGCCACCAGGCCTTCGAGCCCAGCTCCAAGACATCCAAGTACTGAGCCAAGCTCTCAGGCCATCAAGCCCGGAGCCAAGTCCTCCGGCCACCAAGTCTTCGAGCCCAGCTCCAAGACATCCAAGCCCTGAGCCAAGCTCTCAGGCCATCAAGCCCGGAGCCAAGTCCTCTGGCCAACATGTCTTTGAGCTCAGCTCCAAGACGTCGAAGCCCTGAGCCAAACTCTCAGGCCATCAAACCCGGAGCCAAGTCCTCCAGCCACAAGGTCTTCGAACCCACAAGGACTTCCATACTCGAGCTCGAAGCCTGATTCTCAAGCGAGAAGAAGTCCTCCCTCTCTAACTCCTCTACATGCAAAAAATAGAAAGAGAAGAAAGAGGAGAGGAGAAGAACACACAAGTATGGCAAATAAAAAACTCCATTCCATTTCATTTACAAAGGTACGTTCATGTACAAGTATCCTCGAGCCCCCGACATGCCAGGCAGCCCAAGTCAACAATAACAAAAAGAAAAATACAGAACTCCTACCCTACTCCACCGGCGCCTTCCCCTGATGACGACCAGCTGGCGCCCTGCTCTCCTCCGCCTCCCACTCGGGGCCTGCTCCATGGTTGCCGCCACGGACGGAGTTGATTCGGATCCTGTCGCCGCTGGAGCTAGCTCGATCGCTGCCACCTGCTGAGCTGGCCCAACCATCGCGATGGGTGGGGTCGTCTCGGCAGATGATGCTTGCGCGATAGGCTCCATGACAGTAGCTTCTCCCTCGCCGTCGCTGGTGCCAGAATCGAGACCTTGGAACTCTTGGAGCCCGGAAGTTGGAGGGTGGCCAACCGCTCCTCTGAAAGAATGCCACGCAGCTGGGTGCGGCAATACATGAACCCCTTGTAGAAGGAGTCCGTCGCTGCCTCCTTGAAGTCGCGCAGGTACTCCAAGGAGGCCTTAAACATGGCCACCGCATCAGCCGCACCCTTTTCGAGGACCTGGCTCTACGAGTTGCCTCCAGGGCCCTCTGCTCCGCATCCATGGCCCGTCGGGTGGCCTCGGTCACCTCCTTCCTTGCGGCTTCTACCCGACGGGAGGCCTCAGCCGTCCCCCTCTCAACTGCCTCAGCGAGCTCGCGACGGCAGAAGCCTTCGCCTCTGCATCTGTGGCTCTTTGCTCAGTGGCCGCGATCTTCTTCTCGGTGGATGCAGCCCGCTCCCTAGCTGCCTCCGACTCGGCTCGGAGCTCCTTCAGCCGAGTCCTCTTCAAGTCGAGCTCATCCTAGAGCTCCCTCCTGGCCCGCTCGGCATTGGCAACCTCGCCGTGAGACTCTTGACCTTCATATTGGCCTCCCAAGCCTCGTCGTTCTTCTGCCTGAGCTCGATCGTCTAAGACTTGAACTCTGCCTTTCGCTCTCTGTCCCTCCTAGCCTAGTTGCGAAAAAAATCCCGGATCAGGATGAGCTCCCAACCTTGCTGCGACGGAAGACACATTAGCCACGCCGGTCAGAGATGTAAAAAGAAAGATTGGGGCGGAGTGAAGGAAGACTTACAGCATACAGGTTGGAGAAGGACGCGCTAATAACGTCGTCGATGAGCCTACCGCTCCCCTCCCGTTGGTCGCAGGACTGGACGGAGAAGTCCATCATCCGCTCGGCGAGGGGCGGGTCCTTCATCAGCGAAACATTGGGCCCAATTTGAAGGGAACCCAGCATTAGTCCCTGTCTTTCTTCCCCGCAGCTGACGCGGACTCATCCTCGACGGGGGAAGCTACCGGTCGGACTGCGGGCTCGGTGCCACCTCGGACCGTGTCGCTGCCACCGGCCTTGCACCTCCCATCTCCTCATCCTCCTCGACCTCGACGACCTCCGGAATGGTTGTCGCCACAACCGTGGCAACGACTGACATGGCCCGGGCCACCACCTCGGGCTTAGGAGCCAGAGCCGGATCATGCCGCCTCGAGGGCCCCACGACGGCCTCCACTGTCCTCTTCTGTCTTTGCTCTGCAACTGGCACCGTTGGCTCGCTCGCACCGGCCTCATGCCGTCATCCGTGCGGGCCCTCTTTGGGGCGGGCTCGCCAGCCTCCGCTGCTTGGCCACGCTCCTCGGTAAAGGAAAGCAGCTCGTCCATCGAGAACTTCATGTCTGCACCGGATGAGACATTGTCAGCCACCGATCTCAAAAAAAAAAGAAGAAGAAGAAAAAAAAGAGAGAGAGAAAAGGAGGTCGATCCAAACTCACCCGACTCTCGTGTCGAGCCAACCCCGGCCTCGTGGAGATTTTGCTCCGACAGCAATACCTCAAGTGAAGGGATTTCGGCGAAGCGAAGCTGCTCGTACAGCTCAAGATTGATTGCCTCGATCGAGGAATTCCAGTTAGGGGATCGGTCCGGGTCACTCCAAACCCAGTCGACCCTCTCAACCGAGATAAAAAAGTACCTGCTCTTCCATCCTTTGATGGAAGAGGGTAGCTTGAACTTCATACCCCTCGGACGGGAGGATAAAGACCACCACCCCTCCTTAGTGGGGTGGCGCTTCAGGGTGAAGAAGGCCCTGAATAAAGAAAAACGGGCAACAATCCCGTGGAAGTGACACAGGATGACGAAGCAGAAAATCATCCTTATGGCATTTGGGATGAGTTGGGCAGGAACAAGGCGATAGTTTGTCAAGACAGAAAGAAAAAGGGTGGAAAGGGAATCGGAGACCCCCAGAAAAGGTCTCCTCATAGAAAGCTATCCTACCGGGGCCGCTAGAGGTGACTCGTTCTCCCGGACAAGGGACCGAGAGGCGGATGGAGTCCCAGATGCCGTAATCATCCCGGATGGTTGCGAGCTCCGCAGCAGTGATCACTGAGGCGATCCTCCCAGGACCCGACAACCGAGAGGGTTCAGGAACGGAAACAAGGGGGAGAGACAAGAGAGGTGGAGGAGCGGACCCGGGTTCCCTAATTGCTATGGGGCCTGGAACATGACACCTTCGGCTGAACTCATATCGCGCTACCTCCCTTTCCTCATCAGAGGAAGGAGTTTTTGGCCTGAAAGGCCCGGCCTCGGCTTGGCAAGAAGGACGAAAATTCGGACCAAAATGAGACATGGTGAAGGAAAGGGAAGAAGGTGGGAGGAGACCTAGGAGGATCCCTACTCGACCGACAAGAGGAGAAAGGAGACTAACCTGCTAAGGAACTGGGGAAACAGAAATCGCCGGGGGGAGAAGATGGAAGGAAAGCTTCGGCACGACTGCAAGCACGAGAAATTTGAAAGAAGGTAAGTTTTGGAAATGCTACCTTTCTCTTCGAAGTGACAGGTGCCCAACCGTACGTTATGGATCCCCCACCGTTGGACACCTGCCACGTGTCGTCGATCAACGCGGCAGGCACCTGATTTCGACTGCGGCCGCTTGGGATTCCATGCCTGCAATAACTGCTTCTCGAACGTGGCCGCATGGCGCCTCCATATTGGCTCTGGGAACCGCCCCATGAAGCACCACCGATCACGGGCATTATTGCACCGAATCCTCACCTTTCCATGTCAGCACCGTAATTACTTCCTTCGCCCCAAACGCCATGTGCTAACTGGCCTCGGGAGTGGAGGGCAAATGATGTGGCAGGATCGTTGACGCGGAACACCTGTCAATTACTATGTCAGAGTATGCCGCCACGGTGGACACCGCCTCCCGGGCCATGCTCATTCACCGGGTTGAGCTCCCTCGGGTAGCCAGGACCGCCCATCAAGATCAGGTACCGCCCTCCGCAGGTCGGATCCTAGGAGATCGGGTTGCCCAGGCCTAGGCTGGGTGATCTCCCAAGTCGACCCCCCTCGAAGTCAAGCTCCACGGTCCGGGGTCGAACTCAGCCCTCCGACGCGTGAGGTGCCTCCGAGATCAAGCCCTCCAGCCTGGGGTCGCATGCCATCCACTTTGACCAGGTCGAGCCGCCCGACGTCGAGTCCCATGGATCGAGGTCGAGCCCGGCAGAGCCAAGTCTCGCAGTCTAGCTCAGCAATCACCTCGGCCAGGGCGCCAACCGCCAAGGAAGCAGCATCTCTTCTCTGAGAATGATGGCGTGCCTCCCGAGGACCGCGAGGCCGTGCCCCCCATACCGCAATAACTCTCCGTCGCTGCCATTTGCACTGGAAGAGAAGAAAGCTCCCTGACCAAGGCGCCATGCCCTCCACCAACCGTCCGTGCGGCCATAAGAGAGGGACCAGTCAGAAGGCACAAATCCCGGGGGCGGCGGCCCCCCGATCGAGGCACTGCCAAGTTTCCAGGATGGGGCGACTGGAGAGAATGTCCGAACGCACGGAGGCTTCCCCTATCGAATGTCAGAAGAGACATCCCGTCCACGGCACGGTACCCCGCCGCACATACCGGTGTGGGGGGAGTGCCCCGAAGCAAGTTCAATAAAAAGAAACCACTGAGGGTAAGCTAAATGACACAAGATCATTTACACATAACGAGAGGAGAGGGGAGGCCGCACAGGAGGACTGCTCCACCTTGGCCACAAACTCTCCCAGCTCACCCTCACCTCCACTCACACCGCACTCATTCCTCCTAGCATGGAGTCCATCAAGAGGGGCTCGACCGGGAGGACCTGTTTCCCTGGATCGTTATTGACTTGACCGTCGGAGCACCCCCGCCGGAATCCTCAGCCCAGGTCTCTAACATTATTTCTTGCAGGTCTCGAAGAACGAGGAGCGCCGAGAAGAGGGTAGGCGGTCCGATACCCTCGGAAGCTACGGGCTATGACGATCTTGGTGGCAACAGATACGATTCGCGCTTAGCGAGATAGGCTCTGCTCGGATCTAATTATAAGATATTTTATTTTTATGATTCCAACCTTTGAATAGTCTATGGCTACGTAGAAGCAAATCTAGGATCTGTATCCAACAAGATAGGTTATACTCAAGGATAAATTATAATTTAAATAATTATATATTAAAAAACTATTAATATAATACTAAAAATTAAATTGAAATCCAAGATACCGATAATATTCTATTTAATCTCTTGATTATTAGTTTAATTTTAATTTCTAGTTACAATTATATTCTCACTCTTTTGTCTTTGTAATTTAATTAAATTTCTAATAAAAATATTAACTAAAATGTGAACATAACCCCAACTGATCCCTGATGATATGATCTTAACTCACTACTAGCTATATAGTTTTGAATCGGTGAATTATTTTTGACCGCCTATGATAGCGATCAAATTTTGGCACCATTACTGGAATCATTAGCATGGTTAGTTCATAAAAAAATAATAAAAATAATAAAATAAAAAATTAATTAATTAAAATGTT
The DNA here is from genome assembly GCA_021397845.1 of Areca catechu. Classification (NCBI taxonomy): domain Eukaryota; kingdom Viridiplantae; phylum Streptophyta; class Magnoliopsida; order Arecales; family Arecaceae; genus Areca; species Areca catechu. The sequence continues at coordinate 170,906,639 of CM038050.1, forward strand.
AGCATAATTTATTATAATTTTTTGGAGACTTCAAACATTAAACTAACTTGTTTGGACACTTAATTTTATTGCATTACATCTTTATAAACTACTTAAGAGCAAAATCCTAAACAACATAAGGTAGAGATTTCATCATCCTTTTTTAGCCCACAAACCACCATCCTGTATATCACATTGACCTAATCCTCTAATTAAAATTAATTAAATATTGATCCTTAGAATTTTTCATGTTCATTAAGACAAGGCACCATGTTGCCCAGAAATGGAGCCCAAGAGGGGGGGTGAATTGGGTCTTTTAAAAAAATTAAGACAATAAAATGAAGGTCTAGTGGTGCTTGTGAGTAATGATAAATTTGATACAAGATGTTGGCAACAATTAAAGAGCAAGAGAGGAAAAGAGCAATCACACACAAACACAAGGTTTATAGTGGTTCGGTGCAAACCTAGCACCTACATCCACTCCCCAAGCCACCCTTGGGAATTTCACTATAATCCACACTAGATTACAGTCGACTTGTTTTTCACAAGGCTCACAAGTCAAAACCTAAGTTGGTTTTGTTACTTAGGCTTACCAACAAACCTTAACACTTGTTTTGTCTTCGGGCTCACAAGTTAACCCTAGTTGGTTTTATCCCTTTGGCTCACCAACAAACCACAATAACCTTCTTTCAAGACACCCTTGAAAGCAAGGTCAAATTACAATAAAAACAAATATGTAATTTAAAACTATAACAAACTCTCTTCAAAGTAGATTGGAATCTTTGAAGCTAAGTGGATGCTTTATCTTCACTCTTCCTTGGAATCTCCTTCAAGGTGCCTCTTTTTGGAATGAAGTAAGGATGAGCTTGTAGGCTTTTCAATGGAATCAAGCTAGAAGAGGCTTTTGATGTGAAGTATGGAGAGAATATTGGCTTTTTGGCTTTTGAGTAGACTTCAATGCATTTGAATACACTTCTCTTCACTTCTCTTGCTTTAAAATGAGGTTGGTGGAGCTTAAATACATCAAAAACCTTCCAAAAAATAGTTTGTGACCGTTGGTACCTTGGAAATAGCCGTTTGGAGCTTGAAAAGCAAGTTCTGCAAGCCAGAAAAATAGATCTGTTAGAGCTGTCAGGCTGCAAGTGTCGACACTTGGCTGTTAGGTGTCGACATTTAGCTGTCAGGTGTCGACACTTAGCTGTCAGGTGTCGACACTTGGTCTCTGGGTGTCGACACTTGAACATTCAAGTGTCGACACTTGATGCACAGGTATCGACACTTGACACAAAAATCCTCAATATTATAAAGTTCTGTATTTTCAAAAATCTCAGGCCTTGAGTCGATACTTGGAACCTAAGTGTCGATACTTGGTGTCGACACTTGAATATAGGTGTCGACACTTGAATATAGGTGTCGACACTTGGCGTGCCAAGAATTTTTGTCTGTGCCAAATGCTGAAGTGTCGATACTTGACTGTCCAGGTGTCGACACTTGAGACTGAAAACTTTCAGATTCAAGTGTAAATGCCTCGAAAACATAGATAAAATTCTTGAATACATAAACACATAATATTTAAACATTTAGATGCCCTTTTTCAATGAAGAGGATGCCCAGATTTGTGAGAATTGCTCCGTGCCATTACGTGCCATACACCATAAGTTTTTGAGATTTTGAGGTGCTTTCTTCTTGAAAACTCACAACTTGAAATCCTCATTAGAATACAATATGCACTCAATGTTTTGTTATTCATCAAAATCACTGGGTGGAGCCAACACACCAGGAAGAGTTGAACTGTATCAAGATTAGCTAGTTAACTAGTATCTAGAAAAAGGGTTTAAGGATGATGTAGTCCTAAAAGAAGGCGGTTCTTTAATTAGTTTTGTTCGCTGACCTGGCTTATTTAGTATTTAAGGAAAGCAACGAGGGATCTCCATCGACTTTATCCTTATCTGACTAATTGGCTAGTTAGTTTTTGACTTGGATGGCTCTGGCAATCTTAGTAGTTATGAGCTATATAGAATTAGGTTAATCCTATGATAGAGAGTCCACTATATGCTAACTTGGTTGTAATTAACATAGAACCTTAACTAATTCTTCTATATATCTCTTAACTTTAATACTCCTTAGCTTTGCATCTATAAAATTTTCCTTTTTTCTTTCTTCTTCTCCCTTATCTTCTTAAAAAAAATATATAAATAAATAAATAATTCGAATACACACTAAGACTATGGATGCACATAGCGAGATTGACCTACCATGCCAATTGAGGAAATACTTTACTCTTTTATCATATACATACTCTTCATGTATCCAAGTGCCCCCTATAGAGATGACTCAATATGAGAATAAGCTCAATGTCATCCAAATGCTACCATCTTTCTATAAGTTTAGTCAGAGGACCCGTATAAATATCTAGATGAATTTCTTGAGATATGTTCCACTGTTAGAATTCAAAATCTTCCTAATGAGGTCCTTAGATTGAAATTATTTTTCTTTTCACTCAAAGACAAGATCAAATATTGGCTATATTCATTAGATTCAATGACCATTTCAACCTAAAACCAATTACAAGAAATTTTTTTTAAAATATATTTTTTGATTAGAAAAATAAACCAGATTTGAAAGGCCATAACTAGTTTTTTCTAACTAGATGGGAAAATATTTCATGAAACTTAAGAGAGGTTCAAAGACCTCATCCGCAAGTATCCACACTATGTCATACCCAAATGGCAACTGGTCTAGTGCTTTTACGATGGATTGTTATAAAAGTATAGATAAATGGTTGACTTTTTCTATGGTGGAACATTTTGACTTAAAAGTGAGCATGAGGCTTGGCAGTTACTTGAGACCCCAAGCAAAAAATCCTCACATTATATATTTTCCACTTTTAGAAAAGCTCCTAATTTAAATCCTCAAAGAGGTGGAATGTATGAAGTAAGCCACTTCATAAACATCCATAGCAAGGTGGATGCACTATCCTAAATTATGAATGCACTATCCTAGAAATTTGATCGATTCTTGTAAATCAATCATACATATTCTCCATTTGCATGGTCCCAAGATGTTTGCATAATTTGCTCTAATCCTACTCATGTATCAGTGATTGCCTAGCAGCCCATCGTTTCTTGAGCTTGTACAGGAACAAGCCTACCAAGCTCACATTCATACTGTTCCTAGACCAGCAAATGACTTATACCCGGATACGTATAATCCAGGTTGGAGGAATCATCCAAACATTTTATGGGAATAACAACCTGTGGTCAATCTAGCTTTCCATAAACCCAATTAGCACTTCCAAAATACATCATACCTGTAGTATTAGGATGCCCCGCAACATTCTCCTAACAACTATAGTTCTAATTTTGAGATGAAGGTTCTATAAGCCTTGTCTAGGATAGAAACCAACTCTCAAACTCTTGACTCTCACACATAATCTATGCGAAGCTAAAGACCCGAATTGACCAACTAGCTATAGCCATTAGCAAAAGGGAGAAAAAAACTACCTATCCAACTTATTAGCAATCCAAGGGGGCAATACATGGCTGAGAGCTTCAACATCCATAAAACCTTTTATGAGCATGCTAAATATATGATGACCCTTAGAAGTAGAAAGGTCTTAGAATAACCATAAAGGGCTAATATGTCAGGAACCCAAACTTAGACCAAGCTTAAATTACCTGACAATAAGGAAGATCTCAAGGAGATGAATGAATCAATCTTCCGAGCACCTGCACTCAGAGTTCCATATCCAAGTGCTCTAGAAAACCTCTACCTTTAGACAAAATAAGGGTCAAGATAAATGAAATACTCAAATTATTCAAATAAGTATATATCAATCTTCTACTTTTAGATGCTATCAAGCAGGTCCCAACCTATGCCAAGTTCTTGAAGGATTTTTGTATCCAAAAATATAGATATCATGCACACATCCCAAAGAAAGTCTACCTCACCGAGTAAGCTAGTTCAGTCTTTCAACACACAACCCCATCCAAGCTCAAGGATCCTGGCACCCCTATTATTTCTTATGTATAGGGGGCCTAACTATTAAGAAAGCTCTATTGGACTTGGAAGCAAGTATCAATCTCCTTTTAAGTTCAGTATATAAACTTTTGAATTTGGAGAATTGAGGATATCCTACAACTAGCTAATAGATCTTTTAAGATATCACTTGGAATAATTAAGGATGTGTTAGTCAAGGTGGATGAATTCTACTTTCCTGTAGACTTTATTATTCTAAAATTGGAATCAGATAGTGATCCTAGCCAAATTTCAATCATTTTAGGCTGGCCCTTCCTTGTAACAGTCAATGCTTGCATCAATTATAGGATGAGAGCCATGGATATATCATTTGGGAATAAAAAGCTAAGGTTGAATGTATTCAATGCCATCACGGGATCACAAAGTGATGAGTTTAGTAAAGTAAATGTGCTAGAAAAACTTGTAGAATAAGCCACTCCTACTATACCTTCGCAAGACCTTCTGCAAACCTGTCTAGCTCATTTCGATATGGACACTTTTAACATAAATGGATACATGGAAGAAGCAAACTCATTATTAGAATGCCCATCTCCACTCCTCCATGGATCATGAAGTATGAGTAAATATCCCCTCCCTCTAATACATTAAGAGCTTCATTATTAGAGACCCCACCTACATTGGAATAAAAGCCACTCCTAGTTACATTACAAGATCATTCCTAGAACTTGAAGTAACCTCTAACCAAGAAACCATATTGTAGGTATGCAAAACCAATATGAAGAAGCTATTAAAGGGACAATCACTGACTTAACAATGAACTACCCAACTCAAATGTTACCTCAAGAATCAAGTACTACAGTCCTGAAGCAAGATAGTCCTGAAAACTTTATTAAGAATCCTTCATAAAATTTTTTGAACTACATTGAAATTTATAATGTAGACAAGCTGAGTGACCTACTAGATCCACCATGGATGCCAAAGCATGAACTATTTTTAAAGTCATATGGTTTCAACCTAGCCCCTGCACTATGATCAATACCTACCTTACAACCCAAGCCACCCGCTATTATTAACAATCAGGAGATACATCATGTAGGTACACTAAAAGAATGTCCAGGAAATCCAGTGCATAACTTTACTAATTAGACTTCATCTAACCATCCACCATGACTAGGATACCTAGTTATTGAGTGGTCATATTAACTAGAATAACTTAAAAGATCCACTTAGTTCGACTGAAGACTTTAAACTGAGCATTCTTAGGAGTCAATCCAATTTTTATACTTAATTTTATTTTTAGTTTATTTTTCTTTTTTTAAAAATAGGTAGATAGGTTGGAGGGAGAACCAAATCTTCAAGAGAGAATCAAAGCTTGAAGATCCCTGCTAGACTAAGAATGTATTGAGTCAGGTGTATTCTTTTTTGTCTATTTTTACTTATTGCTTCCTTTTTTTCCTTTCTCCATTGAAGACAATATTAATTAAGCTAGGGGGAAACTAATTAAGTCCTCGAGTATGGTAAAAATAATTAATTTTGTATATTTAAATTTTATCTTGATTTGAAATTAAATAAGGGCCCTAAATAATATGTGATTAATGATCTAGATAATTTTAGAGATACTAAGGGATAAATTATTAACGAAACTCAATAAACAATAGGGATTATACCAGAAATTTTTTTTGGAATGATTATGGAACCTTTTGGCCATTAATCTCGATAAAGAATCTACTTTACGAGGGTATAAGTGGAAAGGTTAAAGTATATAATAGTCCTTAGAATTTGAAAAAAAGAATAAGAAGAATTTTTTTAAAAAAAGGAAAAAAATTTTGGTATTATCTCACTAGTAACCAGGCCCCTTTATCTAAGCATCGTGGTTTGTGTCAAAAGGTAGGGATACCAAGACTTAGAAGGCTAAGACATTGCACTAGACTCTTTTTTTAAAAAAGGGATAAAAATAGAAAGAAGGAATAAGGGGACTAAATTGTAAGAAAACCTAATACCAAATCCACAGCAAGTTAGAGAACTTAAAAAGTAAGGTAAAAAGTTGGCAAATAAAAAACTCTAAAAATTTCTACAAACTTCAATCAACCATTAATTAGGTTAAATCAATAATCTAATGAAGTGCCTCTTTAATGATTTGGTCGAGTATAAGTTAATTTATCTACTTTAGTCAAGAATGAGCAAAGTTCAAGTTAAGGGATGTGATAAGTGATAAGTATATTAAATATATCTATAAAAGCATCAATTTATAAATTAATTTATCTTTATTCTTTAAAAAATGATGCTTTTATTTATTTTTTGCAGGAAAGATACCCTCCAATATAAAGAGCCCGATTTGTAGGATACAAAAGAAAAATTAGGTGCAAATCATACATAAATCAAACTATAAGTGGATATCCAAAATTAAAAATCAATTTTAGTCCAAAATTTGGGCCAAACCAAGTTGAATAAGCCCAGAAAGTGACCAAATTCAGTCCAAAACACTTTCCCAGACTAGCCAGTCCATCATGAACTGGTTGCTTAGTCAACAGGTCATCTTGCATGGACTGTAGAGGTGCAACCCATGAAATAACCGTTGTCACCACCTCTAATGCTGTCGTTAGTCGAAGAGGGGCACAAACGGGATGAAACTGCTATCATCGCTACCTCCTCCCCATCATCCATCCCCGGAGCCACCTTCCCTATGGACTGTCACCATCTGCATGATGCCACCACCCTTCATCGACTAGTCATCTTTGTGAAGCCGCCACCCTTCACCCCACTAGGGGTAGGCATTCAATTGATGCTGGTTGCATTGATGGTGGCTTGGAGCAAGTTTTGGGCTTGATCCAATGGCTCGAGAAGAATCCAATCGAAGGAAGAAGCCTGGGAAAGATATTTGTTTTGCCTAGTGAAGCAATTTAAGAGGAAGGATGAATTTGATTTTTCAAAATTTTTAACAAGTATGTACTGAATTTGAAAAATAGTGAAATGATTATGCTACATATATGTGTGTAGATTATAACTATATGCAATACTTGTAATAGGATGAAAATGAAAGTAAGGCACAATAAATACACAAAGTTAATAGTAATTAGGTGCACCCTAAATACCTATATCCATTCCCCAAGAACTCCTTGAGAATTCACTATAATCTTCCAAAATTACAGTCGATTTATTTTCTGGGCTAACAAACCTAACCCGATTAGTTTTTTCTTAAGCTTACCAACCACAACCTTATAACAAGCTAACCCTAGGCTTGCAATCCAATTTTAATGCTTGGATAAGCTATTCCCTAATTTCAATTCCCTTGAAATTGGTTACAACTCAAAAACAAAGTGCAAGAAATAATGAAATTAAAAACTCTCAAAAAGAGCAAAAAGAATATTGATAAAACTCTTAAAGGAATCTTTAAGTTATCTTCTTTAATAAAAAGCCTCTAATGAATACTTGAAAAGCCTCTAAGGCTTTGAAGTACTCAATTGGCACCTCATGGCAAATTTTCACTATGTCAGACTATCATAAGTTACCTGAAAGTAAATACTGCACGCCTTGCAAAGCACCATCAAAAAATATAAGACAAAGCACATCATTACCTTGCATGTTCGGGTTTGTCTTGTAGACAATGCACCTCTACTTAAGGGTTTCCATGCCCCTAATCCTCTTCTTTTAAAATACTTTCATAATTTGGTTGAATCCAAAATCGGAAAGTAGGGGATATTGGTTGATGGAAAATATGGTCATATTAGGTACATGGGATCCAAAGTAGTACAAGTGCTTTATTGGTCAAACAACATACACTTGGATCGAGGACACCAGTCAAGACGGCATGGATGGACATAATGTGCTCTAATCGATCAAGGCATCAGCAAACTCTATTGATCGTCCCTGAGGTACTTGGGTAGAAGTCCTCGAGTGGATAATGACAGAGGTCAATTCCTGTACCCCAATGAACCAGTGAGCCCTATCGACTGTTCCTAAGGTGCTTAACTAGAAGCCCTCGAGTGAACAATGATAGAGGCCAATTTCTGTGCCCAAGGTACTAGCAAGCCATGTCAACCACCCCTAAGGTGCTCGGCTAGAAGCCCTCAAGCGGATGACAGTAGAGGCCAATTCTTATATCCGAAGGCATTAGCAAGCCCTGCGACCATCCCTGAGATGCTCTATCAGCAGCCTTCGAGCAGATGATAATAGAGGCTAGTTGCTGTGCCCTAAGGCACCAACGAGCCATGCCAATAATCCCTGAGGCACTCAAATAGAAGTCCTCGAGTGAATGGCGGTAGAGGCCAATTTCTGTGTTCCAAGGTATCAACAAACCTTGCCAACCACCCGAGGCTCTCGGTCAGAAGCTCTTGAGTGGATAATAGTAAAGGCTAATTCCTGTCCCAAGGTACCAGCAAGCCCTGTCGACCACCCCTGAAGTGCTCAACCAAATGATGGCAAAGGTGAATTCTTGTGCCCCTAAGGCACCAACAAACCCTACTGATCGCTCCTGAGATACTTGGCTAAAAGCCCTTGAATGGATGATGGTAGAGGCCAATGCCTATGCTCCAAGGCATCAATGAGCCCTACCGACCATCCTTGAAGTGCTCAGCTAGAAGCCCTCAAGTGGACGATGGCAGAGACCGATTCTTATGCCCTGAGGTACCAACAAACCCTACCAATTATCCCTAAGGCACTTGGCCAAAAATCCTCGAGTGGATAATAATAGAGACCAATTTTTATGTCCCAAGATACTAGTGAGCCCTACTGACCGCTCTTGAGGCACTCGACTAGGAACTCTCGAGCGAATGATGGCAGAGGTCAATTCTTGTATTTCAAGATATCAATGAGCCCTGTCGATCACTCCTGAGATGCTCGGTTAGAAGCCCTCTAGCAGATGATGGCAAAGACCAATTCTTGTGCTCTAAGGTATTTGCGAGCCCTTCTGACCGTCCCCAAGGTGCTTAATCAAAAGCTATTTGGTATGCACCGATTGAGAGGCTCTTAACGATGAGTCTCAATATAGCTGAACTATATCGAGAATGCTAGCCAGTACCACCTCAGTGACATGCCCATTCTAAGCCTCCATAGCACAATACTCTGATGCTCACCACCACTACATAGCACTATTTGGCAAGACTCTCCATCACATCTTAAAATTACTAAATCATGGTGTGATCTCTACAAGAGCGATGAGCATGCTTGAACATCCCATAACTTGAGCTACAACTCAATGGAGCATGGCTTACCTTAGACTAATGACAATGATGCATTTAAGGAGACAAGATACCTCTTTGCCAGCAAAAAGACTCTAGGTGATACATGAGAGGTCCAGCTACCTTCACCAGATCTGACAAGATCTTTGTCTCACCTAAAATATCCTAGATTATTCCTCTATAAAAAAGGCTCCATGCGAGCTCTCAAAGATATGTGAGCCTTTCCACTTACATCCCCCCACTATTAGTATCAATACTGACTTAAATATCGGAGTGCCATCGCCAAGGCCACCCTCAGTGGAGATTTTTTATAGGTACCACCTCCTGGGGTCTAGCCTGCATAGTCCACTCTAACATCTCCAGCCCTCCTTTCGGTGCTTGACGAATTTTGGTACCAACAGCTTTTATTGCAACTAGACATTGATCACCTTGCATAGGAAGATCATTAAAATCTATTATATAGATGTTTCCATGTCTATGTCCAATGAACATGATTTTATTATCATTGAGTTTAGAAATAATGCATAATAAAGATTCAAAAACTACTTTGAATCCTTTATCACAAAATTGACTAATACTAAATAAATTATATTTCAATCATTCTACAAATAAGATATTTTCTATATAAGTAGAAGGGGTAATACAAACTTTATTGATTCTAATGATTTTGCCTTTTTTATTATTGCTAAATATCACATTTCCTCTGATTATAGCTTCAAGAGATGTGAATTACTTTATATCTCTGATCATGTATCTTAAGCAATCACTATCTAAATACCAATTTTTTTTTCCTCCTTGGTTGCAAGATACACCTACATAAGCAATCAAGTGAAAACTTTAGGTACCCAAGTCATCTTGGGTCCTTTAGGATTAGTAGAGGTGGTTTTTTTGGAACCCAAATTTTTTTAGCATTATTTAGTTTCCTACAATCACATAAGTAAGCTTTATATTATAATCTACTACAACAATGGCATATAATACTAGGGGAAGCAGGAACAAAAAATTTTGAAATATTTTTACTATTTTTATTATTTAAAATATAGTTCAGTTTGTTAAAAATAACTCTTTGATTATTTAAAAGCATATCAAGTTTTTTTGAATTATAGATAAACTTTTAACAAAAGGTTTAACTTTATCAAGTTTTACTTTCGAGCTCTTATTTTCTTTAGTTAGGGCTTTATTCTTCTTTGAAAACTTTTCATTTATTAGGGCTAGCATTTGCATTTTCAAATCCTTGTTTTCTTTAGTTAAGCTCTCATTTGCTTTTGATAATTCTTCCTTTTTACTAGTCAAGGCAAGCTTTTAATCCTTCAACTCTTTATTTTCTTGAGTTAAGATATCATTCTCTTTTGATAGCTTTTTATTTATGCTAGTTAACTCAAGAACATGTTCTTTATTTCTTTATTTTTCAATTTTAGCTTTTAAAATCATCTATGAGTTCAACAAAAGCATCTTAAAGTTTTTCAAATATAAAATCAACTTTGGTTTTAGATCTTTTCTCTTCTTTATGAGTCATGAAGCTTAGATTTGCAACCTATTATATTTCTTCATCGGAGCTAGAGTCCTCACTCCATATAGCTATCATTGTCTTTTTCTTATATTTTCTTGAGGCTTTCTTAAGAATGAGACAATGATGGGGACATTGAGCAGATCCAGCCAGCCCAGATTCCAGCTAGTCCAGTCCAGATCCCGGTGCACCCTCTTCGTCCCCGGCCACCACACGGCCTGCAGCCGAGCGCCCCTCCCATGAAGCATCAGGTCGGAAATCGCCAGGAACTCGCCCCCTATCGCTGTGCCCTTCCTCCAGCCGATCTCCACCGTCCGCCACCCAGCACTGTCGCCGGCGAACCCAGCCGCAAGCCCCGGCCTCTCCTGTTTCTTGGTGTGATCCATGGAGAAGAAAGCCTCTACACGAACATGAAGGTAAGAAGACTTGCACGGAACTCAGAGCCTCACGGATCTCAGAGCAGTCCCAAGTTCTGTACAGCATGATTTCCAGAGTCGCACGGATCCTAAAGCCTCACCGATATCAAAGCATTGGATTTATTTAATTATTTTGATTTGGGATTATTAATCATTTCTTTTTGGTGATTCAGGTCCGACGACTTCAAATCTGTTTGCCCGTGATCCACTGGTCCGGATTTTTGGACGACCTCAAGATGATCTCCCTTTTCCAAATTTTATGAGATTCCATATTTTCGGGTGAGATCCATTTTGATAACCTGACCCAATTGATTGCTGGTTATTTTTTTTTATTTAGATCTAATTTATTTAAATTGAACAACCCTAATCCAGTGATCCTTTCTTAATGATCAACGGTCCGAAATAATTTATTTAGGATCTAGGATTTGTCGGCCCGTCCCGCGCCAGCCTTGGTATCAGAGCCATAGGTTAGGTTAGGGTCAATTTCAATTTTCAATTTTGCATGACAACTAGGTCAGGAATCAAGTATCAATCAGAACTTTTCTCTTTAGATAACAAAATGGATCCAAGTTTAGAAACTGCCCTTCAGGGAATCATGGATAAACTTGAAGCAATTGATAGCAAGTTAGGGTCTTTAGATGCAAGGGTAGGAGCTCTTGAAGAGGAACAACTAGTGAACACCAATTACCCTATTAGGAACTTGTCATCAAGAGTTATAGATCCTAGAGATCCTAGAGACCGAAATGACTACCCAGGTTATGATGGTGGTCGTACTCGAATCCTTCGACTTGACCCTAGGGATCGACATGATCATCCAGGTTTTGATGTAGGCAGTCATCCAACACTTAGACCTTATCACAACCCAATAGATCAAGATGAACGAATCATGAGGAGTGTTAAGGTTGACGCCCCAAGTTTTGTAGGTCGCCTGGATCCCAAAGAATATATTGACTGGGAAGCTGATATGGACCACTATTTCACTTGGTATGATATGTCTGAGGAAAGGAAAGTTAGGTTTGCCCAAATGAGATTTTAGGTCAAGCTAAACTATATTGGCACAATGTCCAGAGGTTAGCCATTCATAGGAGACAGGACCCCATTGGGACATGGGATGAGATGAAGGATAAGCTTCGAGAGAAGTATCTTCCTGCATCTTATCAACAGCGACTCCTAGATCAATGGCAAAGGTTGACCCAAGGAACCAGATCTGTAAATGATTACATCGATAAACTTGATGAATATCTTATGCGATGTAATATGAGTGAAGACCCATCTATTACTTTATCCCGGTTTAGAGCTGGTCTGAGGGTGGACATTCAAAAGAAACTGTTTTTAAGAGAAGTTTATAGTCTATAGCAAGCATATCAATAGCCCAAGACTATGAAAGATTTTAGCAAATGTCTATCACACATAGACCTGAACCTTCTAGACCAGGAATTTTAGGTTCAAGGCCTAGCATGAATCAAGCCCCAACTGGTCCATGGCATAACATTAGTTAGATCCCTGGTAGTCGACCCCCATTTACAACCCCACCAATTAAGAGAGATGACAAAAGAAAAGGGATTATAGGAGAGACTTCCCATGGAAGTAGCTCTAAGATCCATCGCTTTAGGTGTAATGAAATAGGTCATGTGGCTAGCCAATGTCCGTCTAGAACCTTGCATATAGGGGCACTTGAAGAACAAGAAGATCTAGGTGATGTTATTGAAGAAGAAATCTACACTGCGACCCAGGATTAGCTGATGCCTACGAAAAACATGACCATGAGGCTAGAGCTGAAAAACAATTAGGAGTTAATTTGATTAATACTTTGGATCTAATTGAATATGAAGAACCAGCATTGACACCTGGTGATGTATTTGAGCATGCATCTTCCTTTGAGAGTGACCCTCCTCTTGAGAGCCCACCAGTCCAAAGAGAGGAAAGCATGATGTGATTGAACGAATTTTGGACGAGAAGATCAAGTCTTCGAGGAGTCGAAATTGCTACCGCTACCTGGTTCACTGATGAGGCAGACCGAAGTCAGAGGACTCCTGGATTACTGAAGAGGAGCTGCAGAACATTGATCCAAATCTATTTGAGCACCTCCAGCTTGACTCGACGGAGTCGAGTTCTCCCCGCCACAGGAAAAATGATGGGGACATTGAGTAGATCCAGCCAGCCCAGATTCCAGCTAGTCCAGTCCAGATCCCGGTGCACCCTCTCCGTCCTCGGCCACCGCATGGCCTGCAGCTGAGCACCCCTCCCTTGAAGCCTTAGGCCGAAAACCGCCCGAAACTCGCCCCTTGCCGCTGTGCCCTTCCTCCAGCCGATCTCCACCGTCCGTCGCCCAACACCATCGCCGGCGAACCCAGCCGCAAGCCCCGGCCTCCCCTGTTTCTTGGTGTGATCCATGGAGAAGAAAGCCCCTACACGAACGTGAAGGCAAGAAGATTCGCACATAACTCAGAGTCGCACGGATCCCAAAGCCTCACGGATCTCAGAGCAGTCCCAAGTTCTGTACAGCATGATTTCCAGAGTCGCACGGATCCTAAAGCCTCACTGATCTCAAAGCACTAGATTTATTTAATTATTTTAATTTGGGATTATTAATCATTTCTTTTTGATGATTCAGGTCCGACGACTTCAAATCTGTTTGCCCGTGATCCACTGGTCCAGATTTTTGGACGACCTCAAGACGATCTCCCTTTTCCAAATTTCGTGAGATTCCTTGTTTTCGGGTGAGATCCACTTTGATAACCTGACCCAATTGATTGCTGATTTTTTTTATTTATTTAGATTTAATTTATTTAAATTGAACAACCTTAATCTAGTGATCGTTTCTTAATAATCAATGGTCCGAAATAATTTATTTAGGGTCTAGGATTTGTCGGCCCGTCCCGTGCCAGACATTCCATCTTGTAGTGACCTGGCTTCTTATATTTGAAGTAAATAGGTTGCTCCTTCTCTTTCGCTTTTTCCTTCTTCTTGCTTGGCTCTCTTTTATGAAGTTTCTTCTTGTAGCCATATTTCTTCTTCCTTATAAACCTTCTGAACTTCCTTGGTATAAGAGCCATTTCATCATCTTCATCTCTCTCATCCAAGTCTTCACTGGATTTTTCCTTGGTAATTGTAGACTTGAGGGCGATAGTCTTCTTTTTTTCTTATTTGTGGCTATCTTTTGCTTCAAAGATAGCTCATAGGTCATAAGTAAACCTAGGACTTGCTCAAGGAGAAGTGTATCAAGATCTTTGGCTTCTTATATGGTGGTGACCTTCGCATCCCATGCAGTTGGAAGAGACCTATGAATTTTGTTGACAAGTTCAACATTAGAATAAAATTTACTAAAACTTTTCAAGTTTTATGATATTAGTAAATCTAGTATATATTTAAGTTATAGATTCACTAGGCTCCATCCTAAATACTTTATATGTATGAACAAGCATATTAATCTTAGATTATTTTATTTAATTAGTACCTTCATGGATAACTTTAAATGTATCCCATATTTCTTTGACTGAAAAATAAGTAGAAATCCTATTGAACTTATTAGAGTCTAAAACATAATAAAGTAAGTTCATAGCTTTAGTATCTAATTCAGATTATTTTATGTCTTGCTCATCCCAATCATCCTCAAGCTTGGGAACAACAATGCCATCTTCCATGATTATGGATTTGTGAGGGCCTTTAGTAATGGTCTTCCAAAAGTTATAGCCTATGGCTTGTATGTAAATGCATATACAAGTTTTCTGGTATATACAGTTTGTTTCATTAAACAACCGTGGATGGTTGGAAGCTTGCCCCTTAGCAATACAAGCACCAAATTGGACTGCCATTCGATCTTTGACTCTCGATCGTTAAATCAAACTTGCTGAGTACCAAGCTCTGATACTATTTGTTGCCCAAGAAAGCAACCCAAGAGAAAAGGTGAATTGGTTTTTCAAAATTTTTAACAAATATGTGCTGAATTTAAAAAATAGTGAAGTGATTATGCTACAGTATATGCATGTAGATTATAACTATATGTAATACTTATAAAAAGAAGAAAATAAAAGCAAGGTATAACAAATATACAAGATTTATAGTGGTCCAGCGTATCCCAAGCACCTACATCCACTCTCCAAAATTTTTTAAAAGTTTTACTATATTTTTTAAAGATTACAATCAATTTATTTTCTAGGCTCACAAACCTAATCTAATTAGTTTTTCCTTAGGTTCACCAACCACAACCTTACAACAAGCCAATACAGGCTTGCAATCAAATTCAGAGACTTGGATATACCTATCCCATAGTTTCAAGCCCCTTGAAACTAGTTACAACTTAAAAATAAAGTACAAGAAGTAATGAAATCAAAAGCTCTTAAAAAGAGCAAAAAGAATATCGATGAAGTTGTTGAAGGAATCTTTAAGTTGTCTTCTTCAATGAAAAGTCTCTAATAATTGCTTGAAAGCTAGTGGTTGATAATTGATTGCACACTGATCACTGTCATAGGCGATAAAAAATAAAAATCTAACTCATTACTATAGCTAGGATGAGTAGGGATCGTATCCTCGGAGATCAAGAATAATCATTTTACGAAGAAGAGCAAAGAAGATGGATTGTAAAAGATTAAATTAGTGGTTTTTAAAAGAGAGCAATGTTAAATTGATTAATTCAAAAAAGCAAGAGAAGTAATCTAGGAATCCAAATATACTATGCAAACATATTTTATTTTATTTTTTATATTATAATAATAATAATAATACTTGTAAATTAAGTGTTAGTACAATTTATCTCTTATTAGATATGGACTGTATCTAGAGATCATGACATATCTGTTTAGAGTATAAACTATTTAATTACAAGATTAGGGGTTTAATCAACCATACTATGATCTATCTCTTTTAGGCACGTACCATATTCGGAGATCATAGCACGTCAATAGAGGGTGTAGGCCTTGTATATTGGATCAAAACCTCAATTATAAAAATAAATCAAAACATATGAAATGAAAATCATGATTTTTTTTTATTGCAGAAAAATTAAGTACAAACAGAGAAATAGAACATGATTACAGGCTTCATCTTCATCCTAGGTTGAAGGAGTCTAGCCGTGCATTACTACCGCTAGCATCTCCTCCATGATTCCCCTCTTTTCCAAGTCTAATACACTGATCTAAATAAGAGAACAAGAAAAGAAATTAATATAAATTTGCTATGAAAATTGATACCTGGACTATTGCCTAGGGCCCTTCTTTTATAGAGCTCGTCAAGAGCTTTCTCTCAATCAAATTTCGAGTCAATCTGGGTTGGAATCAGTCGTATATCATGAGAAACAGTCTTGGCCATCTGATCTGTAGCTTGATGGGTGATCGGCAATTTCCTTCCTTCTCAAGCGATCGAATCTCGTCCAATTTTTGGATCGAATCCTTGATCCTCGAAGACTCCTCCCAAGAAAATACTCCCTTTGACTGGTTCTAATCAATCTCTCCTCGTCTATGACGGATTGCAATGATGAGCAGACAGCGATGAATGGTGGCAACAGCGATGATGTTCGTTGATTGGTGGCAAGCGATGGAAAGAAGGCAACCGTGATGATGAAGAAGGCTTCGGTGGTTCAAAACAATGAGGCGGAGGCAGGTTGGGCAGTGCTGATGGCGGTGGATGGCTCCCGGCATCTCAAGCTGGCGGCGAGGAGGATGATCGATGATGACTCGAACTTTAGGGGAAGAAAAATGGACTAAAAAGGAGCTCTCATGGTTTCTCCAGCCTTGACAGGTGCTCGGTTATTCTTCTGGCCATGGACAGCTTCTAGGCGGTGAGGGAGAGGCATCAACGACGAGGGGGAGGCATCGGAAGTAATGAAGAGTACGATGGTCCATGGAGTAGGGGCATGGACCAAGTTCATGGCCACCATGGACCATTTCGAGATTTTATAAACCAAGCAATCGATCCATGATAGACCGACTGCTTTAATATTAGTGCAATTTCTTAATGAATTTTAAACTTCAATTCCAGGCTCATTTGAACTCTGATTTGAGTGTCATTTATGATATTTAATTTCAAAAATCGAGCTCTTTCTATCCATAGGCTTCTCTTATACAAAATACTAATAAAAATATCAATTTCTAAGAAATATGGATCAATTAATATTTATTTTAATGATTGAATCGAGATATTTAGTAGTCTTATCACATACTCTTTAAGCACTATATTTTTCTTTTTGAAAGTTAGCTCTTTGAAAGATTTTTTTTGAAAGCACTTGACTTTTTCTTAGATTTCGTTGCTTTTTCAATATATTTAGTGAGAAGTAAATACTCTTAGAACCTTCAAAAATCTGTTTATAACTGTTGAAGATTGAAAACTAGCTGTTTGAACCTTTGTACAGCTTTTTACAATTCAAAAATATAGTCATTATCATGTTGTTAAAAGCTGAATTATTGATACTTGAATTTATGAATCGACACTTCAAGTACAAGTATCGATACGTGAGTTGTTCTAAAAAATTAAACTCTCTGGATCATCCTGTGACTTTGATACTTGAAGCATGAGTCGATCCTTGAGTTAATACCTTAAGTCGATATTTCAAGTCCAGGTGTCGATACTTTAATTGTTCTAAAAAATTTAGCTCTTTGTTATTTTATGTGACTTTGATACTTAGAGCTCGAGCTAATTCTTGAGTCGACACTTCATCACCAGGTATCGATACTTGACCATGTCAGCTGGAATTTTATGTGCCAAACTTTTTTCTTTTTTGGATCTTTTTTGAAGGTTAATACCTTATTTCCTTGAGTCAACCTTGACCTATACCATCTAAAAAATGCATACCAAACTTGGAATTTTGAAGTTTTGATATGATTTCTTCCATTCTAATTTTCAAGTTTCCAATAACTCATTATTTTTTGGCTTTTCCATATTACAAAGACATCCAAAAATATATAATTATCATGTTTAAAGGTTGATCATTTCAGTTCATTTTCTATTAAATTTGAAAAGTATCTGAAACATTGATCTTGAAACTCCAACAAAATATTGATATCTTATATATATTCAAACATTTTGTTATTCATCAAAATCGAGGCCAGAGTCGGTAGGGAAGGATATTCGCATGATCTAAGGGATGCGAGTGACCCTGGGGACTAATCCAATGAACACAATTCATTCTGACCAGAGTTGGGATGCGATCAGGCATGATTTGGAGTGTTTGATTAGGATTTGATGGTCCTAAAGCTTTGAACAGTCAAATAGTGGTTGGAAGGGGATTTCTAATAGGAATTTGACTCAGATTTAGCCATGTTTAATTAAAGACTTCCTTCTCTCTCTATTTCCAATTTTAATCAACTCCTATCTATCCATCTATTATTTAGTAAATAAATCCTAGCCACTCCTATGATCTCTTTTTTAGTTTCATACTGAAAAATCATGAAAATCTTTTTTCTATTTACACCTATAAAAAGGTTTCCATACCTCCACCTTGGGAAGGAACACCTGGAATCCCTTTAGAGTCTTGCATAGAGGGAGAGGAAGGAAGGACTATGCATGGCTGAGAAGCTTCATCTTTGGGAGTAGATGAGGTTTTTAGTATTTATATTTTATAATTTTTTTATTTAATTAGTGCTTGATTATAATAATTTGCTTTTCATGAATAAAATTATTTTTCATCATTTCAAGTTTTGTTCAACATGTTTATACTATAATTATTTTTGAATAGCGCATGACTATGTAGAAATAAGTGGTAATCCAAGAATATGATTCATGCTCGATGAGATTGGCTATATTCGGAATCTGATTATAGGATACTTTATTTTTATGATTTGAGCATTTGAATAGCTTATAGCTATGTAGGAATGGATCTAGGATCCGTACCCAGTGAGATAAATTATGCTCGAGAATCAATTATAATTTAAATAATTACATATTAAAGAACTACTTAATATAATACTAAAAATTGAATCAAAACCCAAGATACCTTTCATATTCTATTTAATCTCTTGCTTATTAATTTAATTTTAATTTTTAGTTACAATCATATTCCCACTCTTTCATCTTTTGTAATTTAATTAAACATCAAACAAAAATCTTAATTAAAACTTAAATATAACCCTAACTGGTCTCCGATGATACGATTTCGACTCACTACTAGTTATATAGTTTTGAATCGAGAAATTATTTTTGACCACTTACGATAGCGATCAGTGTAATCCTGTATAATATAGAATCGTGGAAAGAAGATCACCAGATAATTTAAAGATTCACATAGTTTGTTAACTGAAAATAATTAAGTTGCAATTGAACGAGGGAATAAAAAGTACATCATGTATGATTATGTTGTTGCTGAGTCTAACACTTTCACCCTGCTTTGCCACTCCAAGTCTATCGTCAGATAGAGTAATATAAATTAGGGCAGGAACTTCTATCATATAGAATAATAGAGAGCAAGTACCTGTCAAGTGATTCGATGTACCGCTATCTATTAACCATCAACATTGCTTGTATGAACTTTCTTACCCAAGACATTCTCAGATTGTGTAGTGATTGATTCAGGTTGTGTAGCTGGTTTAGTCCCTAAGAGCACCATCAGTTGTGAGTAGTATTTCGGTGTCAAGCTCATCAGTGCACTCCTTCCAAACTTATTTCTCTCTACTGTTGCTTCACTTATATGAGACACCTTCATGAAGCCCTCCTTGTTGTTAGAACGTCTTGGCTCCTAATTGGGTGGGTAGCCAATTAGTTCATAACACCTTGATTTATCATGACCAGTTCTCTAACAGTGGTCACACCTTAACTTTGATGTGCCATTATTGTGTGCGCTTCCTTTGACAACAAAGATTTGTTGATTACCCTCAAGCATACCAATATTCATTGCAGCAGCTTCAATATTTATTTCAGCACCCTTATGCATGGCTCTTTGCATCTCCTTATGCATATCCATGATCTAGGCTATTAATATTTAATAAATAAAATATAGATATATGTGTATATTTATATATTTAAAATATTTAAAAATTATTTTATGGTGTGCGTAGCAGAATAAATTTGATGATTAACAAAATAATTTTAAAATATAATAGAATAAAGTTAAAAAGTCTGGTTTGGGAGGCGGATAAAATTACTATTTTGAAAAAGATTTGGTTCCTTTTCGTACGAAAAATAGTTGGACCATACGCTCTCCTTCAAGGTACAACCCGATAGCCAAAAATTTCAATACTCATCGATGGTACGATCTCGAACGGACGTTGATCAACTTGTTTTCAGTCCAAAAAAATTTTAAAAGAAAAAAATTGGAAAGAAAAATATTTTAAAAATAATATTAGAATAAAAAAATATTAGAGAGATATTTTTGGATACCTTAAAGGACTATGATAGAGATCTATTTATAGCCTCACAATCTTAGAGAAAATTTCTAAAATACTTTCAAACTAGCCGTGTTATAAAATTTAATTCAAAATTACTTAGAAATTAGCCGTTATAAAATTAATTAATTAAAAAAATGGTTAAAAAAATAAATAAAAGAGTAAAAAGGAAACGAAAATGCATGGAAACGATGGACCCGCGCGCGGATCGAGCGGGGAAAGGGTGGTTGTCATTTTTTTATTTTGGTTTTATGATGGTAACGCCAACATAGACTTTATTAATCGAAGGCAATATCTCCATGCTTAGGATCTGAGATCGAATGATCTCATATGTTTCCTGATCAAGCCCCATCAGGCACTGGTCCACCTTTTCTTCCTCTCTTTGTTATGCTATCTCCTTTGCAACACCCAGGTATAACCAGCATAAGAATAAGCGAGAATCTTGGTGATAACTCGTCCCACATCATTTTCAACTTTGTATAGTAGACAAAAATGAGTTGGCTTTCTTGGCAAACAAGACTTGTATCTTGCTTCAGTTGATGAACTTTTGGTGCGTTTCGTTGAGAGACGCTCCTTGAGATCATCCTATATAGTCTTGGCATCATCAGCATAGGTAACACTTCCTTGGAGATCCTTTTCCAAGGAATTTAATAATCATGCTATGATCATGCAATTATTCGTTTCCTAAGCATTCATCTATGAGGACTTAGGCCCCTAGCTTGATCATCGTTCCATCTATGAATCCCACCTGTTGTACCATGACGGCTCATCCCCTATCAGAATCGGCCTAATTTCGCAGTCTGTTCCGGCCGCTCCGACTAAGAAGGGTCCGACCCACTAGAGTCGAGGTCCGAATGACCCTTTCTTGCTGGGGTTCGGCCCGCCATCCTCCACCAGGATCCGACCTACTGGAGTCGAGGTCCGAACGACCCTCTTCTGCTGGGATCCGGTCCGCCATTCTCCTTCGAAAGTTCGGCCTTCGACCCGACGACCGACCGTCTCATAGCCGACGTCCGACGAGTAGGCCTTGACATCCAGGATACTTCAGAAGTATCTTTTTGTTACGGCAGAATTCTCCATCCCAACGGCCCTGCTCCACTACTTCTACGGTGTCGCTGTATCGACGCGCCACGTGGCCACTATCCAGATTCTCCTAGGGGCAGATCGATCTTTCTCAGCCTCTCCCCTAACAGATTTTGGACTGTTCCGCGCCTACATAAGGTACCTAGGGGACCCCGTTTGAGGTAGAACAACTCTTCCCTCTCCGTATGCCGCTGTTCTTTTGATTCCTCCATTCTGTTGCCTTCAACCTCCTGCTAACTTAAGCATTGGAGGGTCCCACTAGAACACCACCGGCGCCCTTGGGGACTTTTTGCAGGTTCGCCCGGGAGAGGAGCGCTCCAGCCGATCCAGCCGTCCCGGTTCCCGGTCCAGGAGTTGACGCAGCAATAGATTGGCGCTAGAAGGAGGGCGCACTCTTTCTTCTAAAAGGAGGAATCCATCACCTCAACAAAAAAATGGCTAAGGGAAGAGCTCCAAATGCCACTGCCAGGAGAGATACCTCTCCTTCCAGGTCTGAGGAGCATCTCCGAGAGAATGATTTCGTTGCTACCGCCCCCACTGCTGCAGAGCCTACCATCACTTTGGGGCTGCAGCAATTCCAAACTTTGGTGAACCGCATCGAGACACTTACGGCTGCGGTTCAGCGGTTCCAGGAAGCAGCCGACAACAGGCAACAACTACCAGCTGCTTCCTACTCTAACCCTCGGACGACTGCTGTGGGAGGCCGACAACCAGATATCCCCCAGCATGATTCCCACGCCACCGCGAAGCCCCGGAGGTCCTTGGGAGATCGCGTCGATGGCAAAAGGGCGAGGCCTGCCTCGCCTTCTTACATCGAGTCCATCCCCTCCAGCGATCGACCTGCCACCGAACCTCCGAAGGACTACGGCAGCAAGATTATGTGCATGGAGGAGCGCATTGATGAAATTGCCCTCCGGCAGAAGGTCGAAGGGGGACAGGTATACGACTCCCGTCCCCCGTTCTCTGAGGAAATTCTAGCAGAGACGATTCCCCGCCACTTCAAGATCGCACAGGTGGACCCCTATGACGGTACCACCGATCCGATGGACCATCTGGGCACGTACAAGGCCCACATGATGGTCCAAGGCGCCGCCGACGCCCTTCACTACATTGCCTTACCCGCAACCCTCAAGAAGACCGCCCGGATGTGGTTCTCCACCATCCAACCAGGTACAATCCACTCCTTCTCCCAACTCGAATCCCTTTTTCTTTTCCATTTCAGGACTTGCAATCGGACCCCGAGGACTACGGACTGCCTCTTCCTCGTGCTGCAAAAGGAGGGAGAGACCCTCCGGGATTTCATAGCTCGTTTCAACTCAACGACCATGGAAGTCCCGAACCTGAACGAAGCTGTAGCGATGCCAGCCTTCAAGCGAGGGCTCCGCTCGTCCAGGCTGACCTTTTCCCTGGACAATAAGCATCTGGCAAGCTACAGTGATTTGCTGGCCAGAGCACAGAAGTACGCTCTGGTGGAAGAACAAGCCGTCGGTCGATGCCAAGCTGAAGGAAGGCCGGCCCGAAGAAGCGGAGCGACAAAGCTCCCGAAGTCTGACCTCCGAACGACAGTCGACGGTTGGCCCAACGCCGAAGTCCAAAGCCCAGGGACTTTTCTCGAAGGTTCGAGACTTACGCGCCTCTGTCCCTGCCAAGAAAGAAGATCCTGATGGAGATCGAGAACGAGACCTTTCTGCAAAGGCCTCGGCCAATGAGGGGCCCTCCTGCCCTAAGGAACAAGGATAAGTTCTGCCGCTTCCACAGGGACCGTGGGCACAGTACCAAGGAGTGCCTGCAACTGAAGGACGCCATCGAAGACCTCATCCGGAGGGGGTACCTGTGCAAGTATGTCCGATCCCATCGGGACCAGGCAGAAGCATCAAATGCTAGAAACCCTCCGGAGGAGGTGGAGCTCCCCAATCAAAGACCAACTGGTGGAGACGTCAACATGCTGCATCGATGGTCCGGAAGAGGCCAGGAAGGCAGGATGGATGTTGCTAAGAGGTCCCAGGGCTCCAATCCTGTAGTCGTGTCGGCTGTCATTGCCAATTACGATGCAAGGAGAATACTTGTTGATAATGGAAGCTCGACAGAGGTATTACTGTATGATGCTTTTGTGAGAATGAACTTGTCCAGATCCATGTTGCTGGAATCCCCCGCGCCGCTGACAAGCTTCAGGGGCAACTCCGTCGGAGTGGAGGGTGAAATAGTTCTCCCTATGACAATTGGGACAGAGCCTCTCTAGAAAACCCTCCTCATCAACTTTGTGGTCGTACGGACGACCTCACCTTACAATGCTATTCTAGGCCGACCGGCCCTTAACAAATTCAGAGCCATTGTTTCTACTTACCATCTGTTGGCCAAGTTCCCAACCAGGAACGGGGTCGGAGTGATGAGGGGAGACCGTCGGATGGCCAGACAGTGTTTGACTATTTTGAATCAACAGTTTGAGGGCCGTTCCACCGTAGAGCAACTTGATCCAAGGGCTGAAGCCGACAGCCTCGGTCAGCCAGGGGAGAAGATTCTGTTTGTCCCACTCCGAGAGGATGATCCCATTAAGGTCCTCCAAATTGGAGGCTCTCTCAACAAAAACCTTAAGACGGAGCTGATCAGCTTTCTAAGGAGAAACACCGACGTCTTCGCCTAGTCGATGTCGGATATGCCTGGGATACCGTCGGAGGTTATTCCTCACCAACTCAAGGTCGATCCGGCCTACCGACCTATCCGACAGAAGAAGAGGAGCTTTGCTGCTGAAAGACAGAAAGCTATTGATGAGAAAGTGAAGAAGCTCCATGATGCCGGCTTTATTAGGGAAGTCCATTACCCTGAATGGCTGGCGAATATGGTCATGATGAAGAAGTCCAATAGAAAATGGAGGATCTGTGTGGACTATACCGACCTCAATAAGGCCTGTTCGAAGGACAGCTTCCCAGTACCCAAGATTGATCAGCTGGTGGATGCCACGGCCGGCCATCAGCTTCTCAGCTTTATGGACGCCTTTTCCGGATACAACCAAATAAAGATGCATCCGGAAGATGAGGAGAAGACCGCCTTTGTCACTGACAAAGGCCTGTACTACTATCGGATGATACCTTTTGGCTTGAAGAATGCCGGCGCCACCTTTCAACGGCTGATCAACCGGGTGTTCGAAGGACAGCTAGGGAGAAACATGGAGGCTTACGTAGACAACATGATAGTGAAGAGTCTCCGTAAAGCTGACCATATCAAGGACCTGCAAGAATCCTTTGACGCACTTAGGCGCCATCGGATGAAGCTGAACGCCACTAAATGCACTTTTGGGGTAACCTCTGGTAAATTCCTTGGTTTTCTAGTTACACAAAGGGGAATTGAAGTGAATCCTGACAAGATCAGAGCCGTCACGGAGATGGCGCACCCGACCAACAAAAAGCAGGTCCAAGAGCTCACCAGCGGATTGCCTCTCTCGACCGTTTTATCTCCCGGTCGGCTGAGAAGTCCTTGCCATTCTTCAAGACCCTGCACTAGTCGGAGGGGTTGTTTGGACAGATAAATTTCGATCGGCTTTCGAGGCATTGAAGGAGTACTTGAAGAACCCTCTGCTGCTAGCCAAGCCGACAGAGGGGGAGCCCTTATATCTCTACCTTTCGGCGTCGGACAAAGTAGTTTGCGCCGTCCTCGTGCGAGTCGGAGAGGACGGATAGCAGAAGCCCATCTATTACATCAGCAAAGTCCTTCATGATGCTGAAACGAGGTACCCTAATATGCAAAAATTAATATACTCCATGGTCACATCGGCTAAGCGGCTCCGGCCGTACTTCCAAGCACATCCGATCGTGGTGCTGACCGACCAACCTCTCAAGGCGATTATTCAAAGTTCGGACACATCCGGTTGGCTCGCTAAATGGGCCATCAAATTAGGAGAATTCGACATCTCCTTCCAGCCGCGATCTGCCTTGAAGGCTCAGGTAATTGCTGACTTCATTGCAGAGTGTACGTGGAAGCAAGAGATGCCCCCTCGGATGGCCGAAATACCCAAAGCGGATGCTGTTTATGAAGCAGAACCAGCCTGGACTCTCCATGTTGACGGAGCGTCCAACCTTTCAGGCTGTGGGGCCAGACTGATTCTGGCCGAGCCAGACGGGGGGAACCTGGAGTATGCTTTGCACTTCTTATTTCAAGTATCAAATAATCAAGCGGAGTATGAAGCCCTCCTTGCAGGGCTGCGAATCGCCCATGAACTGGGCATCAGCCGACTCAGAGTTTTCTCTGATTCCCAGCTGGTGGTCAACCAAGTAAAGGGGGAATTTGAGGCCGAGGAATTTGAGGCCAGGAATCTGACCCTGGCAAAGTATTTAAACCAGGTACAAAGCCTCATCTCTCGGTTCAAATTTTTCAAAATTCTCCACATACCTCGTCTGCAGAACTCTCGGGCGGATGCTCTCTCAAGGCTGGCTACGACCACCAGCGAAATTTCCGACCGAACCTTTGTGGAGTATTTGCGACATCTCAACATTGCCGAAGAGCCGACGAAGATCCATCAGGTGGACATGAAGCCTCTTGGATGGACCCAATCCTTACTTTCTTGGCCAAGGGAACCCTTCATGAGGATCCGGCAGAGGCCAAACGGATACGCCTGACAGCCTCCAAGTATGTCGTCCTTGACGGTGCCTTGTATAAGCAGTCATTCTCACAAACGCTGTTGAAGTGTTTGGGGCTGGCTAACACCGACTACGCCCTTAGAGAAGTCCATGAATGTATTTGTGGTGACCACCTCGGAGGAAGATCCCTGGCTTACAAGATCATCAGGCAGGGATATTACTGGCCCAGCATTCAGAAGGATGCATCGGACTTCGTCCGAATATGCGATGCATGTTGGGGTTTCAAGTGCACCGCAGCGGAAGTGTAAATTTCAAAATGATGAAATTTGCACCGAAATCCCTTAGCCAAGATCTCCTTATATACTAATTAAAACATACATACTAACATTGTTAGAATTAGGGCACTAACCTTTTAACGCTAAGTCCAATTTGATGTAGAATCAGAACTTGGTGTTGAATGCTTCTTTTGATTCACCAGGCGTCCAAATGTCCACCCTCCAATGGTGATCCACAAGATGATTGAACAAGATGCAAGCTTCTTCAAAGTTCCCTCACTTGAATTCTTATCCTAGAACTCAAGAGGACTATGGCTCTAAAACTTCAGGGTAGGGGCTCCTTACTTCCTTTCTTCCTTCTTCCTTTCCCTTTCTTAAGACCTTGTCCTAAGAATAAAACTCTTGTCTTAAAGGAGGAGATGGATTTAAGACACTAATGTCTTAAAGTAAAGGAAATAGAAACAGAGTAGGAGTTCCTTTCTTTTACCGATCAAGAGATTCTTCCTATCTCTTGTTTTGGACTTGAGTTTCAACAGAGAAGAGAACTCTGTAAGAGGGAAACTCTCTTTGTCCTAAACAAGCTAAGGAGGAATCAGTTTCCTGGAAAGAAAAGACAATAAAATAAACTCTGTTGTTCAAAAAATTAATTCATCTGAACACCGAGACCTCTGTTGTTTAAATAGATTTCAGAGAGATGTCTTCTCAGAAGAACACAACTCTCCGTAAACCCCATTCCACTTTATCTCACGCCCCTTTCTTATTTCTCACGCCCAATCCACACATCTCACGGCCTTCCAGATTAAATCCCACGGCTCTTCTTAAAGGAAAAACCGCGGTGTTTTAAAAAGAAGAAAGTCGCGACTTTTCATCTCCGAAGAGATGTTACTTCGCGCGCCCGGGAGGAGTTAGCGCTTTCTCTCTTTCTCAAAATCCCATCAGCCGTTGGATTTTCATCCAAGGGGGGGGAGAAGGAGCGCTAATCACTTAAGAAGGAGGCCGCCCAAATAAAATCTCCGATGATTTTATTTGGGGCGCGCCAAGAGTCCATGCGCCATGGACTCTTCCTTAAGGCGCGCCAAGAGTCCATATGCGCATGGACTCTTGGTGTTTGGCGTGAAAAGCAAAAGGGGGCGGGTGGGAGGCTAGCCAAGCTACATGGCTAGCCAATAGGGTTAGCCATATTCCCATATTCTTAATTAGGGTCTAATTAGGTCCAATTAGAACCCAATTTGAACCAATCCGGAACCCTAATTCGAATCCGATCCGAATAGAAGCTAGGGCTTGCAACACCTGCTAGAGTGTTATCTTGCAAAGACAATTTAATTCCAAATTAAATTCTTGATCAATCCTCTTAAGTGTGTGACCCATTGGGTTCCACATCTAGCCAGCAGTGGGTTCGAATACAAGTTGACCTAATTTGATTAGAACTCTTTCTAATCGATTTAGGTCAAACCGGGCTTACCCGGATCGATCAATTAGGATTCTTCCTAACATGTGATCTTTGAACTTGATCAACCCACAAGACAAGATTGACGTCTAGCAACGTGTCATGTCTACCCGGAAGATATGGAAATTCTGGTGAAATACCAAATTACCCTTCAGTAGAGAGTTACCGTACAATTAAATCTTTCGATCAGCCTGCACCCAAAATATAACATGGATATGGATATATGTCAAATCCAACATTATATTTGTTTCTAGCTCAATCTTATAATGATGATTCGATTATCTTGATATTAGAAACCATCTCTAATATCTTTACTTTGATCAAAGATTCCCTGAATCATCATGCGATTGTTGACTAGCTGGATGCAATCTCCTCTTACTAAGAGTGATCGATTCCTTGTTGACCTACTCATTACCTTCATATTCAATTCACCATTCCCAGTATCAATCCTGTGCATGTCTCAGTGTCATGATTAGGATTGAACCAAAGGATGGGTTCATGTACATAAGGTACTTATGGCAGTCTCAGGTCAAAAGATTACTTGTACCACTCCTACTATGAGAACCTTCTATTGACATGTAGCTAAGACTCCATTAGATGTTCTCAAGTTGGATCATATCAGTGAACTCATTCTCCAATGAGCACCCACATCCAGTATTAGTGTCATACACAAGTGACTGTGAGAGCAGTCACCCTTTCCAGTATACCCGGGGTGTGCTAGTCTTATCGGAAAAACCCTGATCCCCTATTCAGGGTTCCTTTGACTAGGAATACTTTAGATTAAGGTTTTAAGATTTAGGTCTCACTGGTATGATCTCATCATAACCCTAAAATCATAGCCCTAATCTATGGGGTCATCATATAATAAACACAGCGTATGATAAAAAATAATGCCTTTATTTAGAAAATTATCAATTACAATGGTTTGGGAGATACAACAGAGATTGGTTTGTAGGGCATATCCCTTTCAATCTCCCACTTGCACTAAAGCCAATCGCCTTTGAATCTTAATCCCATACATTCTAGGTGGCGATCAAAATCTCGCTGTGGTAGAGCCTTAGTGAACGGGTCTGCTACATTGTTCTTTGTATCAACTCTATCTATGTAGACATCTTGTCTCTCTACTATTTCTCGGACAAGATGGAAGCGTCTCAGAATGTGCTTGGACTTATGATGAGCTCTTGGTTCCTTAGCTTGAGCAACGGCCCCAGTGTTGTCACAGTAAAGTGGCACTGGGTTTTTAATTTGAGGAACAACACCCAACTCTGTGATGAACTTCTTCATCCAGACTGCTTCCTTGGCGGCTTCACTAACAGCTATGTATTCTGCCTCTGTGGTTGAGTCAGCTACAGTCTGCTGCTTGGTACTCTTCCAACTCACTGCTCCACCATTTAGGGTAAAAACATATCCCGAAATGGATTTGCTATCATCAGGGTCTGATTGAAAACTAGAATCAGAATAAGCTTCTAGTTTAAGATCAGAACCACCATAAACCAAAAAAATATCCTTAGTCCTTCTTAGGTACTTAAGAATATTTTTAACTGCTTTCCAATGATCCTCTCCTGGATCAGCCTGAAACCTACTGACAATGCCTAAAGCATATGCCACATCAGGCCTGGTACATAACATGGCATACATTATGGATCCTATTGCCGAAACATAGGGTATAGAATTCATTCTATCTCTTTCTTCAGGTGTCTTAGGAGACATCCTTTTAGAAAGATGTATGCCTTGACTCATAGGAAGATAACCTCTTTTACTTCCTTCCATGCTGAATCTTTTCAGCACTAAGTCAATGTACCTAGATTGGGATAAACCTAGCATCCTCTTAGATCTATCTCTATAGATCTTAATACCTAGTATATAGGATGCTTCTCCCAAATCTTTCATGGAAAACTGGTTTGATAGCCAAACCTTGACTGATTGCAACATTGGGATATCATTCCCAATGAGGAGTATGTCATCTACATACAGAACCAAGAAGACTATGGCACTCCCACTAGTCTTCTTATAAACACAGGGTTCATCCACATTTTTGATAAAACCAAATCCTTTAATAGTTTCATCAAAGCGGATGTTCCAACTCCTGGAAGCTTGCTTTAATCCATAAATGGATTTCTTCAGCTTGCATACTTGATTAGGTTTATTTTTTGAAATAAAACCTTCTGGCTGTGACATGTAGACTTCTTCCTCAAGGAAACCATTGAGGAATGCAGTTTTCACATCCATCTGCCATATCTCATAATCGTGGTATGCTGCTATAGCAAGTAAAATCCGAATTGATTTTAGCATGGCAACAGGTGAAAAGTTTCATCATAATCAATTCCCTGTTTTTGTCTAAAACCTTTAGCCACTAATCTGGCTTTATAGGTTTCAACTTGGCCATCAGCCCCAATCTTTTTCTTATAGACCCATTTACACCCAATAGGATTAACACCCTCTGGTGCATCAACCAAAGACCATACTTGGTTTACATACATAGAGTCTACTTCGGATTCCATGGCTTCTTGCCATTTATCTGAGTCAGTACTCAAGATAGCTTCCGTATAGGTCAGAGGTTCATCATTTTGAATGACTTGAGCTTCATTATTTTCAATAATAAACCCATACCTCTCAGGTGCCCGTGGCACTCTGTCAGACCTACGAGGAGGAGTTTTGTGTTCTGGTTCTGTCCTAACTATATGTTCTAATGGTTGAGAATTGTCTATCTGTATTTCTTGCACTTCTCCAAGTTTAATTGTTCTACCATTGCCCTTTTCCAAAATGAACTCTTTTTCTAGAAAAGTGGCATGCCTGCTAACAAAAATCTTTTGTTCAGTAGGATGGTAGAATAGATATCCTCTACCTTCTTTAGGATATCCTACAAATAGACATTTATCCGCTCTAGGTTCCAACTTATGTCCAAAATTTCTTTTAACATAAGCTGGACATCCCCATACCTTAAAATATTTAAGATATGGTTTCTTTCCACTCCAAATTTCATATGGAGTACTAACAACGGATTTAGAAGGTACCTTGTTCAGAATATAAACAGCAGTTTCTAGGGCATGACCCCAGAAAGAAATGGACAAATCTGTGAAGCACATCATGGATCGTACCATATCTAATAAGGTACGATTCCTCCTTTCAGCTATACCATTTAGCTGTGGTGTATAAGGAGGGGTCCATTCAGAAAGGATTCCATTAACTTTAAGATAGTCTAAAAACTCCGCGGATAAGTATTCTCCTCCTCGATCAGAACGAAGAACTTTAATACTTTTCCCGGTTTGTTTTTCGACCATACTTTGATACTCCTTAAATTTATCAAAGGCTTCAGATTGTGTTTCATAAGATACACATATCCGAACCTAGATAAATCATCTGTAAAAGTGATAAAATATGAGTATCCTCCTCTGGCCTGAGTTGTCATTGGACCACATACATCAGTATGTATAAGTCCTAATAACTCAGTTGACCTTTCCCATGTCCAGTGAATGGAGTTTTTGTCATCTTACCCATGAGACATGATTCGCAAGTTCCTAATGATTCATACTCATAAGGATCAAGGAATTTTTCCTTGTATAACTTGCTAATCCTAGACTCATTAACATGACCAAGTCTATGATGCCAAAGTAAAGTATCATTAAAGTCTTTTCTTTTCCTTTTAGTATTGACATGAAAAATACTATCATTGGAAGAAAGAGTTAAGAGCCCATTGCTAAATATGCCAGAACAAATAATTTTATTAGATAACATTATTGAGCAACCAGTGCTCGTTACATCCATTACATATCCTTGTTTTAATAACAAAGGAATAGATATAATGTTCCTAATAATCTTTGGCATATAGTAACAATTCTCTAGCTCCAAGATCTTCCCTGAAGGCAACTTCAGAATATAGGTCCCTACAGCTTCTGCTTGGATGATATCACCACCAGCACCGTAGAGATTGAAGTCGCCTTCCTTCAATACTTTAAGCTTGTGGAGGTCCTGCAAATATTTGCATATATGGTAACCACAAGCGGTATCCAATACCCAAGTATTTGATATAGACGAATTTAATGTCAATATAGTATGTATCTCATACATACCTTTTGGTGCGTCTGCCGCACCAGGCTTCACAGTTGCAAGGTAAGCCTTGCAATTCCTTTTCCAATGTCCCGCTTTGCCGCAAAAGAAACAGGTTGACTGTTTTGAGACCTTCTTTCCTTTCTTGTTCTTATTGATGCCACCCTTAGGGTTTAGTCTCCTGCTAAAACCCTTTTTGCCTGATTTCTTCTTATTGGTCTTATCAACAAGAAGAAGTGGAGCCTTTTCTTTCTTAACATGGCTCTCTGCTGTTTTTAACATATTTAACAGCTCAGGCAAGGAAGTGTTCAGTTTGTTCATGTGATAATTCAAGACAAACTGAGAAAATGACTCTGGGAGTGATTGCAGGATTAAATCCTGATTCAGCTCCCCATCCATAATAAACCCTAATTGACCTAATCTAGTGATTAAGTCAATTACCTTCAGGACATGATCCTGAACGGATGTACCCTCTGTCATCCTAGCACGGAATAACTGCTTAGATATTTCGTATCTAGCAGTTCTGCTTTGTTCTCCATAAAGCTCCTTTAAATTGAGCATTATGGATTGAGTATCCATGCTTTCATGCTGCCTCTGTAACTCATTGGTCATAGAGGCCAGTATGATACACTTGACAGTGAGGGAGTCATTCTGCCACATTTTGTATGTGGCCATATCTTCCTGTGTGGCATCATCCCCTAGTGGATTAAGATTAGGGGTATCAAGAATATAAGAAAGTTTTTCTGAACTCAGTACAATCTTTAAGTTTCTCAACCAGTCCACATAGTTTGGACCAGTCAGTTTGTTGGTATCTAAGATGCTTCTCAGTGATAATGAAGATGCCATTTATCTACATTTAATTAAGAACAATACATAAGCAAACAACCATGAAATGATTTACATAATTAAATTAGGTCTTCAATTTAATTATGTCTCCCACTATTTTATCAAAAATCATAGCCCTCACTATGATAATCGAGAAGAACCCTGATCGGTTTTCTTAGTGAGATCGAGATCCTTATAATTTATAAAAGATCTTGCAGACAACACAACAAATCTTTTATAAGTTGTAAGGTAGGAAACTCTTCCAATTATATCTCATATAATTCTCAAAAATAACTTGGCCTCTAGAACATTATAAGTCTTGCAGAATACACAACAAACCATAATGTTCTAGTTAAGTCAAGACCCTTTCATTTCTATACAGTCAATATTCAAATATAATGCCCTTGTAGATAACACAACAAGGCATTATACTGAATATACTGTAAGGATATTTGTACTAGACCAATATTATGTCAATCACCCTATTAGGTCTTGCAGACAACACAACAAACCTAATGTGGTTCATAACACAGTAATGATCCAGCATGAAGGAAGGCCAACATATAGCAATTTTTTTTTTTTTTTAACACTAAGCATATAAGTCAAGATTTAAATATAATCAAATCGGCCAGGCAAGTGGAAGAGATGTGGGAGTCCCCCCGTTGCTTTCCTAGACACCAATAAAAATTGGCCAGGTCAGTCAACGGAACCAATTAAAAACCACGATTCTCTTTACCTTCCCAGAACCACCTTTCTAGACACCGAATGATCAATTGTTCATCATGACTAGTGATGCTTATTAGTTAAATATGCTATGACTTAATATGATTTTAAGAAGAGGGCTTTATAAAATTGCCAGCACATTCTTACATAAAAAACATATCATAATGATATCACTCTGATAAACATATATGTGCTAAGTGTGTCATCATACTAGGACAACCATTTACCACATAATGGATCCACCATTATGCCAGGGCAACCTTATTTCAGTATGATGACTTCAAAACTAATCATATCTCTATAATAATTAGGGTTTGAGTGAAAAACCCTAATTAGTGGCATACATCAAAACATTAATTATCATATATGCATTCCTTAAATTATGCTAAGCGTATCAGCATTCAAGGGTTTAAAACCCTAATTTCGATACTACAACAAAAATGCATATAATATGTTTTAACTGTAATAAGGATGGCTCTGATACCACTGTTGGGGTTTCAAGTGCACCGCAGCGGAAGTGTAAATTTCAAAATGATGAAATTTGCACCGAAATCCCTTAGCCAAGATCTCCTTATATACTAATTAAAACATACATACTAACATTGTTAGAATTAGGGCACTAACCTTTTAACGCTAAGTCCAATTTGATGTAGAATCAGAACTTGGTGTTGAATGCTTCTTTTGATTTCACCAGGCGTCCAAATGTCCACCCTCCAATGGTGATCCACAAGATGATTGAACAAGATGCAAGCTTCTTCAAAGTTCCCTCACTTGAATTCTTATCCTAGAACTCAAGAGGACTATGGCTCTAAAACTTCAGGGTAGGGGCTCCTTACTTCCTTTCTTCCTTCTTCCTTTCCCTTTCTTAAGACCTTGTCCTAAGAATAAAACTCTTGTCTTAAAGGAGGAGATGGATTTAAGACACTAATGTCTTAAAGTAAAGGAAATAGAAACAGAGTAGGAGTTCCTTTCTTTTACCGATCAAGAGATTCTTCCTATCTCTTGTTTTGGACTTGAGTTTCAACAGAGAAGAGAACTCTGTAAGAGGGAAACTCTCTTTGTCCTAAACAAGCTAAGGAGGAATCAGTTTCCTGGAAAGAAAAGACAATAAAATAAACTCTGTTGTTCAAAAAATTAATTCATCTGAACACCCGAGACCTCTGTTGTTTAAATAGATTTCAGAGAGATGTCTTCTCAGAAGAACACAACTCTCCGTAAACCCCATTCCACTTTATCTCACGCCCCTTTCTTATTTCTCACGCCCAATCCACACATCTCACGACCTTCCAGATTAAATCCCACGGCTCTTCTTAAAGGAAAAACCGCGGTGTTTTAAAAAGAAGAAAGTCGCGACTTTTCATCTCCGAAGAGATGTTACTTCGCGCGCCCGGGAGGAGTTAGCGCTTTCTCTCTTTCTCAAAATCCCATCAGCCGTTGGATTTTCATCCAAGGGGGGGGAGAAGGAGCGCTAATCACTTAAGAAGGAGGCCGCCCAAATAAAATCTCCGATGATTTTATTTGGGGCGCGCCAAGAGTCCATGCGCCATGGACTCTTCCTTAAGGCGCGCCAAGAGTCCATATGCGCATGGACTCTTGGTGTTTGGCGTGAAAAGCAAAAGGGGGCGGGTGGGAGGCTAGCCAAGCTACATGGCTAGCCAATAGGGTTAGCCATATTCCCATATTTCTTAATTAGGGTCTAATTAGGTCCAATTAGAACCCAATTTGAACCAATCCGGAACCCTAATTCGAATCCGATCCGAATAGAAGCTAGGGCTTGCAACACCTGCTAGAGTGTTATCTTGCAAAGACAATTTAATTCCAAATTAAATTCTTGATCAATCCTCTTAAGTGTGTGACCCATTGGGTTCCACATCTAGCCAGCAGTGGGTTCGAATACAAGTTGACCTAATTTGATTAGAACTCTTTCTAATCGATTTAGGTCAAACCGGGCTTACCCGGATCGATCAATTAGGATTCTTCCTAACATGTGATCTTTGAACTTGATCAACCCACAAGACAAGATTGACGTCTAGCAACGTGTCATGTCTACCCGGAAGATATGGAAATTCTGGTGAAATACCAAAATTACCCTTCAGTAGAGAGTTACCGTATAATTAAATCTTTCGATCAGCCTGCACCCAAAATATAACATGGATATGGATATATGTCAAATCCAACATTATATTTGTTTCTAGCTCAATCTTATAATGATGATTCGATTATCTTGATATTAGAAACCATCTCTAATATCTTTACTTTGATCAAAGATTCCCTGAATCATCATGCGATTGTTGACTAGCTGGATGCAATCTCCTCTTACTAAGAGTGATCGATTCCTTGTTGACCTACTCATTACCTTCATATTCAATTCACCATTCCCAGTATCAATCCTGTGCATGTCTCAGTGTCATGATTAGGATTGAACCAAAGGATGGGTTCATGTACATAAGGTACTTATGGCAGTCTCAGGTCAAAAGATTACTTGTACCACTCCTACTATGAGAACCTTCTATTGACATGTAGCTAAGACTCCATTAGATGTTCTCAAGTTGGATCATATCAGTGAACTCATTCTCCAATGAGCACCCACATCCCAGTATTAGTGTCATACACAAGTGACTGTGAGAGCAGTCACCCTTTCCAGTATACCCGGG
This sequence comes from Areca catechu, assembly GCA_021397845.1. Taxonomy (NCBI): domain Eukaryota; kingdom Viridiplantae; phylum Streptophyta; class Magnoliopsida; order Arecales; family Arecaceae; genus Areca; species Areca catechu. The sequence goes on from CM038050.1 coordinate 170,942,632, forward strand.
GTGTGCTAGTCTTATCGGAAAAACCCTGATCCCTATTCAGGGTTCCTTTGACTAGGAATACTTTAGATTAAGGTTTTAAGATTTTAGGTCTCACTGGTATGATCTCATCATAACCCTAAAATCATAGCCCTAATCTATGGGGTTCATCATATAATAAACACAGCGTATGATAAAAATAATGCCTTTATTTAGAAAATTATCAATTACAATGGTTTGGGAGATACAACAGAGATTGGTTTGTAGGGCATATCCCTTTCAATGCATGCCAGAGATACTCTGTCATTCAGAGGAGGCCTGCCAATGAGCTGACTCCGATCACCGCCCCATGGCCATTTGCACAGTGGGGAATGGATATTCTGGGACCCTTTCCCCGGCCTCCAGACAAAGAAAATTTTTGCTTGTGGCTATCGACTATTTCACCTAGTTGGTGGAAGCCGAACCACTAGCGCAGATAACGGAGCCTAAGGTGGAGAACTTCGTCCAGAACAATATCATCTTCCTATTCGGCATTCCTCGGACAATTATTACTGACAATGGAAGACAATTTGACAATTCCAAGTTCCAAGTTCCAAGACTTCTGTTAGCAATACCAAATCTCTCACCGACTTACCTCGGTCGGCCACCCACAATGCAACGGTGAGGTCGAAGTCACCAACAGGACGATCCTGCATGGGCTGAAGACCCGTCTCAATGAAGCAAAAGGACTTTGGGCGAAAGAACTCCATTCTGTGTTATGGGCATATCGGACGACTGCCAGAGCATCCACCGGCGAAACTTCGTTCAACCTCACTTACGGAAGTGAAGCCATCATCCCTATTGAAATTTCTCTCCAATCCCTCCGAATCGACTGCTATGCTGAGCCAGCTAACTCCGAACAACGAAGGGCTGACCTGGACTTACTTGAAAAAATAAGGCTTCGGGCAAGCATGAAGATGGCAGTATGCCGCCAAAAGATGGCAAAGTACTATAACTCGCGAGTCAAGGCGCGAGCTTTTCGAGTCGACGATCTGGTCTTGAGGAGGGCCAAAATTTCGAGGCCGACAGAGCAAGGCAAGCTTTCCCCAAATTGGGAAGGACCATATCGGGTCTCCGAAGTGGTTCGAGCCGGCACTTATCGGCTAGAATTTTTGGACGGACGACAGTTGGCGCATCTGTGGAATGTAGACAATCTCCGCAAATATTACTAATGAAGTTCACATTTCTTCTACGAACCACTTCTGAAAGTCCGACTCCGATCGGCAAAGGCTCTAGGGTAGCCCACTTCCGAAAGTCTGACTCCGGTCGGCAAAGGCTCCAGGGCAGCCCACTTCCGAAAGTCCGACTCCGGTCGGCAAAGGCTCCAGGGCAGCCCACTTCCGAAAGTCCGACTCCGGTCGGCAAAGGCTCCAGGGCAGCCCACTTCCGAAAGTCCGACTCCGGTCGGCAAAGGCTCTAGGGCAGCCCACTTTCGAAAGTCCGACTCCGGTCGGCAAAGGCTCTAGGGCAGCTCACTTCCAAAAGTCCGACTCCGGTTGGCAAAGGTCTAGGGCAACCCACTCCCGAAAGTCCGACTTCGGTCGGCAAAGGCTCTAGGGCAGTCCAATCTGAAAGCCGACGGACCAACACTTAGGATAAATCTCCTAAGCTAGTTGCTTCGACCTGAGTTGACATCCGACCGTCGCCTCAACTGCTTCAGCGTCCGGAAGCTGACGGACCAACACAGGATAAATCTCCTAAGCTAGTTGCTCCGGCCCAAGCTGACATCCGACCACTACCTCAACTGCTTCAGAGTCCGAAAGCCGACGGACCAACACTTAGGATAAATCTCCTAAGCTAGTTGCTGATGGGCCAGTACTTGGAGTAAAAGTCCTAAGAGGATTTAGTTCATTCCGGGTTTTCGCTCAATACTCGTCCTGAAGATCCGACCGCACACTCTAATGTACCGACTGGCCCATACTTAGCAAAATTTCATAGAGCAACGCAGTGAAAAGCACAAAAAGAAGATACAACTATATGATGAAAAGCTTTCTCCATTGATCCAAAAAGATTTTTACATGGACTGAAGGTCAGACCTTTACAACCTACTAGGTCTGACCTTCGGGGGTACTACAATGGCCACTTCGGCCTCCTCAGCTACTGCAGCCGCTTCGACCTCTTCGACCCCCTCGGCTGCCTCCGCCTCAGCACAAGTTAGGGTGCCCGCTCCGGCCTCTTCAGCCTCTTCGGCAATCATCTTCGTCGGGACTTTGGTCGCTTGGGTGGTCGGGTTAGCTCCCTCCGAAGCTTCTGTCACCGCCGGCTTTGGCAGCTGGAGGAAAGAGAGGTCGAACTCCGGGAAGGCGGTGCTAACCTTCCCTAGGCATTCATCATACTTGTAGTCGAAGCCGAACGTCTCGGCTTCATTCATCTCCTCCTCGAAGTCCTTGGAGGCCTTGTAATCGGCGACGACCTTCTCCTTGGCCATCTTCAGCAGATCCAGGGCCGACTTCAGCAGGCCCTTGAACCTCTCCACTGATGCATGATATCCCTTTGAGCGAAGAGCCAGATCAGTATAGCGGCCCTCCTCGACCTTCAGCTGGCGGGCCAGGGCTTTGAGCTTCTTCTTCCTCTCCTTGAGCCTGGCCTCCCGGTCAGCCTTCTGAGCAAGCAGGTCCTCTACCTTCTTCTTCTGGGCCTCCAGTTCGGCCCACAAGGGGGACACCTCGGTTGCCACAGCCTTCAGGTCGGTCACCTCTTCCCTGGAGGCCGTCAGCGCCACCCAGGCGGTGTCCCTCGCCAGCTCGGTCGCCTCGGCCCTCTGGGTCAGCTGCTCCTTTATATATAGCAGCTCGCCCAGCCCTTCGTCCATTAAGAGGTTGTCCTTGATGAGCTGCCGACAAAGACAAGCAGTTAGAGAAATCTTAATATTGAGTTGAAGGTGAGGGTAGGAAGAACCAAGCTTACCCCAAGGAGGTGGCGGAGGGAACTATTAGCCGCCTTTTTGACTGATCGCCCGTCAGTCTCGGGGATGGACCATTGGAGCTGCTCTCTGACCTCCTCTGCCGCGCGCCATAGTAGGCGCTCTTCTTCTTCCCCTAGGGCCCAAGCGGCCCTCTCACCGGAAGCCGACGGCCCCTCGCCCGCAGGGCCCCCTGGGTCGTTGGGTGAACTGTTGTGGTCATCTCCGATGGCGGGGGTGCAGGAGCTACCATTGTCCCGGCCGATGAGGAATGCCTCCCCTCCGCCTGGGTGGCCGCCTGTCCGCTGAAGACGGTCGCTCAGACACGATCACCTTCCGGCGTTCGGTCAGGGGCATATCATCCCCTAAGTTGATGGAGACCACTGGAATGGACAACTCCACCGTCCGCTGCTTCTTCGACCTTTCGGGAGCCGGTTCTACTGCCCGTTTCCTTATTTCTTACTGTACCGGTTCTGCGATCCGAACAGCCCTCCTCTGCGCTGACCGCGTCGACAAAACAGCCCTATCCGGCTTCATCTTTCTACCTACCAGCAACAAAAACAGAGTTAGCAGTAGCGCAAAAGCCGACAACGAGTAAAGAAGAAAAGGGTGAAGGTTGATCTCTCCCTACACAACCCTTGCCCTACCTAATGTCGGTTGTTGGCTGAGTCCTGCCCGGTGAAGGCTGTCCTCAAAAAGCAGAAAGTTAATGAACTTAGGGTCTTCACCGTCCAGCCTGTGGAAGTCGGCCTCGTCGGCCCTCGAGACCTTCCTCTCGTGCAAGGCATCCGACCTTGGCCCCCTCCAGGCTGCCTCGAAGCCCCACGGCTCCAGACTATCTACAAAGAAGAACCTGGACTTCCATCCATGAATAGCTGATGGAAGCCCCCCTAAGATCTTCCGGTTATGACGGGGACTGAACATCCACCATTCCTGACTCCGGAAGTCCTATTTCAACAGGAAGAAGTTGAAAAACAGGGACACCCTAGGTTCTATGTCGGCCTCCCGACACAGGACCACGAAGCCGCATAGCACTCTAATGTTATTCGGCGTCAGCTGGGAGGGTGTGATCCTAAAGGTGTTAAAGACCTGGACAAAGAAATTATGGATCGAAAACCGAAGACCGGCCTTCAGATGGTCTTCGTACATGGGGAGGGCTCCTAGGTTCAAGGATCTGATTACCCTACCCTCTCGGCTCGGGACGGTCAGGTGCAAAGTAGAGGGAATGCCATATATGGCTCTGAGGTCTTCGACCCTCTCTCGGGTCATGGTCGACGGGATGTCGAACGGACCAAGCTCCCTATGGCTACGAGCTACAGCCATTCTAAGACTAGCTGCAAAGGAGGAAGAAGAAGATGGGGGAAGACGAAGACGGGACTAACCTGGTTCCTGGGTCTCTAAGAAAGTCTAAGAGCAGCGCGGAGGGAGGAGGAGGCGATTCTCTCTTCCAATGCAAATGCAGCAGCAAGTGCCTCCGGGGCAATCCCCCCCTCCTTTTATAGGCATTCGGGGGTCGTGTCCCAACGCACCCTCACGTGCCGAGCTCCGACGGCTGCTGCTTCGGTTTCTGGATTTGACAGGAATCCGAAGGGACGCGCTGGATCGTATTCGGCCACGATCTGCGTGACAGGCGAAGCAACGGTGGATGGGCTACTTTGGCGAGCGCATCCACCGCTCTGATGGCGCCACGTGTCCCACGTCGCTTCGAGAATCCAGATGGACACCCATTACACGCCGTACCAGCCACAACTACTCTGTCAGACCCCGCCAATCAGGCGTTGACACCTGTCCCGGGGGCCAGAATCGGGGCGGGAGGCGGACGAACACGACGCGCCGAATCGGATTCGCCATCATTTGAAAGGCCGGCGCATTTAATGCCATTTAATGCCCTCGCCCTTCGAGCCTGCTGACTCACTCGAAGCACAAGGGCAAAGGGGACAACTGTTGTACCATGACGGCTCATCCCCTATTAGAACCGGCCCAATTTCGCAGTCTGATCCGGCCGCTCCAACCAAGAAGGGTCCGACCCACTAGAGTCGAGGTCCGAACGACCCTCTCCTGCTGGGGTCCGGCCCGCCGTCCTTCGCCAGGGTCCGACCCATTGGAGTCGAGGTCCGAACGACCCTCTCCTGCTAGGGTCCGGTCCACCATTCTCCTTCGAAAGTTTGGCCTTCGACCCGACGACCGACCGCCTCATAGCCGATTTCCTACGGGTAGGCCTTGGCATCCAGGGTACTCCAGAAGTATCTTTCTGTTATGGCGGGATTCTCCATCCCAATGGCCCTGCTCCACTACTTCCACGGTGTCGCTGTATCTACGCGCCATGTGGCCACTCTCCAGATTCTCCTAGGGGCAGATCAATCTTTCTCAGCCTCTCCCCTAATGGATTTTGGATTGTTCCGCGCCTATATAAGATACCTGGAGACCTCGTTTGAGGTAGAACAACTCTTCCCTCTCCGTACGCCGCTGTTCTTTTGATTCCTCCATTATGTTGCCTTCAACCTCCTGCTAACTTAAGCATCGGAGGGTCCCCCGCCGGAACATCACCGGCGCCCTTGGGAACTTTTCTGCAGGTTCACCCGGGAGAGGGCGTTCCAGCTGATCCAGCCATCCTGGTTTTCGGTCCAGGAGTTGACGCAGCAACACCACCTTATTCTTGGCTCCAAGAGCATTCTTCATGGATCTTTCCCTGATTGGATATTTGTCACCATTCAACAGTGTTGATACCTAGAATGGCTCTAGGACTATCTGATGTATTGAGAAAGTAGGGAGATGCCGGATTTATAGATAGATCGGTATTAGAAATAGAGGTGAAAGAAGTAGAAGTTACATGCCGGATGCTAAAAAAAGAATTTATTCTCAAAAGAAGAGGAATGGAATTACAAAATTGTTCGAAGATCTATTCAATTACTGATAATACACGCACTCTCTCTCTCTATACATATCTCAATGTACAACATTGCTGAGAGTTGAACAACATTGTTGATAGTTGAGATCCTATCACTATATAAAAATATGCATTTAAAAATAGAAAAACAAACTACAATTTATTACAACTGATTGTATGAGAAAAAATAGAATATAAACAAACTACAACTGAACAGTAATTCATGGGCATCAATCTTTTTCTTAATCTAAAATATATTAACCAAGCAATCATCATAAAATTTTGTTGGCAATTTCTTACGAACAAGATTCTTTTGGGATCAAAATTCTACAAGCTTAAAATAGCAAGCAGCATTCTTCTTAGAATTGCAAGAGGAGTCTATATCAAAAGCCCAAAAGCCCATTATTTGAAATTGGACTGGACCAGCTCAATAAATTTCGGGCCAGTCTGAAATTTATTCAAGCTGCGGACGAAATTTTAAGCATATTCGACTAGTCTTATGACTGTAAAATAGAGTTCATTTAATTTTTGGATCAAAGGGATGCCCGGATTTCAAAAAATTTTAAAATATAGTCTTTGGACCGGCTCAATAGACTTTGGGCTGGCCCATTTCCATCCCTAATGTTGAATTATTTGGTCTTTCTTATGAAAATAGCCATATTGCAAGTAGGTATTGGTTAAGTTATTGGTATTCATGATCCATAAATCCCTGCCCTACCAAAATTCAAATCCATTCATGAGAGAAATCTACAAATGTGAACGAAGGTAAGCATTTTGATTATACCTTCAATAAATAAGTGGAACAATAACTTTGTCTCGGGTATGTTTAAATCAATCAGTGAACATGTGGGGGATCAAATCAAAGAGTAAGCATGGAGGATTTTTGGATCTTGTTCAAAATAACTCATGGCAATTTTACCGGCAATTATGCTTATAAGGCCCTTCAAGAAAACGTTCATAGTGCTTCTTGCTCGCATGTTCAAAGAGCAACTTTTTTTGTGTGATCCTCTTCATGTAGGATCCATACAAATTTTAATTAAAAAATTAAAAGAGAAAGAATTATAAAAGGAGGCATGACTTAACCTCCTTAATGCGAAGTGTTTTTGCAGTGAGGGGAGTCATGTGAAATAGAGGCAGTGATGCATGAATGAGTGGCAGAAAAAGACATGAAAAAAAAGGTTTAGAAAAAGCTTACTTTATCGGATGATTAGATGGTTGATTGTATCTTGAATTTGATGAAATTTCATTATATCAATGGCATCAAAAGATACAAACCGAACAGTTTTGATTTTGAAAAAGCTTTCTCAATAATTTATTTCTAATATTTATGCTTGATAAGATCTTGATGTAGGATAGGCTAACTATTTTAGACCTAATGACTATCTATTGAGATCAGTATATAAAATTAAATAGATAATTAGAATAAATAATAGTATATATAAAAAATAAGCAGGGATTAGCTAATTTAGATCCAGTTAAAATTAAGGTCCAATCTAAGAAGTGATCCGATCAGCATGCATAGTCTAGAGTTTTTAAAAGTTGGATCGTTGGTCGTTAAAGAATAATTGCTAAGCTAAGTTTTTTTTTTTTTTTTTAATTCAATTATTTTGGATCAAATTGAATTAAAAATAAATAAATAAATAAAATTTCAGCAATGAATTATAAATTCTAATCTAAATCATGAAAAAGTTCTCACCAAGTATGGGATATCATGGCTTCCTGGAAGCGGGAGATTAATCTGGAGGTTTCTAAGATATCTGGCCAATGATACACAAGTGAATCGAGCGAGAATCTTCGGACTTGGTTCAACCAAAATCACGAGAAAAACAGATAAGGTAGAGATTAAATAGCCCAATAAAAAAATTAGTCATCCCAATTCAGTCTGATGGCAATAAATGGTGAAGTTGGCAGAAGGCCTGGGCTTTGCATTGAGAATTGTGCAAGGTTGCTTCACAATCGTGCTACCAAAAGCTAGGTGGAACAGGGGATGGCCGGCTTTGGATGAGGTGACCATGGTGGAGGATGGGCTTGCCAGAACTGGAGAACTTTTGGTGAGATTGGAGATGTAGAGGAACTTAAGAGAGGGGCAATATGCTCGGTCCAATTAAGATTTATTTAGCCCAATATTAGCCCAAGAATCTGAAGTCGGCAAGAGCATGGGATTTGCACTGAAAATCATGCAAATTGAAATCCCCTACTTTCATGTTCGTGCAGAAAGTTCTTCGAACCAAAGGAAGGGTTGAACAAGGGCTTCTCGTCGGCTTGGGGATGAACCGGATGGCGAGGTGAGGCATCGATGGCAAAGGGTGCGGTGAAGATGGCCGGGAAAGAAGGTGGCTCATCTACAGCTATGGGCGATGGCACGGAGATCTATTCCGGGAAGAAGATGGCATGGCAACCGTGGGCACCAAGCAAACCGAGTGCAGAGATTTGATCACCAGTGAGGATAGGGGTGACACGGACAATAGTGCAAGCGTGGGATGCTCGGCTTGGTGGTTGCTCATGGATAAAGGATGGGGTTCGGCCGTGGAGCTCTCCGGACGGGAGGAAGGAGGAGGACGTGGTCATTGGTCGGCTATGGCGGAGTGCTTGAGATGCCGAACTGCGATGGGTTCTCCTTAGATCTGAGGAGGGAGATGGCGATAGACGGTGGATGGGGGTCATGAGCGAGGGGGTCACCAATGTTGGAGGAGAGGTGGCAACGAGAGATGGCACGATGGTCGGCTTGGGCAAGGGAGAAGGTGTCAATGGTGTGGGAGATGCTGGAAGATGGGTGATGAAGAGGAGGAAGATTGGAGTTGGTGGCTGGTTGGTGGTTCGAGGATGGGGAGTTACGATGGTGGTGGTAGAAGGATTGGGGTCAGTTGGGTGGTGAAGAATCGACTTAGATGACTGAAGAGGGTGGTTTGAGGACTTGGGATTCTTAGGGGACTTGGATAGCCCGAGATTTGGGATCTTAGGAGTTCGGGTAGCATGAGAAGAAGAATACGAGGCAGAAGATGAATAAGGAAGTGGGAGAAGAGAGGAAGAAGAAGTAGAGAAGAAGGGGGAAGAGAGGAAAGGGAAGAAGAGAAAGAAGAAGAAGTAGAGAAGAAGGGGGAAGAGAGGAAAGGGAGAAGAAGAGGGATGGAGAAGAAGAAGGGAGAAGGAGAGAAAGAGAAAAGGGGAAGGAAGGAGTTGGGAAAAAGTCTAAACTTTTTTCTTATTAATTTTTCTAATCCATTTATTCCAAATACAAGATCTCTTTAAAAAGAATTTAGTCCCAAGCAAGTTGGAGACTAACTTAACCACAACTCTAGGACTCCAATCTAATATAAAATAATTAGACTAATCTAAAATAGACTATAGACCAATCCAGTTTCATGCTTTGAGATCTGTGTATGAGCTGGATACAAAATAATAATAAAAAAAGAATAAGCACAATCCCTTTATATCCAGATAAAATAAAAAAATAAATATATATGTCTACTCAAGAAATGCTGGGTGTGCATAGAATCCATGCAAGGCAATGTCCTCATCATTCACCTGGGATGGGGAGAACTCAACTTCGTCAAGTCAGGCTCATACTGCTTTAAAAATTTGGATAATTCAGGAATACTTTGACTCCAGCCTCCCTTGCCAATGAACTAAATAACTATGATAGTCTCAATTCCTTGTGAAGTTGATCTATTTATCCAATATACAATCGATCTCATTGTGCTGTTCTCTTAATTAGACTTGTGGATACTCAGGAGGAGGATCACTTAAAAAGGATGGTACAGGGTCAAACAGATCTTTAGGTATCAATGTTGATTCTTTATATTCAATTAGATTCGATACATTGAAAGTTGAATTAATTCCATAGCAAAATAGTAGTTCATTAACATACGTATTAGGTCCAACTTTCTTTAAAATCTTGAATGGGTCTATTTCTCGGGCATGTAGCTTCCAAATGGTTTCTGATGGAAACTGCTCAAATCTGATCTTAATCATGACATAACCATCCTTAGCAAAATCCTTGATTTGTTAGTCAAAATCTGCTAATTATTCATTTGATTACTTATATTAATTTTAATCAAATATTCCATTACCTAATTTCTTTCTTAACTTATCTTCTAATTTAGTTCTCATAATTGATACTTTTCTAAACAGGATTATTGTCGACAACTTTATATATATATATATATAAAAGTTGTCGACAATAATCCTGTTTAGAAAAGTAACACATAACTATATATAGGTAATGGAATATTTGATTGAGATTATGATTTATTAAGTAACATAATATTTGATTAAGATCATGATTTATTAGGTAACAAATATATATAAGGTTTATTTAAATAACATAAAACATAATTCATCAAGCGCTTCAAGAGCAACCTAAAAAATATATATATCAAAATTTTTATAGTTCCCTAATCTTTGAAACTTGATTATAAGTTTCATGTGAAATATGCACAATATTTAAAATTCACATATGTACTTGCAGATTAATCTGTTTTAGGAAATCATTGGATTATTAGATCTAAATCAAATATCTATAATAAGAAAAGAAAAAAAAGATGAGATTCATCGAGTTATATTTGAAGGTGCAAAATTAAAATGTCACTCTATATAATATAGCTCTCTGCCTGTTATTCACAATTATAAATACATAACTATATATTCCATGGTCAAATGAGTACAAGCTTGAGCGATAAATTCAAATTACCAACCCATGAAAACATATACTATAGGTGGACCAAAGCATGAAACTGGCATGATTAGCCTTATATAATATTACTTATTTGTACAACTTCTTTTTTTTTAATTCCAAATAATATGAGAAGTCTATAATTACATCATAAGAAAAGGAATATTCGAACCAAAAATAAGAAAGTTGAGAAGGAAGAAAGACAATAAAGATGAGATATGGATGCAAAGAAATATAGCGTTGCTTTAAGCAAATGTAAGGGTAAAATATATTGAATAATATTTATATCCATTTTTTATATCCGAATCTAATTGAATATATGTACAAATTCGAGTGCGGGCTCGTATTCATATTTGCATCCATTTCTAAATAGATAAATAATTTTCTAATTTATATTTAAAATTTAGATATTACCAGTAATTCTATTTAAGCTTACATGTATATATATATTTTTAAAAATAACCATTTTAATATAGCATGGCTTGATGATTATAACAGCTATTCAATTTATATCTATATTTATATTTACATATTTAATATACAAATTTTATCCTATTTATTTAAAATAAATAAATATAAATATAAATATATGCATCTCACTTGTGTATGTATTAGTGTCCATATTTTTTAAAAAAATACACGAATTAATATGTTACTGACTTTTTCAATCCCCATCCGATTCGTTTTAATCCTACTGGAACGCGGGCAACAGTTCCGGCCCCGCTCTCTCAACCCTGGAATCCGGTTAAAAACTTCCCAGCTCGCCAGGTCCGTTATCGCACGCTGAGAAATGATTGGATCCAACTTACCAAGGAAAAGATCCATTCGCTGGTTCTCTCTTGTTCCCCACCGTTTAAACCAAGTTTCTCCCCTCCCCTTCAACTCTTCAAGTTGTACCTCGTTACACGACGAAGCCCCCCCTCTCTCTCTCTCTCTCTCTCTCCTCTCCTTCCCGGCTTCCTGTTCCTCGATCCCGAGCTCCCTAAACCCTAGTTACATTCGTCGAACTCGCTATCTCGGAGAGAATCCTGGGGAGGAAGCCCTAGATTTTTTGGGCGGAGAAGACCCCTCCACGCTGGAGTCCTAGGATGAAACCCTAAATGGAAGTGGCGCGGAGGGGTTCGACTTTGAGGTTTTGGCAAGATTCACTCTCGGAAGCCACGCTGGAGATTGGTACCGTAACTCTCTGTTTTGGTTGGATTGGAACCAAGGGGAGAAGCTGGGAGACTTGGTTTTTCCTAAGATCATTGATATGGAATCCTGGTGTTGGGGCTCGGGTGCTTGGTTTTAGGAGATTTACGTGAATAGGTTGAGATTTTGGGTGAATCGGTACAGATTTTGCTGAAGAAGTGGTATTTTTGGAACCTGGGAGTTGCTGTTTTTCCTGGAATTTTGTTTTGTTTTTTTTTAAAAAATTGGTCGACAAAATGACTAGTAAAAGGGAGGAAGAGAGGAATGAGAAGATCATTAGAGGTCTCATGAAGCTTCCGCCGAACAGGAAATGCATCAATTGCAGCAGCCTGGTATTTTCTTTTATTTTCGCTTCTTGTTCAATATTATGTTTCAAAATTTTGTTCTTTTTCTCTGATCATGTTTGTTGTGTAAGTTTGGGTATCTGCTTCTGTGTGTTTAATTGATATAGTTTTTATGAAAGAAGACTTCTAAATACTCGTTCTTTCCTGGTACAGGGTCCGCAATATGTCTGCACAAATTTCTGGACCTTCGTCTGTACAACATGCAGCGGGATACAGTGAGTACACTGTATCCGGTTTACTTTAGTATGATAAATTTGATTTTTGATTCTTTTATTATCTTTTACACAGCAATTGTATTTTTTAATCACCACAGTCGTTTTTGCTTTATTATATTTGTTGCAGAACAATATGCATTAAAAATGTTTGTAAGAGATTTGAGTAAAGAATATTTCATGCTTTTTGTTTATGTTTTCCTTGATTCCGAAGGACTAAGTTTTATCGTATTGTGACTTCTTTTAGATTATTGGTTAAGAAGGCATCTGAGAAGGTTTTCATATGCCCTTTTTATTTTCTTGACTTGGATTTCTAATACAAGCATCCTCTGCTTGTTCCTTAGCCAAAGTAGCCAATTCTGTATGCCTTTAACAATCAAGCCCTCTCTGGCCGGCTTGCAATGAGGCAAATGAGGGTTTTGGATGGAATAAGTAATGTCAAGAATCATTCAAAGCTTGCACGTGTGTGACCCTGAGTTTACACTTATTTGTTTGATGCAATCTACAACGACTCTGAACTGAACTTGCATAGTTGAAGCCCTTAGTTATCTGATATGCGTCTTTATGGTCCATATTTTAATAAGACCACAACTATATGATCTTCAGATCTATCAGCTTCATGTGTGCAAGCTCATGAACAGCCATTGTGATGCATATGGCACCTCAAGGAACCACTGGTGAGGTCCCAAAATAACTTCTTGCATGTGTATGACCCTTCTATGCACTTATGCTCATAAGAGAAACCAAAATGAGATTTATTTTTTCCTGCTCAGTATGCTAGGTCGCACGACATGCATGTGGTGCGTGCAAGAAGTAATGAAGTTGTACCAAAAGTGTAGTTTGTGACCAAGACCACACATAAATTTTACAATTATTCACACTTTGTTGCTGCTCAAAGCGACACCTCAATGATTGTCTGCATGTAAAGTCAAGGTGTATGATGAACTATTCATAGTCAATAGCATTATATTTGTGTGAACATCTATGCCTGCATGTGATGCCAGGTGTCAGTTGATTTAACTGGCAAAATCAGGGTAATGGGTTTGGAGCCATGTCTTGCTTTTTTGCAAATGAGGTTGTTACCAATGGAACACATTTGAAACGTCACATATACACAACATGCCTAATCTAATTAATTTTGATGCCAGACACATGGATCTTATTTAATATTAGGGTTTTAATTAAGATCTAATCCTCTGAAAGTTAATTGTTTTATTACATTATTTTCTTACGTATTCCTTCTGTATTTTGACTTCTAGATCTTCATTCAAGGCTTATTCTCATTATAAGCCTTTGTTATACACTACTTATGTATGAGAAATTGTGAATTATTTATTGCAGCTTTATCCTTTATTATTGCCAATCTTGCCACAAACTAAGCTGTGTTGATTTGATGTCTGTGGGTCTGCATCCTTGCCCAACATTTTGATCGACTCAATAAACTGGCCTGATATTTGTCTCATATGACAGTTATTTGTTTCAATGGTTTTTGATTTTTGGATAATCTCTGCTGATGCATCCCCCTTTTTGTCCATCCAATGTCAACCATATCGTAGACATTCTTGTCCATATGTCATCCTTTTATAGGTTAATTTTAGTGCAGTGAAGTGATTTTCTCATTAAATTGCAGGTTGTAAATTGTCATTTCTTCATTGATTAGTACCAATTCCTAATAAGCTTGCACTTGGTGTGATATTTTTAGATTCAACTATTTTCTGAAGTTTTATTTTCTATTTTTTTTTAATAAGTAACAAATGTTCATTCCTTTCCCATTCTTGTTGATTTATTCTACCATTTTACTGCTATAATAAATATTGGTCATCCTCTGTAAATCAATAAGCAATGCATATCCTGCAAGCATGGAAAGATATTAATGCTTTTTTTTTTTTTTATTCAATGGTGGTGATTGCCATTGGATCCTAAATATCTTTGCATATATCTCTTTAACAATATCATGGATACTTACTAATTGTCCCTTTCTTTCTGATCATTTGCCAAATAAATTCTTTTGGTACCCAATCAAAAAGTTGTTGACTTGTTCCATCTTTGCTTCGATGGAAGACGTGTGTGCTTTTCTTTTTCTTTCCATAATGTGAATATTCACCTGTCATTAACATTCTCTGTATGAAGCTAATCTAATAGTCAAAATCCTTGTTAATTAACGTTGCTTACTCTCTGTTTTGGTCTCCAGAATGTGACCAAACCACAATGGTTTGTGCAACATAACTCATCTCTTCTGTACTTATAAATTGGTATTGCTATCCTGTCTCTCATTTTTATACCGATACTTTACTCTCCAAGATCTTATGGCATCGATTCCCTGACCATGTCCCAGTTCCTTCCAATGCTTGTCTCTTTCATCCTTGCAAAAGCCACCTCACTTCTGCAATCATAGTTAGATTCTTCACCTCTTTCATCATCTTTACCCAGAGATTGTCCACTTTGTTCTTAGCCTAGCCATAGCCATACCCATGATCATCGAACCTTTCCCAACTGTTTGGGGTCAGCTTTATGAATCCTCGTTGTGCCAAGAATTCTTATTTAGGGCTATCCCTAATATTATGTTCTTAGTATGCTATGCCTATTCTTAATTAGTCTTCAGGTTTTGGAAAAGAAAAGATGACATCAAATATTGATCTGCAAATAAAGTGAGGCACAAAACCCTGATTTTGCTCAGGCCCACCATGTTGTCAAGACTGGTCAATGCTATGCAATCTGTGGACCTGTGTGCTTGTTCTAGCTGTACCCATATACATTGCATTGGCCAACATGTGGCGGTTAAGTTATAAAACTGGTTATATTTTTTTTCATTTTTTGGTGCTAATACCTTATCTTTGCCATGATCAAGATCCATGGAGGCACCTCTACTCACTTGGGTTTTCATGTGTAGCATGTTTTCATGATCAACCTGCTAATTCAGTAAATGTGTGGCAATCTCTTTCTTGTTTTATAAATTTAGATTGCCTGCAAGTTTAAACTGCAAATAATGGCCATCTGAAAACATTTGCTCATCTGATGTAGCATTTGCATACTGGCTCTACTTTTCTTCATCTAAGATCTTCTATTTAATTTTTGTAGCATCTCGGAGGAAATGATT
Organism: Areca catechu; assembly: GCA_021397845.1. NCBI lineage: Eukaryota > Viridiplantae > Streptophyta > Magnoliopsida > Arecales > Arecaceae > Areca > Areca catechu. Next base: position 170,957,952 of record CM038050.1, read on the forward strand.
TGCATCTCTCATCTTGTAATGATCAAAAGTTGCTTTTTTAGTTTTCTGACAATTTGACCCCTTGGTTTTGATGTAAATTGTTTTCTATACCATACAGTCGTGAGTTTACTCACCGGGTGAAGTCAGTATCAATGGCTAAGTTTACCAAAGAAGAAGTTGATGCTCTTCAAAGGGGTGGCAATCAGGTAACTACAGCTGGCAACCTATGTTCTTTCTGTCTGTGGATGAGTTGCCTCTTCTACTCTCATGTGATATTACTTACTGTAGCGTGCGAGAGAAATCTTTTTGAAGGACTGGGACATGCAGCGGATGAGATTGCCTGATAGGGTAAAAATGAATTTTTTATTACTTGAATTAGTTAAGCTTGAAAATTATGTTTCTTAAATAACACATGATGCAGGTTAATAGTATGACTTATTTCTTTTGTTTTTCCAGTAATGCTGACAGAATTAGGCAATTCATAAAAAATGTTTATGTGGATAAGAAATATTCTGGGGGGCGAACATCTGACAAGCCATCTTGTAATACAGAGGTAATGTCTTTCTGATCGAACATGTCTTCAGACTTGAAATTTATTCTTCATACAGCTTGTATCTTGAATTTTGTTTAAGTTTTTCTTTCACTGTACTGCATGCTGTTCATGTACCTAGAGTGTTGTTCCATTCTAACAGTGAGATGTTCATGCTTTGGACAGAGCCTCATGAATCATGAAGAAGATCAGAGGAGGGCTAGTTCTTATCATTCTTTTTCTCAGAGCCCACCTTACGAATATCAGTATGAGGATAAGCGTTATGGAAAACAATTTGGCATGCTTGCAAGAAGGCCAGGTTCGGATCGAGGGCGCTATGAAGAGAAAATTGGTATCTTTGCATATAGTCCAAATCAGTTATGCGAGCAGATGTATGAAGACAGATTTGCTAATGAGAGTTCTGGGTCGAGATTCTCGGATTTCTCGCTTTCCAGCACTGGTGATCAATTCAGATCTGATGGCCAGTCACCAAATTCTCGGGATGCTGGATATTGCAGCCCTCCTTTATGCCAAGTAAGGGAAATAATAGTTGAAGATGCACGGCCCCAGATGTTAAATAGGCAATCAGAGGCAAATGTCAGGATGAATTTAGATGGGATCATGCATCCACAGGTTATTGATCTTTTTCTGTATCCACCATTCATTCTTTTTGTCCTATCCTATTATCTTCATATCATGGATAGCAGCTTTTGTTACAAATGACAAATCATTTCTTTCCAGAGAATCACATCAACAGGCAGCTTTGGATCCTTTGAGACCAACTCCATGTCTCATAAATCAGTTGATTCAGGTGGTTTATCACTTGTGGAGCCTGTCCATTCTACTGAAACTCATCTGGCAGTGGCATCTGCATTACCTTCTTCAACACAATTGCCCGTTTCTTTGCATGCTCCAAAGCAGGATCTTTTCAACCTACCATTTGTTGAATCATCAATGACTTCTTCAACTTTATCTATAGATTTGTTCGATGATTTCAACAATCAACTTTCATCAACAACTCTTCAGCAAAAACCATCCACGGTTTCCTTCCCAGAAAATGAAGGATGGGCTACATTTGACTTACCTCACCATACTGGGGCTGCTTCTGAAACAATTGTGGGGGTCTCTGCTTTGGATTTTCCTGATGATGGAGCATCCAAGGGGACTGAAAATGCATCACAATTCATGCAAAACAATTCACAGTGGTTTTCAGTTCAGAGTTCTGTAGCTCCTGCACCATTTACACCAACTGTTGGTCCATGGCATGCGAGTCTACATGATGATAAAAGTTCTTCAGATCAGAAAAGCTCCCAGGTGAAGAACTTTTGACATGACTGCTTGCAGTAGTGAAAATAAATTTCTTGTTCTTTCAACAAGGCTTCCTTGGGGTAAATATTTGGCAAGCAATGGCTCCTTGCCTCATGAATAGTATGAGAGCATGACTCAATGTAATATTCTAACGATGTATTGTTTTGTTGTCTTTAGTTGTGGAAAGCTTTTGATGATTCTACCGGGAACATGCCTCATGCTTTGTTTGGCAGTCTACCTCAGAATAATAATTCACAGGTTCCAGTGTCCAAGCCTAAACCAGGTGATCCACATGTTGGATTGAAATTCCCAGAGGTACTGTCATGTCCTTGCTTCTTGTTCAGTCTATATAATAGCTCTTTGTTCTAGTTTTCTAATTTTGATTCAACTGTGGAATTCTATTTAGGATGGGCTTCAAAAGCCAGCTCTAGATGGTATGGCCATTTGTTTCAGTTTGACACTTAGTGATGTCCATGGATCATCATTTCCTCCATCAGTTCAACCTTTGATGGTCTGCATGGATTTTCAAGCTTTCATCATGCTAATTTGGTTTTAGTTGAGTGCTAAGCAAGGTCTGTAAAATCAATATTGCGAACTATACCGGTACATCACTGGTTAAGTATGGCACAATGCAAACCGAGTACTGACATAAGTTCCCATGACTTGTTTCTTACTTCTGGTCATGGTTTTGCTTGAATCCAGGTGGGGAGTTCCACTTGGTTTAATTGGCACAGACTATTTCAGATCATATACTGAACCAAACATGGGTACCGTGCTGGTAATTTGTTGGTATGATGTGGTACAATTCATTTGGTATGACAGGCCTGGGTGCCAAGTAGTAATGCTTTGTAGATAATTTAAATATTCAGATATCTTATATTAGTACAAGTATGCCTGCTATTTCAGCTCATATACTGAACCAAACATGGGTACCATGCTGGCACTTTGTTGGTATGATGTGGTACAATGCATTTGGTATGACAGGCCTGGGTGCCAAGCAGTAATGCTTTGTAGATAATTTAAATATTCACATATGTTATATTAGTACAAGTATGCCTGCCTGTCTCTTCGTTCTTCATACCCTACTTTGCATGGTCATCATTGTCTTTTTTAAGAGATGGTAGAGTTGAAGATTTTGTTGCCATCGATATAGCCAAATGATCCAACTTACTAGTGTATGGTGGCAAAAGAAGAAATGGGCAGGGCCAAGAAGCCTAGGTGCTTAATTGAGTGGTATGATTGCCTAATGCATTATTGGTGTTTGGAGATTCAAACTACAAAAGAAGGTTCTTTTAGTATATCAAGTGTTAAGCACAAGATGTGTGAAACGAAAGAAGCATCTATAGGTATTGGTTGCTTGCAGTCAGATATCGCAATGACAGCACAGCACTGATAATGACTATTCATATATATATATATATATATATATATATATATATATATATTGTTTTCACTGGAGCAATGCTATTTGCATCATGAGTGGTGAATTTTGGTTCTGTCTGAACAATGTACATATGCATTTGAGGCATTAATAAAGTATTTGGTGTGGATACCACCTAAAGCAAATAATCTTCAGTAATAAATGACATGGAAGCCCACTTAGAAAAAAATATTAGATGGATGATACTGATCATACATTTATGAATTTGTATTTATGTATACATACATAAAAACATTCATACACATATAGGATATACAAGCATATACATTTACATATATATAAGTACATGCATGGATACATTATATTTGCATGTGCATGTCTGTTTGCTTGCATGCACATACTTGAGAATAGGAAGATTTACTTCTTGTTTCCTCCTTTGCTTGTGACACATGAAGGACACTGGCAATAATGCCACAAAGGTATTGCAGTTGTGTTGAGTTGCGAACCTTGTATAAATTTTCAGATGCACTCGCACACATACTTGTTGTGACAGGCACATGCATGTTTACTATAAGAGGTAAATGCCCACACATGTTGCTCCGTTTTATAACTTGTTTCCCTGTGTTTTACAGGGAGAGGCTACTCAGGCAAAAAAATCAGTAAATCCTTTTGATCTCCCATATGAACCAGATGTGGAAGCCAACAGTTTGGTATGTTGAATTTTGGTAAATTCTGTTTGTGGATACAAATGCTAGAGAGATGGAATTCCTTATAACCTTTTTATTCTATTTCTTAGTACATGGTTAAGATTATATATCATCTAAAATATAGAGATGATTAAAATTAAGTATCACAAAGATAGAGTAGTAAGTGCTAGACAACCTAAAGGTGAGCCCTGAGAAACACAACCCTTATCCATATCATGGACAATATCATTAGCTTTTCATGGAACATTGAAAGGAAACAATTAGATCCAGGGCTTCCATAATGAAGTGTGCTTTAACTGTAATCGCGTATTTAAAGCAATCTTATGCTCAAACTTCACTTTCAGCTTTTTTTTTAATACAGAAAATCAGTATTGTTTTTTTCCATATCTATCAAGCTTTTTCAACTTTTTTTGATTTGTTTTTATTTTTCATGCATGGTGGTTGGAACTTGGAAGTGTTTTTTAAGATCTCAATCAAGAGCAAAATCCACGAAGTTCTAAATTTATACTTTCTTATCCCCCCCCCCTTTTTCTTGTCTCCATTGGTGCTGATTCTCCTGAATATCATTGATGGTTTTCCTCAATGATTTATTGTTTTTGAGTGCAAATTACTTGTTTTTAGTGATCATAGGTCATTTTATGGTATTTTATTAATTGCTTGCTTTTATTTGTTTGTTTGGATAGAAGGTTTGCTGAATGCAATTTTGGATTTGTTGCAGATGTTTTTGCAATTATTTTCACCATTGCTTGTTTTTTTTCTAATGATTGCGGTCCAGCTTATTGTATTTTGTGCTCTCTGCTCAATATTCATTCAATACACTTCTTATGAATATTTGTCCTCTCTTAGACTTGCGTTAGATTGTGTCTAGTTGCTGAACGGTCTGATGCCCAATCCAGAAGAACCAATCTAGCTTTGATGATTTTAGTTGCAGTGGTGTAGTGCTGTGTTCTAGTATAGGTCAATCATATGCATATACTGCTCAAGTTACTGAAGCTTCTCTTGAATGTGAGCTTGTGGAAAACATCATGAGTACTTAATGCTTTGACCTAACAAAGTTTTTTTTGCAGTTTTTGGACATGAGCTCTTTAGAAGCAGCATTACCTAATCCACAGTCACCTATTGATTACATCAATGGGTTAGCTCAACCGCGGTTGCCTCAGAATTCTGCCACAACATACGAACCTTCCTTGGCTGAAGGTAAGTTTCTAGTGCTGCTTTTTGATTGTGGCTTATCATGCTTCTAACATCACTTGATTTTCCACCATTTCCAGGGCTGTCATACATGGCAGGGCAAGCATCAAGTTCTCAGTTGCTGTAAGCTTCCTCGATATCCTTATGGTTTATATTAGTGGTACTTCTGTTTGCTGTAATCTGAAGTAATACAGTGATCTTGGCAGGATTATACCTTCCCAAGGCCCTGTTGGACCTTCTCGTGGAAATCCATTTGCATGAAGTGCTGGTGAAGACACATTCTCCAGGTGCATCCTGAGGTGACAAATGACTTGATCTCATTGTCGTCATCCTTGCATTGAAAAGCAGGTATCAATTGTGCAATAAAACCGATTTTGTGGGATTACTGCACACGAAGGTGAGTAATTTTGTTAGTCCTGCAGCCCCTACTTTTTGATTGGATTCTGGCTTGCTCCTGAATCTCCTGGGAGGACTTATGGAGCTGCATAGGAATTTAAAAGATGATGCGACAGTTCCCTGGATGCTATTTTATGGAGCCCATGGCTACAGCACCAGGTGCAATGTGCTTCATGGATGGCGTCGGAAGTCTTGTTATCATAGGCTACAGGAATAGTCTAGCTTGTTTATTCGTGGCAGTGCTTGTATTGTGGTCGGTTTCTCTATTCTTGTAGCTTCAATCAAGTGTATCGGGATTATTCTGATGCCATATAATTGTGCCGGCATTATTGTTGATATGATGGCAAGGCTTTGCTTATGGAAGGGGTGTTAATGGTTCCACACGAGCATTTGATGAACGCAAATTTGTGATAGAGATAGCAGGCTATGCTCTCTCTCTCTCTCTCTCTCTCTCTCTCTCTTTTTTCCCGCTATGATTAGCGTACCGCATGCCAGTTGGCCTGCAGGCATGCTAAAGCATAATCTGACTACCTAAATCAAGCAGCTTTTAGCTGCCAAAAACCCCGTCATTTGGTTTATCTTCCGCTTCTTTTCATCCCTGTGGCGGGTACATGCATTGCATTAGAAACTTTGAACTACCGCAGAGCATCAGCGCTAGAATCTCTAGCAAACTCTTTGCCAATGTAATTAGGTGTCAATTGGTGAAGTAATCTGTCGTATCAGACAGGCTCAAGATGAGTTGGGAAATAATTGAGTATATCTAATCTTCAAATAGGTATTTTGGTTTTAAACCGATCAAATATAATCATCAGAATACCTGACAGCGTTATAAGAATGCGAGAAATCAAGCTTCCAGAACCAGAACATTTTGAGTTCGAACATATCCAGCCGTTATATTTTTTCCCTTGAAAGGCATGGTCTGCTATAAGGGCTTAAGCATTTGACAGACGGAAGGAACAAATTGAAGGAAAAAATTTCAAGGGCGATGAAGAGTATAAAATCTTTATCCTGTCTTGTTTGAGATAAAAATCTTGAGAAAGAGTGAGAGAAAACATTAAAAGTTACAATTATATTATGTTTTCGAATTTCTGGTACGGTTTATCAAGAAGTATTTAAACAATGCCACAGTCAAAACAAATATTGAAACAATGTACTCTTTGGCTGAGGATTCTAATCATTTTTTGTTCAGTGGCCTTCAACATTAAGATAGATAATTTGAAGTGATAATTTGTCAAAAAGAATTAGAAAAATGTCACCATAATTTCAGCCAGAGTACTTTTAAGACTAAAAAAATTTTACCAAAAAAAGCAAAATCCAATAAATATGCTTTCCAGGCATCCCGGAATGAAATGGCATTTTGATTTGCTCAAATTTTTAAAAAAATTATCCAGATATTAATGTACGTCATGTTGGTAATAAACATCACTCCTTCAATATTCAATATAAGTTATGTCCCATCTCATTGCGTCTGCTTGGGTCTGTGTAGATTAATGAAAAGAGAAATTCTTTGTACACCATCTTTGGTGGAGAAAAAATATACCGCATAATCTGATTGAGCTATGTAAATTTTGCATTTCAAAACGTATTAATTGCTCACAATTTTACTTTTCATTAAAAATTTTGAAAGATGAAAATATCTCTTTTATGAAAAAATTATGATACCCCGTTGGATTATGACATCTATAGCTTGGGTTATGACATTTCATGCATTAAGGCCAAGGGATATTTTTATTATTAAAAAAAAATAAAAAATTTTTAGTAACAAAAATATTTCTTAGCCTTATGATATCATGTGAACATGATTACCACAAACTTGATCATGAGATGTTATAAAAGGAAGGGATATTTTCATCATTTAAATATGCATTTAACATATGCAGTTTATTTTTGGTTGAAAATTTTGAATGATGAAAATGCCCCTCCTTTATGAAAAATTATGACATTCCATAGCTTGAGTTATGATATCCCATAGCTTAGATTATGATATCCCATGTTATAAGGTCTATGAATATTTTCATCATTGAAAATATTCAAAAATTTCTTAATGATGAAAATATTTCTCAACCTTATGACATCCTGTTCACAAACTTGATCACGGAATGTCATAAAAAGAAGGCATTTTCATCATTTAAATTTTTAATGAAAAAGTAAATTGTAGGTATTAAATATATGTTTAAATGACATAATCTTATTTACAGGATGTCATAAGATCGAGAGATATTTTTATCATTAAAAATTTTATTTTTTTAATAATAAAAATATTTCTTAATCTTATATTATACTCTAAATTATGAAATATCCTAATTTATTTAAAAATATTTTTATTGTTTAAAACTTTTATTAAAAATTAAAAATATAATTAAAAAGTGGGTCTTATATGATCCTTTCGTGACCTAATTATTTTTTTGATGTATTTTTTTAACCACCTTGGTGGATAAAAAAATATTTAATAAAAAAAACTCTCGATGGATAAAGAATTACTCAATGAAAAAAAAACAGTGCGGGCCAGCTTGGATTTCCTTCACGAGTAAGTCTTTGTCCATCGCGTGCGGTGTAGAAAATCCAACATGGCCCACATCACTTTTTCTTATTGGTCCACTTGTATCCGAACTGGCTTGATGGGACAGGGCATATAACCGTTAAAATTTGAGCGTGACGTTCATTAATTACCGTTCAGTTTTTTTTTTCTAATTTTTATGCAGACCAAAATACCCTTTCCCTCCAGCTTACTTTTTCCTCGCCATCTTGCTTGGATTTTGGTAAATGTTTCAGTCTGAAACATGCTCTAGCTTTGGTCCAAGAAATTAGTAAAGGTTGAAGGATGAATCTTCCTCGCTCTGAAATGTGCTTTAAGAGTTCTGTCGCAGGAATCAACTTTCGAATATTAATATAAGCTTTTTCCTCTTTCTGAAAAAGTGCTTTATTTTGGTCCGAGGTTGGAATAAGTCATCGAAGACTTCTTCTATAACTTTAAGATAAAATGTCATCTCCAACAGGAAGTAACCAAGTCTTCATAAAATCTTGTTTAGTTTTCTTTTTATAGTTCCTTTATTACACCAATTATTTTGGTAGTTAGAGAAAGTTAATGATATATAAAACCATATAATACTCATTTAGCATCCATGAAATTTTATGATACTCTGGGAGTCATAACTCAGTCCATAGGTGATAGGTAATCCTGGTAGGAGGGGATAATAAATTTAGTTTAAGATTTTGTACAGGAATGTCGTGGATTTATAACTAGGATATCATAGTTTTTGAATTGGGATATCATGATACTGTTTCAGCATATTATTGACATCCTTTAGCATCCGTAGCATGTTATGACGTCCTAGGAGTCATAACTCAGTCCACAAGTGATAGGTTCTCCAGATAGTAGGGGTTAATATATTTAGTTTCATATTTTATGATTACGTGTCGTAATCTTTTAACTAGGATATTGTAACTTCTGAACTAGGGTGTCGTTCAATAAAAAATACTGAAGTTTTTTCAAAAGCATTTTATTACAACGTGGGTATCATATATCAACAATGCATATCGAAACACTTCTGTTACGGAGGATCAAAGCATCCAGTTTAAGATTTTGTACTGGGATATCATAAGTTTATAACTAGAATATCGTAGTTTTTGAACTGGGATGTCGTAATACTGTTTTAGCATATTATTGCCATCTTTTAATATATGTAGCATGTTATGACATCCTAGGAATCATAACTCAGTCCACAAGTGATAGGTTCTTCGGTAGTAGGGGTTAATATATTTAGTTTCATATTTTATGATTAGGTATTATAATCTTTTAACTAGGATGACGTAACTTCTTAATTAAGATATCGTTCAATGAAAACTCATTTTTTTAAAAATAATTTCTTTTCCTGGTCTTTTTATCACAATCTAACAATTTTATTCAAGCCAATCACGGTTGAAATATCCTATGATGGAGGATAAAAGCTTTCATTTTTTATTGTATCGAGTTGTTCATATTTCGAAGTTTTTGATATTGAAGTTTTCTCAGAAGTATTTTATTACAATATGGGTGTCATATATCAGTAATGCAAACTGAAACACTTCTGTTATGGAGGATCAAAACATCTAGTTTAAGATTTCATGCAGAGATGTCATAGGTTTATAGCTAGGATGTCAGTTTTTGAACTGGATATCGTAATCCTGTTTTAGTATATTATTGTCATCCTTTAGCATCTGTAGCATGTTATGATATCCTAGGAGTCATAACTCAGTCCACAAGTGATAGGTTCTCCAGGTAGTAGGGGCTAATATATTTAGTTTCATATTTTATGATCGGGTATCATAATCTTTTAACTAGGGTGTTGTAACTTCTGAACTAGGATGTTATTCAATGAAAACTCCTTTTTTTAGAAATAATTTTTCTTCCTGGTCTTTTTATCATAATCTAACAATTTTATTCAAGCCAATACATGGTTGAAATGTTCTATAACGGAGGATAAAAGCTTTCATTTTTTATTTTGTACCAAGTTGTGCATGTTTTAAAGTTTTTGATATTGAAGTTTTCTTAGAAGCATTTTATTATAATATGGGTGTCATATATCAATAATGCATACTGAAACACTTTTGTTATGAAGGATCAAAATATCCGGTTTAAGATTTTGTGCAGGGATGTCGTAGTTTTATAACCAGGATGTCGTAGTTTTTGAACTGGGATGTCGTAATACTGTTTCAGCATATTATTATTATCCTTTAGCATCCGTAATATATTATAACATTTTAGGAGTCATAACTCAGTCCACAAGTGATAGATTCTTCAGGTAGTAGGGGTTAATATATTTAATTTCATGTTTTATGATCAGGTATCGTAATCTTTTAACTAGGGTATCGTAAGTTCAAATATCTATTTTTAGAAATATTTGGTTCTATGCTCATATTATTATACTATCGTATCATATTCTATCCAATGCATAACTCATTATTTATTATTCTATAGATAAAATATCATCTAAAACTATGTATATCAATATTTATGATATTTTTATAGATATTTCTACATATGGCGTTGAAATTAAAAATCTAAAAAAAATCTAAGATGATCATTTGGATGAGGTTACTAGTGCTGTTCAAAAGAATGCACATTCTCCTATCATCCCGATTACGGAGAATGAGTCAATTGATCCTAAAATTAGAAAGGAGTTCAATTCTGTAAATGATGCATATAATTTATATAATAAATATGCAACGATGGTAGATTTTGGAATCACAACAGTGTATAGTAGGTATAACAATAATAAAGAAATATGCTTCAAGCACCTGGCATGTTGGAGGCAAGGAAAATCTAGAAAAATGATAACTCCATGAATCATAGAGATACTGGTAAAATTGATTGTAAGGCTTCGATAAAAGCAAGACTAAATTCTAAAAATGATAATTGGATATTGGATGATATTTTTCTAGAACATAACCATGAGTTGTCCATATCATCAGCTGGTTATCTACGGTTCCATAGGAGGATCAGTACACCAGAAAAGATAGAGATCAGCATTTTACATGTCATGAATATTTTTACAACTCAAATATACTCTGCCATGGCTAGAAGAAAATGGGGTAGAAGAAATTAGATTTTATAGAGAAGGATGCTCATAATTTCATCTATCAGGAATGTCAGAGTCAGCTAAAAGAAGGAGATGCACAGTTAATGGTAATCCATTTCATATAAATGCAAGTAAAAATTCTAAATTTCTTTTATACTTTGGACCTAAATGTAATGGACAGCTCAGGTCTATCTTTTGAATCCATCCTAGGTCAAGATTAACAAGCACTTACTTTAGTGATGTACTGACCTTTGACTCAACCTATTTGATAAATATATATCAAATATCTTTTTGTCCATTTGTCGGAGTTGACCATCATGGATAATCCACATTGCTTGGTGCGCATTATTATCAGATGAGAGGACTGAGATATTTAAATCGGTATTCCAATCATGGCTAGATGCAAATGGTGGTCAACCACATAATACCATCATAACTGACCAAGATAAGGCAATCGAGGCTGCTATTAGGGATATTTTTTCTAATGCACGGCATAGATTTTGTCTTTGACATATATTGAAGAAGATTACTGGAAAGATTGGCCATATTTACATTGCAAATTCTAAATTTATGATTGAGTTTGAAGAGACGATATATGATTCAGTTACCATAGTATCTTTCGAGAAAATGTGGGCACATTTAATGAAAAATATGAAGAATGCAAGGTTTTATATTGGTTAAATGATATTTATAAATGTCGGGATAAATGGGTTCCAGTTTACTTTAAGGATACATTCTTCATAAGTTTGTTAGTCATTATGATTGATTAATATTTATTTTTTATAAATTTTTAATAAACTTTGTATCTTTAATGCTTATATTTTTTGAATATTTATGAAGAGGGATGTCAACTTCACAAAGGAGCGAGAGCATCAATCACTTCTTTGATGGGTATATAAACTCAAAGACTACACTCAAGAAATTCATTGATAAGTACGAAGATACCTTGGAGAAAAGATATAAAGCAGAAATAATGAAGACAATAAAACATTGCAAACAAATATTTTTTTAAAGACATCCTCTCTTTTTGAGAGGCAAGCAACAGAAAAATAAACAAGACATATTCAAAAAATTTCAGAATGAGGTCCTCGAAATGGCTGCATCAAATGCTAAATTAGTTAAAGAAGTTGATGGAATCAATAAGGAGATTATAAAAAATTATGAGGTTTCATATGACAAAACTTTGAAGGATATTCAATGCCAATGTAGATCCTTTCAGTACAAGGATTACCTGTGTAGGCATGTCTTATTGGTTCTTAATCAAAGCAACATATTTTGTATCCCAGATAAGTACTTCTTGAATAGATGGTACAAGGTCATGAAATACCAATTCGATGATCTTGAATGCAATACTTGATTTTGTGATAAAAGTATGCGAAAATCACGGTATATACTTAAGAAATTATTTAAATTCAGATGTCTTATTTTATATTTACATAAACCTATTATATATCATGAAATCCTAATATAAATATTATATTTTATTGATCGTAGATATGCTTTGATGAGTCATTGGATGATGAAGCTTGCAGAGATAGCCTCCATGTTTGAAGATGCATTCAATTTAGTGATGGAAGATCTTACACCATTATTTAGAAGAGCTGTAGATGCTAATTATGCAGCTAAGTAAAGCACACTACTTCTAATCCAGGATCATGACCAAGTTACTATGAAAGGTCGTCCAAGAGAGAATAGAATTAAGAGTGGAGTCGAGAAGAAGTCAAAAAGATCAAGAAAAAATATGGATAAGGCTTTCGTTAACACTCCTATGCAAAATGAAAGAAGAGGTAGTACAAGCAAGAGACAGACTTTTCATATTGTAATGGAAGTACCGGAATAAGTAATTTAACTCACTGTACCATCTTTCAATCCTTTTTTAGACAAATTTGATGCTTATATATGCAGTCAACTAACACAGGAGAGGATGTAAAATGCTGAATTTTTGTACAATCCTATGTATATTTATATTATCAAGAGAAATTTAAAATATGATGTATTGACATGTGATTGAATCTGCTTATTTTTAAATATAAATTTTAGTACTACTTTAACTGCCCAAAGAGTAAAATATGGATAACAGAATTATGACACCCCTTGATATAATGAATGACATCCATTTATGAAATTAGAATATCCTAGCATGAAATAAGAAATTAAGTAAATAACTGCTCCTAACAGGACTTTCTATCATCAATGTTCTGAATAATGACCCCCACAATATCATAAAATTGTCATGGATGCTATAAGATCAATCAAATATCCTGAAACAGTATTACGATATCCAAGTTCAAAAGCTATAACATCCAAGTTCAAAAACTACGATATCCTAGTTAAAAAACTACGACATCCATGTAGAAAATATAAAATAATAGTTTCTAACATCTTCTACTTGTAATACATGTTATCCGTGGCTTAGTTTATGACTTTTAGAGTATCAAAAATTGCCATGGGTGCTAGATCAATAAAATATCCTGAAACAGTATTACAACATCCAAGTTTAAAAGCTACGATATCCAAATTTAAAAACTACGACATCCTAGTTAAAAAATTACAACATCCATACAGAAAATATAAAATAACAGTTTTTAACCCCTTCTACCTATAATACATGTCATCCGTGGCTTGGTTTATTACTCCTAGAGTATCAAAAATTATCACAAGTACTATAAGATCAATAAAATATCATGAAAAAGTATTACAACATCCAAGTTCAAAAGTTACTACATCCAAGTTCAAAAATTATGATACCTTAGTTAAAAAACTATGATACCTATGCAGAAAATATAAATAATAGTTTCTAACCCATTCTACCTGTAAAAGTTATGACATCCAGTTTAAAACTATGACATCCTAGTTAAAAAATTATGGTACTCATGCAGAAAATATAAAATAACAGTTTCTAACCCCTTCTACTTGTCATACATATTGTTACAGCCGTGACAGTGACGTGGCCAGGCTCAGGTATCGCCGAATGCGAGCGAGCCACGTGTGAGTTTCCCTGCCAGGATCAGCGCCACGTCCTCAAAGCTAGGGTCGGCAAGACCGCACCGCCCGACGACTATCTGAAGCAAACAGCTCCCGCCGAGGTCGAGTTCGGCGCGGAGTTCCCCCACCGACTCATCTGCGCCCGGGCTCGGAGGAGTCCGCCCCGAGTGAGGTCGGCCGAGGTCGGCTGACCCTCCGCCTTGCGCCAGGTGGCCACCCGGAGACGGGTCCACCTCGGCCGAAGCCAGGCGATCTTCTGCCACCTCGCCAGGTGTCCACCCAGGAGGGGTCCACCTAGGCCGAGGTCGGCTGACCCCCCGCCTTGCGCCAGGTGGCCACCCGGAGACGGGTCCACCTCGGCCGAAGCCAGGCGATCTTCTGCCACCTCGCCAGGTGTCCGCCCAGGAGGGGTCCACCTAGGCCGAGGTCGGCTGACCCTCCGCCTTGCGCCAGGTGGCCACCCGGAGACGGGTCCACCTCGGCCGAAGCCAGGCGATCTTCTGCCACCTCGCCAGGTGTCCACCCAGGAGGGGTCCACCTAGGCCGAGGTCGGCTGACCCTCCGCCTTGCGCCAGGTGGCCACCCGGAGACGGGTCCACCTCGGCCGAAGCCAGGCGACCTCCTGCCACCTCGCCAGGTGTCCACCCAGGAGGGGTCCACCTACGCCGAGGTCGGCCGATCCCTCGCCTCTCGCCAGTTGGCCCCCGGAGACAGGTCCAACTCAGTCGAGGTCAGACCGCTCGTACGGAGAGGCCCCCGGGGAAAGCGACAGGTCCCGAGGCCATCCCTCGAGCCGTACCGACCCCAGACGGCGTCCCATACGGAGGGCGGCGGCACGCGGAACGTCACTTACATTGGCCCGACAGGTCCCGCAGTCGAGAGACCCGATCCTGACGGAACAGGCCCCGTAAACGGATGGCGCCCACGCTCGGGGAAAAGAGCACTCTCACGGAGCCCGAAGCCTGACGACTGGCCGCTCTGCCAGCGCCGCCCCCCTCCTTTTCTCTTCTGTCCTTGCCTTCTCCCTGTTGGGCCCGGTGGACGAGGTCGGAAAGCCGCCTGGCCTCCTTCACCAAAAAGGGAAAAGAAAGGAAGACAGGGGAGAGGAGTTTTCAAGGAAGAAAAGGACAGGCGCACGACGGAGGGAGATAAAGATGGAAGAATCTGGAGACTGCAAGGTAAGCCAACTAGCCTGGGGACAAGGAGGAAGCACCGGCACAAGGCCTCGCTCCGAAAAAGAAACCAGAGATCTCGAGAGGGGAATACTGGACGTGAGCTCGGCAAGCAGGCCCAGCCAAGATTCTGGTCCCCAGCGCGTTCCCTTCACCAGTCAACTCTCCAAATCTGGGGCCCTTTAGAGGGCCTGGGAGGGAGAGTCTGTTCCTTCTCGTCGTCTACTAACTTGACCGTCGGAGCTCCCTCGCCGGAATCCCCGGCCAGGGTCCTCTAACCCCTTTGTCGCAGGTTCTCCGCAGGAAGGGAGGCCCCCTCGCCAGGCGGTCAGGAAGGATCGGCTGATCCATGGCACGGGCGCGGCGACGAGAACGGCAACAGATTGGCGCGCCAGGTAGGGGAGCAGGACACTAACCCCCAGAGGGAACTAGCTTTTTGCAGGTGTCACGCTCTCCAGCAATGGTGGTCACTCGTGGTCGCGAGGCGTCCACCAGCCGTGTGGGAGAAGCCCACTCCCCTCCGGGGGGCCACACCCCCGAACGGGAGCTTCCGGCTCCCCCTCCTCTTCCGCAGCAGCCTACCCCGGCGGACGGATCCCTTGTGGCCATCGTCCAGCAGCTGCAGACCTTGACCTCAACGGTCCGACAGCCACAGCATCAGCAACGATCCCTGGCCACTCAGCCGCAGCCAGGGACTCCCGCGGCCCGAGCCGCAGGACAGCGTGGGAGCCTGCGCTCAATCCAGGGCAGGCCATCCCATCCACAAGCCATCTCCAACCCCCGAGGGAGCCGCCAAGCTCCCCGAAGAGAAACTATTCCGGTTCGGAGGATCACGAGAGTCGATCCCCGGCCGATGGGGCCGAAACGGCGCATCGCTGCAAGCGACGCCGGGGCCAGACCTCGCGCCGAGACCGATCGGCGCCCCCTTCACCTGCAGTCTCGGTGGAAGACTCCACCGACGAAGCCGTCAGGCGCCAGGCTGAGAGGCTCCTAGAAGAGCACGAGTGCAAGTTGGCGGAGTTCGCCCGACGGTTCGCCAACCTGCAGAACTCGTCAGCTGACCCGGCGGGCTACGACTCCCGCCCCCCTTTCTCCGAAGAAATCCAGGCGTAACCGATCCCGAAACGGTTCCGCATGCCGCAGGTGGACCCCTACGACGGGACCACCGACCCCCTGGACCATTTGGAGAGTTATAAAGCTCTCATGAGGGTCCAGGGCGCCACCGACGCCCTTCTGTGCATCGCCTTCCCAGCAACCCTTCGGAAGGCCGCTCGAGTCTGGTTCGCCCGCCTCGAGCCCGGATCCATTTGCTCCTTCCAGCAGTTGGAAGGAAAGTTTGTGGCGCACTTCGACGCTTGTCGAAAGGTGCCAAGGGAGGTAGACAGCCTCTTCTCCATCCGCCAGCAGGACCAGGAGCTGCTCCGAGACTACATCACCCGGTTTAAGACCGCAGCCCTGGAGATCTACAGCTTGGACGAGCCCGTCGCTATGCTGGCTTTGAAGCGCGGGCTCAAGACGTCCCGCCTGACCTATTCCCTGGACAAGAAGCCGCCCAGGACGTATTCCGAGCTCCTCCTCCGCGCCCACAAGTACATCCGGGCGGAGGAGGCTGACCGCACCCGTCGAGAGCTGGACGGGAAGATTCGAAGAAGTCAGTTCCAAGGGACGCCCCGGGAGTTCGGAGGCCCGGGCCGTCCGCCGACCCTCGTCCGAATCCAAGGCCGAGGGCCGAGTCTACTTCGAGCGGAGGTACACCCCTCTCCTTGCACCTCGAGCAAAATCCTCATGGAAATCGAGGGCGAGCGCTACCTCCGCCGACCTCCACCTCAGAACCCGAGAGCCGCCCGAGACAAATCAAAGTACTGCCAGTTCCACCGCGAGCACGGACACGACACGGAGGAGTGCCGCCATTTGAAGCGGGAGATTGAGGAGCTGATCGGGAGGGGTTACCTCAGGAAGTTGTCAAGAACGAGGCCCCCTCCGAGAAGCAGCCGCTCGCGGCCTTACCGCCTGTCCCTGCGATCGACAACCGGCCAACAGAGAAGCCCGTGGGCATGATCTCGCGCGGGTCCGGCCGAGCAGAGAAGAGAGCCCGGGAAGTCCCGGAGAATGTAATCCCTCCCAAGGGAGGGGAGTCTAATGACAATGTAAACAATGATGCCGTGGTGGTCGAGATGACCATCGCGAAGCATCCTGTACATCGAATCATGGTGGATAGTGGAAGCTCGGCCGACGTACTTTTTTACGATGCTTTCTCTCGGATGAATTTGTCTCCCGACCAGCTAAAGCCAGTGCACATCCCACTGGTAGGTTTTACAGGGGACTCCGTGGGAGTCGAAGGGGAAATCACTCTCCCGGTCACCGCCGGATCCCCACCTCGGCAGGCGACCATCATGGCAACATTCACTGTCGTCAAGCTCCCTTCGCCTTACAACGCCATTCCGGGCGTCCCGGGCTCAACCAACTAGACGCCACCATCTCCACGAGGAGGCTGCTGGTGCAGTTCCCCACGCCCTTCGGGCTCGGGGAAATGAAGGGGACGATTCAGCCGGTCCCGTTCTGCCTACAGACAATCCCAGGCACCAGGAGCGCAGAGCTCGCCCACGATATCGAGGATCTCGACCTGAGAGAGAAGGAACCCAGGGGAGGGCCCGTAGAGCGCCTGCTACCCTTTCCCCTTGGTTCGGACCCCCTGAAGACGGTGCAAGTCGGGGCCCAGCTCCCCGAAGAGGAGCGAACCCGCCTGCTGGAGTTCCTCCGTGCCAACGCCGATGTGTTCGCCTGGTCGGCGGCCGACATGCCGGGTATCCCGCCCGAGATTATCATGCACAGCCTGAACGTGGACCCAGGTTGCCGCCCGGTCCGCCAAAAGAAGAGAAGCTTTGCCATGGAGAGGCAGAAGGCGATCAACGAGGAGGTAGAAAAGCTCCTCGCCGCCGGCTTCGTCCGAGAAGTCCAATACCCCAGCTGGTTAGCAAACGTGGTCATGGTAAAGAAGAGTAGTGGTAAGTGGAGGATCTGTGTGGACTACACCGACCTCAATCGAGCTTGCCCGAAGGACAGCTTCCCTCTGCCGAAGATCGACCAGCTGGTTGACACCACCTCGGGGCATCGTCTCCTGTCATTCATGGACGCTTTTTTCGGATACAACCAGATCCGGATGAATCCAGAGGACGAAGAGCGCACTGCCTTCGTAACTGACCGCGGGACTTTCTGTTACAGGATGATGCCTTTCAGTCTCAAGAACGCGGGGGCGACATACCAACGTCTGGTCAATAAAGTCTTCAAAGACCAGATAGGCCGCAACATGCAGGTATACGTGGACGACATGCTAGTAATGAGCAAACTTGACTCGGACCACGTGGCCGACCTGACGGAGACGTTCGGCAACCTCCGGCGCCACCAGATGAAGCTGAACCCGGCGAAGTGCGCCTTCGGGGTCTCCGCCGGAAAGTTCCTAGGGTTCATGGTGACCCAAAGAGGAATCGAGGCCAACCCAGAGAAGGTCCAGGCCATCCTGGACATGGAGCAGCCAGCCTCCAAGAAGCAAGTGCAGCAACTGACCGGCCGGGTTGCGGCCCTTAGCCGTTTTATTTCCAGGTCGGCGGATCGCTGCCGTCCCTTCTTCAAGGTGCTGAGGAAGATGAATGGTTTCGCCTGGACCGAGGAGTGCCAGCAGGCCTTCGAGGAGTTGAAGAAGACGCTCGCATCGCCACCTTTGCTGTCCAGGCCCGAGGAGGGGGAGGAGCTTACCCTCTACTTGGCCGTTACCCCGGAGGCCGTCAGCTCTGTCCTGGTCCGAACCGACGACCACGGGATCCAGCGGTCGGTGTACTATACCAGCAAACTCCTCCGGGACGCGGAGCTCAGGTATTCCCGGCCCGAGAAACTCGTTTTTGCGCTAATAGTGTCTGCCCAGCGTCTCAGGCCCTATTTCCAAGCGCACCCCATCGCCGTCTTGACGGATCAACCGCTGAAAGCGGTGCTCAGCCGACCTGATACCTCGGGGCGATTGGCCAAGTGGGCACTGAAACTCAACGAGTTCGACATTACGTACCGACCGAGGTCGGCAATGAAGGCACAGGTGCTGGCCGATTTCTTGGTCGAGTGCGCAGGTTTGGGCAAGGAGCCCGAGGAGGACCCCCGGCCCGGCCAATGGAGGTCGGCACCGACGAGCCCGGAGAGGACGCCTGGATCCTCCATGTAGACGGAGCCTCAAACTCCGGTGGGAGCGGAGCTGGGCTCATCCTTGCCAACGGCGACGGAGTCGTCGCCGAGTGCGCGCTCCGTTTCCAGTTCCCCGCGACAAATAACCAAGCGGAATACGAGGCACTTCTCGCCGGACTGAGAGTCTCCCGCGAGCTGGGCGTGACCAACCTCAGAGCCTTCACTGACTCCTAGCTCGTGGCAGGGCAGGTGTCCGGGGAGTACGTCGCTCACGACCCCCAGATGGCGAAGTATTTGGAGCTCGTCAAGGCGGGCGCGTCCAAGTTCCGGCGCTTCAACATCTTCCATATCCCCCGCGGGGAGAACGCCCGCGCGGATGCCCTCTCTCGGCTGGCAACCCTGCCGGACACGATGCTGGGACGCGCTCATGTGGAGCGACTCGAAGTCCCAAGCCTCGAAGTACCGGCAGAGGTCCATCAGGTCAGCCAGGAGCCGGCTGGATGGACAAGTACGCTGCGTACATCACCAGCGGCACCCTGCCGGAAGACCGAGACGCGGCTCGCCTCGTCAGGAAGAAGGTCGTGCGGTTTGTCCTGATGGACGGGCAGCTGTATCGAAGGTCCTACTCTTATCCCCTCCTCAAGTGCATTGGACCCACAGAAGCCAAGCTTGTGCTCCAGGAGATTCACGAAGGCATCTGTGGGAACCACGTGGGGGGCAGGGCATTGGCGTACAAGGCCCTTCGTCAAGGATACTTCTGGGAGACGATGAAGGAGGACGCCGCCGACTTCGTGAAGAAATGCGACCGGTGCCAGCGTCACGCCACGGTACAGCGGCAACCCTCCAACCCGATCTCTCAGCTCT
The DNA here is from genome assembly GCA_021397845.1 of Areca catechu. NCBI lineage: Eukaryota > Viridiplantae > Streptophyta > Magnoliopsida > Arecales > Arecaceae > Areca > Areca catechu. Next base: position 170,978,189 of record CM038050.1, read on the forward strand.
CAGCCCCCTGGCCGTTCGCCCAGTGGGGGATGGACCTCCTGGGCCCATTCCCGCCGGCGTCCGGCCAGCGGAAGTTCTTGATAGTGGCTATCGACTACTTCACAAAGTGGGTCGAGGCCGAACCCTTGGCAAGAATCACCGAGGCAAACGTCGCCAAGTTCTTCTGGAAGTCCATCATCTGCCGCTTCGGCCTCCCCCACACCGTGGTCACCGACAACGGACGCCAGTTCGACTGTCGGGAGTTCGAAGATTTCTGCAACGACCTCGGCATCAAGCATCGCTTCACTTCGGTGGCGCACCCCCAGACCAACGGGGAAGCCGAGGTCACGAACAGGACCATTCTTCAGGGCCTCCGCACGCGGCTAGACCAAGCCAAGGGCAGGTGGGCCGACGAGCTTCCCAGCATTCTTTGGGCATACCACACCACCCCAAGGACGGCTACTGACGAAACTCCATTCAACCTCGTCTTCGGGGCCGAAGCAGTCATCCCGATCGAGCTCAGCATACCCACGCTGCGCGTGGAGCAATACGACGAGACAGAAAACCCGGCCAGGATGATGCTCAACCTAGACCTCCTCGAAGAAACGAGGGACAAGGCCCGAATCCGAATGGCGGCATACCGACAACGTGTAGCCAGATATTACAACTCCCGAGTACGGCCGAAGGTTTTTCGTCCCGGGGACTTGGTCCTCCGGCGCGCAGAAGCCTCCCAGCCACGGGAATGCGGCAAGCTTTCACCCAACTGGGAAGGCCCTTATCGGGTGGCGGAAGCCCTCCCTCATGGAGCATGTTACTTGGAAGAATTGGGAGGTGCCAGGTTCCCCCGGACATGGAACCCCTCGAACCTGAGAATGTACTACCAGTGATGTAGGCTCCCAGTTTCTGTAACAAAGCTTCTCCACTTTAAACACTCTTCTCTAACTTCAACAAGAAGGCCTGCGGCATCGAGCTCAGTCCGGAAGATCCTGGGCTTCGGCCTGGAAGGTGGCACCGAACCCAGTTCGCCCACGCAAGCCCGGAGCACAGCTCAGTAAGCCGCGCAAGGTTTGAGAAAGCCTGCGGCATCGAGCTCAGTCCGGAAGATCCTGGGCTTCGGCCTGGAAGGTGGCGTCGAACCCAGTTCGCCCACGCAAGCCCGGAGCACAGCTCAGTAAGCCGCGCAAGGTTTGAGAAAGCCTGCGGCATCGAGCTCAGTCCGGAAGATCCTGGGCTTCGGCCTGGAAGGTGGCGTCGAACCCAGTTCGCCCACGCAAGCCCGGAGCACAGCTCAGCAAGCCGCGCAAGGTTTGAGAAAGCTTGCGGCATCGAGCTCAGTCCGGAAGATCCTGGGCTTCGGCCTGGAAGGTGGCACCGAACCTAGTTCGCCCGCGCAAGCCCGGAGCACAGCTCAGCAAGCCGCGCAAGGTTTTGAGAAAGCCTGCGGCATCGAGCTCAGTCCGGAAGATCCCGGGTTTCGGCCCGGAAGATGGTGCAGAAACTGTGTCGTCTGCGCAAGCATGAAGGCAGCCCAAAGTCAGACCTGCTCAGGGTTTGCCCTGCCGCGACATGACTCTGCAGACCCCGTCCTTCGATTTAGTATAGAAGGGCCAGGCCTGCAGTTTTCTCAGGTGTCCCAGACCGACATCTCAGAAACAAAAAAGAAATGGCAAAATGATGAACGAGTTTTGGTAAAAGCTGTGTCTTCATTAAACGAAGTCTTTCAGTACAAACTGGGAGCCCCGACAGGCCGGGACTCTCCAAAAGAAGAAAAAGAAAGGAAAACAAAACTACAGAGCAACGATCACTGGGGCGCAGGGTCGGTGCCGTCCGCCGGAGGCGCGGGTGCCACTTCTTCGATTTCCACGACAACCGGCTCCTGGGGCTGTGCCGGGACCGCGGCGTCGCCGGTCGGAGGTGCTACAGGTGTCGCCTGAGATGTCGCCTGGGTCGCGCCGGGGACCCTGCTCTCGCTCCCCGGCTTCCTGCCGCCGACGACGACCCCACTCAAGTCCAGCTGGGGGTAGAAGGCCCCCACCTTCTCCCGGCACATCCGGAACCCCTTCAGGAAGGAGTCCACGGCAGCCTCCTGGACCTCCGACGTGAACTCGTCGGAGGCCCGGAACTTGGGGACGGCCTCCTGCGCTTCCCGCTTCGCCGCCTCCAGGAGCCCGTTGATGTAGGAGCTCCGGTCCTTCGCCGCGGCCACCTCTCGCCGGGCCTCATCCAGTTGGCGCTCCAAAAACAGGGAATGGGCCTGCAGGCGGGCCTTCTCCGCCGCATCCTCCTCAGTCCGGCGCTGGTTGGAGGTCCGCTCCTCCTCCAAGGAGGCCTCCAATTCTTTGTTCCGCTCCTCGGAACGTGTCAGGTCGGACTGGAGGGCCTGCTTCTCAGCTCGCAGCTCGGCCCCCTTGTCCATCAGGTCCTTCACATCGGCCGCGAGTTTGCCAAGCTTTAGCTCCCGATCGGAGTCCCGCTTGGCGTTCCCTACGAGGTAATTCCTCAGTAGGAGGACGTCGTTCCCGATCTGCAGGGGCAAAAACAGCGCATGTCAGTATCAAGGCAGAAGGCCTCGGATTGGAAGTAAAGAAGAAGGGAAAGCTCAGACTTACCGTAAAAAGCTGGGGCAGGATGCCGAGCAGCGCGTCCGCATAGTCTCGGCCGCCCCGAGCTCGGCGGTCCCGGGCGGTGGAAGCATACTCCATCACCCTCTCCGCCAGTCCTCGGTCGAGGATGACCGAGTCTCGGTGCGAGATCTCCGGCGCTGGACCCTTCGGGCCGACCCCCGCGGCAGCTGCCCCCTCGGCCGGAGCCGCAACCGACGGGCCGGCGGTCGCCACTGGCGGTGCCGTCGGGCTGGTGGCAGGAACGGGCCCGGCGATGGGCAGAGCAGCAGGCGCCGGAGCTCTCTCTGCAACGCCGCCAAGCCGCGGGGCCGAAGTGCCAGGGGCGCCGCCCTGAGGAGGACTGGGCGGGGAAACGGCAGCAGCTGGGCCGGGCGCGGTCGCCGCCACGACCTCCCGGCTCGTCTCTGTGCGAGCCCTCTTCGCTACGGGCTCTTCCACGTCGACGACCTCCCGCTGAGCCGCTCCCTCCAGGAGGTTCTCCAGAGAAAATTTCATCCCTGCAAAATGAAGAAAGCAGAAGGTCAGATAGTTCGATCTTAAAGAGAGAGCGGGGGGGGGGGGGGGCAGAAATTAATGCGGGGCCAAATCTCACCGGTCTCACGGATGGGACTGATGCCGGCCTCAAAAAGATTCTGCTCAGAGAGCAGAACCTCGAGCGCCGGGACCACGTCACTCAGGAGCTGGGTGTATGACTCCTGGTCCGCAGACTCGACTCGGGAATTCCGGTTCGGCGACCGGTCCGGTTCGCTCCAGGCCCAGTCGACGTCGTCAACCGAGGCAAAGAAAAACCGGCTCTTCCATCCCTTGACCGAGGAAGGGAGGTCGAACCGGAGACACCTAGGCCGGGGCGAAATGTACCACCAGCCGTCATCGGTGGAGCACTTCTTCAGGGTGAACAGGGCCCTGAAGAGAGAAAAACGGGCAACAAACCCGTGGAAATGGTAGAAGACGATGAAGGAGAAGATGACCCGGATGGCATTAGGAGCCAGCTGGGCCGGGACGAGCCGAAAATGGCTGAGGAAGGAAAGAAAGAAAGGGTGCAGAGGAAAACGAAGACCCCCGAGGAGGAAGTCTTCGTAGAAGGCAATGCGGCCGGGGCCACTCATGGTGACACGCTCCCCGGACCGCGGAGCAAACAGACGGACAGATCCCGGGATGCCATAGGCATCCCGGAGCAGAGAAAGATCGCCTTCGGTCATGGTAGAAGCATGACCGGAGGGACCGGCGGGAAGAGGTGGCGGAGCCGGAAGAGAAATTAAGGCGGGGAGTGAACGGAGGGGCACGACAGGCGCAACCGGAGGGGACCGGATCTCCCTGGGGATGCCAATAGTGACACCCCCGGGTTGCAAGCGCCGGCAGACCTCCTCTGGAATTACCTCCTCATCCGAGGAGGAAGAAGATGGAGTCCTCGGCCGGGATGGACCGGCCTCGTCCGGGTTAGAAGAGACATGGCGACGGCGCGCCATGGAGAAGGAAAGGACAAAGAAACTGAATAAGAAATGAGAAAGAAGGAGGGGGGCTAGAGAAGGAGAAGAAGACACTCACCCAAAAATGCACAGACGGGCGCGAGCAGCAGAAGTTATTAGCCTGCAGCAAACCGCCCACGAAGCAAGGGAAAAGGCCTCGTTCTGGAAAGTCCCCTCCCTTTCAAACTCAGCCGGCAGCAGCCGTACCCATCATTCCGCCTCAGACCACTGGATGGTCGCCACGTGGGCACACGCCCGACACCGACGCCTCGTTAGCAGAGTAACGGCCTCTGCCCCGAGGCGACGCATTGATTACGGGCAAGTGGACGACGCGTGGCGACCCCCCATAGGTCTTCAGCCGCATCGAGCCACGACGAATGGAGATCGTGCCAATTATGATGCAAGATCTTCGCCTCCCCACGTCATGTCTGCAATTAATCCCGACGTTCCGTTTTACGATGCCCTGACGGAATGGCGGGCTGGGGGGCAACTGTTACAGCCGTGACAGTGACGTGGCCAGGCTCAGGTATCGCCGAATGCGAGCGAGCCACGTGTGAGTTTCCCTGCCAGGATCAGCGCCACGTCCTCAAAGCTAGGGTCGGCAAGACCGCACCGCCCGACGACTATCTGAAGCAAACAGCTCCCGCCGAGGTCGAGTTCGGCGCGGAGTTCCCCCACCGACTCATCTGCGCCCGGGCTCGGAGGAGTCCGCCCCGAGTGAGGTCGGCCGAGGTCGGCTGACCCTCCGCCTTGCGCCAGGTGGCCACCCGGAGACGGGTCCACCTCGGCCGAAGCCAGGCGATCTTCTGCCACCTCGCCAGGTGTCCACCCAGGAGGGGTCCACCTAGGCCGAGGTCGGTTGACCCCCGCCTTGCGCCAGGTGGCCACCCGGAGACGGGTCCACCTCGGCCGAAGCCAGGCGATCTTCTGCCACCTCGCCAGGTGTCCGCCCAGGAGGGGTCCACCTAGGCCGAGGTCGGCTGACCCTCCGCCTTGCGCCAGGTGGCCACCCGGAGACGGGTCCACCTCGGCCGAAGCCAGGCGATCTTCTGCCACCTCGCCAGGTGTCCACCTAGGAGGGGTCCACCTAGGCCGAGGTCGGCTGACCCTCCGCCTTGCGCCAGGTGGCCACCCGGAGACGGGTCCACCTTGGCCGAAGCCAGGCGACCTCCTGCCACCTCGCCAGGTGTCCACCCAGGAGGGGTCCACCTACGCCGAGGTCGGCCGATCCCTCGCCTCTCGCCAGTTGGCCCCCGGAGACAGGTCCAACTCAGCCGAGGTCAGACCGCTCGTACGGAGAGGCCCCCGGGGAAAGCGACAAGTCCCGAGGCCATCCCTCGGGCCGTACCGACCCCAGACGGCATCCCATACGGAGGGCGGCGGCACGCGGAACGTCACTTACATTGGCCCGACAGGTCCCGCAGTCGAGAGACCCGATCCTGACGGAACAGGCCCCGTAAATGGATGGCGCCCACGCTCGGGGAAAAGAGCACTCTCACGGAGCCCGAAGCCTGACGACTGGCCGCTCTGCCAGCGCCGCCCCCCCTCCTTTTCTCTTCTGTCCTTGCCTTCTCCCTACTGGGCCCGGTGGACGAGGTCGGAAAGCCGCCTGGCCTCCTTCACCAAAAAGGGAAAAGAAAGGAAGACAGGGGAGAGGAGTTTTCAAGGAGGAAAAGGACAGGCGCACGACGGAGGGAGATAAAGATGGAAGAATCTGGAGACTGCAAGGTAAGCCAACTAGCTTGGGGACAAGGAGGAAGCACCGGCACAAGGCCTCGCTCCGAAAAAGAAACCAGAGATCCCGAGAGGGGAATACTGGACGTGAGCTCGGCAAGCAGGCCCAGCCGAGATTCTGGTCCCCAGCGCGTTCCCTTCACCAGTCAACTCTCCAAATCTGGGGCCCTTTAGAGGGCCTGGGAGGGAGAGTCTGTTCCTTCTCGTCGTCTACTAACTTGACCGTCGGAGCCCCCTCGCCGGAATCCCCGGCCAGGGTCCTCTAACCCCTTTGTCGCAGGTTCTCTGCAGGAAGGGAGGCCCCCTCGCCAGGCGGTCAGGAAGGATCGGCTGATCCACGGCACGGGCGCGGCGACGAGAACGGCAACACATATCATCCGTGGCTTGGTCTATGACTCCCAGAATATCAAAAATCGCCATGTGTGCTATAAGATCAATAAAATATCCTGAAACAGTATTACGACATCCAAGTTTAAAAGCTACAACATCCAAGTTCAAAAACTACGACATCCTAGTTAAAAAAACTATGACATCCATGAAGAAAATATAAAATAAAAGTTTCTAGCCCCTTTTACCTGTAATACATGTCATCCATGGCTTGGTTTATGACACCTAGAGTGTCAAAAATTGTCACGAGTATATAAGATCAATCAAATATCCTAAAATAGTATTATGACACCCAAGATCAAAAGCTATGACATTCAAGTTTAAAAACTACGATACCCTGTCAAGAAATATAATATTCCTTTATATCATAATCACATCAATAAAGAAATTTGACATTCTGGAAGTAAACATAATATCAAAAATACAAAAACTACGTGTAATGAGAAAATAATATTTAAAACATTATTTTTTGAATGAATTACAGAATTTTTTTTGGGAATGATGCTTAAAATATAAACATAAATTGACTTATAAATTTATGTAGCATATTACAGAAGTACATGAATCGAATAGAAAAAGTATATTAAAAAAATACTTTTTTATGCTAATTTTTAACAGCACTATCAATCTTTTGATTCAGGCTCTTTCTCAATAATCTTGCTGCTAACTGGCGATGATACATACTTATATTTTTTTTGTGAAATCCTAACTATCAGGCTTATCCCTACGAGTAAGAAATTTTATGTATTTCAAGCAATACAATCCGCAGTCTAGTGATCTTACAAGTTGGGATGGGCATTTAGCAATCTCTTGCATGAACCAATTCTTCACCTCAGCATTATTATAGAATATATGAAACATTGGCCTGAGTATCTTGTGCCACTTCCTTGCATTCGCTTTGTACTTGGAATTGCGTTTTATTGAATTTAGATGCATCAATATCTTTTTTTGTATGTCAACTGTAACCAGGTGCCAGTGGAAATTGTCTGAGTTGATGATGGTGAACATAAATCGAAATTCCTTCAAATCTTCATCACCGACTCCATCAAATATCATATTCACGGCTGTTCCAGCAAGTTCATGATATAGTGATACTGATGTCAGGCACATGTCGGAGGTCATTATAGGTATAATTATACATTTATAATATCTTTCTAGATGCTCTATCCAGTTATTTGTAATGAACTTCTACCTGGCATCAATTATCTAGCAATGCAATATAAACTGATTAATTATAAGTAACATGATTTCATATAATTCCAAAAATTATAATATAATAATTATTAAAAAATATATCATAATATACATAAAGAATAAGAACAAAATAAAGTAATACTCTATTAGTTATGATGTGGCGTGACCGCTGACATAGAACCTGCATCGGATCTAGCTGGAGGCCCAGCTGGCATAATGCATCACCTGGATGCTCATCAGATTACTACCGAGGTCGAGCTCCCTGCCGAGGTCGAGCTCCCTGCTAGGGTTGAGCTCCTTGTAGAGGTCGAGCTCCCTGTAGAAGTCGAGCTCCCTATTGAGGTCGAGTTCCTGGTCAAAGTCAACTTCTTCCCACTGAAGTCAAGCATGGATAAGGATATGTGGGCTCAGTCTCCCCCTTAAGCAACCTTAAGAGTGGCTGAGATAGTGACCCCAGCAGGAGGTATCACCATCCCCACTGGAATCCCTGTGTTACTCAGAGGACTGCCACCTTTATGGAGTGGCACTCTGCTAGGGCACACCGCCTGCCACCTCTATGGAGTGGCACTCCACCAGGGCATGCTGCTTGCAACTTCTGTGGAATGGCTCTTTGCCAGGGTATGCCACTTATATCCCCTGTAGAGGGGTGTTCCGTCGGAGCACCAGGTTACTCAGCCCACTATCGACACCTTCTATGGAAAGGTGCTCTATCCAAGGCATCGTGCCCTTCAACCTACCGCCTATACCACCCAGAAGAGGAAGGTTCTACTAGGAGTCTCAGATCCTATAGCATCTCCTGCCAAGCCAGTGCTCTGCCAGGTCCTCAAACATGGTGTTACGATAATCGAAGGAAGCAGTGTCCTATTGGGGTGTCAGGCCCCATGGCACACCACTCGCACTCACCATGGAAGGGATGCACACTTCATAGTACTTCGCCTGCACCCATGGCAGAACCTCCCTACAAGGGCTATGGGCCTTGTCTCCCTCTTCTTAGGGGAAAGGAGACAGACCTACGCTATGTCCACAAGAGATGCTCTCAGAAGAGCACCAGACCAGGGCCCTGCACCCTGTCAGATGAATCATGCTTTTATAAAAAGCTCAAAGAGGCCTCCGGCAAAGATAAGTGAAGAAGTGAAGAGGTGGAGGACAAGTGCAAACAAGCAGAAACCAATGCAAGCTGAAGCAAGCAAGTATGATGCGGGACTACTTATGCATGCAAACTATTTTTTTATTATTAAGCAGTGAATTAAGAGTTTATATCCCAAAATTTGAGTCAAGACTCTAAGCAGGGAATTCTACAGAAAAACTAGAAGCACATGCACGCAGAAACAGACCCTAAATAGTAAAAAGAAAGGATCCCAAGGCTAAGAAACCTTGGTAAGGCTAGCTCTTCTACAATACTGTAACTTGTGAGTCAAGGGGGTGTACATGGTAGTGATTTGAAGATGAATCCATGAAGGGATCACTCTACGCTCCCGGATGCATCTTGGAAAATCAAGTTGGAGACCCCGCGAATCCACGACTTTCGGTCTGTTGACCCGAAAGCTGGTCGGATGGAATCCTGGATTCGTGGACTCTGAGGGACCTGCAAAATACATATCAAGGATTAGAAAACAAAGGAGAAATAAGGTAAAAGACTGAAGGAAGAAAGGGAAGAAGAGGGTTGGATGTGGGCGGCCAAGTGGTGGTGGCGTCCAAGGTTAAAGCAGGGTTGGCGGCTATGGTTTCATTGAGGACTAGGAGGCAGGGTGCAGGAAGACAAAGCACACAGCAAACCACACAGCAATGTTGAATAAACTCAAGAAAAAATCATTAAAAATTATCCAAAATACATGCGAGGGGGGCCTCTTATATAGGCTTACAAGACTTGGATCCCAAGTAAAGGTATACAAGTAACTTTCTTTGTGTCATTTTCTCTCACAAACCCTACCTAGAATACATGAAAACTCCTCTCCCAATTAGGCTCACAATCTCTCTCACTCTCTTTGTTATGGTCGGCCAAGGGGGTGACCCTAAGGTGGCGACCACATGGTGGTGACCATAAGGATGGGGTGCCAAATTAGGGTTAGGGCTTCATGCTTCCGGGTTTTCTTCAGTTGTCCTTCTTCCTGGTAAGTGTTGTAGACATTTGATTCACCAGGGTCTTCAAGGGTGGCTCCATGACTTCTTCCATGCTTTCCAAGTGGCATAATTGTGTGGGTGACTGGATTCCATGTAGTGGTTGGAGTGTCATGCTGGTTGGATCCATAATTGACTTGAGTCTTCTTCTTACAAAATTGGATTGGACTCAATACAAGACTTATAGGACTTATAAGACTCAAGGTGACAAAACTTATAATGAGCATCCCAAAACTTGACTCAATACCCTAATGGTATGAGTGACTCTAAATACAGGACACAAATGTTGAAATGCCTAAAACAGGACTTAAGGGCCAAAGTAGGGACTCAAGTGGGCTAAGCCCTTATTACAAAATTGGACTCAAATACTAAAAATACTAATCAGATTACTACAGAGGGTTGAAAAGCCTCTGCCTAAGTCTGGTGCCTCTGATGTTCGCACCAATTCTCCCAGGGTGGGAGGAACTCGACCCCGTCGAGTATGGGTCGCTCTGGCTCTGGTATCACTCAAGGAGGTTTGGGTCGAGGCACTGCAAGTCCTCTTGAGTAATCCATGAATCATCAGATTCTAGTCGACCTTGACATCGGACCAGGTTGTGTTGATAGCCACGGCCCTGGGTCGTGATAGCTTGATCATCCAGGATACGCTCGATCTGTTCTCCTCTCTTAGGCTAATTTATAGGTGGACACTCTGGATTAGGTTCGCTCTCAAAGGATGTGATAGTCCAAAGGCCTCACTAGGAATCGCTATCGATTTTCTATACTCAACCAAGTCCGCGATATTGAAGGTAGAGCTAATGCCAAAATCCCGGGACAGATCTAGCACATATGCATTGGGTTCAACCTTCTCTATCACTCTAAAGGGTCCAGCTCCGCAAGCATGAAGCTTCTTAACGGTCCTTGGTAGGAACCGCTCAGGCCTAAGCCTAATCATAACAAAATCCCCTATATTAAATTTCTTGGCTCTCTTTCGGGAATTAGCTAGTTTCTTATATATTTTATTACTTAGATTAATCTTTTGGCTAATGTCCTTTTGCAAGTCTCTAATATGCTGTGCGAATGACTATGCAGACTCTGAGACTCGTGCATGGATGGATAAGGGAATCAGGTCGATGGGCGATTAAGCTTATACCCATGGACTATCTCAAAAAGACTCTTACCCGTGGACCTATTCACTAAGCTATTGTAGGCAAACTCTACTCGAGGCAATAATAAGTCCAAGTTTCCTGTGTGTTCACATACTAGGCATCTAAGGAGATTTCCTAGGCTATGGTTCACCACTTCGATTTGGCCATCTGTTTGGGATTGGTAGGATATAGAAAACTTGAGTTTGGTCCCTAACAGGTGCTAGAGGGTCTTCTAGAAATAACTGGTGAACCTAACATCCCTATCGGATACGATGGTCTTGGGTAGGCCATAGAGTTTAACCATGTTTTCTAGGAAAATGTTGGCTACTCTAGATGCATCGAAGGTCTGGGAGCATGGGATGAAGTGAACCATCTTAGAGAACCTATCGATCACTACAAAGATGGAATCGTGTCTCTTCTGGGTCTTAGGTAATCCTAATACGAAGTCCATACTGAGATCCTGCCAAGGGCGATCAGGCACTGGCAAAGGTGTATAGAGATCAGTGTTTTGCTTCTACTGTTTTGCAATGGCACAAGTTCTACATCTGGTTACTACCTGGGCAACATGCCTTTTCAGTCCTGGCCAATAAAACTGGTCCTCTATCGCTAAGATGGTCTTATTCCTACCAAAGTGACCAACTAATCCTCCATCATGGGTCTGCCAAATCAAGAATTCTCTAAGTGAAGTTCTGGGGATACAGAGCATATTATTCTTGAACAGGTAGCCATCCTGAATGGTATACTCACTATGGGTACTGGATGGTCCTAGCCTAATGGTCTGGTAAATGTCACCGAAGTCAAGGCAGGCTTCATACTCATCCTTTAATCGATCGAACCCTATGACTTTAGTGCTGAGTCAACTCAAAAGCAAAGACCTATAGCTAAGGGCGTCTGCTACCTTGTTCTCTATCCTGGCACAGTGTTTTAGGACAAAGGTGTAAGCCTGGATGTACTCGACCCATTTACCATGCCTAGGGTTGAGCTTCTTTTGGGAGTTTAGGAACCGGAGTGCCTCATGGTCAGAATATAAAACAAACTCCTGTGGCAGTAAGTAGTGTCTCCAATACCTGAGGGCCTGGACTACACATAGAATTTCTTGTCATAGGTAAAGTACTTAAGTTTAGCCTCATTCAGCTTCTCACTAAAAAAGGCTATTGGATGATTTTCTTGACTTAGTACCCCACCTATTCCTACTCCCGATGCGTCGCATGCGATCTCAAACACCTTCGAGAAGTCTGGTAATCTAAGGATAGGTGCGTAGGTCATCTTATCCTTAATTTCTAGGAAGGCCTTATCAGTAGCTTTGGTCTATTCAAAAGTGTCCTTCCTAATACAGTCTGTAATGGGTGTGACGATGGTGCTAAAATCCCTAATGAATCTCTTGTAAAAGGTTTCTAGGCCATGGAAGCTACGAATATCGTGGACACTAAAGGGTATAGGCCACTCGACAATAGACCTAACCTTTTGAGGGTCTGCGGAAACTCTATCTGGGGTGACAATGAAACCTAGGAAGATAACCCTATATGTCATGAACTCACACTTCTTGAGGTTGGCATATAGGCTAGTCTCCCTAAGGATATGACACACTAACTTAAAATGACTAAGGTGGTCCTCTTTAGTCATGCTATAGATCAGTATATCATCCAAATAGACCACAATAAATTTTTTAGTGTATTCCTTCAAGACTTGGATCATGATCCTTATGAATGTACTTGGTGTATTCGAAAGTCCAAATCTTAAGATCGATCTTTGAAAAAATTATAGCACCGGCCATCATATCTAGCATGTTGTCCAATCGGGGGATGGGAAACCTATACTTCACCGTAATCTTGTTGATGGCTCTACTATCTATGCACATCCTCCAGGTATCATCTTTCTTAGGGGTCAGTAGAGCAGGGATCGCACATGGACTTAAGCTCTCCTTAATGAAACCCTTTCTAAGTAATTCTCTCACTTATTTTTGTAACTCTTGATGCTCAGTAGGGTTCATCCTATAGTGAGAAAGGTTTGGTAAAGTGGCTCCTGGGACTAGATCTATGGCATGCTGGATGTCTCTAAGGGGTGGTAATTGATCAGGTAATTTATCAGGAAAGACATCCTCAAACTCTTTTAGAGCTTCAACTACTTCTGGAGGGTGTTCCTTTTTGGTCGGCTCATGAATTTCTTTAGTGGTCAAGATCCAAATAGGATTACCCTCAGTAATATCCTTCTTAAATTCCTTAGCCTTAATCAGATTAACTCTTGGTTTCTTTTCCTTAAGACTGCTAGAACCTCTCTTAACTAGATCTCTGGGTGGAGTCGGATGGATCACAAACTTGTTCCCATGGTGACTAAAGGCATAGATGTTGGTTTGAACAAATAGGGTTGCATCATGATCGTAAAGCCATGGTCGACCTAAGATGATATTACTGACTTTCATGGAAAGGATATCACACCAAATCTTCTCCTCATATGATTGCAGTCAATCAAGATTTGGCACTTAGACTTGATCAGGATGGAGGTAGAATCTATCCAAGAGACCTTATAAGGGCTAGGATGGGGCATTGTGGTCAATCCTAAAGATTTGACTGTACTGGTAGAGATGGCATTGATACAACTCCCACTATTTATTATGATCTTGAATACCTTACCTCCTAACTTGACAAAGGTTTGTGGAATGTTAGTCCTATGTCAGTCTTCCTTAGTTTGGGTTTGGGTCAAGATACACCTAACCACTCCTAGTAGGTCTTCAGACTCAAGCACTTCCTCCTCTCCATCATACTCATCTAGCAATTAGGTCTCAGCCATGTAGACTTCTCCCTCAGGCTCAACTATGGGTTTAGACTCATCTTCATCTAGCTCACCTAGGTGTAGGGCATGACTGGGCAATGGCTAGCATAATGTCCTGGTTTGCAACATCTAAAGTACACCCTCTAGGGATTGGGATTCCTTTGGACCTCTACAGACTTACCCTTATCTTCTTTGCGGGCCATAAGGGTACTGGGTTGGGGTCGACTCAGGTCGGGGTGGCTCGGATTGGGTCAGCTTGGGCTGGGTCGGCTTGGGTTGGGTTAACTCGGGTAGGCCTGGCTAGCTCCTGGATACTGACTAGGGCTTCTAGTGGGCTCAGGTTTATGAAAGATGGGCCCTCTCTAGAAACGTTCATAATCCCTAGCAATTTGGTAGGCCTGCTCTAAGTCACCAACCTCTCTCAAGAAAAGCTCCCTCTAAATGTCGTCCCTAAGGCTAGCTCTAAACCTAGACAAGGTGACTAACTCGGATTCGATTATGTCGCACCGCATGGCATACTCATCAAATTTCTTGATGTACTCAGCTACACTCTTGCTACCCTACTCAATCTTTGCCACTGGTTCAATAACCCCTGGTGGTATGACGCTGGGAGGTACTTCATTCTAAGCTTAGCTTTCTTGGCCCTCCGGTTGATTATGGGTTCATAACCTCCTTGTCTAAGTACTCTCTTAACATTAGCCCAATATAACCTGGCCTAGTGGACTAACTTAAGCTTAGTAAACTTAAACTTTTGTTCCTTAGACATATCGTACCACTTGAAATACTGGTCGACTTCTCTCTCCCAATCTATATAAACCTTTGGATCAAGACAGCCGTCGAAAGTGGGTGCTTCAAGTCTAATGTTCATGTAGGCTCTCTCTTCCTGGTCCATAAAATCTTAATTGAGTCTCCTTGGGTGAACCTCTAGGACTGGATCATGACATGGAGTTCTCCTAGGTTCAGCCTTGAAGTAGGGATCATGGTGTGGGGTTCTCCTAGGTTCAGCCTCGAGGTAGGGATCATGGCATGGGACTCTCCTAAGATGAGGAGGTGACTCAAGGTCTGGCTCAATGTGAGGCCCATGTGCCTCCTTTAAGGTTCCTAGCCTAGTCTCCACCTAGTTGAACCTCTGGTTCATCTGGGTAAATGAATGGGCCATCTGGGTAAAGAATTAGGCCATCTGATCAGTGAGGGCTCTATTCTAGGCTTCAAGATTTGGATTTTCCATGGGTCCAGCCAGTGGTGGGAGTGGTGGATGATATGCAACTCCTGACCTAGTGCACATGCAAGACTCAAGGACAATCGATTACGGTTTCTTAGACCTAGAGCCCAAATAGAATGGGTCAACTCAACTTACACACAATACAATCCCTAGTCCTTCCACTAGCCAGATAAGAGGTGGGATGGTGGGAGGCCCCCCTACTTTCACAGGGACCCAATTAAGGAACTACCAATCTGCTTAGGGCATTTGCCACTGGACCTCTAGCCTAAACATCAGCTTCTAGTAATAGGAGAGATATTGGGTGCACTAGTCTTCCCACAAAGGTTGAACCCGACCTGTTGGTGTCCCTAGCTTACTAGAGCAAAGCAAATTAGGTCTAATTGATTTTAATTAGGTTGGACTCGAATGCAAGGATTGTTGTTTAGGGCTAAGGAGAGGTGATCAAATCCTCCCCCCATCTGACATATTGAGAGTGCCCTTAGAGTGACTTATGCAAATGATGGCAAGCATATGAAGATGCAATTAGGGTTTCTAAGTTTTTGTATTTTCTATTTTTTTTATATTTTTATAGTTTTGCTTTTAGCAGAAATATAATATGCAGAAAAAAATAAAATACGTAGAGATTATGCAAAAAGAACCCTAAATATGCTGAAACTAGACTTGCTGAAATTTTAGGATAGAACTATTCTCAAGAAGTAAATCAGTTGTGTAGAAGATGTAGAAACCGAATTAAATTATGAGAAAATTTTGATAAATATTATCAATTATGAAAAATCCATAAAAATAAGAATTAAAAGTTTCTAAGTTACCTATATGCAGAAACAATTAAAAGAACATACTATATACAGGAATGATATGATGCAGAAATTAGTCCTAAAAGATGCTCTGATACCAAATGATGCGGGACTACTTATGCATGCAAACTATTTTTCTGTTATTAAGCAGTAAACTAAGAGTTTAAATTCCAAAATTTGAGCCAAGACTCTAAGCAGGGAATTCTACAGAAAAACTAGAAGCACATGCATGCAAAAATAGACCTTAAATAGTGAAAAAAAAGGATCGCCAAGGCTAAGAAATCCTGGTAAGGCTAGCTCTTCTACAATACCGCAACTTGTGAGTCAAGGGGGTGTACTTGGCAGTGATTTGAAGACGAATCCATGAAGGGATCGCTCTATGCTCCCGGATGCATCCTGGAAAATCAAGCTGGAGACCCCACGGATTCGCGGCTTTTGGCCCGCTGACCCGAAAGCTGGTCGGATGGAATTCTGGATTCGTGGACTCTGAGGGACTTACAAAATACCTATCAAGGATTAGAAAATAAAGAAAAAATAAGATAGAAAACTAAAGGAAGAAAGGAAAGAAGAGGGTTGGATGTGGGCGGCCAAGTGGTGGTGGCGTCCAAGGTTGAAGCAGGGTTGGCGGCTAGGGTTTCGTTGAGGACTAGGAGACAGGGCACAGGAGGACAAAGCACACAGCAAAGCACACAGCAATGTTGAAGTAACTTAAGAAAATCTCATTAAAAATTAAACAAAATACATGAGAGGGGGGCCTTTTATATAGGCTTATAAGACTTGGGTCCCAAGTAAGGGTATACAAGTAACTTTTTTTGTGTCCTTTTCCCTCACAAACCCTACCTAGAATACATGGAAACTCCTCTCCCAATTAGGCTCACAATCTCTCTCACTCTCCTTGTTATGGTCGGCCAACAGGATGACCCTAAGGTGGCCGACCACATGGTGGTGACCATAAGGATGGGGCGCCGAATTAGGGTTAGGGCTTCAAGCTTCCGGATTTTCTTTGGTTGTCCTTCTTCCTGGTAAGTGTTGTAGACATTTGATTCACCAGGTCTCAAGGGTGGCTCCATGACTCCTTCCATGCTTTCCATGTGGCACAATTGTGTGGGTGACTGGATTCCATGTAGTGGTTAGAGTGTCATGCTGGTTGGATCCATAAGTGACTTGAGTCTCCTTCTTACAAAATTGGACTGGACTCAATACAAGACTTACAGGACTCATAAGACTCAAAGTGACAAAATTTATAATGAGCATCCCAAAACTTGACTCAATATCCTAATGGTATGAGTGACTCTAAATACATGACTTAAATATTAAAAGGCCTAAAATAGGATTCAGGGATCAAAGTAGGAACTCAAGTAGGCTAAGCCCTTATTATAAAATTGGACTCAAACATTGAAAATACTAATCAGATAACTACAGAGGGTTGAGAAGCCTCTGTCTAAGTTTGGTGCCTCTGGTGTCCGCACCAAAGCGAAGCTCAAGGGTAGGAGAAATACCCGAAAACTCTCCTAAGATCTCCCATTGTAGCAGCAGCTACCACTGCTCTAGCTCCCACTGCTTTGACTCCCATTCTATCTTCTCTCGAATTCTCTGAATGTGGAAACCACTCTAGGATCCATTAAGGAGGATTTGTTTCCTTGATCGTCCATTGACTTGATCATCGGAGTGCTCTTGTTGGGATCCCCAGTCCGGGTCTTCTCTCTTTTACAGGATCAGTCATACTTGGAGGATGCCAAGCAGGAAGTCCACTCACCAGTGCCATGTAGGAGCTGCAGGCCATGGCGATCTAGGCAGTAATAGATTGACATGCCAGGTAGGGGGCAGCCAGTTTAAACCAGCCCCTCACTGCTAGAAGAATTTCACTGGCACCATGGTGATGATGCGTGCATGGGAAGCTCTGTCAGCCACATGGAGGACCCTCTTCAATGTGGTGACTTGCATAGCCCGGAGAGAGAGCTCCTTGCTCTGCCACCACCATCTCTGGCATATCCATAGCTCACCGCACTCACCCAGCAGGTCCAAGCCCTGGATGTGGCAGTGTGGCAGTTACACCATCAGCACGATCCCTGGCAACCCAGTAGCAGCTAGAAACCCTTGCAGCTCAAGCCATCAGACCTCGTGGCAACTTGCGATCCTTCCAAGGAAGGTCGTCGCATCCGCGGGCCACATCCTGCCCTCGAGGGAGCCTCCAGATCCCAAGGAAGAGGCAGTGGAATGGTTCGGCTGGTTGGGAGAGTCAGTCCCCGATCTCGAACCATGATGCCTCATGGCATTGCAAGCACCGCTAGGCAAGGCCCCCTGGTGTGATCTTCTTTGGCCCTTATCTCCCTCTCCTTCAACAGCCTCAATAGAAGGTTCTACCGACAAAGCTATTAGGTGTCGAGCCGAGAGGTGCCTAGAGGAACAAGAGGCAAGCTAGCTGAGCTATCCTACTAGTTTGCCAATCTGCAGGGCTCCTCGCATGAGCCCACAGGCTATGATGCCTATCCCCCTTTCTCCCACAGAATTCAAGAGGAATCGATTCTCAGCTGGTTCCATATGTCTCAGGTGGATCCTTACGACGGGACCACCAATCCCCTGGACCACCTTGAGAGCTACAAGGCTCTCATAAGAGGTCAGGGGGCCACTGATGCCCTTCTCTGTATCACCTTTTCGGCTACATTTTGAAAGGTCTCTCGAGTCTGGTACACCTACCTCAAGCCAAGGAGCATCGACTCTTTTGAGCAGTTGGAGAAGAAGTTCGTGGTACACTTCGATACCTATCAAAAGGTACCACATGAAGCAGACAACCTCTTCTCCATCTATCAGTAGAGCATGAATCTTTATAGGACTACGTGTCCTATTTTAAAGTTGCCACTCTGGAAATCTACAACCTGGATGAGCCCGTTGCCATGTTGGCATTGAAGAGGGAGCTTAAGACCTCCCGCTTCACCTACTCACTTGTTAAGAAGCCTCTGGAGATCTACTCCAAGATCTTCCTTCGGGCTATAAGTACATTCGTGCAGAGGAGGCGGACCGTACCAGAAGGAAGTTAGACGGGAGGCCCCTAAAGAAGCAGCCCCAGGGGGAGCCCTTCGGGATGCATGGGCCTAGGGTAACCCTGAATCTTCGAGCGGGTCTGAAACCAAAGAGTGCTCCTGTCCAGGAAGATTCAAATAGATAATAGAAAAAAAAAATATAACTTATAAGTTCATCTTTTCTTTCAAAAAGATTTTGATCAAATTTTCATCATATTCAATTTGAAGATTCAAATTTGATTCATCAGGCTGAGATGTGCTCACTATCTTCATCTTTTTTTTGGATTGGCCTGTTTTAAAAGCAGAATCTACTGTGATTTGTGATGCCTTTCATAGCCTAGGTTATTTTTCACCCTCTTGATAAGTGAAGGAACCAGAGATTTTTCTCTCCCCTTCAGCATCCTTACTCATCCTCACTCATAAGGGTGTTCTGCCCTATTTCATCTATACTATGTTCAACCTCAGTCATAAGGATGTCATAAACTTTTTGCTCCATCATAGTTTGATCATGCCCCGTGACTTCCATCTCAACCTCAATATCATCCCCTCCACCCCTTTGTGCCCTTCTTTATTGGCATTGCTATTTTTTTACCAATGAACTGAGGAGGATTTCACCTATGACAAGCCTCTTCTTTATATCTTCTATTTCATTCTTCAATTGTGTACAGCTTGCACAACTTTTTTCGGGTTCCACGAATGTAAATGTTTTTTTAGTGATAAGCCACCATTCTGTTATCATAGGCTCAATAGCTCCCTCTACCTGCAAGCCAACAACAATAACAAAATAACTTTATATTAATGATAATGATATATTGTTCATTATTTTTATGAAATAATGAATTATCATACCAACTCATAAGGCTGCAAGTTCGCAAGCTGAACATTCCGTGTCTTCACCTGGCTGTCATACTACTTTAACAGCCTAGGTTGCTTATTTGGATGTGCTGGGATTCTTAAAGTGCTATGCTCGAGAAACCAAACCTGTACATAATAATCATGTTCTTTAAATATATGGAAGATTTAAAATAAATATAATTACACTTTTGCTGCATATTAATGATCCTTACCACCAATGCAGCTGTACATCCATATAGGGTTGGCTGCCTTCTAACCTTGTCACTTCTCTTGGTTTGGATTGGCTTCTTAGATCTCAAGCAAAAAGCAGCATCTGGGAGAGCCATAATAGTCAACTCCTTTATTGTAGAGACCCAGTCGATTTGACCCAGCTGAGATAAATCATCCAAGGGATGATATATCTTGGACAAGATGATTTGACTTTGGAGATAAGAACATTGTAAACATGTATGCGAACCAAAATCTTACGGTGTCCTCGACATCTTTTTGTATGTTTGATGAATGAAGTTGCGCTATAACTTCTCCAGCCTCTTATTATGAAGATTTAATTCTCGAACAAATCATCGGAATAACCTTCCCTTCTTATCTTGATCTTTCATTGCAATCTTGTTTCTATGACATGAGAGACCTAAAATCAGAGCCACGTCTTTGACGCTGAATATTAGTTCCTTATCATAAAAAATAAACTTGTCACATTTCTTGTAACATCTAATAATTTCAGCTACGAGTCGCCCGTCGACTATGAATGGCTGCATGTCGACGAATGTACCGAATGGAGTCTTCCGGATGATTTCTAAATGAAGACTAGAAAGATTTCTAAATGAAGACTAGAATTTTCCACACTTGTTCAATATATACTGCTGGCTTGTAATAATTTTTAAATAGTTGCGAAGCCTTCACTTTAGGTAGCCGAACTATTGCAAGATCACCTGAAATATAAGTAAAACATAAATGTAAGTTAAACGATAAATTTTAAATAACTATTATAAAAAATGTAAGCTATCCCAGCATAAAAATGTACATGGTATCATAATATTTGAACTAGGATGTCACCATCCTGTTTCGAACTTAATTACTCTTGATTCTTTTCATACAGGCTTATTATGACATGGGGGTGTCAACATGAGATTGTACGAGTTTTAATTCAGATCACAGGTGATATGTATTACATGCAAAAAAGGTTAAAAACTTTGATTTTATACTTTCAATAAGGATGTCGTAGTTTTCTAACTAGGATGTCATAGTTTTTTAATTACGGTGTCATAGTTTTTATACCAAGGTGTCGTAACACTGTTTTAGCCTTTTTGAGTAATCTTATAGTATTCATGATAATTTTATGACACTCTAAAAGCCATAAATCATGCCACGGATGACATGTATTAGAGGTAGAGGGATTAGAAACTTCTATTTTATAATTTATGCATGGGTGTCGTAGGTTTTAAACTGTGGTGTCGTAATACTGATTCGACCATTTTGAGTAATCTTATAATTTATGCATGTCATCCGTGGCAATTTTATGATATTCTGGGAGTCATAAACCAAACCACGGATGACATGTATTGCATGTGCAAGGGGTTAGAAACTTATATTTTATATTTTCTGCAAGGATGCCATAATTTTTATACTAGGATATCATAGTTTTTCTACTGGGATGTCGTAATATTATTTCGACCATTTTGATTAATCTTATAGCATCTGTGGCAACTTTTGATACTCTAGGAGTGAAACCAAGTCACGGATGATATGTATTATATGTATAATAAGGGGTTAGATATTTATATTTTATGCTTTCTGCAAGGATGTTATAGTTTTTTAACTAGGATGTCGTAGTTTTTATATTGGGATGTCGTAATACTGTTTTGGCTATTTTGCTTAAAATTATAGCATTCGTGATAATTTTTAACACTCTGGGAGTCATAAACCAAGCCATGGATAACATATATTACAAGTAGAAGGGGTTACAAACTTTTATTTTATAATTTTTATATGGGTATCGTAGTTTTTTAACTAGGATGTCATAGTTTTTGAACTTGGATATTGTAAAATTGTTTCGACTATTTTGAGTAATCTTATAGCATTCGTAGCAATTTCATGACACTCTAGAAGTCATAAACTAAGCCACGAATGATATATATTAGAGGTAGAAAGGGTTAGAAACTTTTATTTTACAATTTCTGTATAGGTGTCGCAGGCTTTTACTAGGATATTTGAACTTGGGTATCGTAAATTCTGAACTACGGTGTCATTATTTTATACTATGAAGACTTAATATTTTTAAAAATATATCGTGATATCTCTCTGTAGAGATAAATTTTACAAATTTATATTAAAATAGTAAAATAAAATCTATGATATCCTAGTTTAAAATCTATGATACCATAGTTTAAAACCTACGACATCCGAGTTAAAAAACTACAACACCCATACAAAAATTGTAAAATAAAAGTTCAGATGCCAAATATCAACTCCAAGCAGGAATCAAAAATTTTCCTTACCGATTTCTGGTTCTGTAATTTCTTTTGGGACGGATCTTAAGGAGATCTCATTCCTTCCTGAATAAATAATGATTGCAGTGCTTCCTTCCTCTATCTACATTTTTTTCTAGTAGTGTTTTAGAATTTGCCGTCTGTGTTGAAAGACGAAATCACTTTTCTTCATTTATTCAAGATTTCGAAGGCGTATCAAAGGTTAAAAAAAAGTATGCTCCAGAACTTCCAGCTCACCAATGGCTTTCGATCATCAAAGAGAAGAGCAAAAATACAAAAATGAAATACTATGAGGTAGCCAAAAATAATAGAAGGAACTCTGGGATGTCGCTTTGCTTATATATATTTTTTATTTATAGTATAAGAACCGATTCTACGGATCATAATTTCTTTCAAAAAATAAAAAATAAAAAATTAATTATCATGTTTAAAATGACTCTCGATAATATTGATATGACTTCCCTCCCATACTATCAAGCCAGTTCGAATATATGTAAAAAAAAAAAAAAAAAAAAAAAAAAAAGAAAAAAAAAAGAAGAAAGAAAGAAAGAAAGAAAAAAGAAAAAAAAAAAAAAAAAAAAAAAGAGGAGGTGATGCGGGTCACATTGAATTTCCAGCACCGCACGCGGTGCACAAAAGACTTACCCCCACCGCGTGATGTCCGGAGAATTTCGAAAAAAAAAAAACCCCTCCAAAAACCCTCGTCTCCGCAGCAGCCTGACTCACTCCGGATATAACACGGCCACGCTTTCACTTCCTCTTCTGCTCTCTTCACCCCCTCCACCGTCGCCCAAGCGTTGAGGGAAACCCTCGTTCATCTTGCCGTCCTCTGTTCTCTATCGGGGCGCATTCGTTCCCCGAGGAATGGGATCGTCTGTCAGCCACGCCGCCAACCCTCCGCTGCCGCCTTCGCCGCCGCCGCCGGTCGGCTTGGCGGTGGCTCTTCCACCGAAGGCGGAAGAGAAGAGCGAGAAGAAGGTCGACTATCTGAACCTTCCCTGCCCAGTTCCTTTCGAGGAAATTCAACGGGAAGCTTTGAGTGAGTTCTTGGCTTCTGATAGTTTCTCCACAGCATATTTTTTGAATTATTCTTTATTCTTTTCTTTTCTGTAGGTTAGATTTTCTGTGAATTTCATGACTATATGTGTCTTATTTGCGGAATTTGTTGAATTTTCTAGATCAGATTGATAATACATATGCGTTCAGTGGAGGCCTTTGAGTTTCCGATATTTCGATTCTTGATCAGGAAAATGACGTTATTTTTTGGTAGTTAAAGTCACAGCTTTATAGTTAAAGTTAATATTGATCAAGTTGAGTTATGCTTGACTGTTAATAATTAAATTTTTAAGAAAAAATCGAAAAGGATCATAAATGTCGGCATTATCCTTAACTATATAGTTCCGGATTTACGATTTTTTTTCCCCTGTTCCTTGTTGCAAATGGCTACCTGCTTGCCTTTTTCACTGCAAGCCTCTCTGAATCTATCCCCACAACACCCACTCAGATTTGTACCAGTTCTCTTTTTCTCTTTTCTCATCCTTGACAAAAATTCTGACCTCTCTTCTTTGTACCTTTTCATGTCTGACTTATGCCCTTTCTGTCAGTTCTTCTTTAAATTAGCCTATATTAGCTCCAGATTTTCTTCATGTGCACCACGCTTCTCAACAGCCCAACATAACTGCCTTAAAGTTTTCTTATTTGATGATTTCGCTTTTAGGTAGATGCCAAAGTAAAAGAGCAATAAAAGCCTCTAAAATGTTCAGGTGGTTTTGATCTGACTAACAATTTGTTAATTTTAGATGAAATATTTAATGCTATGTGATTTTGTGGTCAGATTTGTACATTGATTTAAATGGTCCATTGATGAAAACAATGCTTATATGCAAGTATTATTTGTAAATGGGAAAAACTGAAAATATGGCAAAATCCTCTCTAAAGGGGCCTGGGAATGATAAACTGCACTTGTAGAGTTGTGACCTTCATGAAGGGGTCACACAATATAGAAAGAGGGAATTCTTATAATTTATTTCAATCTGTACTTAATTCTTCTCTCTGATCAATGGTGTATACAAATGTTACAGAAGCATCTCTAATCTTGATACAAGCGAACTATTTTCCAAATTTGGGATTGGAAATAGGGCACTTATTTTTCCAAAATTTACGTACTCCTATAATTTAAATTCAAATGATTAATCAAAAACCCTAATGGTGACCTAAGAGTCACATGGTCGGTCAGTCTAGTAATTATATCAAAAAAAGATTAACCCATATTTTTTTCAAAAAAAATATTATTTACTATCTGGATGAAGCATGAAATTTATTTTTGTCTACATTATTTTGTTTAATTTTTTAAAAAGATGACAATAGCAATTATTTATAGTTAAAGTATTATTTCATAATTCTTCTATATTATGTAATAATTTCATGAATATACTAATTTTAGAAAGGTATACATAATATTTCAGAAAAGGTATATCATTAAAATTATTTTTGTGAGTAACATGAATGTGCTAATTTCTTGAACAGAAGTACCAGTTGTATATAATAATACAAGGATATACAATATTTCTATTATGGAAAATATATATGTGTATATTGTAAGGATACAAATATACTCTATTTATCCTTTTCTGGTGTAGTGTCTATATATATATATATAGTGAGAAAATAAATGTATGGCATTTATTATTTTTTGTGGGGCGGTAAAAATAATATTGCAGTTGGGATTCAAACTGATGTGTGCCTCATCATCCTTTTAACCACTGCAGAAAGGGAGGAGATATGTTCAAAGGGAACATATATTTTACTTAAATTATATAAGAGAAGGAACAATTTTTTACACAAAGGGATTTTGGGCATCCCAGTACAAGAACGGGATTGTGGCTGTATTGTGCCAATATAGACAGATTGGTTCTGTATTGTTCTGGTAAAAAATCAGTACCACCTCTGCTTCCAGCTCTAAAACTCAGCTTTGGAGTCAGTTACCAATTTGTGCCAAGTGCCAACCAAGGTTTTCAATCTTCATACTGGATCCTCTGCCAGTAGCTTACTCCTATAGCTTGAGTTGATGTGGTACAACCCCTTACCAACACATGGTATGTTGCTGGAGGCAAGATAGCAGTTGTATCATTTGTTAGTATAGTACTGTATCGAGCCCCCTATACCGTACCAATACATTATCAGGTTGGCATGGTGTGCCCTATACAGGTCAGCATTGAAAGCCTTGGTGCCAGCTATATCTATACAAAAGATTATGTTTATTAAAATGCTGTAGCTAAAAAAAAACCTCCAAAATTGTATATAAAATAACTATGGTGTACCAAACAGTCAAACATACATCTATCATAAAAAGAAATGATAATCAAGGTGCCAGTGGGTCACTATTCAGTTCTATTTAAACTTTCTTTTGTAATTCCTCCTGCAGTGTCTTTGAAACCAGAGCTCTTTGAAGGATTGCGATTTGACTTCACAAAGGGACTGAATCAGAAATTCTCACTTAGTCACAGGTGGCTTTGTTCAATTTGTGTTGGTTGGTTTGATATGCTGCTGGTGTTAATTTTAAGATCTTTCACTTGACAACCATCTGTCAGTGTGTATATGGGATCCACAGAAGTTCCTTCTCCATCTTCACGCACTATCAAAGTCCCTACGGCACATTATGAGTTTGGTGCGAACTTTCTGGATCCAAAGGTTGATATTTGTCCCTATTCTCAACTTATTTTATTTAGCAATAAGCAATAGCATTAGCCATTTGGAGGCTCGCTTTTCTGTGGAATACATCTGATATGTTGAAAGTATTGGAATATTGACAATTCTACAGTTGATGCTTATTGGGAGGGTATTGACTGATGGAAGGTTGAATGCACGAGTCAAATGTGATTTAACCGATAATTTAACATTGAAAATTAATGCCCAGGTATCATACTCTTCCTGATGGTTTGTTGTTGTTTGGCATACTCTTAACTGTTATGTTAGTGACTCCTGCTGCATTTTTCTACAGCTCACGAATGAGCCACATTTCTCTCAAGGCATGTTTAACTTTGATTACAAGGTTAGCCTTCCTTAAATGTTCTCTTATTTGGTGGCCGAACAAATCATTGTGAGTTTATGAAATAGAAGAGTTCATCACTCCTTCTTATGGCTCTTATCTTATTTCTGTATTTTGATTATTTTCATGCCTGGTTGGTGATGGTAGCCTCTTTTTGATGTTGATCATTAAAACAAGCTAAAATAATCTTATTTAGAAAGTCTACAACTTAAGGCACTGCTACAGGGGAAAGATACAATAATTCTGATATGTCTGTAACTATGGGATGCTAGGCCTTTTTGAGAAGCTTGTGGCTTCCGTTGGTCTCTTTTCAAATGATGATCCATTTATTGTATCATGCTAAATTTTCTTTCCACATTTTTTCCTAACATATTTACCAGATGGATGTTATTTAACTCAAAACATTTCTAGGACTAGTAGTGATCACTTCATGAACAGGTCATTTTGCAAGGCTGCTTTCTCTATACTTGAGATCTTTAATGATTCCTATGAATCAAGTTACCATAATAACCTTATGTCACTACCTGATTGGTTTCTTCTGACTTCATTTATGGCTTCCTGCCTAACCATAGGCATCACTTGGTAGAAGAATGCCACCATAATCTCTCTCTCTCACCCCCCCTCCCCTCCTCCTCCTCTCTCTCTCTCTCTCCCCCCCCCCCTCCTCTCCCTCCCTTTTTCTGTGTATGTGCATGTGCACAAGCACAAATTTAGAAGCAAATTTCTGCTTTCATATTTATACTCTGTGTTCTTTCCAGTAGTTGAGGGATGTTTCTACTAGGTTAGTGCAATCACCATGGTATACATTAATACAACAAAAACCTCTCAATTCTGTCCTTCTAGCTCTACTTCTATCATACATGTTTCCACCTATCTCGTCAATGTTTGTATGATAACTGATACTTCAGACTTGAAGTATTTATGGTACCCAAAGCATATAACAGTCCATCTTGAAAGAACATTAAACAGTAAGATATGCACATAATGTTTTTGAGATCCTTTTCTTGTGTTGGTTAGTATTGTTCGTGCATTCCATCTGCTTGATATGTTGTTTAATAAACCTCCTATAATCTTGTTATTTTCTGAATCATTGGAGAAATTGTTTAACTTGTTTCTGTTGGTTAAGCCTTGAGTATATTCTTCTTGGATATGCATCATGGAGGTTTTGTTCAAGTCTATTACGGTTTTGTGTAGTTGTTTTTGCCTGACTTTCTTAGGGCATAAATGCTTCATATTCCAAATCTTCTCCTGGTATTTTCTGAGTTCTCCAAGTTTTCTGACTAAGTTGAGGCAAACATGGTCAACACATTGTTCTTAAAACTTAAACTGCTTTCATGATGTATCACTATGGTGTCTAATCATGGCAATGTAATGCTTATTCTTATTTAACAGTTCTGCTGCAACATCAAAATTTGTGTAGAGTAATGCCAATATCTCTAGTGACATGAGCATCTACCCTTGTTAGACCTTGAATAATGTTGAACAAGAAAAATACAAACATACCCCTTTGCAAAAGGAATGGTAGCGTGGCTCAGCTCTTGGAGCTAAACTTATAGTAAATTATGTGGCCCTTGCTGATTGCAACTAAAGAAACATCTCCTTGGGATAAGTTGTCTTGATTGTGACCTAGTTAACCTGCCTTCCTCTATATTTATTCTGTTGACAAGTAAATATTTTAAATTTCTTTATCCTTGTACTGTGAAAGCCCTTGATTTCATTATGCCTGGTTATTGGTTTGATTGCTTCCTATTGCCAAGGCTTTCAGCTCATATATGTGCTGATTAGGTTCTTCATTATCGTTTGTCTTTACCGAATGCAACATGAAGTTTCTTATTTATTCTGAAAACTAGTCAGACTGTAAAATAATTGTAAGTGCAACAGGAAGTTCCATAGTTATTCTGGAAATTAGTAACTGTAAAATGTTTGTAAGTTTGTGAAAGACACCTGACTTCATCTATTTTAATTTTAAGTTTGGTGCATTTCAATTGTCTTAGTAGTTTATTGACTCTTCGTACAGGGCAAAGATTTCAGGGCTCAGTATCAAATGGGGAATAATGCCTTTTATGGGGTCAATTATATCCAGGTAATTAATCTACTTTACGATACAGTGTATTTTTCAATTCTGGGGATGCAACAGTATTGAATTTTGTATGATTTGGAAGAGAATTTGTGGCAAATTCCTTAAACTATAACTCGGAAGGAAAATTAAGTGCCCATTCAGCAACATATTTATGCTACTAAGAAAATAGTTTCAAAAGCAGTATCCTTGAATGTGCTTGTTGTCTTAGCTAGAAATTAATATTTCAATCCTGATTCGTGAGATGATTTGGTAGTTGTTTGTGGAAAAAATTCCATCGTTATTAGGAAGCTTGCATGAGGACTTTAAATGCAGGTCCCAAATCTGCTATCAGCATTTGTGAATCCATTGAGTACACTTCTGACTAGTGTCATACCCAAGGAAAAATGACTCCATACATGAATGGAAGTGATGAATTTTTGGGGCCACATTTATGGGCAGATCAGGACATATTGGCATTCAGTTGGATAACATTTGAGTGTCCTATATGTGGAGCTCAAACTCCACTGTTGGTAACATTTTTTTCCCATGGCTAAAATCAAATTTTATGATTTCCCAATCCATCTTCATCAAGAACAGAACTTAGGTAAGATTGAGCTTCAAAATTCTTGAAAAAAAAAAATCTGAGAGATTTACCAATATCTCAGAGATTAAGTGACTTGGAATATTTATCTGATATATTGTAAGTAAAAACTTAGGACTCTCTTCTGTGTCAAATTTTAAAATATGTATACAAGCTGAAAGGATGAACAATGTTTTAACGTTCAATTATTCATGCCTTGATTGCATAATGAAGTTGTGTCATTCAGATCATTGCTGCCATTATTGCATTGCCATTTTAATAATTAAATTTATCATGCATAACAGTAAATAACTAAAATGTAGAGTTGGTGCTGGTTGGTGTATGATAGTGGAGGCCACCAGGTAAACCAATTCTCAGAAAGGCCTTACAACTTGTGAGCAAAATATTTCTGGTAGCCCAGGGTAAAGTAGAATGGTGATTGTGGATCCCATGTGCTATGTCAAAAATCACACTTAGATCAATAATTCAAATTATTGTCAAGTACAGATCAATTATGGTATATGAAATTCAGGAACATTTTAGCTTCTGCTCATTTAGATGTTTCCTTTTCTTTTTTCCTTGGTTCTGAAGGTTCTGTTGCAGCTCAGCCATGACTGTAGATTGGATATTTTGATTTTTTTTGTTTTTCTTTATCCACTAATACCTTTTGCCCCCTCTTTTATATTTTTGTATTAATTTATCCTTCTATTTAACCATTTTTTCCCTATCTGCAGAGTGTCACACCACATTTATCTTTGGGAAGTGAAGTTTTTGGCTAGGTCATCAGAGGAAGTCTGGCATAGGTTTTGCTGCTCGATACAACACAGACAAGATGGTATTCTTTCGAATCGTCTTGTTTGTTTCTCTTGTCTTTGGGGTGGTTTCCTTGTTCAGCAATGTTATTAGTTTAGCTTATTGTTCTTCCAGCATAGTCTTTTCTAACAACAATTAAAAAATCAGCTAGTGTAAAGAAATAGTAAAGAAGGATGAAAGAGCATGACTTCATAATGGTAAATCTAGCCTGATGCAGAAAAACTTTATGTACTCAGAAAAGTACTAGAACTATATTTAGATTGGATCGTCTCCTACCGGTGGTAGATTGCTCTTAGTGACTTACCCTAATGTGCATGATGGCCCTTCAATATTCCCTCATCAGAATAGTTCAATCAGCTGAGGTAGTAGCAGCTAGCCTGTAACGCATAACCTAACAAACAGAAATATTTACAAAAACCCTAATCAGGAAGTGATCTAAAGGCCTTATTTGAAACAGAATAACAAAGGTCTACCATGACTCTTATCATTGATGAGTTCTATAGCATCAACAATCATAATTTCTCTAAGCACATTCACATGATTTCCACTAACAAGGCCTTCCATCTATGTATATTGCAAACTGCCTGGAGTGATATATTGGCGTCACCAATGTTAAACCAGCAAACATTACCTAAGGCAGTCTGGTAACTCTTGTGTTATAAAATTAACCCTTTTTTTTCCGTGGTTGTAGCATTACCAGTCACAACCATATTTTTGGACGCCCCAGGGGAAAAAGAGAGGGGGGGGATGGGTGAGAGAGAGAACAATAAAAATAGTGAGTGCGTATGTTTATTCTTTGAGTTTTAAAATCCTTTTCGTTCTTTTTACCTAATCATGTGAGCCTCATCCTATGCAAGTCTACCCCCTTGTTTAGTAAAAACACTGGAGTCTCTACAGATAACTAGAGTAAGAATTCACACAAACAACAAACTAAACTCAATGCATAAATTTTATGTCATAAAATCTTTGGGTTTATACTTATTGTTTTGGATATTTGATCTCATGGCTATACAGAAATGGCTTTTTTATATGCTTCCTCTTAAGTCCATCTTATTCAACCATGTTCTTGTCAATAAACTGTCTTGGAAAGTAAATTTAATCTATATTAAGACTTGCCATTTGAAAAATCAGTTTTAATATCAAGTATTACAGTTATGGCAATGACACTTGGATCGCCTGAAATTTCCTGATATATGATCTTTTGAGTTAGACTGTATTGCTTTAGATACTTTATCTCTGAGGGAATCGTCTAGCACCTGAGAATCTACCCTTCTATTCTCAACTGAAATAGCACCATTTAGAAAGTTAGTGTGTTGTTTGTAAAGATCATTTGATATGTGGGAGCACTGCCCAAGCTTGAGATCTTAACTAGACTGCAGCCTATCAACAATGATTTTGTTGAGATGTGCATACAGAATATTATGTGATAGACATATATCCTGGGGACATGCAAAAATTTTATAGAACAACAGTAAGACTTGTAATATTGTATCAGAGTGCAGGGCAATAAAAAAGTACATGAAAACAAATTTAGTATGGCACAACTGAGAATATTAAGACAGATATGCGGTAAAACATGGATAGACTAAGGAATGAATATATTAGAGGAGCTGTAGTAGTTGCATATATTAAGGACAAAGTGATGGAAAATTAATTGAGAAAGTATGAACTCGTACAACAAAGATTGGAGGTGACTCATGTAAGGAAAGGTACTTTAGCTAGTGTTGAAGGTTCTAAGAAAAGAAGAGGAAGATCTAAACTAATATGGATCAAGATTGTAAGAAAGGATCTAGAGAAACTTGGAATTAACATCAGAAGTAGCCTTAGATGGGAATGCATGGTGAATGAGATCGATAAGGCTGACCTCAAATAGTTGGGAATAGGCTGGATGATTGTGACCCTCCTCCTCTCTCTCTCTTTTTCATGGGCACAGGCGTACATGTATGTGTGATGGCTTTCATGCTCCTGAGGCAACTGGCTTAGTGGTTCCATCTGCTAGAATTTGTGTACTGCCTTCTCATTGTCCGTTGCTATAAGTGCTTATTTGTGGTCAACAAGTTGGAACAATTAAAAGATAAAAGCTGAAATTTATCTTTCTTGACATGTAGATGATAATACAGCTACAAGCCATATATTAACATTTACCCCAGTTTGTTACTATCACTGGTCATATTTTTTACCTTTTTGATATGTTCCGCTGTCATCTGTCAGACAGGTTTCTATTTTTCAGAAAGTGACAATTATGACTGTTCATAAAGAGATTGCCTGCTGGTAACTTGGTAGGTACTGATTCAATCTATGCAGGTTGCAACAGCACAAGTTGCAAGCACTGGAATAGTTGCACTGTGCTATGTTCAGAAAGTTTCAGAGAAGGTGCAACTTTGACAATATCAGAGGATATCACCTTTCTTTGTCATCTTATATAATATATGTCATAACTTTATTCGCTGCCTTCAGGTTTCCCTTGCCTCTGATTTCATGTACAATCACATGACAAAAGATGTAACTTCAAGCTTTGGTTATGATTACATCCTTAGGCAGGTAATTTCTTTCTGGTTGAAAGTTTCCTTTATGTAACATTCTGTTTTCAGTCCTGATATTGGTCACTGGTTTAGAAATATTGCATGGTCCATGGACACCGTACACTTATTATAGCATGTAGAAAGTGTTTCTATAACCTTGTGGGTTTACCTTGCAATTAATGTACAATCCTCTTTATGATGTTATCCTTATCTACCATGTAAAGTTTGTGTCACTGGATAAATCTTCTCTTTATTTCTATAAGTTACTATTTTATATACATCCATAAAACTTAGTTTGATGCCCTTGTAGAATTATTAATGATCCATTGTTCTTACATTTGAAACAAATATTATGAAATGGTTCTTTTGCACCATGAAATTCTCGAAATTGTATGTATACAGATAGAGTTAGAAGAAATTTCTTCCATTATGATATGTGCTAGTCCTACCAGTGCAATACATGGGCCATATGTTGAAAATTTTCATGTTGAACCTTGACTTACCAAGATTAGATTAATTGTAAATAAAATGTCTTTTTTCTTGAGGTTGCTGCTTCATCAATTGATCACAAGATGAGCGAAATGCCAACTACGAGATAATGGTTTGAATTAATCAAAATCATAGTCCATTGGTCCATGTGTGTTTGAGACGGTCAATTGATGCTTTGGAATTTATATGATCGACATTGATAATTAATTGTAATCAGGTGTTTCTGGAACAGAGGTTAGGTGATCTCAAAGCTTGCATAGAAACAGTGGGTCTTTTGTGCCCCAAGATACATAATATTGATTCCTTTAAATCCAAGATGTTGCTAAAAAGTAGGTGACGTCCTGTATGTTATGTTTGCAGTTAATGTCATAAAGATTTGAACTAATGAAGTCATGAAAACATTGCTTGCAGTTGTGCTGCATATCTGTACCAATAAATTGCTTTTTTCTTTTTATAAATTGAGAGGAAAAGCTAGAATTCTGGACTGTCTTTATCAAATAATATACCTGATTTCTGTTCTAATTGCTCTATTAATCATGGATGAACTGTTTCAGTGTCGTTTAAGGGGAAAAGTTGATTCCAATGGCTGTGTGGCTGCTTTCCTTGAAGAGCGATTAAATATGGGTGTCAATTTTATTCTTTCTGCAGAGGTGAGCATGACATGGATACATGATGTCTTCCTATAGCTACACTGTCATTGTTTTCATATTGCATTCTCACCAGCTTAACTTCACATTTCAATATAATTGGATGAGCTGAAGTAGTATATTTTCTTCAGCTTGAAAATGGAACTCTGTTAACAACTTATGCTGCATAAGCCTGTCTGTGAAATTTATTGTGTTGATTTTTGTTTTCATTGGGATGGATTTTTGTGCAGATCGATCATCGGAAGAAAGACTACAAATTTGGGTTTGGAATGACAATCGGAGAGTAAACTTCTGCATTAGATTTTCTTGTAGAAGATGGGGTCACTTGTTTTCTTACTCTGGTTTCACCATCTCGTACTTCATCGGTTGCCCAGGCCTGCAGGTCTGAACTCAGCTGGTCAAGATCTGGGTGTCATCCTTGTCAAAATTGGAGGTCTAATGAGAAAAGAGAAACATTTGTATTTTCTCGAGTTCACATTATTTGTATGCTTTTGGCGGCCATTTGACAATGTGGCATTTGAAAGCCATGATTTGTGTTTCAAGAAAGTAAAGGTACAAATTTGCTCATGGAGGTAATTGTTCGTGAATATCCTGAAATAATGTTTTACAGGAGCATGGGAAGTTTGTTGTACTGGTTTAGAAATTTCTCCCATGTTCTTTTTGGTGCAATTTTTACTGCAGGTCAGATATTACTGTCTTGCTGCTTTCTAATTAACTGGCTTTTTGAATTCAAACTTTTGCTTTAACCAATCCAGTAGGCACAAGGAACATGAAACTCATGTATCTCTGTTTCAGTAATTTTATGGCCACCTTCAGACCTTCAGTCACATCTTCACCAGTGATTTTAGATGCAAACTTTTTATTTTAAAGATTTTAGATACATATTGATGGCTAGGCCTGCAAGTCATATGTATCGAGCTTAAAATATGCACTTTTACAATGTAGTTTACTGTCCATAATTCATTAGACTTCAGAATGTATCAGACAGGTACTGTCGTGTACTTTTTATGAACCATTAACTTGTGCTTATGGAAAGGATCAATATTACAATTTACCAGCATTTGGATGTGAAACAATATCGACCTATGTAGTTTCTATAAATGAGGACCAAATGTTGCTTATGAAGTATTTATTTAAAATCTAGTCACTTCTAGAAGTTAATTAAGTCCTGATCTTTGTGCATCACACCAGTAGTAGTTCTCCTGCAACCATCTGAAATTCTTGAAGGATGCCTTGAGAGGGGTCATATTCGGTGGCGTTCGAAGAAAGCATCCAGAACGATTATTGGCACTATTCGTGTATCTGCTTTATCTGTCTGCTATCAACTGGCCAGGTCTTAATATGTTCGCAACCATTAGCGCTTGTCTGCAGCTGTGACTTGGGTTCCGTGCCTATTCCTATTTTTATTATGGCAAATTGTGGAACAATTTGTGGTGTATGGCGGAGGAAGGGGGATTGCGTTTGGCGATGGGTAAGGACTCTAGAGATGGCGATTGAACTTGGTCCAGGGACCATCTCGATGCTCCTCACGGCTGTCCCACAAGCTTTTAGCGGAGGAGATGGAGCAGCTACATGCATACTTTACAAAGGTTTTGGAGTTGCCAGAATCTGACTTGGAGGACGCATGCCGGGAGTGGCTTGGTCTGGCAGTCATCGTCAGGAGTCTGGGGAGGCAAATGTCGATGGACTGGGTCATCAAGAAGATTAGATCTAAAGCTAACATGGATTATGATCCAGAGGTCTACCCATTGTCTGAGGACCACCTTGTGGTGCGACTAAGGTTGGAGCGGGAGTGTTCCTTCGTGAGGTCTGGCGGACCATGGTTCATCGGGGGGCAGCTCTTGGCGATGGAGGATTGGGAGCCAGATTTCGTTTCGGGCTAGTGCTTGATTCAGAAGGTTGACATCTGGCTTCGTCTTCCAGGTCTCTCGCTTGAGTTCTAGAAGCCGACGTCCATCTTGGTGGAGGTGGAGGAAGTGGGAAGACCACTCTCGGTAGACGGCTTCAGGATCATCTGAAGAAGATGGGTTACGCTCGTGTCCAGGTTGAGCTGGATGTAGGTCAGCCTCTCAAACTAGGGGTTTTGGTTCGTGGGAAGAAGAAGGTGTTTTGGCAACAGTTCGTTTATGAGAACCTTCCGGGAGTCTGCTTTCCATGTGGGAGGATAGGGCATGAAGATGATGACCGTAGGTTTATTGAATCGGGGACTTCAGATGTTGGTCTGGATCTTCCAGAGGGGTGTGATCACAGTGGGCTTGCTGTGGGAGAAGGTTATGCAGCTCCATCGGCAACGAGGTCGGATGGTTTGGAGGTGGAAGGGGTCACCCAGCCAAGACTTGGGCCATGGCTAATTACTACTCGCATCCGTCAGCCATGGCCAGCCAGAGCTCCCGTGAAGGGAGGGACTCTGAAAAGGACAGGGTACCTGGTAGTGTTTTCCCTGATCTTCCCTCCTCCCCCCCTCAGGCTTCTCTAATGATTGGCACATCCACTCCGATCTCATCATTGGACTCGGATGGATGGCAAAAACCGACCAAGGTGGCACGCCGATGATCACCGAGTGCAAGTTCGGGGGATTTATCTGGAGCTGGAGCTACTTCGATCTCAGCCTTTGGGGTTTTGAGCCCACTGGGTGACTGCATGGACCTGGGCCATGTCGAGGCCGACCCAAAGGACTAGCACATGGTGGACCTTGGCTCAGGGTCCTTGAAGTGAGGCCAAACTCTTCGACTTGGCTTGTTCCCAGTCCTAGAGGAGTCTTCCCTTGCTGAACTCGTCATCGGTTGATCCGGCCACGATGGCATCGACAGTGGCTAAGGTATGTCCTTCTGAACTGTGTATGGAAGGGGAACTGGGGGGTAAAGGGAATCCTCTCTCTGGTTCTTCTCTTTCTGGTAAGAAGACAGGAGATGCTAGGTTAGCTGCTGCACTGATCGGCTAGGATTCTCCAGGTGATTTGATTCTGGTTGGATAGGGTAGGCAAACTACTATCGCCTCCAAAGGGAAGCAACCCTTGGTTGATCTGGGAATTGCAACTGGACAGGGTGGAAGGGAGGTCAGAGCTACTTTCCAAGAAGCCATGGATTCAGCTTTCAAGGGCTCTGCTGGGGATTCTAAAGCATTTGTGGGCTGGAACTAGGGATGGCGCCGGGCTAAGGGAGGTGATCCTACTCAATCCTCAGTAGATTAGCCTACTCAGGAGAATGTATCAGCTACTTCAGTTACAACTATCCTAGTTTGAATCTTAGGTGCCAGGGAATCTCCACGGCATGAGGAGGTTGTGGGGAAATTGAAAGTTGCATTATTTTGTGCTGGAGAGGCCTTTGCGGTAGGGAAGGTTATGGATGATGTATCTGAGGAAGGGCCAGGGAAGGGCTCTTCTAAGGAATGTTAAATCCTTGTAATGAAAATCCTGACTTGGAATGTTAGAGGGATGGGGAAACCCTCCTTTGATTCTTCTTTTTGGAGATTTTGTCAACTTTATCATCCTGACATATGCATTCTTCTTGAGACCAGACTTGGTGGGAGTAGTTTGCAAAGGATTCACCGGCGTCTACCTAGGGATTGGGACTTCTATGCTATTGATTCCTAGGGATTGTCGGGCGGCATTGTGGTTGCATGGGATCGAGGAGTAGCCATAATTGATGTGTTCCATAGGTGTCCTCAGCATGTTGCTCTGGTTGTGACTGAAACTCTGGGATCGACATGGCTCCTATTGGGAGTGTATGCTAATACCAACGACCGGGAAAGAAGAATTCTTTGGCATGAGGTATCTCTACTAATTGATCAAGGGATTCCCACTATTGTTGTTGGGGATTTTAATTATATCACTTAGGCTGAGGACAACAGAGATGGTAAACCCTTTGCACAGGATATGGCCTCTAGGGAGTTCAGCCACTTTTTAGATTCCAATGGGCTGCTAGATCTGGGGTTTGTTGGACCTCGCTTCACCTGCTATAAAAATAGGTCTGAAGGGGCGAGGGTGTGGGAGAGGCTTGATAGAGCCTTTGCCTCGCTGGGTTGGCTCAATCTCTATCCTAATTATGTAGTGCATCATCTGGACAGAATTGCCTCCGATCATTGCCCTATTCTCCTCTCCACCTCCCCTCAGGCCCCTTTTCATACTCCATTTAGATTTGAGAGGCTATGGCTTTCTTATCCTATATATTGGGATATAGTTCAGGAGGTTTGGCGAATATCGGTGCATTGAGATGCTCAATACCGGGTTACTCGCAGGTTGGAGCTTCTTAAGCATCGGCTTTGTAGGTGGAATAGGGAGGAGGTGGGGAACATCTTTGTAAGATTGGAAGAGGCTGAGAGGGGAATCCATGAACTTCAGGAGGAGAAAGATGGGGGATTACAGGATGGTGATTTGCACTCCTTGCGGAGAAACTTGACTTCTTATCATGCTCTCCTCAGCTAGCAGGAGATACTGTGGAGGTAGAAATCCAGGGTACAATGGTTGGCAGAGGGGGACAGAAACACTCATTTCTTTTATCAGGCCACTCTTGTTCGGAGACATAGGAATCGGATTGTGGCCTTGAAGTCTGATGATGGGTAATGGATTGAGAAGGAAGAGGATATCAGGCAAGAGGTTAACTTGTTCGTCAGATCTAGATGGAGGGTCTCCACCGGGTCTCCTTATCCTTTCCATGCTACTCCCTCAGAGGTTCTGGTCTCCTATCTAGAAAATGCTACTTTTCTTGCTCCAGTTATCGAGTCTGAGGTTACTACTATTCTCTGGTCCTTGGAGGAGGACAAAGCTCCTGATCTAGATGGATACCCCCTACTATTCTTTAGGAGATATTGGAGTATCATTAGACATGATATTGTATCTACTGTTCATGTCTTCTTTTCCACTAGTCGGATGCCGGACTACTGAAGAGGACTAATGTCACCCTTATCCCGAAACGCCCGGAGACTTGTCAGCCTTCTTTTTAGACCTATCAACCTCTGTAACACTCTTTACAAGATGTGTTCTAAGTTATTGGCTAACAGGATAAAGCCTATTCTACCGCATTTCATCTCTCCTGAGCAAGGGGCTTTCATTAGTGGTTGGAGTATTTCTGAGAATATTCTATTTGCTCAGAAATTTATGTTTGATCGTGGAGAGCTCCAACAAGCCGAGGTCTCATGGCTATCAAGTTTGACATGGAAAGGGCATATGATTGCATGGAGTGGAGCTTCTTGGAGAAGTCTTTAGGGAATTTCAGTTTTCACCCCCTCTGGATATCTAGGGTTATGGCTTGCATTAGCAGTCCTTTATTCTCTATCATCATTAATGGCTCTCCGTCGAAGTTTTTCTATTCCACTATTGGGCTATGGCAAGGTTGTCCTCACTCCCCTTATTTATTTATTATTCATACTGATTCTCTTTTGTGAGCTTTGTGGGATTCTATGCGGGAGTTGGCAATCCAGCCATATGTTACTACTCCTACAGCATCCCCGATCTCGTACCTTCTGTTTGCAGATGACTGCTTACTTTTAGGTAGGGCATCTATGGCTACGACTCAGGGATTCAGGAGAGTGCTTCATTCTTTCTGCTTATCGTCGGGGCATAGGGTCAATCTTACTAAATTGGAGGTCCACTTTAGCCCGAAGTTCCTGGCTCGTTAATGAAATTTGTTTTCTTCTATTCTGGGGATAAATGAGAAGGAGGGGGTCTTTATATTATCTGGGTATTCCTATCTCCGGTGGTACTCTCTGCAGGGATGATTCCAATGTGATGCTAAAGGCTGTTCAAGATAGGGTGGAGGGCTGGCAGGATCATGCTCTATCCTCTATGGGCAGGCTTACCTTGATTAGGTCAGCCTTCCTTACCGGTTTACATGCTTTCTAATACGGTCATCTCTAAGATTGTTGTTATTAAAGCTGAGCAAATCATTTGGGCTTTCTTATGGCAGTCGACTGGTGCTTCGAGGGGAGTTAATCTTGTGGGTTGGTAGTTAGTCTATCAGCCGGTTAGTGATGGAGGCTTGGATATTCATTCACTTGTTGCTGGAGGGAGGCCCTCTTGGTGCGTCATGTCACCCGGCTCTTCTTGACTCCGGATAGCTTATGGTCCTCCATCATGCATGCTAGATATGACATGCCCTCTATGGAGGTGGGAGAGGCATCTCACTCCCAACGTGGCTTTGCTATTTGGAGGGAGATGGTTAGGAGGGCTCCGGATGTTATGCATCACATGAGATGGATTGTAGGGGATGGCAGATTGGTCAAGGTCTTGTCTGATCCTTGGATTTTGATATTGCCTTGGATAGGTGGCCTACTTTTCTTTCTATTGATATTCTGGATTTCATAACTGTTGGTGACCTTCTCCTCCTTGGGGTGAACAGGTGGAATCCTATTTTGGTTACCCAGTATTTTGGTGATGTGTAGGGACAGAGTCATTTCCATTGGGATTCCGAAGAGTCCTTGTTCTGATGTTAGAGTTTGGAGATATTCTTCTTCCCCTAAAGCCTCTCTGGCAAATCTCTATTCCATTTATTGTCCAGAGCCTCAGAGGAGTATTCAGGATGCGTGGATCTAGTCCCTGGCAGTGCACCCTAGGGTGAGATTATTTATTTGGAAGATGGCGTGGTGGTGACTCTCGACGAGATCTCTCCTGTATTCTAGAGGGCTCCACCTGCCTCCTTCCTATCCTATCTAAGGGGCAGATAATGAGTCCCTTGGGCATGCATTTTTATTGTCCGCGAGCCTGGCAGGTCTGGTCCATGGCTGGCTGCAATAGTTTGTTTTCTCATGGTAAGGACATCATTGACACCTTTTTGTGCCTCCTTCACTCTCCACCTTCCTTACCTTCTTTGGTGTTTTTGGCCTATTTAGCGTATTAAATTTGGCTCATCTAGAATGCTATGGTATTCAGCTTTGACACTTGTTCGACAAGGTTCATTATTGAGAGAGCTAGGACTCATACCAAGGAGTATCAGAGTTTGACTATGGATTATTCAAAGATCTGGGGTTTTGGTTCTGCTCTTCGAGTGCCTTACTGGATTTTTATCTCTTAGGAGCCCCCTCCTCCGACTTATGCTATAATGAGTTTGATGGGAGTGTCAGAGGTGGGAGTTGGGGTGTTGCTTTTATTATCCGGGCATCGGGAGTTGAGTTTCATGCTGGGGGTTCTTATCTCTTTGACCCCACTGTCCCGATGGCAGAGTTTAATGGGACTTGGGCAGGGATCCGGTATGCCAGGATGGTGCTTCATCTCAACCGTCTTATTATTGAGGGGGATTCTTTGATGGTTATCTCCTGGATCCACCATGCTTTTCGATCCACTCATATTCACCCTCAAATTTGGGACATCACTGGGCTCTTGCAAGGATGTTCAGGGATTATCGTCGGGCATGTTTACCGAGAAGCCAATTCGATGGTGGACTGGGTGGCTTCTTATGTAGCGAATCATTCGGGCAAAGTCTCTTGGTCTCATTTAGTGGAGATGCCTACACCGTTAAAGGATATTCTCTTGTCTGACTCTCTTCGCTGTTCTTACTCTAGGATTGTATCTTGAAGGATCTGGTTTATCAAAAAAAAGTAGAGTAGCATTGAAAACAATGTAACCATGAGTAATTTAAATGTATGATTGATCATTTTCGTAGGTGGTCAAAAATAATTCACCAATTCAATACTATAGTTAGGATGAGTCGGTATCGTATCCTCAGGGATTGAAGGGTTGAGTTGTGATTAAAAAAGAATAAGGAGATTGATTTGGTTTAATTGAAAAAAAAAGTAAATAGAAATTAAACTAATATAATAGTGGGATCTCATGAAAGTATGTATCTCGAAAGTTGTAAGTCAATCTTGTAACTAACAAAGTTATATTTTTTATAATTTAACTCAAGAGAATACCTATCTTTCTTGGCATGCCTTGTATCCATAACAGATTATGGCGCATCTTTGAAAAGTATAAAGTATATCTCTTTCATAAAATAATGGTAATTAAGCTTAAGAAAATACCTGTCTTCCTTCAATACATCCCATATCTATATATCATGGCGCATCTCCAGGAAGTACTAGGTGTTCGACTCATCTTCCCCCAGCACATCCCAAACCCGTAGATCACGGCACATCTTCGGGAAGCAAGAGTTGTCCTTAGTCCTAATTTAACATGGAAGCATAGAAGAAATCTAATAAAAGAAAGTAGACAAATAACTCATAATTAAACACAATCTTTTATTGTATATAAAATAAAAGAATATAAGAAGGGTGTAGAACAAAGGAACCGCTTTGCTTTGCTACAAGATCTCCTCTCTCCCCGAGATTTCTGTGCTAGTTGCTCATGGGTTGATCCCCTCCTATCCCTCTATGCAAAGGCTCTAGAAGAACTCCAGGGAGTTGGTTCCCCCAGGTAGAGGCATAGAAGCCTTTTTATAGGATTTAACAGGGGAGAGATCTTCATATTTTTTCGATGTGGGACTAAACATGAAGACCAAAATAATGACTAAGATTTAATTTTACAGGACTCAACGGTTAGATGGTAAACCAAATCCTACTTGAATTAGACTGTAGAGTCATGCTCTAACTCAATGTTTGACCAGCTGGTTGGTTACCATCGGATCTTGATCGGAAGGCTAAAAATCGACCACAACTAGAAAATCATCATAAGCCTTTTGACTGCTTTGAGATCCATGCTATCTCTTCCTTTCGCTGATTGTTTTGGTCTCGTCGCTCAACGCTGCCACTATCTCCTTTTGGGCCGCAGCCACCACCAACACCAAAAACACTTCGGACCTTGTTGGAACCACCTGCGCACCATCAAGACCCGCTATCAGAGTTTCCTTGCATCGCCATCAGCATCTTCATCATCAACACCTCCTACCCGGGAGCTCCCTGTGACCGTGGACTAAGTCATCGTTGCCAAACCCGTCGCTGCTGTTGCCAGCATCTTCATTGTTGGTGTCGCCTTCTTCACTTGGTAGAGCCATCACCACCGCAAGCATTGTTCGTTGGCACTGCCTTCTTCATCATCCAAAAGAGCATACTGCCATCCGATTGCACACATGTGCGTCAAATGGAACCCTCTTCCCATGCATTATTGCTGCCTGATGCCACTGCCATCATCGCTCGCCGATGCCATCTCCTTCATCATGGGGGCCCTTCGTCA
Organism: Areca catechu; assembly: GCA_021397845.1. NCBI lineage: Eukaryota > Viridiplantae > Streptophyta > Magnoliopsida > Arecales > Arecaceae > Areca > Areca catechu. The sequence continues at coordinate 171,020,222 of CM038050.1, forward strand.
TTGCCGGAACTGGGGAATCCCTCTTCTCATCGATCTGACCATTGCCACCGAATCTCAGTGCCGCCACCCCCATTTGCCGCTTTAGGGACCTTGTTGGATGTCATGGGATGGCTGCTGGCCATCCTCCTAGCCGGCGGTCGATGCAATCGGCATGTGGTCCATGAAGTTTAGCCGTGACCACAGGTAATGGCTGCTCGTGGACTGCTTGGTGCATTGTGAACCAAGTAGCCAGTCCACCATTGACCGATTACTTTAAACTTCGTATAATTTCTTTATTAAAATTTCAAAAACTGATTTTGGGCTCATTTTAGATATGATTCACTTCAAACTTGTCTCGTTTGAACACATAAATCAAGTACTTTACATTGGCACTCTCCTTTCCTATAAATGATATATAAAAGTATTAATTTTAGATAAATAAAGATAATTTAATTATTAAATTAATATTTTTATATATACGTATAATGTAGTCACATTTTCTAACTTGAACTTTGCTTGTCCTCGAGTAAAGCAGATAAATTAGCTATGTATATAAACTCATCCTTGAATTAAAAGTTGACTTTGACATCCTAAAGGCAGCTGATACCCGACTAGATCATTAAAGAGGAACTTTATCGGATCACTGAGCCAACTCAATTTATGATTGAGTGTTGACCATAGAAATCTTTAGAGGTCTTCTTTACCATTCCCCCAAACTTACTCTTTAAATCCTTTAACTTGATTTGAGTCGGGTTTGTTATCCTTTTACACTTTCGTTCCCTTTTTTTCACTTTTTTCTTTCCTTTTTTTTAAAGGAGTCTAGTACAATGTCTTAACCTCTTAAGTATTAGCATCATCATCTTTTGATACAAATTATAATGCTTACTTAGAGAAGGGACCTGGTTCTCAGTGGGGTGCCATTGCTTAACAAATCTCTTGACTATCTCACCTTTTGACATGAACCATAATGCTTACTTAGATGAAGGAATCTGGTTACTCAATAAGAGTTCAAGAAGAATTGTGAGGTTAGACTGACTCTTTAATGATTTTTTTCTTATTTTATATAAAGGACTTTTGTATATCTCAACCTTTCCACCCATTCTCTCAATAAGTAGATTCTTTATTGAGATAAGAAGGAAGAGAGTTCTGGAATCATTCCTAAAATATAATTTGGTCAACACCCTACCATTTATTAGATTTTTTTAATGATTTGCCTCTTAGTATCTCTAAAACTATCTATATTATTAATCAATCATTGATTAGGGTGCCTAATTAACTTCAAATCGAGATAAAATTTGGATATAAAACTAATTACTTCTGGTCATACTTGAGGACTCAATTAGATTAGTTATTCTCCTCCCCAACTTAATCGACATTATCCTCAATAGAGTAGGAGAGATATAAGTACATAAGAGAAAATAATAGAATACACCTAGGATGAGTATGCTTTGGGGTTGAAGAGGGCATCATGGAGTAGTAGGCTCTTATTCTTGCATCTAAGTTTATGTAATTATACTAAATAGAAAATGAGATTATTGGGTTGCCTCTCAACTAGTGCTAAGTTTAATGTCTTCAATCGGACTCTATGAGGGAGTGTTATTGATACTGAACTTAGATACATCCCTCCGGATTTTTAAATGATAGGACCAATCATGGGGCCTTGTCATCATGATAGAAAATATTCATAGAGTAGTCTATGATGATTATCTCTGATCCATAGAGTGCACTGGGCAAGCATGCTAGACTAAGATTTAAAAGTATTATTATAATTTGGTCGATGACTAAGAAGGGATTGTGTGTGCTGGGCCAAGAATGGGGATGGTAGCGTAGAAATTTTTTTAACTTAAGAAAGATCTACCCTAATCCCTTTCTCAGGTATGATGTGTCTTGCCATCATCCTTCCTGATGGCACTTTACCAAGTTAATTATAAGTCTGTCTTCATACATCATTTTAGGATGATAGATATATTTTGAAGAGGACCCTCGAAAGTAGTACCAAATATAGAGAAATCAATCATAAAATTTTTAAGATTGTTATCCCTCATTTTATAAATATTCCATCAAATAGCTTTTCTATACATCTTTAAAACACCAACTATTTGGTCTTCCTGGTTAGAGATTACCGATAGGGTGTCTGTAGGTGTAACAGGAGGCGGCTTCAATTCTAGATCCAATGGTGATTCTAACGGAAGCTATTGAGGGGCTAGGTGTTGGCTCATATTGTTTAATCCAAAGTTGGGTGGGTTCCAAGTATGGTATATCAAGTAGGTTACTCATCCCTGTGATATATCCATCTATAATAAAATTATCTACCCCACAATGAGCTTATAGGGATCTAACAACTTCTGGGGATGAATTGGAAGTATGGCTTTCCTTGTTGTGTTATGCTGTTATGGTTCCTGGGGAGCCTCAATTAATTTCATCATATCATTCAATTTCTTCTTTCATCTCATAAAAAGAAGTGGATGATTGTAGGGCACTTGGAAAGGGGGCCATTGGTAAATAGGATGATGATATAAGTGATTCATCCCACCAGTATGATTTCTCTGCCTCAATCGAATCATCTATATTGGTCTCTATGATGGTGCAGGGTTATTCTGTGACTAATTCATTCCCGAGAGTTATGGTTGATTATTCAAAAAAAATTAGAGGGTCATTAAAATCTTCGACTTGGTAGTATCCCTCTAAATTACTATTAAAATTTTTATCCAGGTAATATCCCTCTAAGTTACTCTCGGACTGACGAGGCAGTATTCCTGCCTCCTCCCTATCAACTTCAGTTAATAATCGATCATTCTGATTCGTAAACTCATTGATAGATTGTTGCTGCGGCATGATTAGTTGTTGAAATTAAGCAAACTTATCGACAATTGGGTTGGTCTATGGGAGAGGTGGGGTATGACCAATTGTTTTGATTTTGTCTATTGCTTGTAGAACCTTCTTTGAAATGATAGGCTATAAGGAGTAAGAGAAGGTTGAGGTGGGGTATGACCAATTTTTTCAATTCTATCTATTGCTTATAGAACATTCTCTTGAAATGATAGGCTATAATGAGTAGGAGAAGGTTGATAATATGAATAGGACTGATCATAATAAGGTGCATCTACAAATGAAGGTCTTTGTGGTACAGGGGTAACTACTGGATGTGGTTGCCATGACAAATCTGGTTGATCCACCTAACCTGGGTTGTAAGCATTAAAGTTTAGATTTTTTCCTGATCTATAGGCCATATGAGTTCATCTTGATAAACTTGGTCATACCTAGACTCAGGGGGTTGGTACATGGCCGGGCATTCACTTACAAAGTAAGTTAACTCGAATATATGGAGCATGCCTGTTGTGTAGGAAAAAAGAAAGAAGTGGAAGAGTGTCTAATAGTTAGAGATGGTCGAATTCATAGGGCGTGGCATTGAAGGCATGGACAACTTATCCACTCTACTATTAAGATCCATGTTCATAGCATTGCTCCAATTCATTGGATTGTTATGATAATTTTGGGATATTTAATCCAAGGTCCTATATCAGAGTAATCCTCTTCTAAGTTTTTTTTACTTATTTTTTTAGAAAGGAGAAGAGGAGAGAAGAGAGAAGAAAGATAGAGAAGAAGACTAAAGATTAGAGTCTAAGGAGCCCTAAAGCTAAGAGGGATAGAGAAGAAGTATTAATTAAAATTCTAAGTTAATTGCAAATAAGTTAGCAGTCAATGGACTCTCTATCCTAGGGTTCTCTAGTTCTAGACAGCTTCTAACTATTCCAAGGTTACCTTTGAGCCTTCAAAGTCAGATACTAACTAGCCATTGGCTAGGTAAGGATAAGGTCAGTGGGGGTCCCCCATTGCTTTCCTTAGATACCAAATTAATTGGCCAGGTCAGATAATGGAACCAATTAAAAAACTACCTTCTTTAGGACTGCATCATCCTTAAACCCCTTTTCTTAGACACTAGTGAACTAGCTAATTCTGAGCTAGTCCAACTCTCAGGGTCCCTTATCCTAGTGAGCTCGAATATCTTTAGAGGCTAATGTCTAATTGATTTAAATTAAGGCTTAGATCAATGCAATATGTAGGATGGTAGTTGTGGACTAAGGAAGGGTATGACATCCCCAACTTATGTTGTTTAGAAATTTTGTGTCCTTAAGATGTTTTATGAGTTATGCAATGCAGAGAAAGCATATGTCCAGTACAAGTAATTAATTTTTAAATCTTAATTAGTTTTTTTATTTTAATTATGTGTTATGAGATATCTTGTTTTCTTTTTAGGTCAGGTTTTTTTAGTAAGTTTTTAATTTAGTTAATTAAGTATAAAAAAAAGAAAACTAAATTAGATTAGGGTTATAATGCAGTTAAGTGGTTAATCAAATTTAGAAACAATAAATAGTTAGAAAAGCAGTACAAAGGAAATAAATATTCACTAATTTTTTGACCTTTTTATTTTTTGACTTTTAAATTACAACCATGCCTATGGTCTCCAACAACGATGCTAAAATTTGATCACTATCGAAGACGGTCAAAATAATTTACCAACTTAACTCTATAGCTAGGATAAGTCGGGATTGTATTCTTAGGGACCGAAGGGTTGAGTTGTGATTTAAAAAGAATAAGGAGATTGATTTGGTTTAATTGAAAAAAATAAAAAGTAAACAGAAATTAAACTAATATAATAGTAGGATCTCATAAAAGTATGTATCTCGGAGGTTGTAAGTCAATCTTGTAACTAATAAGTTATATTTCTTTTTATAATTTAACTCAAGAGAATATCTATTTTTTCTCGGCATGCCCCGTATCCGTCATAGATCATAGCGCGTCTCCGGAAAGTATAAAGTATATCTCTTTTATAAAATAATGGTAATTAAGCTTAAGAAAATATCTGTCTTCCCTCGATATGCACTGTATCCGTAGATTATGGCACGTCTCCAGAAAGTTTTAGGTATTCAACTCTTCTTCCCTCAGCACGTCCCGTACCCGTAGATCACTGTGCATATCTAGGAAGCAAGAGTTATCCTTAATCCTAATTTAACATGGAAGCATAGAAGAAAGCTAATAAAAGAAAGCAGGCAAATAATTCATAATTAAACATATAGTCTTTTATTACATATAAAAATAAAAGAAATACAAGAAGGGTGTAGACCAAAAGAACCGCTTTGCTTTGTTACAAGATCTCTCTCTCCCTGAGATTTCTATGCTAGTTGCTCATGGGTTGATCCCTTCCTATCCCTCTATGCAAAGGCTCTAGAAGGACTCTAGGGAGTTGGTTCCCTAGGTAGAGGCATAGGAGCCTTTTTATAGGGTTAACAGGAGAGAGGTCTTCATGTTTTTCCAATGTGGGACTAAATAGAATACCAAATAATGGCTAAGATTTAATTTTACAGGACTCAATGGTTAGATAGTAACCCAAATCTCAGTTGAATTAGACTGTATAGTCTTACTCCAACTCAATGTTTGACCAACTGGTTGGTTGCCATCGAATTTTGATCGGAGGGCCAAAAATCGACCGCATCTAAAAAATCATCATAAGCCTTTTTGACTGCTCTGAGATCCATGTTATCTCTTCCTTCTTCTGATGGTTTTGGTCTCGTCGCTCAGCACCGCCACTGTCTCTTCTTGGGCCGCAGCCACCACCAATGCCGGAAACACTCCGGACCTTGCTGGAACCGCCCACACGTGCTGAGACCCGCTGTCAGAGTTTCCTTGCACCACTGTCAGCATCTTCATCATTGACACCTCCTACCCGAGAGCTCCTGTGACCATGGACTGGGTCATCGTTGCCGAACCTGTCGATGCTGTTGCCATCGTCTTCGTTGTTGGTGTCACCTTCTTCTTCACTGGTAGAGCCATCACCATCGCCGGTGCTGTTCGCTAGCACCACCTTCTTCATCATCCAAAAGAGCAGACTGCTGCCTAATTGCACACAAGTGTGTCCATTAGAGCCCTCTTCCCATGCACCATTGCTGCCCGATGCCACTGCCGTCACCACTCGCCGGTGCCATCCCTTATCACCGGGGCCTTCGTCGCTACTGGAACTGGGGTATCCCTCTTCTCATTGATCCAACCGTTGCCACCGAATCTCTACATTGCTACCCCCATTTACTGCTTTGGGGACTTTGTCGGGCGTCAGGAATGGCCGCCGGCCGTCCTCCCGAACGCCGGCCGATGGAATCGGCCTGTGTGGTCCATGAAGTTCAGCCGTAGACCACGGGTAATAGTTGCTCGTGGACTGCTTGGCATGTTGTGAACTAGGCAGCCAGTCTTCCATGAACCGATTGCTTAAACTTTATATAACTTTTTTATTAAATTTTCAAAAATTGATTTTAGGCTAATTTCAGATCTGATTCGCTTCAAACTTATCTCGTTTGAATCCATAAATCAAGCTCTTTACATTGGCACTCTATAATTTAATTATTAAATTAATATATATATATATATGTAATGTAGTCATAAATGATTAAAATGCCGTGGCTAAGGTCTTGCACAAACAATTCTGAAAGCTCTCTTTTTTCTGCAAAGAAGAGCTTAGAGCGTCGCATTGTGGGTGGTCCCACATGTTAAGAGTGATGTTTCCTTCATTGGAAGGGAGAGGTTGGATAAGATTCTAGGCCTGGTGTAGAAAAATGACTCGTTAACAAATGGTCTCCAATTGACATGATTGGTCTGTTTGCCAGTTGCCAAGGAAGCAGAAACAGAGGGTTGATGCTTATCGGATCAATTGACAGTTTGGTGCAATGTTAACTACACATCAAGCACAGGGATGCGAATTGCAAGGTGCATTGCCCAGTGTGATGTTCATCTGATGTTCTTGTAGCTGTGCATCGCACGGACATTCCTTTGTTACTGCATCACTACATCAAATTATCAAAATGGTATGATGCGCACCAGACTTTGTGCCACGTTGCACCGAAATTAGTGGCCCATATACCAATCCTCTGCACCTTTCGCTAATATTCTTCCTGTTCTTTTCTCCAATGCCTTAATTTCCATTTCACAATCTCCTAAGTCTATCGGCTCTAACTAGGTTGGACAACATCTATTCTATCCTACTGCATCGCAAACTTGCAGTACTTCAAGAATCTATAGTAGCAAAGCTGAACAAGAAGCAGCCAATACCCAACAAATTTTGTTTAAACTACCACTCCTATTTTGTCGTTCAATATTTTAAGCCGTACAACAATGGGAGGCATCATGGTCGACCTGTTTAGTTTTGTGAGAAAACGGACCGGGATGAGGCAAGACTCTAAAACCATCCATGTGAACAAAAAGAAGAAAAAGGGAATGACAAAAAAAAAAAAAAAAAAAAAAAAAAAAAAAAAAAAAGAAGAAGAAGAAGAAAAGAAAGAAAGAAAGAAAAAAAAAGAAAAAGAAAAATAAAAGAAAGGAAGTGTGAAACCCAGATTTTTTAGGCTTTTTGGGCCGAAGTCGGTAGGCCCAGCCGACTTCTGCCCAACCCAGGAAAAAAAAATTGGGATGGGGACGGTGTGGCTAAGAACTAGAATAGGGGAGGCCGAATCTCCCTTACCCGGCGGAGTTTTTGCCAAAGGATCCGAGGGAGGAGCCGTGAGGGGAAAGGGAGGTGGTCGGTGATGAGTCCGGGATGGGTTGGAACTCCGATCGGGCGGAGTTTGTTTCCCAAACGACAAGAGAAATCGTCGGTTGATCCCTTGAAATCCTCCTCATCGTCACCGAATCGAGCCGACAGAGCTCTTCCACATCATTATTCTTCCTCTTCGACGAGCATCCGGAAGTCCGGTGAGTTTTAATTCTTTTTTTCATTTGTTTGGGAGGGAGATTTAATCCGGTTTGGTTTGGCTTGGGCCGTATGCTGTCGATGACTGCGCCGCCGTCTTCTCTCCGGTCAATCGAGCATCTACCCGATGACCCACCATGGGGAAAAGTCTCGGTTCGGTCGAGCCAATGGAAGAATAGGGGGTTTGGAAGAAGAGAAAGAAAGAAGAAGGAGAAAAAAAAAAAAAGGAAAAGGAAAAAGGAAAAAAAAAGAAAAAAAAAAAAAAGAAGAGAGAGAAAAAGGAGAGAGAAGAGGAAAGAGGAGATGAGAAAGAAAGAGGAGAGAGAAAGGAGAAAAAAATATAAATATTGAATGATAGAGGATTGAAAAGCTCTCTTGAAATTTGTGAAGTTAGGATTTCATAGGAAAAATGTTTTGATTTACAAATTATCCTAGGATTATTTATATTGTAGGGGAACAGTCTCCTGAGTAGGAAGTGTTGAGCGGACTCTGGGTACAGATTGACACTGGGTATTTTGGGTTAGTTCTTGAAGGTAAGGATCTCTGGACCTGTTTACTAGTTATATATATGTTTATTATGATATAGTTTGATCTGTTCGCATATACATTGGCATGCATGATTTATTTTTGCATGGAATAGTTTGACTTTTTACATTAGACAGTACGATTGTTATTGTTATTAGCTATATTCTTGTATACCATATTTTATCAAATAAAGTAATATTTATATGGTTTGGACCGTGATGCCGATCATTAAAAGATTTGTGATTTCATGTTTTGACATCGTGATATGATTTGACATGATGATGTGAAATGATAAAGTATTAATTAAAAAAATGAGGTAATTAGACTAGCCATGCTACGGGATCGTGGTTACTAATATTACTGGTCACAGACGGAATCGTGACAAATATTGCTTATCGCAGGCATGGATTTGCCTGTCACAGGTTGAAGTGTGACATCGAGATTGCCGGTTGTTGCCGCCAAGACCGTCGTGGCCCGTAGCTCCCACAGGCGTCGGAGTGCGCTTCCCCTGCCACCCGCCATTCTTCGGCTCCCGGATCTCCGTGCTAGGTGCGGCCGCCTCGCTGCCCAGCGATCTTCCTCTCCTGGACCTGCGAGATAATGGTTAGAGACCCGGGCCGGAGTTTCCGGCGGGGGCACTCCGATGATCAAGTCAGTGACGATCCAGGGGAACAGATCCTCCTGGTCGGGCCCCTCTTGATGGACTCCGTACTAGGAGGAGTAAAAGATGTGCGTGGAGGTGTGAACGTCGCAGGGGAAGAGTGATGACCGGGATAGAGGGATGCTCTGTTCCTCCGCCTCTCCTTGTACCCCTCGATTCCCTCCATTGGTAGTGGTTGCAGCACTTCGCCCTCTTGGATGGGCTCGCGCTTGTGTTGGTAGTGGTGATGGCGGTCATGGTGGTGCCATGCCCCCTCTCTCTCTTTTTTTTTTCTGGCTTCTTTTTTGCCTGTGTGTTCGAGTTGTTGTTTTACCTTCAGGTTCATGGCGAACTTGGTTACCGTTTGGAGCTTGTCTCGGGATTCCTGCCGGGCTGTCAGACGCATGCGGCGGTGTCCCAGGGAGCCTTTCTTGATTCATGATAAGGTGCGTTGTCAAGCGCTCTGACACTCTTCTTGGTTGCCTTGTTCCGGAAAATTTGGGGGTGCCTCGAATGGCGGGCCGCCGCCCGCTGGATTCAAATCTCCGGTTGGCCTTCTTTTCTAGGTAATCTAAGTGGTTGGTGAGGAATGTAGCATCTCGATCGATGCGCTGCCTGCCTTTCTGGTGTAACTGGCAATTTCAGGTGGTCAGTACGATCTGGGGGGCGCTCCGGTACGGTCATCGGGCGGCTCGCCGGTGTCTTCGACTGGTGAGGACCTCGTCCGGGCTGAGGCCGAGCTGGGATGGCAAGGTTCGCTCTATCCTAGGCGCTTCGAGCTTGCGGGGATGCCTGGGCAGAGAGGGGCGGAAGGCGGACCCGATCTAGAGGGCGCGCGCTCGGAGAGGCTCCACATCGGCGGGTGAGCTCTTGGCTCGACCTCGACCTCAGGGCACTAGCCTCCGAGGGTCTCGCTCTGGAGGGTGGAAGGCTGACCCGGTCCAGAGGGCGCGCACTCGGAGAGGCTCCACATCGGGGTGAGCTCTTGGTTCGACCTCGATCGCAGGGCACTAGCCTCCGAGGGTCTCGCTTTGGAGGGCGGAAGGCGGACCCGGCCAGAGGCTGCACGCTCGGAGAGGCTCCATCGGCGGGGTGAGCTCTTGGCTCGACCTCGACCGCAGGGCACTAGCCTCCGAGGGTCTCGCTCTGGAGGGGAAGGAGACCCGGTCCAGAGGGCGCGCGCTCGGAGAGGCTCCATATCGGCAGGTAAGCTCTTGGCTAGACCTCGACCGCAGGGCACTAGCCTCCGAGGGTCCCGCCCTGGAGGGCGGAAGGCGGACCCGGTCTAGAGGGCACGCGCTCGGAGAGGCTCTACATCGGTGGGTGAGCTCTTGGCTCGACCTCGACCGCAGGGCACTAGCCTCCGAGGGTCTCATTCTGGAGGGCGGAAGGCGGACCCGGTCCAGAGGGCGCGCGCTCGGAGAGGCCCCATATCGGTGGGTGAGCTCTTGGCTCGACCTCGACCGCAGGGCACTAGTCTCCAAGGATCTCGCTCTGGAGGGCGGAAGGCGGACCCGGTCCAGAGGGCGGGCGCTCGGAGAGGCTCCACATCGATGGGTGAGCTTTTGGCTCGACCTCGATCGCAGGACACTAGCCTCCGAGGGTCTTGCTCTGGAGGGCGGAAGGCAGCTCCGACCTAGACGTCGAGCTCATGAGCCTGACCTGGATGAGGACTGAACTCGACTTGCTGCCTTGGGGAGCTCAGCTCAGCCCAGCTCGGTAGTGGGATCCGAGCTGGAGGGTCGACGTGGCGTCTCTCTTGACGTGGTGCTTGCAGGTTTCTCCACGTTAGCAGTCCTGCCACATCATTTGCCCCCCACTCCCGAGGCTCGTTAGTACGCGGCGCTTGGGTCGAAGGGAGTAATTGCGCTGCTGACGTGGAAAGGCAAAGATCTGGCATGATGATGGCCATGATTGTTGGCGCTTCGGGGACCGCCCCTGCGGGCTAATGCGGGGATGCCACGTGGCCATGTCTAAGGAGCAGTTAATGCTAGCGCAGAATGCAGAGCGGCCGGGATGCCATTCTCACCGATGGGAGGCACGTGGCGCAGATCCGTTGGTGGAGCAGTTGAATCGATACGAATCCATTGGATCATTTCGAAATGAAAGGAAGGCTTTACTCGAACCATCTATTCTTTTTGAATTCTCCGTGCCTGCTGCTGCCGCGCCCAAGCTTCTTCTTCCTTCCAGTCGCCCCAAATTTTTCTAAGGCAACATGTTAGCTTCTTTTTCTTCCTTCCCCCACTAAAATAGGGTTCCTTCCCGGGGTCTGCTGTCTCCTCTTCGGTCTTTAGCTTTGAGGATGTCTCATTTTGGTCCGGGCTTCCGTCCCTCCACTGATCAGGGCGAGGCCGGTCCCTCCGAACAAAGGCGGCATCTTCTTCTTCTTCTTCTGACGGGGAGGGAGATGTGGCTCGCTTTGAGCTCAGTAGGAGACGCCCTCCTGGTCCGGTTCTCATTAGGGAACCGGGATCTGGTCCTTCTCTTCCTCCTCCTTCTTCTGCTCCTGTCCCCGAGTCTGTCCAGCCTGCAGGTCTGGTGGGGCTGCCTCCACGATCACCGCCGTGGAACTCAGGACTGTTCACCTTCTGTCCGGCTCATGATCCCTCGTCCGGGGGAATGGGTCACTTCGAGTGGCCCAGGCTGTCTTGCCTTCTATGAGGGGACCTTCTCTGGAGGTTTCCGCTTTCCCTTCACCCTTTCTTTCTGTCAATCTTAGACAATCATCGTTTGGTCCCGGTGCAGCTGGTGCCAAACGCTATTAGGATTATTTTCTCCTTCATTGTGCTTTGTCATCTTCACGGGTTCATGGGTTCAGGGCTTTCTTTGCCCTGAAGCGCCCACCCAACCGAGGATAGGTGGTGGTCTTTGTCCTCTAGCCCGAAGGGCATTAAGTTTGAGCTCCCCTCTTCCGTCAAGGGATGAAAGAGTAAGTTCTTCTTTGTCGAGGTCGACGGGGTTGACTGGGTCTGGAGTGATCCGGACAAGTCCCCCAACCGAAACTCTACGGTCGATGCGGCTGATCGAGATGATTACGAGCACTCGCAGCACGCAGTTCCTCCTCTCGAGGTCCTGTTGTCTGAGTAGAACCTCGCCGACTCCGGGGTCGACCAAGCGAATGGGTCGAGTGAGTTTGACCTGAACTCTTCTTTTCCTTCCTTTATGCACTCCTTGTGTAGTTTCCCACAGGTTCTGTTCGCTGTGCAATTTGCATGCAGGCATGATCTTCTCCGAGAGTGACCTTTTGGCCATTACCAAGAAGAGGCGGCCGACCGGATTGGCCGGGGAGCCTGCTTCCAGGCGGGCCCGGGTTGATAGCGCTTCTGCGACTGCCCAAACGGTAGTGATCGGTCTGGGTGCGACTGAGGCTGTTGGCTCGAGCTCAGAGGAGCCCCATGCTGCTCCCGCACGGTGGAGAGGGCAGCTCTCGCGGCTCCGAGGTCCACCCAGTAGGCTCCCGTTGCAGAGCCCGAGGTGGTAGTCCGGGCGAGGGCTGCTGCCGCTGCTACTTCACCCTACCCTCCTTTTGGTTCGCCCATCACCGATGCCAGGGGTGAGGAGACCCGGGCCACTCCTAAGGCCACGACAGATTTGTCGCCTACGCCGGTACCGGCCTTCCAGCCTGCCCCCGGGGTCCTTCAACCAGCGGTGCACGGCTGCCCGCTCATGGAGAGAGTCGAAGGAGGAGGGGCGATGCCATCTCCCCTTCAGGATGGGGTCGGAGAACTCGGTCCTCCGGAGCCCCGAGCTTGCCGAATGCTTGATGGACTTCTCCATCCAAGCGTGCGTCTGGCAGGAGATGGCGGGATGCATGTGGCCGATGTCTTCAAATTTTCTTCTCCCAGCTGTATTCGGTGAGTCCCTTCACCTCTTTCATTTGTTCTTCATTTCATTTTCACTCATTCATCATTCATTTCATTTTTCTTTTTTTTTTTTCTGTTGATCTCACTTTTTTCCTGCCGTGCATATTGGTGTTGAGGCCCTTTACATCAGGGGCCATTTCCAGAGTAGAGAGCGTCTCGAGCGGCAACAGGCCGCCGAGATCGAATCTTTGAAGGCTGACCTGAAAGAGAAGGTCGGGGCAAGTGGGGCCCTTGAGTCGAAGATCAAGGACCTCAAAAAAGAGCTCGTCGATGCTGAGGGGCGAATGAAAGGGCTCCTGATGGCTTGCGATCTGAAGCGGAGCCGTTCAAAGAAGGAAATCGACGACCTCTCCATCATCGAAAATAAACTAAATGGTACAGTGCCGAGGCCGACCGGCACAAGGAGATTGCCCGAGCCGCCCAGGCGGAACCGGCGACCGTGAAGGAGAAGCTCGCTGCTGCTGAGAAAGCAGCAAAGACGACGACCGACTCGGCAGAGGTAGCCAGGCTGAGGGTTGCCGAGTTAGAGAGGGTGGCCGCCGAGGCCACGAGGAACGCCGAGAATGCCGTCGCCAACTTCAGGGCTTTGGAGGAGTTCGTCGCTGATATCCAGCAGATGGCGTCGGACTCCTTTTACAAGGATTTCATGTACCTGCACAGTTGGGTCGAGATGCTTGTTCTTGATAAGGACCGTGGCTGCCTCTAGTACCCTTCGACCACGGAGGAGAAAGCAGATGAAGAGGTCATTGCGGGAGGCGCGGGCTTAGAGCATCAGGCACCGACTGAGGGTGGCTCTTCCACGGCTAACGCAGCTCAGCCGAAGTCTTCTGAGGGCGGGAGCTCTCGGCCTCAGGACCCGATAGCAAAGCCGGCCGATGCAGAGTGACTCTTTTCTTCCTTGCTTTGCTTCTCACTTTTATTTCTTGTACTTGTTCGGGGTCTCCCGGCATGTCGGGGGCCCAAAAGACACTTGTAGTTTGTGTTTAATCAATGAAACTTGGATTGCTTTGTCAGATGCTCTCTTCCCTTCCCTCTCTCTCTATTTTTTTTCTTTTTTTTTTTTTGCTTTGTTGTTTTTGTTTGAGGACATCAGAGAAAAGGGCTTCACCTTGCTTGAGGTTGAGTCACAATACTTGAGGGCCGCTAAGCCCAAAGGTGTCATTGGCTGAGGGTCGTGCGGCTAGAGGCTCTCTTGGCCGGAGATCTGACCTCCGATCTTGAGAAGGCGTCCTGGAGCTAGGCTCGGGAACGAAGATTGCTGAGAGCTGCTTGGCTTGAAGTTCTCTTGGCCGGAGATCTAAGCTCCGGTCTTGAGAAGGTGTCCTGGAGCTGGGCTTGGGGACGAAGATTGCTGAGAGCTGCTTGGCTCGAAGTTCTCTTGGCCAGAGATCTGAGCTCCGGTCTTGAGAAGGTGTCCTAGAGCTAGGCTCGGGGATAAAGATTGCTGAGAGCTGCTTGGCTCGGAGCTGCTGAAAGTGGTGGCTTCGGCGACGCCGTTTTTTTTTCTTGTTCTCTCTTTCTTTCCTTTCCCACTCTTCTTCTTTCTCTTTTTCCTTTTACCTTTCACTTTTCTCTTCATTCATTTCATCATTTTTCATCATTTCTTCTTCTTCTTCTTCTTTTTTTTTTTTAGAGTGGGGAGATCAGAGGAGAGGATGCTGGCTGGACCCCCGTTTTGTTCTCTTTCTTTCCTTCCCCCCTCGTCTTCTTTTCGAGTGGGGAGATTAAAGAAGGGGGCTGCCGGGCTTCCCCCTTTTGTTCCCTTTCTTTCCTCCCCTCTTGTCTTCTTTTCGAGTGGGGAGATCAGGGAAAGGGGGATTACTGGTCTTGATTGCCTTGGAGCTAGGCTCGAGGCCTTCCTGGATGTGGAGCTAGGCTCGAGCCCAGGGGGTTGCCTGAGATCTTGGCTCAGGTCTTTGGTGCCTTGGAGCTAGGCTCGAGGCATTGACGGGAGCTGCGTGGTCCCCTGATCCCTTGGCATCTCGGAGCTAGGCTCGGAGATGTTTGAGATAGAGACCTGCTTGGCTCGAAGTTCCTTCGACGTCCTAGAGCTGGGCTTGGGGACGTTTGGAGTTGGAGAGCTACGTGGCTCGAAGTTTCTCTGGCGCCCTGGAGCTGAGCTCGGGAACGCTGGGAAGTGGGAGCTACGTGGCTCGAAAATTGTTCGACGTCCTGGATCTGGGCTCGGGAACGCTTGGAGTTGGGGAGCTACGCGGCTCGAAGTTCCTCTGGCGCCCTAAAGCTGAGCTCGGGAGCGCTGGGAAGTGGGAGCTACGTGGCTCGGAGATTCTTTGACATCCTGGAGTTAGGCTCGGGGACGTTGTTGACCGTTTCCTGCAAAACATGCGGACACCCATGCAAGGAAAAAATCGTTACCATAATTACTAGTGAGGGGACTTACCTCATGGGGGCGTCTTCGTGGGCTGCAGGCCCTCCTCCCTCGGGGAGCCTGATGCCGTCGAGTTCTTCAAGGTAATGGATTTCTCGTGATGGGACTCAGGCCGCCTCATGGGGACCTTCCCATGGTGGTTCGCCACTGTCGTGCTGATGATCGTGATGTCTTTATTTAGCTTTCTTCTTGCCGTATGGTGGGGAGATTGCCCTCAGGGCTCCGTGCTCCTCGAGTCTTTTTGAGTGCATGCAAGATTCTCCAGGCGATCATACCCGCTGCTTTCGCGATGGTGTAGCTGCCGGTGGTTGAAGCCAACAGGGGACCGGCGAGCGCTTGGGGGCCCCGCTTGGAGTCTGCCCCCCACAAATCTTGGGAGGTGGGTCTCCTTGTTGAGCTTTTCGATCTCCTGCTCACGGTCGCGATGCCTTTTGATATCATGGCCGTGACCGCGGTGGAGGCAATGGCACTTCGCCGCACTATGGCTGGTGAAGGACTCCACTGGTGGTGGACGTTGCAGTCCGGAGGCTCGACGACTGAGTCTCACGTACTGACGGACCAGCGGGGGGATCCCACCAGCTGGTACTCATGCTTCTCCAGGCACGCTCTCGCTGTGTGTCAGTTGGTTTCATCAACAGATTCCCTGCCGAAGGGGACGGGGGAAGTGACGTACTGGAGAGGCTTGGAAAAGATTGCCTGGCTGTTGACCTTTCCAACTCATGTCGCCACCATTCTTTTGCGGTGTGTTGACCTGGGGAGTGGTGAATGACTTAGTCATGCCCGTCTCCCCCTACCTGGTATGCTAATCTGTTGCCGCCAAGACCGTCGTGGCTCGTAGCTCCCATTAGCGCCGGAGTGCGCTCCCCCTACCGCCCGCCATTCTTCGGCTCCCGGATCTCCGCACTAGGTGCGGCCACCTCGCTGCCCGGCGATCTTCCTCTCCTGTACCTGCGAGACAATGGTTAGAGACCCGGGCTGGGGTTTCCGGCGGGGGTACTCCGACGATCAAGTCAATGACGATCCAGGGGAACAGATCCTCCTGGTCGGGCCCCTCTTGATGGACTCCATACTAGGAGGAGTAAAAGATGTGCATGGAGGTGTGAACGTCGCAGGGGGAGAGTGATGGCCGGGACAGAGGGATGCTTTGTTCTTCCGCCTCTCCTTGTACCCCTCGATTCCCTCCATTGGTGGTCGTTGCAGCACTTCGCCCTCTTGGATGGGCTCGCGCTTGTGTTGGTAGTGGTGATGGCGGTCATGGTGGTGCCATGCCTCCTTTCTCTTTTCTTTTTCTGGCTTCTTTTTTGCCTATATGTTCGAGTTGTTGTTTTACCTTTAGGTTCATGGCAAATTTGGTTACCGTTTGGAGCTTGTCTCGGATTCCTGCCGGGCTATCAGACGCACGCGGCGGTGGCCCAGGGAGCTTTTCCTGATTCATGATAAGGTGCGTTGTCTGGTGCTCCAACACTCTTCTTGGTTGCCTCGTTCTATGAAATTTGGAGGTGCCTCGAATGGCGGGCCGCTGCCTGTAGGATTCGAATCTCCCGATTGGCCTTTTTTTCTAGGTAATCTGAGTGGTTGGTGAGGAATGTAGCATCTCGATCGATGCGCTGCCTGCCTTTCTGGTGTAACTGACAATTTCAGGCGGTCAGTACGGTCTCGGGGGTGCTCCGGTATGGTATGGTCATCGGGCGGCTCGCCGGTGTCCTCGGCTGGTGAGGACCTCGTCCGGGCTGAGACCGAGCTGGGATGGCAAGGTTCGCTCTATCCTAGGCACTCCAAGCTTGCGGGGATGCCTGGGCAGAGAGGGGCGGAAGGCAGACCCGGTCCAGAGGGCGTGCGCTTGGAGAGGCTCCACATCGGCGGGTGAGCTCTTGGCTCGACCCCGACTGCAGGGCACTAGCTCCGAGGGTCTCGCTCTGGAGGGTGGAAGGCGGACCCGGTCCAGAGGGCATGCACTCGGGAGGCTCCACATCAGCGGGTGAGCTCTTGGCTCGACCTCGACCGTAGGGCACTAGCCTCCGAGGGTCTCGCTCTGGAGGGCGGAAGGCGAATCCGGTCTAGAGGGGCATGCTCGGAGAGGCTCCACATCGGCGTGTGAGCTCTTGGCTCGAGCTCGACCGCAGGGCACTAGCCTCCGAGGGTCTCGCTCTGGAAGGCGGAAGGCGGACCCGGTCCAGAGGGCGCGTGCTTGGAGAGGCTCCATATCGACGGGGGAGCTCTTGGCTCGACCTCGCTCGCAGGACACTAGCCTCCGAGGGTCCCGCTCTGGAGGGTGGAAGGCGGACCCGGTTCAGAGGGCTCGCGCTTAGAGAGGCTCCACATGGCGGGTGAGCTCTTGGCTCGACATCGACCGCAAGGCACTAGCCTCCTAGGGTCTTGCTTTGGAGGGCGGAAGGCGGACCCGATCCAGAGGGCGCGTGCTCGGAGAGGCTCCACATCGACGGGTGAGCTTTTGACTCGACCTCGATCGCAGGGCACTAGCCTCCGAGGGTCTCGCTTTGGAGGGCGGAATGCAGACCCGATCCAGACGGTGCGTGCTCGGAGATGCTTCACATCGACGGGTGAGCTCTCGGCTCGACCTCGACCGCAGGGAACTAGCCTCCGAGGGTCTCGCTCTAGAGGGCGGAAGGCGGCTCCGACCTAGATGTCGAGCTCATGATCCCGACCTGGCGGAGGACTGAACTCGACTTGCTGCCCTGGGGGCACTCAGCTCAGCCCAGCTCGGTAGTGGGATCCGAGCTGGAGGGTCGACGTGGCGTCTTCTCTTGATGTGGCACCTGCAGGTTTCCCCACATCAGCGGTCCTGCCACATTACCGGTCATAGGCAGAATCGTGACAAATATTTCCTATTGCAGGCATGGATTTGCCCGTCACAGGCTGAAGTGTGACACCGAGATTGCCGGTCACAGGCTGAAGTGTGACATTGAGATTGCTAGTCATGGGCTGAAACATGACCGTAGTTAGTCCAGAACCCTAAAGAAGAAGGATGATTAAATTGAAAACATAAAAAGGAAACATGATTTTTACAAAAGGTTTTGTCATATATGGTATTTGAGTTGTTTTGTTACATGACATGATATACTCTTATCTCCTTGCTATTTTCAAATTATTACTATTATTGGTGACTGTTTGGAGAATTTACTGGACTATAAAGCTCATAACCTCTATTTGTTTTTCCTTCTCAGAGTTGTGCAGGATATTTGAGCATGGTGATGAATGAGATTCATGAAGAAATGATGAGTAGCTAAAGAGTTTTTAATACCAAGAAGATAACTGAAGGATGACTGAAATTGAATCATATGTGTTGTACTATTTTCTTTGATTAGATAATTTCTTATAAATTGTGATCAATAATATTTGAAGGATGAAGTTATAATGAAAAATTTTAGGCCTTGCATGAATGCTAGAAGAATTCTAGGGTTCGTGCGACCGGTCGCGTAGTTGATTTCGGTGCTGGATTCGGGGCGTGACAGAGAAGGATGAATAAGAAGAAAAAATAAAGAAAAAAAAGAAAGGAAAGGAACAAGAATTAAAAAAAAAAAAAGGGAAAGAAAGAATGGGAGGGAGGAAGAAGAAATGAAATAAAGAAGAAAAAAAAGGGAAAAAGAACGAAGGTTAAAAAAATAAAGAAATGAAAAAAATAAATAAAAAAATAAAAGAAAAGAGAAAAATAGAAAATAAATAAAAAATATAAAGAAGGGAAAGGGCGGTGAGCACCTACAAGGTAAGCGGACACTTTTGTTTCATGACACTTAAAACCTTACCATCAATCCTAGCTAGCTAATTAGTACTTAAATGATATCTCTTTATTAAAAAAAAATATAATAAACACAAGGGGTAATTGGTCCCACATGATGTTCCTTCTAGTCATTTAGTTCTAAGTTATCTTTTATATTGTGCAATGAATGTAGTATATTTCCTTGCCAGCTCCCAAATATCTCGTAGCAAATGGGGAAATGATGCGCCTCTCTCTCGGCTTATAATCCGGCCAATCATGGCAGTTGGATCCCTCTCAATCAAGATAGAATATGACTTGAGTGTTGGAGCAAACCCCCTCCATGAAATGCCGGGATCCTCCTTGATGCCGCCATGGTACAAAAGGAACAATTACCAGGGAAGAGATAGGGCGCGCCATCCGCTCTCGTCGTGAAGGCGAGCCCCCATGGGACTGCACGCATGAGAGAGAACCAAGAAGAAGAGAGGCTAGGGTTTTTTCGAAGGAGAAAAGGGATCGCGTCTACTCTTCTTATTTCCCGACGTTCCATCATTCTTTATATACATAAAGATATAATCCTAGGTCACAACCGACCTAGCCTTAAAAAAACTTCCCCTCTGAGTCACTCGAGAAAACCCAAACTCGCGCCCATGTACACCCATGTCTCACTTGTTCTCTCAACCTCAGACTCAAAGTATCCTTGGAACACCTCCAGGAAACCCCTGGAATACATCCAGGACCCACTTGGGACATGCCCCCAAGTCCCAGGGATCGCCTCCAGCATCCCTGCCATGGTCTCCCAAGTCTCTCCAAAGCTTGGGAGCACCACGCAAATCCCTACAATCTCCACCTTGGTGCCCCCAAGCTTTGGCGAACCCGACAATGTCCTCCACGCACTACCCCACTGTAACTACATGTATTGACAGCTTGTGCGGATATCCTTGCCTCTGCCAACACTCTTCAGTTGCTGAATTCACCTGGAAGCCTTTGGGATGACCGCCTCCACAGCTGAAAACCCTCGCTTGTATCCTGGCACCATCGATTGTAGCCTTCCTTCTGCATGGCAGCTGCATCAGTCTGTTCTTGGACTTTCTTGGAGAGAAACCAGCGAACCTGAACGGCACCCATTGTCACTGGAGCTCTACCCAACACCATCACCTCAGAGCCATGCCAATCTCCGCACACTCTGCTCCACCTGGATAAGTGCACCCCTGACACTGGTACTGGGATATGACTCCTCCTCGTGCACCCTTCCACTCTGATCTTGCATCGAATTCTGCTCCACCCGTGAAGCCACCTCTTCCCGGTGCTTCATCTAAAACTGAAGTCTACCTGATGCCATAGAATGAAACCCGAGGTCAGCAAATCTACATGCCCTGCTGAGCTTGTACTGAACTTCGTACCCAGTCGCTATCTCTTCGGACCCTCTGCATCATCGCGAACCCCTCCGAGACCGTTTCGGATACTCTGCATCCCCGCAGGAACCTCCAAAATCCAGGAGCTCATCCCAAACTCCTCTAACCCAGTGACTGAACCAGCAACCATCTCCAACGACTGCTCCATCATGTCTCAACCTGTCTCCCGGTTGCATGATATCCTTGGCACTCCCTGAGACCTATCCCCGGTCTTCCTGAGCTGCCAGCCCCATCAGCTCAGTCTCTGTCCTAGGCAAAAGCCGCCATACCAGGACACTCCTGACTTCTCGATACCTCCGGCGCTCCCTGAGACTGTCTCCTGTCTCCCTGAGCTGCTCCTGGCACTGCCTCTGCTAAGTACACGGGTCTCCCGAGACCTCCCTGGTGCTCCCTGAGCTGCCAGCCTCCATCAACCTCTGCTAATGTACCTCCCTGGTGCTCCCTGAGCTACCATCCTCCATCAACCACTGCTGATGTACTCAGTCTCCCTGAGCTAATCAACTTCCAAGACCATCTCCATCCATATGGGATACCACCCACGTCCAGCTCCATCACGATCAAGGTAGCTGGAGACCTATCGATCGCTCTCCTCCACAGTGACCAAGATCTTGGTCCACTACCGATGGAGCTACCACTCATGCTCTGAAAGATCCCAGTATGTATCGCTCCACCTGTGCTAAATCATAGATCACCCGCCTGCCAGTGCTTCATAGCACAAGACCCGCAGCTCTGCACCACCGTCGCGAGTTTCTGCACCACTGGACCCATCATCTTCGATGAGATCCGCTCCACCATCAGACCTCCTCACTGCTCCCGCTACCACGAACCTCTGTCCGTCAAGGAGTGCTGAAGATGGAACCATCCTGCACGTGCTGCTCGCACACACGACCGCTGCACCGTGATCTTCATATACCCTATGATCTGACTCCATCATCAGATCCAACCTAGCTCAACATGAAGATCTTGAAAAATAGAGTCCAACGGTACAGACGGGGCTCAAATCGGAGTTCAATTGAGCCCAGAATCGCCGAACCACATTAGCATGATTTTTAGAGCAAGTGACTTGAGATGCCTCGCTCCGCCGGTCCACCTGAACCGGCCCATCGGTTCACGCGCGCCAAGCTGGTCCACAGCCGCCATGGTTGCCGGTCCACGGCAGGGAACCATGGACCGCAGCCTCTCCTGGTTGTGCCATCACTCCTCGGCCGCCGCGCCGTACCCCGGCGACTGCCCGTCGCCGTGCAGAGCCTCCGGCGACTGCCCTGCCATGGACCGGCAGCCTCTCCTGGCCATGCCATCGCCCCCCGGCCGCCGCGCCGCACCCTGGTGATTGCTCACCATCGTGCAGAGCCTCCGGCAATCGCCCGTGAGGCCGTGCCGTGCGTGATCTGCTGGATTGGGTCCTCGCAGCTTGCGATAGGCGAGCCTCGTTGCCCTGCGCTGCGCTCTCGCTCGTGACCGGTGAGCCGAGCCGCCTCGCTCGCGACCGGCATTGTGCCACTCCCGCGATACCCCGCGCCGGCCTACGCCACGCCCATGCCACTCCCTGCACCGTGCCCACGACTGCGCATCGCCCGCGCCCTATGCCATGGTTGAGCCCTTCCTGCGCCTGCGCGCTGCTCCTTGCGCCGCGTGCCCTCGCATCTTCTCGCCCGAGCCGCCTTATGTCGCCCTTGCACCGCTGTCCTGCGACCGACGCCCTGTGCCACGTCCATACCTGCGGCCATGCCCTGCGATGCGCTGCTCTGTGCGTCGTCTAGATCCATGCCGGATCTGCTCCTCCGTCTCTGTTTCCATGGAGGGCAGCAGGCCCTCACCACTAGATCTCAGCACCTCGAGATCTGCATCATCCTCGTGATATCCTCTTCCCTACATCCTTCATGCCACCGCATCAAGGTTTGCTCTGATACCAATTGTTGGAGCAAACCCGCTCCACGGAATGCCCAGGATCCTCCTTGTTACCACCATGGTGCAAAAGAAACAATCACCAGGGAAGAGATGGGGCACGCCATCCGCTCTCGTCGCGGAGGCGAGCCCCGTGGGAGGGCATGCACGAGAGTGAACCAAGAAGAATAGAGGCTAGGATTTTCTTCGGAGGTGAAAAGAGATTGCGTCTACTCTTTTTATTTCCCGATGTTCTGTCATTCTTTATATACATAAAGATAAATCCTAGGTCACAACCGACCTATTCCTAAAAACTCTCCCCTTTGAGTCACTCGAGAAAATTCAAATCCGAGCCCATGTACACCCATGTCTCACTTGTTCTCCAACCTCAGACTCAGAGTATCCCTGGAACACCTCCAGAAACCCCTGGATATATCCACGACCCGCTTGGGACACGCCCCCAAGCCCCAGGGATTGTCTCTAGCATCCTTGCCATGGTCTTCCAAGTCTCTCCAAAGCTTGGGAGGACCACGCAAATTTCTATATTGAGTACTCATGGAGTATATTAGATGCCTTTCCATGTTGCTATCAACTCACGTTGATGCCAAGTCATGTTTTTTGGAACGATGCCATTCAGGAAAAATGTTAAGATGCCTTGCTTATCTCAACTTTTTTTTTTTGAAAATATGTCATAAGAAGTGAGGTATTGGTAACCGAGTTCAAGTCCCACTCTTCCTGATGTTAGAGAGCAAGATATCCTATGTTATTTCCTAGAATATCATGCTTTATCTCAGTCATATTAGGAGTATTACTGTAGTCCTGTTAGGAGTCATATGTTACTATATATGATGATTCTGTACTCTATTTAAAGGCCTTTAGGACTTTAATATTAATGAATAACAATCTTTTCCTTCCTCTTAATATGGTATCAGAGTAAGGTTTCTATCCACAAGTCTAGTTGGTCTCCCCTTTGAGACTTCCCTTTGAAGGGGGATCTAGGCCTGCCACCGGATCCCCCTTCGAGATCTTCATTGATGTCCAAGATAGAACTCTGATGCCCTTCACTTTTTTTTGTCACCCGTGCAGCCTCCATCACCGTCATCCACTGCCACCAGAAGCCCACCAACACTCCCTCAGATGACTTCATTCGCTCCTGCACTATCCATCACTCGCTGCCCTCCTTCGTGAGCACATCATCCATGGCCTCTTCACTAAGATCCACTTGTCCAACCTTGCCTTTGGCACCAAACTTGAGACCACCGGTCCCGGTTGCAGCCTCACCATCACCTCCATAGCCCCTCGCCTAGGATCCAACTCCTCCTCCCCTCTTCAACAGATCCATGCTTTCTTGTCTGCTCCCCCGTAGCAAGGTGTCAAGGTCACCTGGCCAGCCTCTTCAACGATGAATGGATCATGATCCACGACCTCCAGGGCTTCGTCAGCCTCCCCTCTCCCCGCTTTCTTGCTGCTAGGACTATATCCCCTCCCATAAGTCCTACTCTTTGCTTGAGATCGCCGGCCATCGACTCGGAATGATGATTGTGTAGCTCATATTGTGCGATGCCATGGTTCCCTCCGCAGCAGGGCTACAGCATCCTCGCCCTTACGATGTGTATCAAGTATGCGGAGCTTCTTGAAGCGTTCATGGTTTCCCACGACATTCCTCTCCATGGATCCTCTCCACAGATCCTCCTTGCTCACTGGATTCTGAGGGCTACTGCATTCCTCCCTACTCTCTTCTCCTTGCTCTTCGCCATCGTGCCGACTTCACAGCATTGTGATTGCTGGATCCACGTTGCCGCCATATCCCATAGGGTTCCTCCTTTGGATTGTCTTCTCTAGCACTGTTGATGTGATGATGTTCTTCCTTTGGCCGGCCTTCCATTTGCTCTGCCCTGATCTAACTAGCCTCCCCTCTCCTTACGATCCACTCCGGTCCTCTCCAAATCTTCGTCCACGTCATTGATCGCTTCGTCGCTGCCTTCCCCTGCACTTGTTGATGTGGCCAACACCTTCGCCATCGCCGGAATTGCCCGAACTCCCTCTTTGATGCCGCCTTCCCTTCACCATTGTCGCCCCCCCTATCGTTGAATGCCGAGCTTTTTGCCAGAAGGGATGACGAGGACTGGAAAAATGACTCCCAGGCTTGATTTCTATCAATCATTTGCTATCAATCTCTATCGATTTGATCTCACTTGATTTCTTCCATAGCTTGCTTATCCCTCCATTTAGCTTATAGAGAGAGGGAGATTTATTTCTTGAAAAAAAGGGACTTTATTTCCTTCATTTTTCTTATTTATAGCGGGATGAATTGGATTGGAGCATTGAATCTGCTTGATATGTTGGAGATTGTTGCAAAAAAAAGAAGAAAAAAGAAAAAGAAAAGAAAGAAAAGAAAAAAGAAAAAAAGATGCAAAAAAGGAGAAATGATAAAAAAATGTTCAAAGGAAATTTCAATCCCAGTCTTTTTTTTTTACATCTCGTACAATGATCTATTTCTTATAGTTACATCAGCCTAGATTATTATTTCATTAAAAAAGGGGTCAATTGCAATCATGGAGTCGATCTTTACCTAGGCACTCGAGTACACTCCTTAAGTACTGGCTCAAGTTCTTCTCCTGCGATCAGTTTAAGCTCCATGGCTACATTGCCCAACTTTCCAATCTTGATATTTATGGCGATTTTTGTATGTATTATCTATGTATTAAGTTGATTGGTGATAGGTTCTCTTCTATTATCTTCATTTTCTCTATGCAGTGATTTGGACTTTTCTTTCTTGTGTTGCTGTCATCATTATTATTTGGCTTTTTATGGCTTCATCTTTGCAAGTAGCAAAAAGATGATATCCAACTCTCACCTGACTAGCCTTGTGGATAAGATCGCTGCTCCTCTTGCTGCGTTCTCTCTGATAGCGAGACAGTGACCAACTCTATGGATAAGCAAGAGCTGATATACAGCTCTCACCTGACATTCTTTACTTAGCCCAGTAAGATGATTATAGCTCTCACCTGGCTTTCTTCATTTACTCTTCTGGATATAAAAGAGATAAAGTATTATGATCCTGTTACTCGATGACACTTTGTTTCGGCTGATATTACTTTCTTTGAGTTTATCTAATTCTTCTATCCTTCTTAGAAGTAAGTAAAATCTTTGTCTAGATCTCCTCTTCTCCATTCCTACAAGGTATTCATTCCTTGGATATTGAGTAGTCTTTAAGGCTTTTGCCAATATTCATCCTATTTTACAAGATTTAGATACCTAACACCAATTCAGCAGATCAGTTCGTAGACATCTTCACCAAAGCTCTTAACTTCTTTTTTAGTTTTTTACTATATGTTCAAGCCGGGCTTAGTTAATGTATATGCTCCAGCTTGAGGGCGAGTGCTAGAGAGAAAAATATATATGTTATTCCTAGAACATCATAGTCTATCTCAGTTATATCAGGAATATCACTGCAGTCTTGCTAAGAGTCATATATTATATATATGATAATTCTATACTCTATTTAAAGGCCTTTAGAACCTTAATATCCATAAATAATAATCTTTTTCTTCCTCTTAATACCTAATTTTAGTCCTTCCATCCAAATTCTTGAGAAAAAAATATTGAATGGCATCAATTGTATATGTAAGGTGCTTGAAGCAAAATTTTTCTGTTTTCATCGGTTAAGAGGAGCTAATAAGAATCCAAACAAGTATTCAAATTCAAGAGTGCTGATCCCCCAAACCACTTAAATATGATAGGATGTGGGTTCAACAAAAAAGCTAGATTATACTAGTCAAGATGAGAAATTAGTATGCTAAGTATACTAAGAATCATTGAATGTGCATATTTTGCATCAAAATCATTCTCGCAAAGCTGTAAAAGCGGCTAAATCATGTTAGTTGAGTGAGGACTTTGTTGGAACCAAATATTTTTGCAATTGTTTTGGTGGGTGTCAAGGGACTCAGCCCTCCTTTGTTTTTGCATTTTTGGTTGTGGGTTAAAGGACAAAGGCCGGAGAGAGAGAAGGAAAACAAAAACTGGAGGCCAACCAAATCTATCTGCTTTTGAATTCAAAATTGAATACTCTAGTTTTCAATACATCTGGATCCTCAGCTATACATGAGATGGCATATATGTGCTAGGATGGCAAGTTTTCTCTACGGGAAGATTTGATTGGAGAGAGAGAGATAAGCAAGTACTGAAATGTGGGTGATTTTCATATTGGCACTTTTGTCAGAGATATAATTCACAAAAACCACCTCTCCTTGCTTTCCATAGTCACAATTGATGCAAATCAGGCATGGTTTTTGCCCGGCCCCTAGTGGAATCATTATATGAGTTGTGTATTACTTTGGTTGATAATAGCTGATATTTCAAAATAGCAACCAACACAGCAAATACAGGATTAAAGATGGTTTGATTTTTAAGGTGTGACTTAGGATTGCTTTTCAGATAACTTATTTTATTTAGTTTGAAAGAAACCTGTAATTTAATATCCTTCTGCAGTAGAAGGAAGAGCATCCACAAAGTCTAGGGCTTTATTTGATGCATGGTGGACTTTGGGGGGCTGTTTGGAGAAAGATGAAGTAAAGTTAATTATTCAGAACTGATAATGTGTCAAATATGATTCTCGAAGTCAACTTATGTCTTACATGGCTTTAAATTAGCATTACCATTTGCATCCAGTTCAAAGTTGGATATGTACCTGAGTCAAACATGTATTGGATAATGATTATTTATAAAGTTCTCCGGATATAGCTACACTTTTAAAGATTGGGGGAGAGTTAAACTATTCCAATTATGAGTGAGCTTGAACTCTCTTCAACAATGAGTTTGGCCCTCTAATTTGATATCAGGAGCGAGTAGTTATTCTTTTCAAGATTTGCTAAAAGATGTAGGTATTGCAAAATATTATTTTACTCCTATTTTTTATATTAATTAGAAAGTTTGAGTAAGAAATATGTATATTGAAAGATCTTAACATATAATATCTTTTTAATTTTTCTTTTTAATATTTATATAGGGATATAAATATATAATTTATTTAAATTTATATAGCATCCTATATATTCTTTATCTCTTATTTTCCCTCTTGCCGAGACAGGTGTTTGGATGGGTGTTTGAATCCAACCCTCGGAATGGAGCAGTACTGCTCCTGAAAAGATTATTGTACATGGGACACAAAATATATTTTAGCATGTTTAAAATTATATTTCTTCTTATTTTTATTTCATAGCTGATATTTGATATCTAGGTACCAGTGCAGGTTACCGACATACTTGAGTCCTTTTTTCTATTTCCTCGGTCTTCAATCTTGATCAGAATTGACTAGTTTCTTAGCTCAGCTTATGATCATAATGTCTGTCATGACCGGTGGATGATAGAATATTAAAGCCTTAAAAACCTTAATTGCAGGAAAAATGATAATTTTAAATTCCTTTCAAGCAGAGTTTGAGTTTTTTTGTTTCATGCGCTAAGATATAGATGATCTCTCAGTGATATGACTCCAGAGAAAAGATCATGTCAAAGGACAAGTTTGCTTTGGAAGTAAGGATTGCTAGCTGGATCACTTCAACGGTGACTTGATGGCAGAAATAATAACAAATTGTTGTGCAAGTCATGGAGGAGCTATCATGCTTCTCATCAAACAATTATACCATTTCTTTAAAATCGTGACTCCGTATTATTTTTTCTCAAGGGGGGCGAATTATGGCAAATAATGATGATTCATAAAGATGGCAGACAAGTAGACGTCGTGGCATTATCGATGTGATTCTTATTATTTTTTTATGATCTACGTGAGGTAGATGGAGATTAATTTTTATCCGAAAATTACGATCCACGTTCTTCAATCCACGCATGCAGATGTGTATCGCATGACCCAAGCTCAGATAGTCGGGCACTGGACATGCATTTCATTTTTTCGTGCATGAATTTTGGTACAATGACATGACTTCATATGAGATACTTGTTTGTCTCAATCCAACTGCTCAGAAATCTTTATGGGTATTGGGAGTCTAGAGTTTTATATTTTTTTGGGTTCTTGGATGCCTATGAGCCCTGTTTCTTGTACTCTATATAAACAGAGGCTGTGAGGATTTATAATTATTGATAAAAAATTAGGATTTTTCGAGAGGTTTGTAAGTGAGATTTCAGAGAGAATATCTGAGAGGTTTTGTGAATACCTCCGGGTGCATTTGAGAGAAATCCTGAAATCTTTTAAGGAGATTAAAAGAGTTTATGAGAGAGAGTATTTTGAGGGCTTGTACCTAATTCACTCTTAGTGAAGCCTTGCAGATCTTGTGCTACCGTGGACGTAGCCCAGTTTAGGTGAACCATGTAAAATCTCCGTCTCTCGCTGGTTTTGATTCTTGTTTCTTGTATTTTTCTATTTATTTATTTATTTCTTGTTGATTATATCGCAACTGCGTGCTTGGCCGTATTAATAGTGATCATATTAGAAGAATTTTTTTGTTCCATTTCTTTTCAAATTGGTATCAGAGCCAGGTTCATTTTATTATTACGGTCGGATAAATCAACAAAGAGATGGCAGAAGACAAGATCAAAATCAAGAAATTTAATGGTCACAATTTCGGATGATGGAGGATGCAAATTGCGGACTACCTATATCAGAAGGATCTTTACCTTCCATTGGAGGGGGAGAAGCCGGATTCAATGAGCGACTTAGATTGGATGATTCTGGATAGGAAAGCCATGGCCACGATTAGATTGTCGTTGACATCTCAAGTGGCGTATAATATTGCAAAGGAAAAGACCACCATGGATTTGATGACCGCTTTAACAAAGCTGTATGAAAAACCTTCCACCTCAAACAAGATATTTCTCATGAAAAAGCTCTTCAATTTGAAGATGGCTGAGAATGGTTCAGTGACGGGGCATCTGAACGAGTTCAACACGATGATCAATCAATTGGAGTCGGTCTCTGTCACTTTTGATTCTTTCAGGGCTCTTCTTTTCTTGTGTTCCTTGCCAGAGAGCTGGGATAATCTTGTAATAACAGTCAGCAACTCGGTATCAGGTACCTTTACATTCAATAATGCAGTTAGTTGTATATTGAATGATGAGATGAGAAGAAAGACTGTGGGTGGGACTTCTACAAGTATTGCACTCATGGTGGATACCAGAGGAAGATCACATGAGAGGAAGAAGTAGCAGAGAAAGGCTGGTCCAAGAGCAGAGGAAAGTCCAAAGGAAGATTTCCATGAAGTGTTGGAATTGTGGGAAGAAATGTCACATGAGCAAGGATTGTTGGGGTAAGAAGAAAGAGAAAAAGGTGCAGAGAGCAAGTCAGAAAGTCAGGAAGCAAATTATGAGTACTATACGGCAGGAGTTTGAGGATGTGTGCCTGTCAGCCGGCGATGGGGCAAACTCAGATTTGTGGTTTGTAGACTCAGGTGCTTCTTACCATTGCAGCTCTAAGAGACACATATTTTCAGATTTTGTCCAAGAAGATTTTGGTCATGTCACAGTTGGTAATGGACAGTAGTGCAGAATTGTTGGTAGATGAACAATTGTACTGAAGTCAGTGACATGCGGAGAATTGAGACTTGCACAAGCTAGATACATTCAGATTTAAGGAAAAAACCTAATTTCTAACGGTCAGCTTGATGATGAGGGTTATGTATCCGTCTTTGGTAATTCTCAGTGGAAGATTACTAAAGGGTCTATGGTTGTTGTCAAAGGGAAGCGGACTGGCACTCTCTACTTCTTGGTAGAGAGTGGGAGTTCAGTTTCAGTGGCAACAGGAGACACGGGTACAGTGACTACATTATGGCACAGGAGGCTCGGTCATCTTAGTGAGAAAAACTTGAGTATTCTACATTTGAGAGAGCTTCTACCTGGGCTAAAGAAGGTGAATCTAGAGTTTTGTGAAGAGTGTATCTATGGTAAGCAGAAAGCAGTAAGTTTTCAGTTAGCAATAACTTAGAAGAAGACTGAAAGGCTGGAGTTGGTTCATTCAGATGTCTAGGGTCCAGCACCAGTGGCATCATATGCGGGCAATAAGTATTCTGTCACGTTTATAGATGATTTCAGTAGGAAAGTCTGGGTGTTTGCTATGAAAGAAAAGTCTGAGGTTTTTGGCATCTTCAAGAGATGAAGAGTCATGTATGAAAACCAGACTGGAGCAAGCCTCAAGTGTCTCAAGACAGATAACGGTGATGAATACTGTAGCAGAGAGTTTGATGTTTACTGTGCAGAGCATGGAATCAGAAGGATCAAGACCGTCCCAGGGACACCAGAGCAGAATGGTGTGGCAGAATGAATGAACAGGACCATTCTTGAGAGAGAGAGGAGTATGAGGTTTGACTCGGGTCTACCTACATATTTTTGGGTGGCAGCACTAGACATCGCAGTGTATTTGATAAACAGGAGTCCATCCAGTGCATTGGATGGTAGGATTCCAGAGGAGGTTTGGACAGGAAAACCTGTAAAACTTTCTTTTCTTAAAGTGTTTGGCTGCATTGCTTATTCTCTGATTGAGAAAGAGAAGAGGAGTAAGTTAAACTCAAAGTCTACAAAGTGTATTTTCATTGGATACGGTGGCGATGAGTATGGCTACAAGCTCTGGGATTTCCAGAACAATAAGATCATTCAGAGCAGGAATGTGATATTGATGAAAAGCATACTTACAAAGACAGGAAGGATGCAGTGGAAGAAAATAAATAAGAGTTTATAGAACTCGATCCTGTCAGAGATGGAAAGATTCCCCAAGTGCAAACTGAAGATGGAAACTTTGAGATGTGGAGGAGGAAGATGTGGTTAAGCAGACAGCCACATGCATACACTGGTACCTCAATCGGTGTCCCCATAGTTGAGGAGGTCCACGAGGGTTACCAGGCCATCACAGAGGTATTCTGCTAATGCTTATGTTTTGTACACAGATTCTGGAGAACCAGAGTGTTTTGTTAAAGCCATGCAGGATGAAGCTAAGGTTAAGTGGGAGTTGGCTATGAAAGAGGAGATGGCCTCTTTGAAGCAGAACAAGACTTGGGGTCTTGTGAAGTACCCGCTGGCAAGAAAGCTCTGTTCAACAAATGGGTGTACAAGATGAAGAATGAGGCCGATGGTACCAAAAGATACAAGGCAAGGTTAGTGTCAAGGTTATGCACAAAAGAGGGAATTGACTTTCAGGAGATTTTTTCCCAGTGGTCAAGATGACATCCATCTTGGTGATTCTGAGCATGGTAGCAGTGGAGGATCTTCATCTAGAGCAGCTAGATGTGAAGACAGCATTTCTTCATGGAGATTTGGAGGAGGAGCTGTACATGCACCAGCCAGAAGGTTTCCAGGTCAAGAGAAAGGAAGACATGGTCTGCAGACTGAAGAAAAGCTTGTATGGTCTGAAGCAGGCTCCGCGGCAATGGTACCTCAAGTTTGACAGTTTCATGCTAGAGAAAGGCTTCACCAGATGCCAGTCAGATCACTGCGTGTACTACCAGAGGTTCGTAAATAATGAGTTTATGTTTTATCCTTATATGTGGACGATATGCTTGTAGCAGGTTCTAGTATGAAGAAGATTGAAGAGCTCAAGAAACTGATGGCAAAGAAGTTCTCAATGAAGGATTTGGGAGAGGCGAAGCAGATTCTTGGCACGAGGATCAAGAGAGATAGGAAGCAACGGAAGCTGTGGCTATCTCAAGAGGACTATGTAGAGAAGGTGCTGAAGAGGTTCAATATGGAGAATGCAAAGGCAGTGTCAACACCTTTGGCATCACACTTCAAGCTTAGCAAGCAGTTGTGTCCAACAACTCAGGAGGCAAGGGATGAGATGATTAGAGTTCCATATACCTCGGCCGTGGGAAGTCTGATGTATGCAATGGTTTGCACAAGACTGGACATCGCACAAGTAGTGGGAGCAGTCAGCAGATACATGCAGAATCCAGGCAAGGAGCACTGGAATGCAGTGAAGTGGATCTTGAGATATCTCAGGAGTACATCAACTTACAGTATGTGCTATGAAGGTGATAGTCTTCAAGTACAGGGATTTGTAGATGCAGATCACTCTGGTGACAGAGACAGTCGGAGGAGCACCACGGTTATGTTTTACTGTCGGGTGATACAGCAGTGAGCTAGGTATCTCAGTTGCAGAAGATAGTGGCTTTGTCAACTACAGAAGCTGAGTATGTGGCGATCACTGAAGCTAGTAAAGAGATGATCTGGTTACAGAGGTTGATGGAGGAGCTCGGCAAGAAGCACAATTGTAATGCACTATGGAGCAACAGCACAGAGCGCAGTTCACTTGGCCAGGAATCCAGCATTTCATGCAAGAACCAAGCATATTCAGCTTAGTATCATTTCATATGTAGTGCGTTGGATGAGGAGTGGCTGAAGCTGGAGAAGATTGATGGTGCCAAGAACCCTGCAGATATGTTCACCAAGGTTGTGAGCAGAGACAAGTTGAGTTTCTGTTGCAACTTGGTGAACCTTTCCAAGATAGATCAGGAGAGTGCGGCACAGAGAAAGAAGGCGGATCAAAGGTTGATGTCAATTAATCTCCAAGTGGGAGATTGTTGTAGATGGAGATTAATTTCCATCCCGAAAGTCCCGATCCACGTTCACCAACCCACGTGCGCGGGTGTGCGTCGCACGACCCAGGCCCAGGTGGTGGGCGCTGGGTGTGCGTTCCATTTTTACGTGCATGGATTTTGGCGCGGTGACGTGGCTTCATATGAGGCACTTGTTTGTCTCGATCCAACTGCCCAGAAGTCTTCTATGAGATTTGGAGTCTAGAGTTTTGTATTTTTTGGATTCTTGGATGCCTACGAGTCCTGTTTCTTATACTCTTCTATATAAGCAGAGGCTGTGAGGGTTTATGATTATTGATGAAAAAATAGGATTTTTCGAGAGGTTTGTAAGTGAGATTTCAGAGAGAATATCTGAGAGGTTTGTGAGTACCTCCGGATGCATTTGAGAGAAATCCTGAAATCTTTTAAGGGGATTAAAAGAGTTTCTGAGAGAGTGTGTTTTGAGGGCTTATACCTGATTCAACTCTTAGTAAAACCTTGCAGATCCTGTGCCGCCGTGGACGTAGCCCTGTTTGGGTGAACCACGTAAAATCTCCGTCTCTCGTTGGGTTTGATTCTTGTTTCTTGTATTTTTCTATTTATTTATTTTTTCTTGTTGATATATCGCAACTGCGTGCTTGGCCATATTAATAGCGATCCTATTAGAAGAATTTTTTGTTTCATTTCTTTTCACGACATACTCTAAAAAATTCTAAGATTAAATAAAATAAAGCACTGGTTTTATATATGTTCTTCATTTGATCTTTCTCCTGGACAAATAAAGCTTACCTTAGATGGGTGTTTGTATGGTTAAGAACATAAGCAAATCAAGTGGAGACTGCTAGATTTGTATTTAGACTTACAATATATGCGAAACGTTTTTTCTTTTTTTTCATATCCAAATAAGTGTAGAACTAAAGGACTAATTTTGCTCAACGGAAAAAAAAAAGAAAGAAAGAAAGAAAAGAATCTAAGGATTCACCCATCTGTCAATAATTTGCAAACATCAATTTGGCCAGGTAAAATTAAGTTCACGTAAAAAGTAGTTCTGTGACACTATGCTACCATGGCCAACTAAACAGTGCATGCTGAAACCGCAACCACATTTATTTATATTTTGGTATCCAATTAAAGCAGTGAAAGCGAAAGATCACCTTTTTCTCTCATCTCTCCATCCCCTTCTGCCACTGTACATGCTTTAATCTGTATTGGAGTTGTTAGAATATCAAATCAAAGCCACCGCATTAACGTGACTGGGAGACAGAGATCCAAAAGCATTCCTATTTTTTTATTTCCCCTGTAAACTGGAGAGCCCTTACGATAGATGGAGTCTTGGATACTTCTTTTTTTTGGTAATCTCTTCTTTACTGGGTGCCAAGCTATATATAGCGTTGAAGTAGAAAGACAAGTTTTTAGCAAACCTAGTGATAACATCGTCAGACATGTTAGATTCTTTCCAAATTAATGTTAATAGTACTCTTGTATCAATGCGGAAATTAGATGATCAGTATTCTATTATGGTTTTAGCTTTGCTGTTAAGTGGATCCAGTTAAGACTTGGCCTCCTGAGCTAGACCCATCATACTATCAGACTATGTACTAATTCATTAACGTCGATGTTGAAGATCTTTTTAGTAAGTGCACTAGTTTGTGAATTGTCCTCTCGAACATATATCACAATGTTCCAATTACATTGCATTGGACATCTGAATGGAATTTCATTTTTACTTTGCTTCTCCACTTTGGTTACATTGAACCAAAAGATTATACTTATGCAGCAGAATATGAAGACTGATGATGACTTCATGATCATGTACACCGAATTCCAGGACCGTTCATATATACACCTACAACGTGTATAAGGCTAAGCTTTTATCCTTTCTATCACTTTCAACTCCATAATGTAGGTCACCTTTCCTCTCCTCATTTCTTTGAAACATAAAAAAGGGAATCAACACAGATAAAAGATTGCCAACAATATCATCTTCTATCATATTCTGCACTATTGCTCCCTTCAAGACAAGTATATATGGCATTGAATGCCAATAAGTTAGTATCTAAAGCTTCATTAGATTTCCTATCTCAGGTAGATCAGTGACACAAGGATGTCGGAGGCATCACTCCGTAAACGACCTCGGCTAGCAACCAACAACAAACAACAAGCGAGCAAAGTTCTCTGAACAAGAACCTACAAAGGCTGAAGGATGTCACAAATCCAATATCACCACTTGTGGCTCCACTCATCCTGCGCCACTCTCACTGAAAGGAGCTTGCCATAAGCCTCAAGTTTTAACACGGCCTCCATTTCTTGCATGTCTGTGGCGTTTGCAGGCGCCCACTTGGATTAAAACAAGATATTTATATATATCGGTATAGTCTCTTGGCCTTCATTTGATGCTATACTCCCAGGGCATATTCCTCATCAGTGTTTGAATCACTGCACGTAAAGCATAGTTTATATGCGGGCTTTTTGCTGCTGAAAGTTTATATGATTAGCTTCAACAAGCAATGATTTTATGCATATTAATAGAGGCATTTTCAGGAGTTCAAAACGATAGCTTTTAGTACAATCAAAGAAAAAGGGATAGCTTAAGGCCATTAGTTTGCCATCTAATTGCAGGCTTATTTAAAGCAAATAATTTCTAGTAGTTGGTCCTCTTTTGCAATCTAATAGTGTTATGTTTTTCCTTTTCTTTTATATAAGAAGATAAGCTATATTCAAAACTAATTAAGGTAGCTTGAACTGACAAGATTTTTTTTTTAAAAAAACTTTTTATCTGAAATTTAATTTGTAAGCTTCAATCATAAATAATATATTTTGCATTAACCATGGTACAATAGTCCTTGTCATCACATGGGTTAATATGTTAATCTTCGATGCCAAAATAAAAATAAAATAGTGTTAATCTTTAATCTTTGCAAAGACAAAAAAGATCTCAAATTTCTTTAATTCAACTTTTTTGTCCTTTTGGTTGTAGGGGGGACACAGCCTTCTGCAGCATTGAGTGCCGAGAGCAACATATGAAAGATGACTTTCTAGAGGGTACTTCTCCTTTCCATCAGTGAACAACCAGCCATGCGACAGGCTGGCATTAATGGATTTAGAACCTAAAATTGTAAATCTGGGATTTTTGTATGGGAGGCCGCCCTCAATGACTAATGTGTTACTACAATGGAATTAATCGTTATTTGCAATAGATTGGCAATGTATGAATGTAAAAAACCTCCATAAATGCAAATATTTTCTCATATGGATGCAATTTGAACTTGAGAAATTTTAGCCTCTCGTTCAGATGCAAACATGACTTGTTTTTCCTTTTCTTTTTATAATTTAATAAGAGAACAAATCTTCCTTAAAAAATAATGGAGAACAATTAAATAATTCTATGGAAAATCCCACTGCTACAGTACCAACACCTAGCTCCAAGTAGTGTCTATTGTTCCATCAACAGGGGGCAGCTTCCTTAATTAAGTTTATTCATTCAAGGGACCGAGTCGAGCTATTGAATCAATTCAGCAACTCCCTTATGTTTCTATTGATCCATGGACGTACAGAAGCCGACTTCTCGAGCTCCAAAATCTGCCAACCAATCAGCTGGCTGGCTGACCTCACCAAAGAACTCAAGCTGTTGAATGATTCATTAAACGATTCTCGCTGCATATTTTCTTTATATCTACTTTGGAATATAATGATTCATCTCTGATGCTCCTGCGTCATGGATATTGAAGAGTGCAGGATTAGTCATCTTGGGCAATATTGTTACAGTTGAGTCTGTAAAGAATTATAAATTTGCCTGACCTGGCATTGCCTCACTCCAAGAAGGTCCTAATATGACATCAATGGTGTTCAACTTCTATTATCATTTATTTGCTTGTTTTTCTTCTAGGATTCCACTTTTATGATCGTTTCGAGTTTTCGATCATTTGATTGAAATTAAAGTTTGTAGGGCAGCTACTTGCAACTTATCAGAAACAGATTTGACACATGCATGCTAGCTCTCCTTTGCCATGGAAATGGTTTCTGTGGACTTTTTCAGAAGCGATCTCAATAGAAAATGCCTCGGGAGAGCCTACTATGTATTAACTTGCAATCTTTAATTGCTGGGTAAATCACATTTATTGACCATTGTTTTATTAAGGTGGCATGATTGGCATCACTAGACACTTCGGGATTTAAGCATATAACTTGGCCTGTTGCTCTAGTGATCCATGACTTCGTTTGAAACGAGAAGAAGAAGTAGGTGCCCATCAAAAGCCTATTCTACTTCTCGTCTGGATCGTAGATCAGCTGCACTGACTTGGGCCGGAGTAACGTTCCGTTCTCTTTGTTGGACAAAGAGTTGGTCCATTATCCCACAAAGCTCAAAGTTGCTGCATATGGCTACAATCCAAGTTTGCATTAAAAATATTTGAGGTGCCATGTTTAATGCATAACCAGGGCTGTCACTCCCATTCGTAAAACTGGTACCCACCCAGGACCTGCCGATGAATATAAGCATTTATTTATTGCTATGAATTTCGTCTGGGCTTTCAAAAATAGCTAAGATATTTTATAAATTTTGAGGTTATGGATTTTTTTTTTTTTTTGGATGTAAATGGAACAAGCAACATGCTTCCACCATTTTTTATTAGTAAAGTATTTACAGCAAGACCAAAACAATTACAAAGAGAACCAAAGAGAAGACCTGAACATTGAAACAGAGGACCGTTACAAGATCAGAACAAACAGGAACCAGATGGGGGGAAGGAGATGTATATTCGTATCTATGATTGAGCCAATGAGTGGAGTCTTCTACTTAATTCGTTATGGAGGATTTTTTTTTTTAAAAAATTTTATAAAACTGTATTCATTAAACAAAATGGGGATGAATACAACCCAGAAAGTCATACAGTATAAGATCTCTAAGCTGTACAGGGGATGACCGCCAGTCTGACCAAAGAACAGAGACAGAATGGCAGGCAACAAAGAGGCAAGTCTGCAGCCCAGTTTGCCTCCTTATAAATATGACGAGGATAAACAAGGAGCATCCCTGTAGTAGGAGAGTGATATCCCGTATAACAGGGTGATTCGAAGAGACGATCAAGGACCTGCCGGATCCAGGAGATGACTGTCATAGAGTCTTCCTCGATGATGAGATGATCCAAGAGGAGAACCTGACGAGCATATCTGATGCCGGCCCAAGCAGCATATAATTCATCATAGGGACGGAAGAATCCGGAAGAGGGGCACCGCCAGCTGCCAGGAAGCCCAATCCGGAACCCTGGATGACAAAGCAGCACCTCCCGAACGCGGCGGAGACTGCCATCAAAGCTGACTGTGAAGACAGACGGGGGGGTTTCCCAAGTGATGAATACACGAAGGGCGCTCGAGGAGCGAGGTGGGAATCCCAGAAGTCCGAATGTCTCCTAGTCGATCTCAGGAACTCAGCAGCAGACGCAGAGGCTCGTTGCGCAGTAAGCCAAGGGAACATCGCACCGAGCTGAACACCCACTCGTTTCTGGCCAGCCAATATGGTAGGCAGTATAGACCAGGAGAGACGTAGCGGGGGTAGCAGGAACAGTGCGCAGGCTCCTAATAAAGGAACGTAGAGGGTCATCATCGAGGGACAGAAGGTAGGCAAGCCGTGCAATATGCTACCCTCGTCTAGCTTGGGGGCAAGAGAACAAGGTATGATCCTGGGTCTCCTGATCGATATCG
The DNA here is from genome assembly GCA_021397845.1 of Areca catechu. Taxonomy (NCBI): domain Eukaryota; kingdom Viridiplantae; phylum Streptophyta; class Magnoliopsida; order Arecales; family Arecaceae; genus Areca; species Areca catechu. The sequence continues at coordinate 171,058,575 of CM038050.1, forward strand.
CAGTGGGACAGTGAAGGGACATATGCATACCTCTAGATGACAGGAGATGTCTGGTGGGAAGGCACCGGCAGGCCACTTTTCAGATAAATAGAGAAACTCTGGGATGCACCGGGAGAGACCGAACCCAAGAAAGCAATCCAGAGGGGGCGGTGAATCACCCTCATGGGTGAAGATGGTCAGAGATCTGACATCGGAGCCCTGGGGGTCGCAGAGCGCCTCCAGACTTTGACATCCAGGCACAGGGAGGTGGGTAAGATAATGGACAAGATCCGAAGGCCCAGAATATCTCCAAACCTAGCTCGGACAGCCTCCCGATCCCACCTCATCTGGCCAGGGATGAAGAGATCCGGATGATCATGGAGTCGGGTATCGACTGAGATAAGGTAGGCCATTTACTAAGGGGGATGTCCGAAATCCACGGGTCCTGCATGAACCGAATGGACCTGCAATCCCCAATCACTCAAGCAAGGCGCGGAGATATAATAGGGACTCTAAGAAGCATATCCCTTCAAATAGTTGAAGTACGTCTGGTAGGGCAGAGATTGCCATCAATGAAGGTATGGTGGTCATCATAGCGGGCCCGCATCATGGTTTGCCCACATTCTCTGTGGACAGTGAAAATATGGCAACAAGCCTACCAAGTAATGCCTCCCTCTGGATAAGAAGAGACTGGATCCCCAACCCGCCATGACATATAGGCTAGCAGATAGACTGCCAGGATACCAAGTGAATCTTGCGCCTAGAAGAAGTAGAATCCCACAAGAAAGCCCATAGCATCTGCTCCAGTCTGATAACAGAGGTCATGGGAATAATAGCATTGGATAGCATATAGACCGGCAGAGATGTGAGGACCGAGCGGATAAGGGTAATCCTATCCATGGAGAAGAGAGAATGACCTTGCCAATCGTCAATCCGCTCACAAACCGCCCGAATCATCGAGAAGCATTCAGCAGTGGATAACCTGGCACGGATATAAGAACACCCAAGTAAGTGAGAAGGCCACGGCGCTCCGTGATCTCGAGAATACTCGAAATCCTGTGGCTAATGTGAGCAGGGGACTTGGGACTAAAGTAAAGTCCCGATTTTGGAGATTTTCTCTGTCCCGATGCTAGGCAATATCCTCCAGGATCCCCCGGAAACCCTGGGCAGTAGAGATGGAAGCCCTTCACAGGAGAAAATAATCATCTGCAAATAAAAGATGTGAAATCGACGGAGTGCCTGGGATAGGAAAAATGGTTGGATAATCGATTCCCTCATCGCTGCTCGCAACGCCCTCGACAGATAGTCAGCACAATAATAAATAAGAAGGAGATAGGGGGCAACCTTGATGGAGGCCAACTGACAAGGTAAAGAAATCCGTGGGAGATCCCTTGATGAGGAGAGAGAATGAAGGCCCAGAGAAGTAGTTATGGAGGTCTTTTGAACCCGTTTTGCATGGTCAACTCGAAGAAGAGAAGGATTGTAGAGTACGCTGCAATGTGTAGTAGATAAAGCCATTCTTTCTAAGAAAAACTCTCTGGTTCCTTTCTTTCCATATCTCCAATAGATATCAGCAATGAGCTGGTCCCTGGCCTGCTGTGTTGCTGAGTAGAGAACGATTCTTTTTGCTTCCATGAAGTCCAGAGATCCTTGATCTTCAAGAGCCCAATCTCGTAATCTCAGCGGGAAGTTTTAAGGCATACCATAATTCTTTAGAGGTTATGGACTTTTATTATTTAAATCTCAATTTAGAAGCTCCAAACCAATACTTATATTTATTTAATGGATGATAGAGTTGGGTCTTGTTATTATATTTTATTTGAGAAGGATTTTTATGTAGGTTTATTATTATTGGCTTTGTGTTACCGTGGATGGTATCCCATGATAGCCTGATTGTATTATGTTTCGAATTTGGGGTATGTCATTTGATTAGGAGGTACTAAGTGTGGGTTTATATTAGATTTGTGGTATTTGTAATTAGATTTGAATGAATGTAGATCTTAAGCCTAGCAAAGATGCAAGGATTTAATTTGAGTATATGAAGATCTGTATGGATATGTATTTTGTTCTGCATCGATTATGTACTAGATAGATCCAGATACTTGATACTAATAGTATCAAGGAATCTAAATAATACATTTCAGCAATCTATTTGGATGAGGCCCTGGGTTGTGACATTATTTTTTTTTAAATGAAAGGATATCTATTCTAACATCAAAATCGATAATAAGATATTCAAATCAAAGATCCAAACCATCATTCATGAGCTTTATATATCATGATCTATATACTAGAAGTGCTTAAAGAAAGAAATTACATATTTTGATGATCTCTATCACATTTTGAAAGTACTTTAACCAATTAATGCATTATATTGGTACAAAAATAAATAGTAAATATGATGTGGGACCATAATTTACAATGATCTAAACATTAAAACTTATTGGTTTTCAATATATATATTTAATATATAAATCATGATCGATAAGCTGGATTTTCTAATATAAATATTTTACCATATATTTTAGCAAACTAATATAATATAAACCATCCAATTTTATATATTCACATGATGTATAGATTAGAGACGATAAATTATCTGATATTTATTTTTTAGATGTTTTTAGTACTATAAATCATGATCAATAATGTAAATTTTTTATTCAAGTATTTTATTTGTTGATCTTAACTTAAAAGATATAGATACATCTCCTTTCAAAAAGGAGTGTAGTCTATATATAAGGATAGACTATGCCCCTCCCGAGAGGAGAGGATATCTTATCATTTTACTCTAAATTAATATTAATGGAGTATACAAATCAAGATTCATCGTATTATTCAAAATCTATGCTACTGAGAAATTATGAAAATAAAAAATATATATTTTGATGGTTTCTAACCTATATATCATCTGGTCATAAAAAGGATAGTTTTTCATTATTTCAATGTACTAAAATACATAATAGAATAATTAAATTAAGAATCTACCTTATTGATCATAATCTATATATGTTAAAATAAGTATAGATTGAAAAATTCAAAAAGGGATTATAACAAAATATGGTCTTGTATCATCTAGCCATTTATTTTTGCACAAATTAAAAGTCACCAAATATATGATTTATACTAGCTACTAGATATTAGTAGTATAGATCATAATCAATAGTGTGGATCTTTGATTTAAATATCATATTATCGATTTTGGAGTTGAGAGGAGTTTGAAACATTTCACTTATGAGAAACAAAATGCATCTTATATGTAAACACACAAAATCCATCTTATATGTAAACACACACACACACACAATATAATATAGGTAGACATGACTATATTCGAATGAATTTGGAGCTAAATATGGTAAAGTTTTTTACTGTCTGATTTGTATAGATTTCCATATAGCAAACATAAAAAGTTAATGGTATCTTAATAGTATAAAATAAATATAAAAGAAATAAATAAAAATAATTCAGAATAAACACAAGCTTTTCAGAATAAACACAAACTTTCTACTTTGCATTACTGATGTATTAATGGTAATTGGTAGTTCTTAGAACCATTAATGATGTGATAGTCCACATATTTGGAATAAATACTGACACTCTAAATAAATATAATTTTTTTCAGAATAAATAGAAACATTTTAGAATAAATACAAACCTAAATAGATGGAAGTGTTTTTGTTTATTTTGAAGTATTTAGATTTATTCAAAAATATTTATGTTTATTCTGAAGTGTTTGTATTTATTTTAAAATATTTTTATTTTTATTTATTTATATTTATTATACCATTAATATATCATTAACTTTTTATTTTTTCTACGTGGTGATTTGTGCAAATTAGATAGTAGGGAACTTGACCGGATTTGGCTCCAAATCCATTTAAATATAGCTAAGTCCACATCACACACACACACACATAGAAGGGCTTTAATAAATAATTAGGTATTCAAATTAAAAATCAACACTATTTGCCTCTATATCAGTTAAAAAAACCTCAAAACCAAATATAGTATGTAGCTAGTAATATAGATGGACTAGATAACCATCGATAAAAATCTGAATATACTAATGGATTTGCCACCATGAGCAAAAGCATTTGGAGGCAAATATTCATTTTTTGTGTGTTCTTGTCATTCACTTTTCACTAATTAAAGGATTGAACAGAACTCAACTAGAGGAAGGAAAGCAATCTGTATAGATCATGTGAAATTAGAGATATGGAGGATTAAAATGGCATGATACCATATATTTTTTATTACAGGATATCCTACATTTTTTTTCCATGGCAAGGTTTATCCACTAATGTGTTCAAATATTGTTGCACTACTCAAACCATTATGATGGCTCTGGAGCATTTTTGAAGACAACTAGAAAGGTGACATGGTTCAATAATTTTTTAGACAGAAGACAAGGCTTTTTGTGTCAATTTTAAAATCTTTAGATTCCCAACTAATAATAAAAATTTCATGAAGCTGCTGCAAGTTACATGATGAGACTTTTTTGGATATTCTTTGCGTTTTGACTAGTAAAATAAATTTTTGATATGTTATAGCATGATTGCTTCAATGTGTGCTTGACAACAAAATTCTTCTACTGATATATTATTAAAATTACTTTACTCTTTCATGGATCTAAATTTTCCTTACTATTAGAACTTGAATATTTAACCTGTTACATGTCAGTTTTGTAAGAAGGTCTTGCTTTATTTTAAAGATTTCAATATATCTTAGGATTTTTAACAAAATAATTTGGGCTAGTCATCATTATTATCAGAATACCTAGCAAAGAAACTTGATAAACATTCAAATAGTTATTTATGTTCTTTTGTTTTTTTTAATGCACCAAAGTTGATACAATAAAATGCAAACCATATGACATGCAATGATAATGATTTTTATTTTGCTGTTTCTCATAATATTTTTTTTGTTAAAAATATGTAAAGCAACTTGTAAAAGAGATTGATAGTTTCTTTTATCTGATCCATGATAAGTTTTACATGAGCTTGAAAGCTTTTGCCTAAATGATATGTTAGGTCTATTCGGATTATATGGTTATAATTAAGAAAAATATTATTGTCTATTAAGCAGAGATTTATTTGATTTTTTGGCATTTTAATCATATGATAAAAATCTCAAAAGATATTGAGAAATAATTATTTAAATAAGAAAATTTTAACTATTACTTGAAAATCTCAAAATTTATTGTAGTTCCTTTCCTTCCTTGCATTTTATAATTTGTTAAGAATGTTTCTTAATTGTCATGGGCATGCCATGTTTTATCTTATTCTCAATCCAAATTAACATTTCATATGATCCATATTAACTAGACTAGGGAAATCCATCTTTAAAGTTATTGAAGAAAAGTAAATGAATGAAATGTTTCATTAACCAATTAGAGATTATCATTCTCATGGTTTGCTAGGAGAAATAATTAGAAAATGAATTTTTGTGTAGTAACATCAACAAGATCCATAGTTAATTACTATGGTAAAGATGCATGACTTCTATTGATTCTTGTATGCTCTTGCAAAAAGGAATAGTACAATAAAATTTGCCAATAATGATTCCAGATCTTAAATTTTTAGATATGCTTTTTTGACAAATGGAATATAAAGATTTCACATGCTTTATTAACATTGCGAAGAGAGAAGACAAATATATAAATATCTAAAAAAGAGAACAAATCCCAAACAAATCATAAAGTAGTCCTATGAAATAAAGTAGTCTAGTGTTGCTCACCACATCACCTATCAGCTTAGCAAGAAAGTAGGCTCTTCAGATCTGGCCACGAATTTCTTAGAAGCCGTGCTAGATAAAGTCCTGCACCTCCCTCTCTTTTGTAAAGGAGTAGACGATCCAGTGCTACCACTCTCTAACATCAACCACTCTCATAAAAGCATGTACTCTACGAAAGCATGCTTGCTGTATAGACGAGCTTTGTGCCATCGCCTAGCTACACCAACCATTCCTTTAAGGGCATACACTCTGCAGAGGCGTGCTATCCCCGCTCCTTGCATCATAAAACATCCCTAAAGTAATAGATACTTTATATACTCACCTATAAAACTATTTCCCAGGATCCTCTAGGCAAGTTCTCTTTTTCAACTTCTTTACTAAGTTTTCTTGTCTCCAAAGTAACCCTTTGAAGAGTCTCAAAAGCTCTCATCAAGCCTTTCAAGTCCTAGGTTGAAGTCCTTACGAAGGCCAGACCATCAAGAGTTATGATGAGATGAAGTTGGAAGAAAAAGCCGAGAGGGGCATAGGTGGGAGCACATAGAGTTTCCCCTATACTCTTGCAAGCTTCACGAGCCTATTCTAAGCCTCACCAACCTTCCTAAGGCTTCACCCATGTTCTTTTTTCCCACGTACCTATGCCTCGCCACATCTACTTTTTACCTCCACTATCTCGCTTGCTTCCACTCCATCCTCACATCATGATCTACCACCACTCTATTCACCTAGAGGTTATAGATCATTCTCTTTTGTTTGCCACAATAGAAGATTGACTTAGGTATCAGAGGATCCACCATAAGAGACCCTCCACCATGGCCAGACATCCATGTGTTGATTATTTTTGTAGGTTTTGGAATGCCTGCACGACTAGAAGGGAGACCCGGAGCCATTCGATGCAGCAGTCAACTTCAGCCACATTAATAAGTCTCCAGCAGTACCGCAATAGATTAGCGCCAGAGGAAGGATTGTTGAGCTTAATAGTTGAGAGGGCCTATAGTCTCTTTCCCTCTTTCTTAGTCATTGCCAAGCAGAAGGCAATGGCAAGATCCATTGTTCCTCCTTTCATAGAGGAATATGCAATCTTGGCAGATCCCCAAGTTCCCCCAGACTAGATTACTTGCAAGCCCTCAACCGCACCTCTTGTCACGACCTAGCAATTCCAACGATGTTGAACTCCAGGTTCCCCTAGACTACTCCAAGTCCATCATGGGCTACTATAGTGCAAGCCCTGTAGTAGCCTCTAACTCAGCTTGCCTGGATGTTGACCGAGCATCTACCTTCAGACATTCCTTATTTAGTACGGGGGGTAGAATAGGGTGGTTTACCCCATCCCGCTAAGCAGAAACACCTGTAGTGGCCTCCCAACCAGCTGGCAATCTTGAGCGGGCTCACCATTGTCACCCATCATGATCATCGAGCCCTTAGGGGCATCTCACGAGCACTATTTATGGCACATAGCGAATGAGATCAATCCCTCCTAGACCATGTACAACGCCTTAACCATGAAGCACCATGAGAGACTATAGCGGAAGCAACAAGCCTAGCATGAACCCTATACCTCCGATCAAAGAAGATAGGGGCAACGAAGATCCAAACAAGTAGTAAATCAAGATCAAGAAGAAGTTTTTGGGAGAAACAGGGGTTAATATATTGTCACCTATCAGAATATGTTACAGGACTTCTTGAAAGACTCGAGAGTCTTTCTCTCTCACCCAAGACCTTACAATATATATCCCTAGGTTAAACCAAACCTAGCCCCTTAAAACAAACTCCCAACTAGCACAACGTCAAAACAGAGAACCCATCATCCAAGTCAACTTGCAGGGTTTGAGTTAGCTCACCCAGACCTCTCCTGTTCTAAGAATTCGAGCCGACTCCAGCAAATTGAGCCGACTCATCCAGAGTGTCACGTACTTGCTATGAGAACTAGAGTCGACTCCGGGCAACTGAGCCGACTCTATACCGGTACATCGCCCAGACCTCCCGTGTTGTGCCACCAGCCGAGTGACTCTGAAGGACCATCGAGCCGACTCGAAAAGACAGACTGAACAAAACATGGAAAAACTTAATCTATCACCTAGGACTCTTACCGGACTCACTCCTAGCCCTAGTTACATCATGACCAACATGACAAAGATCCAAAACTTGACTCTAGATACCTTGGATACACCACATGAGACTCAACAATCTCCACCTTGGTGTTTCAAGGCTTCGGTCAACTCCATCTTATCCATCAACCGCATCAGTCCCATACACTTGTGAAAGCTGTCCCTTGGAAGAACCTTCGTCAGTGCATCAGCTAGATTCTCCTTGGTATAAACCTTCCTCAGCTCCACCTCGCCTTCCTCCACCAGCTCTCTAATCCGATGGTATCTGATGTCGATGTGCTTTGTCTTGGCATGATATACTGAATTCTGTGCAAGTAACAATGCACTCTGGCTATCACAATACACCTTGACAGCCTCTTGTTTGTAGCCCATCTCCATAGCCAATCCCTTCAGCCATAGAGCATCCTTTGCTGCCTTTGTGATGCCAATATACTCCGCTTCAGTGGTGGATAACGCTGTATAGGCTGCAAACAAGACCTCCAAGACACAGGTCCTCCATTCATGCTGAATATGAAACATGTTGTGGAATGACGGGTATCCACATCTCTACCAAAGTCTGTATCCATAAAGCTTTCCATCTTCCCGTGAGCAACCTTGGCTATGTTAGAGTGTTCCACAGCACCTCCTTGTTGTTCATAGTAGATGCCCACTCCAACTGATCCCACCAAGTATCTGAAGATCCCCTTCAGTGCTTGCTAGTGTTTCTTGCTAGGTTGCGCCATAAATCTGCTCACCTGACTCACTGCATGGGCTAGATCCGGCCTACAACACACCATAGCGTATATTAGACTTCCCACGCCATATGCATAAGGCACCCTCTCCATATCCTGAGCCTCCACCTCAGTCTGTGGTGACATACTCTTCGAAAGTCTGAAATGTCCTGCAAGTTGCAGCGCTGCTGGTCTGGCCTCCTTCATTCCAAACCTCTCCAGTACCTTTCGAATGTATCTTCTCCGAGATAAATGCAACAAATTCTTGGCTTGATCTCTGAAAATCTTCATACCTAAAATCTTCCGTGCAGCCCCCAAGTCCTTCATCTCAAACTCCCGAGATAGGCTTGCTTTCAAATCCTGCACTGTCCTCTTACTTTTGCATGCTATCAGCATGTCATCTACATACAAGAGTAGATACCTTGGATCCATTCTCCAGAGATTTTATTTATACACATGGATCAAAATTGCACCTGGAAAGTCCAATGCTCCTCACGAAGGTATCAAACCGCTTGTACCATTGCCTCGATGACTGCTTCAACCCGTACAATAATTTCTTTAACAAGCATACCTTCTTCTTTGATCCAGGCTCCCTGAACCCCTGTGGCTGCTCCATGTAGATGCTTTTCTCAAGATGTCCATGGAGAAATGCTGTCTTCACATCCATCTGCTCCAGCTCCAAATCCAGAGCTGCTACAATGCTTAAGAGCACCCTGATAGATTATGCTTGACAATGGGAGAGAAGACCTTAGAGTAGTCAATGCCTTCATTTTGTGAATACCCCTTGACTACCAGCCTAGCCTTGTACCTCACTCCACCTTGTTCTGAATTTCCTCCCTTCCTTGTAAAGACCCATTTGGAGCCAATGGGTCGACTCCCTCTTGGTAGATCCACCAGCTACCATGTCTTGTTCTTCCGAAGAGAGTCCATCTCCTCCATCATGGCCTGCATCCATGACCTCGCATCTGAACTATCCATGGCCTCCTCAAATGTCTTTGAATCTCCACTGGCAGAGATGAGAGCGTATGAGATGGTCCCATCTATGCCGTACCGCACCAATGTTTGAATGTTCCTCTTGGACTTATGTAGCGCTACACCTCTTGGGTTGTCCTGCAAATCTGTAGTTTCTGGCTCCTCCTGCACATCCTCCTAGTCAGATATCCTCTCTCGCAGATCCTCCACATGTGTGGGAATGTAACTGTGACTTTCCACTTCAAAGTGAACCCGTTTCGAGGTTGAAACTGATGGCACATCTCCTGACTGCAAAAACTGTGATATGTTATCCTCCATAGACCTGTCGACTCCATTTGCAACACTGGACTTCTTTAGAAGGCTCCTCTAATCGAAGATGACATTCCTACTAACCATGGACTACTGAGAGTGAGGATCCACTAGTATAGTAACCCCTTGGATATCCAATGAATACCAGCTTGCATGACTTTGGATCCAATTTATTCCTTTTGGCTCCTTCTACCAGTGCATATGCTGGACTGCCAAAAACTTTTAGGTGACCAAGCTCCACCTTCTTCCTACTCCAGTCTTCCTCTGGAATGCCTTCATCAATCTTTCTGTTTGAGGACATGTTTATAAGAAAACAAGAAAAGATTAAAGCATCACCCCAAAAGACCTTGGGTAGTAATGCTTGCAGCCTCAAGCTCCTGGCCTTTTCTATCAATGTCCGGTTCATTCTTTCAGCTACACCATTTTGTTGGAGAGTCATCTTCACTGTGAATTGGCTTTTGATGCCATTCTCCTCATAGTAGCTTCTAAATTCAAAGCTTGTGTTCTCTCCTCCATCGTCCGCAGGTACTTGACTGATTTTCCTCTTTTCTTTTCTACTTTAGCTCTCAGGTCTTGAACCAGGCACATACCTCTGATTTTTTCCTGATCAGATATATCCATACCTTCCTGGAGAAGTCATCAATGAAGGTAATAAAGTATTTTGCTCCACCCCTGGATGATACGGTGCTGGCCCCCATACATCCGAGTGAACTAACTCCAAAACACCTTCACTCCTCTTGGTACTCCTAGCAAACATTACTCTGTGCTATTTGCCATAAATGTAAGGCTCACATATATCATCTCCCTCTTTCCTAAGTGCTGAAATTAGGCCCTTCTTGGAGAGTTCCATGAGTCCTCGGTCACTCATGTGACCCATCCGATAGTGCTATAGCTGGTAGGTAAGTTGCTCCTCCTGTGCTGCAACAAGGATCTCCGCACTATCTGTCACCACTGAGCCTTCCATCCTATAAAGGTTGTTGCTCAGTCTTCTTCCTCTCATCACCACCAAGGCACCCTTGGTTATCTTCAAGCATCCACTACCCGTGAACAGCTAAAGGAATACCCCTGCTTCTCCAAATAATCTAGGAAAATCAGGTTCTTCTTCAGCTCCGGCACATGCTTGACATTGGTAAGCATCCATATGACTCCATCATACGTTCTTACCATGATTGTACCAACACCAGCAACCTTACATGGGTGATCATCCCCGAGACTTACACTTCCATCATTTGCTTTGGCATAAGAAGCAAACCAATTCCTGTGTGAAGTGTAATGAAAAGAACAGGTTGAATCCAGTGTCCATTCATCGTCATATCCCATGGCTCCATCTGATACAACTAGTAAATCACCTTCACTATCCTTAGATGAATGTGCACCACTCCACTGATCGAATCTCCTTTGAAAAATCCCTTCCCCTTCTCATTCTTCAGAAGTGGATAGTTCCTCTTCAGATGACCAGGCTAATGACATTGAAAACACTTCCAGCCCTGCTGACTACCTCGAGACTTGGACCTACCTTTTGATTTTCCTCGAGTCCTTTTCCTTGGCCTTCCTTGCCTCTCATCACAGCAAGAACCTCTGAACTTGAACTTCTTTACATAGATTTTCCCGCTGCTCATTAGACTTGAGAACTACAACCACTTCTTTGAAGTTTAAGGTCTCCTTTCCATACACCAGAGTTGTAATGAGACGTTATATGATACTGGAAGCGAACACAGCAACATGAGAGCTCTATCCTTCTCATCTATTTTCACATCAAGGTTCATAACATCCGAGCACACTTGATTGAATTTCTGGATATGAGCAATCATATCTCCTCCCTTAGGCATCCGCAAGCTGTACAGCAATTTCTTTAACCACAACTTGTTCATCATATTCTTGTCCAAGTATGTGTTCTCTAGCTTCTTCCAAAAATCCTTCGCCATGGTTTCTCCACTGATCTCAGGTAAAACCTGATCAGCCAAGCACATCCTAATGTGCTGAAAGCTATCTCCTCCAGTTCCTCCCATTCTTCCAGACTAACCTTCTTTGACTTTTCCCGTACTAACACCTTATAGATCCGGTTCTGTACGATTAAATCCTTCATCCTTTGCTGCCAAAGGGTGAAGTTTTCCTTGCCATCGAATTTTTCAAAGTCTTCCTTGATATTGCTAGATGCCATATCAACAGATCTGATCAAAAACAACAACACCAACTACTCACCTCGATGTCTTGATCAAAAAATCCATTCCGCACTTGATCTCAGCAGCGATCTTCTTTCCTTCATGCAACCCAGGCTCTGATACCAAAACTATGGCGCATACCATATGAGATCAATCCCTCCTGGACCACGTACAATGCCTCAATCATGAAGCACCATGAAGAGACTATAGTAAAAGCAACAAGCCTAGCGTGAACCTTATACCTCCGATCAAAGAAGATAGGGCAACGAAGATCCAAACAAGTAGTAAATCAAGATCAAGAAGTTTTTGGGAGAAACAAGGGTTAATATATTGTTGCCTATCAGAATATGTTACAGGACTTCTTGGAAGACTCGAGTCTTTCTCTCACCCAAGACCATACAATATATATATCCCTAGATTAAACCAAACCTAGCCTCTTAAAAAACTCCCAACTGGCACAACATTAAAACAGAGAACTCGTCCCTAGTCGACTCGCAGGATTTGAGTCAGCTCGTCTAGACCTCTCATTCTTCTGTTCTGAGAATTCGAGCGGACTCCAGCAAACCAAGCTGACTCATCCAGAGTGTCTACATACCCGCTCTGAGAATTAGAGTCGACTCCGAGCAACCGAGCTGACTCGACACTGGTACATCTTCCAGACCCCCCGTGCTATGCCACTAGTCGAGTCGATTCTGAAGGACCATCGAGCTGACTCGAAAAGACAGACTGAACAAAACATGGAAAAACTCAGTTTATCACTTAGGACTCTTACCGGACTCACTCCTTGTCCTAGTTACATCATGACCAACATAACAAAGATCCAAAACTTGACTCCAGATGCCTTGGATACACCACATGAGACTTAACACTATTTTCACCCTTGAGTATGTCACCAAGGTAGGAATCATAGATATGACTCCCCTATCTCACTTTCTTCTTCTTCTTCTTCACATGATTCCTTGATGGAGGAAGGTATGGTAGAGCCCCATGGAGCTTTTGGTCTAGCTCTGAGAAGTACATTAACACTGAGAAAGGTATACAGAAAAAGGAAGGATAGAGGAGAATGCAAGCATCCTTAGGAGAGTCGTCCTCCTCTTCCCCCTCGACCCAGGAAGCAGAGGGACAAGGTCAAATCTCATTACCATTCCAGAAGCTCTCACCATTGCCATGAGGAATTTATTCCATTGAATGCTCCCTTGAAGCAAATCCTGATGGAAATAAAGAATTAAGATATTGTCCATTGGCCCAAAAAGGTGAGCAAGAAGTTCAAGGATTTAATGAAATACTGCCACTTTTATCGGGAGCACATGCATAACACCAAGAACTGCCTTGCTTTAAAGAAGGAGATTGAGGTCCTTATCTAGCGAGGCTACCTTTGGACTTATGTCAATCAGTCTAATGATACAGAAACCCCTAGGTAGCAAGCCTAGCCCATCGTGAAACCTCTCGTGGACAACCACCCCACTGGTGGGCTCATCAACACCATCATAGGAGGGTTGCCTATTGATGAAACTTTTTTACTGGCTGCAGGAGCTCGCCTTCATATGTCTCCAAGGGAGACCCTCGACTTAAGCGGTGTAGGCAGGATGAGGCCATCATCTTCTCAGATGACAATATTGAGGGCTTTCAGATCCCTCATGATGATGCTGTTGTAGTTTTCTTGACCATTGCAAACTTGAATGTAAGGTGTATTTTGCTTGATATTAGAAGCTTTGCAGACATCTTGTTTTATGATACCTTTTGCAGGAAGAACAAGGAGTCTACTAAGACAAGTTCACCCTAGGTTTTTTTAGAGATGTCATTCTCATGGAAGGCACAATTATTTTCTCGTGATAGTAGGCTAAGCACTAAAGTAGGTGATGGTCACATTAAACTTCTTGGTAGTGAAGGTCCCCTCAGCTTATAATGTAATCCTATGAAGGCTAGGCTTGACTGCCCTCTGTATCATTATCTCCACTTACCATCTACTGATGAAGTTTTCCATAACCTGAGTATGCGAGGTCCAAGGTGATCAAGCTTGGCTAGACAGTGCTATATTGCCACCATCAAGGACTAGAAACCCCAGGAAGCATTGCCCATAAATAGCTTAAACTATAGATATGAGCAGGACCAGGAGCGAGGTCAACCAGGAAAAAACTACTTTCAGTCCCCCTGGATGAGTCTAACCTAGCCCATAAGATCTAGATCGGGTCTCAATTGAGTGAGGCTGTACACAATCGATTCCTAGCCTTCCTAAAGCGAATATAGATATCTTCACTTGAACTATTCTCTAACATGCCCAGTGTTGACCCGGAGGTCATGGTGCACCGTTGAATGTCAACCCTATGCACAGGCTGTTGAAGTAGAAGAAGCTAAGTTTTACTCCTAAATGATAGCAAGCCATCAAGTAGGAAGTGGAGAAGCTCTTCATAGCTATTTTTATTTATGAAGTCATTTACCTTGATTGGTTGGCATATGTAGTATTCGTCAAAAAGGCAAGTAGTAAATGATAGGTATGTATTGATTTTATTGATTTAAATAAAGCCTTCCTAAAGATAGCTTTCCTCTGCACCATATAGACCAACTACTTGACTCTATATTGGGGCACGAGTTGCTTAGTTTCATAGATACTTTTTTTGGATATAATCAAATCCGAATGGCCTCCGAGGATAAAGAAAAAATATCGTTTGTCACAAACCAAGGACTTTACTGCTGTAAAGTGATGCCCTTCGACATGAAGAATGCAAGAGTCATATATCAGTGTTTTGTCAATAAGGTCTTCAAAGATCAGATTGATCACAACATCAAGGTATACATTGGTGACATGTTGGTAAAAAGCCAGCAGGTAGAGCATCATGTATCTGACCGTGAGGAGATTTTTGAAACAATAAGGAAGTATCGCATGAGACTTAACCAGCCAAATGTGCCTTTGGTGTATCCTCTAAAAAAATTTTGGATTTCATGGTCTTGCATCGTAGATCGAGGCTAACGTAGAGAAGGTTGGGGCTATCTTAGAAATGACACCACTGAGGACCTAAAAGGAAATACAATGCCTAGCAGAGCAGATAGCCACATTTAGCAAATTCATCACTAAGTCGAGGACAAATACCTACCTTTCTTCAAAGCCTTGAGATAGATCAAGAACTTCCACTAGACGAAAAGTACCAGGCTACTTTCAAAGAGCTTTGCACGTACCTAGCCACTGCTCCTCTCCCGGCAAAGCCAATAAAGAGAGAAATGCTAAATTTGTATCTAGTTATATTCCTAGTCATGATAAGCTCAATTCTCGTCTGAGAAGATGAATACGTATAAAAGCCAGTATACTATACTAGCAAGGTGCTAAAGAATATAGAGATCAAGTACTCGAGAATGGAGAAGGTCATCTATGCTCTTCTAATCTCGGTCCAATGCCTCCAACCCTACTTGCATGTGCACTCCACCGTCCTGACAGACCAGTCTTTGAGGTCAATCTTATGAAAATTGGACACCTCAAAGAGGCTCACTAAGTAGGTAGTGGAGCTTAGAGAATTCGATATCCATTATCGCCCATGACCCTTTATTAAGGCCCAAGCATCGGCTAACTTCCTAATGGAGTGTATGCTCCTTGAAAAAGTTGAAGAAGATGCAGAAGCGCCGGCTCCCATCCTAGTGGGCCATTTCTAGATGCTTCATATGGACAGAGCATCTAATGCAAGAGCTCTGGAGCGGGGATGATCATTGCTAGCCTAGATGTCATCATCACAGAGCAAGCCCTTCATTTTGGCTTTAGAACCTCCAACAATGAGAAAAATATAAAGCACTCCTAGCAGGGCTGAGGCTAGCTTGAGAACTTGAGATATAGTTCCAACTAGTGGTTGGCCAAGTTTGTAGGGAATACGAAGCTAAGGCCCCGACTATCTAGAAGCACCTAGAGAAGGTAAAAAAAATATTCTTCTTTTCTCTCTTTTGAGATTATGAGATTTCAGGATGGAGAATTCTTGGACGGACCAATTATTAAGATTGGCAACCACGGAGTACCCAGAGATCCATAGAGGAGTGTACATGAAGAATCTTGAGAAACCTAGTTGATAAGGCTATTAAATATCCTAATTTAAGTATTAAAATAAATATAAATTAATTTATATTTATTAAAAATTAATAATTTTTTTTAGTTTTTTTTATAGAAAAAGAGTTCATGGATGGAAAGAGATTGATTTTTGAAGTCTAACGATATAAACGATACTCAAATTGGAGTTCAAACAGGTCCGATATCAAAGAAAAATCAATTTGATTAAATATTGCATGATTATTAAGGCAGCCATTCCATCATGGACCGACTGTTTGGTTTACAAAAATGGCCAGCGATCCATGGCAGCCATTGCTGCCAATCCACGAGACTGTTCTATGGACCATTGGCCTTCCCAAGTTATTTTATTGCTAGAAAAGCTGTCGGAGATGTTCCTCTCACCGTCGAGAAGCCTTCCACCACTAGAGAAGCCATCATAGACTTGCCTACCACCATCATATCCCTGCTTGGCCACCACTTTCAAATCTCTTCCCATCGGTCATCATCGCCCTTCGTCCCTCATGCCGGTCGTTGCCATCCACCATCCAAGAGCTCGGACATCACCAGTCGTCTTTCGATCGTCGCTCCTCCTTGTTCCAAGCACTAGTTATGGCCCCCTATCATGATTGTTTCACTATTTTTCCTATTACTTGGCCATCACTGTCTTCCAAAAGCCTGTCGTTGGCCATCCTCAATCGCTCACCACTCCTCCCTTCTCCTTGGTTAGCCGTCGTTGTGGTCCACCTCTTAGCCCAGCCTATCGAGATCCCCTCTGTCTAGATTCACTGCTTCATGCCATCATTACTGCTACCTTCACTACACTGTTGCTCCTCCTATCTGAGATCCACTACTCGTTGCCAATGCCGCCATCTATTTACTTTTGTAGTCTAGTTGAAACTAGGAGAAGACAACATTGAGTTCGAATGGGAAGAGGAACTCTCAGCATCCAGGATTCAATTTGGACTCCGTTGGCCTAAGAAGGAAGAATATCATCAATCAAGCAATAGATCAGCGACTGAGATTAGTCCTTGCGACATATGGCTAATTCTGATCTAGATTGACTTCGAATTTGACCAGGAGAAAGCTCTTGACAGCTTTATAAGAAGAAGACCCCGGGCAGAGAGCCAAGCATCAATTCCACTAACAAAATTCTATTTTATTTTTCTTCTTGTAATTAATTTAGGCTTGGAATAGAGGGGAATCATGGAGGAGATGTTGGTGATAGTGATGTGTGGTCAGACTTCTTCAACCTGGGATGAAGATGAAGCCTGTAACTAGGTTTTATATATCTTTTTGTACTTGATTCCTATGCAATAAAAATCATGCTTTTTCTTTATGCATCTATCGATTTATTTTTTTGATTGAGATTTTAATCTAGCATACACGGCCTACACCTTTTGTTGACGTGCCGTGATCTCCAGATATGGTACGTACCTAAGAGAGGTGGATCATATATGATGAATTAAATCCCTAATCTTGTAGTTAATTTAGATAGTTTATACTTTAACGGGCGTGTCGTGATCTTTGGATATGGCCTGTGCCCAACAAGAGATAAATTATTCTAATACTTAATCCGCAAGTATTATTATTATTGCAACATAAAGAAAAGAAATAAAACCTGTTTGCATGGTGGATTCGGATTCCTGAGTTACTTCTCATGCTATCTCGAATTAATTAATCAATTAGTTGCTATCTTTTAAATAAATACTATTCTCGATCTAATCTTTTATAAATAATTTTTTTTTTGCTCTTTTCCATGAAATAATTATCCTTGATCCCTAAGGATATGATCCATACTCATCTTAGCTATTGTAGTGAGTTAGATTTTATTTTTGATTGCCTACGATAACAATCACTAGAATTAAAGGTGAGCCAGTCTCGATGATGCAGGTGGACCATAAGCCATGCTGGATAGTCCTGTTCATGCAGTACCTAAAGGATGGATAGCTATCCAATGATCAGACTAAAGCTTAGAGAATCAAGAACCGTTTGGTCCAGTATGTGATGGTCGAGGGGAAGCTATTCAAGTGATCCTACTCGATATCGCTCCTCCATTGCCTTCAACCCTCCTAAGCTAAATACACCCTATGCGAGGTCCATGAAGGCATCTATGAGAGCCACTTAAAAGGATAAGCCATGTCATATAAGATCCATCTTCGACAAGGTCCTCTAGCCCATGATCCACAAGGAGCGATGAGTTTGGCAAATGCTATGACTACTGCCAATGTTATGGCAACATTGAGCATCCACCATCGGTAGGGATGGCAATGGGCTGGGTTCGGGTCGGGTGCATAACTACCCAAACCCAAATCTAAATATTCAATACACTCCAAAACCCGGCCCAAACATTATCGGGACTGGGTTTTTTTTATCCAAACCCATCTCAATTGGGTATCAGGTAATCGAGTTTACCCGGCCGAATCCAACTGAGTCATATTAAATATTTTTCATTTTTATCAACCTTAAAATCATTTTCAATTTTATAAATTATACATACATTAAACAAATAAAATTTAACTACATTTTTAGTTCAATAGCATTTAATTTCATATTCAATCAAAATTTATATTATGAAATGGTAAACTATTAATTATGATCTTGTTTTGAATTCACCCTGAATAGAATAGGATGAAGTTTTTTTTTCATTATATATATATAATGATTAGGGTATAGGGTTTAAGTATTTTAAAATTTAATAACTAATAATTATAATTAATAAAATATATATTAATTATATATATATATTTAAATATTAAAATAATTCAGGTTGGGTTCGGGTTGGGTGTATATCTACCCAGTCTCGGCCTAAACCTAGTCAAAGTGTTGACTACCCGGCCCAATCGGGTCGGGTCGGGTACCCATGGGTTTGGGTTTTATTGCCATCCCTAACCGTCGGCACCCCTTGCTCCTATCAATTCATCGTGGCTATTTACTCAGTGGAAAATAGACATCCATGGTTCGTTCTCTCTAGTCCTCGAGCAAAGAAAGTTCCTCATCATCGCTATCGATTGCTTCACCAAGCGGGTAGAAGCAGAACTTTTAGCATGGATCATTAAAAGAGAAGCTTGATACTTCATCTAGAAGTCAATTGTCTATCGATTTAGCCTGCCTCAGATAATCATCACTGATAATGACTAGTAGTTTGATAATGCACCCTTCTAAAACTTTTGCAAAGACCTGCAAATTATCACCAGTTCACCTCCATTGTATATCCACAAACTAACCATGATGTAGAAGTCACCAACAAGACCATCCTACAATGACCAAAGTCCCAGCTAGACAAGGCCAAGGGACTCTAGGCAGATGAACTATACAGTGTCTTTGGGCATATGATGACACACCGACTTTTGACTAGGGGATACTATTCAACCTAACCTTCAGAATCGATGCAATCCTCCTTTGGAGTTAGGCTTATCTCCCATAAGATCGAGGCCAACAACGAGCATTGAAACTTAAACAATCTTCGGGCAAACCTTGACATACTCAAGGAAGCCCGAGAGAAGGCCCAGATCTGAATGGCAATGCATTGATGATGAGTAGCCCACTACTTCAACTCAAAGATGAAGAAGAAAAAGTTCCAACCAAGAGACTTGGTGCTCAGAAAGGCAGCATTCAGCTAGCCAACTGAACAAGGAATGCTCTTGCCTAATTAGGAAGGACCATATCGTATCACTAAGGCTATATGCTTCAGCACTTATCATTTGGAATAGTTGGATGGATACTTATCCCTCGCACCTAGAATTCTGACAATCTTTGACCTTTTTATTAATGAAATGCCTCCTTTAAGCTATAAATCCACTTATCTTATAATGGAAGCTCTCTCCCATATGAAGCGGCCGCCATGTACATAACTCATAGGCCGAAGGTGCATCTATTAAAATCCTAAGAGAGCTCGGCACCCTAGGTAGGGTTACCATATCCTTATTCATGCTCTAGGTGAGCTACACACCCCAGGCAAGGCAATATGGCCGTCAAAGCCTTGGTTAAGCTATAAGATTCCTAGGTTAGGCTTCCACATCTGTAATCCTTGCTTAAGCGATAAGACTTCCAAGCAAAAGTCCTGGATGAGCTATGCGCGCCTCAAGCATGGCAATATAGCCCTTCAATCCTTGGTTAAGCTATGAGACTCTTAGATCAGCCTTCTATATCCGTAATCCCTGGTTAAGTGATCAGACTTTCAAGTAAAAGTTTTGGATGAGCTATGCATCCCAAGAGGGGCAATATGACCCTTCAAGTCCTGGTTAAGCTATAAGACTTCTAGGTTGGGCCTCCATACTTGTAATCCCTAGTTAAGCGATCAGACTCCTAGGCAAAAGTCCTGGATGAGTTATGCATCCCAGGTGGGGTAATACGACCCTTCAAGTTTTGGTTAAGCTATATCTTCAGGTTGCACTTCCATGCCCGAAAGTAATGGTTAACCAATCAAACACCCAGGCATGACATCTTTGCCATAATTAAGCCCTAGTTAAGCTATAAGATTCTCATGTTGGACCTTCATATATGTGATCCCTGGTTAAGCAGTAAGACTCCCAGATAAGGCAATTGGATGAGCTACGTGCCCTAGGTAAGGCAATTCAGCCTCTCCACCTATTTTAAGTCCTGGACAAGCTTGTGCCCTAATCAGGGTTGACGAATCCTTTATTTTAAAATCCTAAGGATGACCCTGGTTTACATTGAGGGACCATCCTTCTCCATGTGAGCCACATTCTAGAATAGAACACGAGGGTTATAGCATTTTGTTATGTACACGCGATAAAGGATACTGACCCTCATATAACCATGGGTTAGCCTTGGCCATGACACCTCTATTCTAAAGTCCTGGATGAGCTTCGCATCCTAGGTAGGTTTGGCAAACCTTCGATTCTAAAATCTTAGACGAGCATCGTGCTTTAGACAAGATCAGAGAACCCTCTATTCTAAAGTCTTGGACTAGCTTCATACCCTAGATAGGATCAGTGAACCCTCTATTTTAAATTCCTGGACAAGCTTTGCACCCTAAGCAGGGTCGATGAAACCTCTATTTTCAAGTTTTGGACAAGCCTTATGCCCTAAGCAGGATTGGTGAACCCTCTATTCTAAAATCTCGGATGAGTTTTTTTTTTTATCTCAGGCAGGGTTGACGAATTCTCTATTCTAAAGTTCTAGACAAGTTTTGCACCCCAAGTAAGGTCGGCAAACTCTCTATTTTAAAATCCTGGATGAGCCTCGTGCTCTAGGCAGGATCGGCAAACCCTCTTTCTAAAGCCCTAGTCGAGACATGTTTGCGGCTTTACAATTGATCGTTATCATAGATGGTCAAAAATAAAAACTAACTCGCTACTATTGCTAGGATGAGTAGGGATCGAATCCTTGGGGATCAAGAATAATTATTTCATGAAAAAGAGCAAAGAAGATGATTTGTAAGAGATAGATTAAGAATAGTGGTTTTTAAAAGAAAATAACTAATTAATTGATTAATTCAAGATAGCAGAAAAAGTAATCCAGGAATATGAATCCACCATGCAAACATGTTTTATTTTCTTTTCTTTATATTGCAATAATAATAATACTTGCAAAGTAGTGTTAGAATAATTATCTCTTGTTGGGCATGGACTGTATTTGGAGATCATGATGATCTGCTTAGTGTATAAACTATTTAATTTAATTACAAAGTTAGGAATTTAATCTACTATACTATGATCTACCTCTCTTAGGCACGTACCATATCCTGAGATCATGGCTTGTCAATAGAGGGTATAGACCGTGTATGCTAGATCAAAATCTTAATCAAAAAATTAAATCAAAAGACGTATAAAGGAAAAGCATGATTTTTATTGCATAGAAATCAAGTACAAAAAAAAAATAAAACTCGATTATAGGCTTCATCTTCATCCCAGGTTGAGGAGTCTAGCTATGCATCACTACCGCCAGCATCTCCTCCATGTTTCCCCTTTTTTCCAAGCCTAATACATCGATCTAAATAAGAGAATAAGAAAATAAACTAATACAAAATTTGCCATAAAAATTGATGCCTGGACTATTGTCTGGGGTCCTCATTTTATAGAGCTCATCAAGAGCTTTCTCTAGGTCAAATTGGAGTCAATCTGGATCAAAATCGGTCATATATTATGAAAATTAATCTCAACATCCAATCTGCAATTTGATGGGATAATCAATGATCTCCTTCCTTCTCAGGCAAATTGAGTCTCGATGCCAGATGGAATCCCAAATCCCAAGGACTCCTCCCAGTTGGATTTGAATCTTTGGCTTCTTCTGGTCCCAGATGGATTGCGGTAGTGGTGGATGGCATAGTTGGCAATGAGCGATGGTCAGAATAGTGGTGCTGGAAGGAAATTATGGCCTAAGATGGTAAAGTAGAGGAGGAGCGGCGAGATAGTGGCAAGCATAGTAGTGATGTTGGGTGGGGAAGATAGTAGCATTGGAGATGGCTCGGGACGGCAACGGAATTGTGGCCAGCAGGGCAGAGATGATGGCTGGTGGCATGGATTTGTTTGAAGAGAAATAGGCAATAATTTTTACTGCAACTTCTTCGATCATGATGGGTTGCTCGGTAGGTTCTCTGGCCATGGACGACTTCTTGACGGGCTCTCCAGCTATGGGGGGGTGATGGGTGGCGATTGGTGAACGATAGTGATGGTGGATGGTTAGTAACAAGATCTTCGTGATGGCCTATCAACAGAGAACACTACAAAAAATAGGGCCATTTCCAAAGGATTTTATGAGGAAAAAAGAAAAAAAAATATGTCAGAAATTTATATTTCTGATGGAAACATGGTTGTTGAAAAAACTATCCTCGAAAAAATTTTTCAAGGGAATTTGCGATGGAATTTTTTCTTGAAAATTTCTGACAGATTCTCCAATGAAAATTCTCCTAGGGATTTGCCGAGGGAATATTTTCGGGAGATTTTCCAAGAGAATATTACCAGAGGATTTTCCGAGGGAACATTTTCGAGGGATTTTCTGAGAGAACATCTCCGAGGGATTTTCGAGAAATTTTCCGAGGGAACATCTTCGAGGGATTTCCGAGGGATTTTCTGAGAGAACATCCCCGGGGATTTTTCGAGGAATAAATTCCGAGGGATTATTCGAGGAAACATCTCCGAGGAATTTTTTGAGGGAACATCTCCGAGGGATTTTCCGAGAGAATATCTCCAAGGGATTCTCCGATGGAACATCCCCGAGGGATTTTCCGAGAGATTTTCGAGGAATAAATTCCGAGGGATTTTCCGAGAAAACATCTTCGAGGGATTTTTCGAGGGATTTTTCAAGGGAACATCTCCAAGGAATTCTCCGAGGAATTTTTTGAGGAACATCTGAGGGAACATTCCCGAGGGATTTTCCGAGAGATTTTTCGAGGAATAAATTTCGAGGGATTTTTTGAGGGAACATCTCCGAAAAATTTTTCAAGAAATTTTTCGAGGAATAAATTCCGAGGAATATGATTACCAATCTTATTGACCCATTATGTTGTATTGCATGGATAAACTAAAATATAAATAAATTCACACTAACATGGGTACAAAATCTACAACCTGTATCATGTTCTTAACTAGAGCTGGAAATGGGCCGGCCCAAAAGCCTATTGTTTGGAACTGGACTGGGCCAGCTCCATAAACTTCGGGTTGGCCTGAAATTGGTTCAGGCTGCGGACACAAATTTTAAATATATTGGACTAGTCTTAGGGCTGTAAAATAGAGTCTATTTAATTTTTGGACCAAAGGGATGTCCGGATTCAGTCCAAAATTTTTTAAAATATAGTCTTTGGACCGGTCCATTTCCAGCCCTATTCTTAACATTGCTTCATGACGTACGTAGCATCATTTCATACGATATGGAACAAAAGTAAATTTCTTTTTTGTGAGACAGGTTCTTAAAATATTATTGATAGCTTATTTTGAACCCTTTGCTTTCAAGTATGTAACTTCTAAAACAAACACAGAATCTTGGACATGAACGAGTAACAGTAAAATGTGGAAGATAAATTTGTTTGCAACACATCTCTCACAATAACGTGGGTGCATGGGAAATGCATTTCCCTACTGGTTCCCCTACTATTTAAACATTGCAAGGAAGATAATTTGTTTGCAACACATCTCTCACAATAAGGTGCATGGGAAATGCATTTCCTGGTAACCACGGATTTGACCAAGTAACATTTCTGCAAGTATTTACCTCCCCATCAGCTCCTAGCTAGGACTATAGTATGATACTTTGCTGCCGAGACTCCTCTAAAAGCTTTCCCTTTCAAGTATTCAACCATCCGTGGTGTGTAATTTGAGGCAGAGTTGGAGGTCCTCACTTTAAGGGAACTCACACGCCTTGGTGTGGGTTGTGTGTCAACTGAAGTATAACCAGGTTGACCCTCTGCATGTAATTGTTGAGGCCTGAGGGAGAAACAAAAAGGAGAAATTAGCAAAGCATGATGACAGTAATAGCTGGCAAATAAACAGCAATTAGTAGTATTAGCTTTCAAATAGTGATCCGACAAAAGTTCCATGACACAGCAAGAAGCAATTTTGCTTTTAAAGGCCCTAACCAAGTGGATACAATAATCACATAGATACAACACCAACAAAGTAAAGTTGATAAAGATGTAGCATATAAAACCTCTATTTCATCCCAATTAAAAACCTCCCCACTCTGTTGCAATGACAGTATGATGCTTGGCTGCTGCAATAGACTTCACTTGACGAGACCCCCGCCCCAATGTCACATGCCACGGAGTAATTACGGCAGCTTGACCACTGAAAATGATCAAAGCTCAGCATGTCAACTGCTAGAGATAACTAATGTAGATTCACACAAAATAGCTAGGATAATGGAAAGTGATCCTAGTAGCTAAAAACAGAATTTAATAATCCAATAATTATGTTATATGGTTCACCACAGCTTCCTCCAAACTACCAAAAACATCCAAAACTACAAGGGTAATCAATCAATATTAATTTGACACTTGAAAAAATGGTTATCACTCTAGCACTCCATAAATCATCAGTATGACTCATTTTGTCCAAAACCCATGCTTGAATGGCTCTCTTCTGAATAAATCACTCTGTTTAATAAAACATCCATTAATATGAACTAATTAAGAAGGGTAGGATGTACTCTAAAACCCTTAATTGCTCCCAATGCTCTAATAAAATACATTTCAGCGTAGATGACAAGAACTAACTTTCTTCCAGTACTGGTGCATTCTGTTAGCATAGTACCATTCTAACAAGAGAACGGTACCCAAGACAACCCTAGGTCACCAATTTGCTCACGAATTCGGACATCTTGACTGTCTGGGTGGGTTAGTACCAGTCAAGACAGGGTAGTTCCTTTGCTGGGTCACTTGGTACAATCCAAGATAGCCAGGTGTCACTCATAAAATAAGAAAGACCTTGATAGTTCCCTTTAGTCTCTTTGGTTCAACCATGAGAGGCAGATCAGAGAGGGAGAGAGAAAGAGAGAGAGAGAGAGAGAGAGAGAGAGAGAGAGGGGGAGTCAAGGAGAGGGAGAGAGAAGGTGCATAAATTAAGGCTTCCCATGTTTACATCTGGAATCCTTTACACCATTACTCATCAATATTTCGTAAAGTCATCCACCCTTCATATTTTGCTATTTATTTGGCTATGAAATTTTTAAAAGAAGATAAATCATGCCAAAACTTTCATATTTTGCATGAAATTTGAATATCTTGTGGGGGGGGGGGGGATCAACTTACGAAACAATATATTTTTTCATGTGCATTTTTGCTTGTATAAAAGTATATTTTTTAAAATAAACTAACAATTAGAATAGTATAGAAATAATTTCAAACCAGCAAGAAGTGATATTTTGATATTGTACATATTTAAGTAACCAAAGAGTTAACAATAATGAATGGAACGGCTTGAAGAAAAAATAGTAGTATGCAAGGGGCTAATCTTAACAAAGTTTTATAAAATGGAAACGTAGTATCTGTACCATTCTATTCTGGTAGAGTTAAAAAAATGCTCTGGCAGAGATATGAATATCTTTAGTATATAAGGGGCTAATCTTAATAAGTAGCACTTCTCAGACAGTGTTCAGTAAAAATATGTAAGGTTTAGGCACTTATAATGTTGACGATTCGCTGTGCATAGATTTCTAAGCTTCTACACTTGCCTGCTAGCTAGAAGACAGTGCATAAAAAAATTATTCAAAATAATATCCAAAATGCATGAAATGAACTAATGTAAGTGTTCAAATTAAAGTTTCATAAAATGGAATGAAGAACAAAAGTGCTAATTGTAATGAACTTTGACATGCACCTCATGCTAGTAAATTTCTTCAAAAAGAATGGACAATCCGTAATCGCTTACTTTTGCTATCAAGTGCTCATCAAGCAAAAGGTTATCAGTCTTCAGTCGATCACTGAAGCAACCAGAATAATTCCTATATGTAGAAAATGCACATCCTTTGCTATGCCTATCAAAATTGCCATTCTGTTTAACCATAAAAAGTAACTGCAGAAATTATTTATTATTATCATTTTCTATGTTATATAAAATCCTATTTATTTACAGTAAAAAATAGTAAAAAATTATAGACTTAATTTCAAACTAAATGACATGAATGGTATACAAATAATTAAATTTCTTAAAAAGTATAGTAGTTAATTTTGTATTGAATTGATCTAGCACACAGAATGAGCAATTTTGATTCGCAAGAGATGAAAAGGGGAATATTGGGATACTTTATGCATAACATGCACACTAAAAAGTGCATGTAGTTTCAATAGATTCATGTTAAGAATAATGTACTTGAATAACATTAGCATTTAAATACAAATGTCACAATTGTAAACTCACCTTACATGGATTGGTCTCTCAGGGATGGATCATCATTGTCGTCGTCATCAGAATTATCATCATTTGCAGAGGTAGCAACTAGAGATGGCACTAGAACTGTAGATGAAAATTATGCTAAGATAGATGGCGCTGGAACTAGAGATGGCACTGGATCTGCCCTTAACATACACTCCACTATTGTTTGTTTTTTGCCCTCACTATATGCATGTGTGTGGAACTTGAATCCACCAATGAGGTACATGGGCCAAGTTTTTACCACTCTCATAGATCCTAGGCTAAGTCATTCAAGTGTTGATTTTATATCATACTACATTGATTGTATACCTAATTATAAATTGCAAAAATAATGTATTAGACTTATGTTTCATATGAACAAATAATTTGATTTGGACAAGAAGTTAAAGCTTACATAATCTTTGAACCATGATGCAAACGAAGCCTCAATCCATGCATATATTTGAGCATCACTAAGACATCCAGGTGTGGAAGCATGCACATACTGCACAAACATGCTAAAATACCATATTGTTAGTTTTGTCGCATTCATTAACTGAGTATAAAGTTCTTTGTGGAGTTAAGGAGGATGCGATACTTACTCAAGATATGGCTTCACTTCATAATTTAATAATACATGTAACGTTGCAACAGTAAGCTCCTCATCAGTCAAATACCGAGTTCTACACTGACCAGATGAGTGACCAAACTGACTAAATATTGAAAGAGTTGGTTGGCACCTTATTGCATACTCTTCCCTACTATCATTTTGATTAGCCCCAATGCCTGTAGCATGTACACGAGTCTCAAAAAATACGAACAGAAGTAAGATGTCTGCTGTGCTAAGTATGCCTCACATATAAAGCATTCAACACAAGCTTTATTCTTAACCATTGTTTTCAACTTGTTAAGAAATCTAAGAAAATAGCATTGTACGTTAGCACATGTGATATAAAAGAGTATATGGTTAAAGATTTGAAACAAATACAGAAATATTCTTTTTTACCTCTCAACAGGATACATCCATGTATATTGAACAGGTCCACCTACTTGTGCTTCATATGGTAGGTGAACAGGTAAATGTTCCATTGAGTCAAAGAAACTAGGAGGAAATATACGTTCCAACTTATACAAGGTGATAGGGATATTGTGTTCCATTTGTACCAAATCCTCCTCCCGCAGCATAGTTGAGCATAAGTCTTTAAAGAATATACTCAACTCAGTAAGAGGTTTCCATGTTGGTTCCGGTAATGCAATAAATGCAGTGGGCAACAAACGTTCCATAAATACATAGTAATCATGACTCTTCATCCCAAATAACTTGCCTTCGTCATGTCTACACATCTACCCAAATTTGAAGCATATCCATCAGGCATTTTCAATCCTCTTACCCATTCACAAACAACTCTTTTTTGGTCTAGTATAAAGCTAAAATTTGCTTTTGGTTCATCACATTCCCATTAGGTAACTCATAGAGTTCCAAAATCGCCACCTATAATACTCTTTCAAGTCCATTCTTGCTTTAACATTATCCTTGTTTCATTTTTTAGATCCATAACAGTATTAAGGATATTATCAAACACATTTTTTCTATGTGCATGACATCTAAGTTGTATCGGATTAAATTCATCTTCCAATATGGTAATTCCCAGAATATGCTCTGCTTCATCCAATTATGACTTTCTCCATAGCCACGAAATTTACAAGGACCTGTTTCAGTTATTTTAGGATATCCACAAACTTTTTCCATACTTGGTCCTCTGTTAATCTGAGAGGAGGCTCTAATCTATCAATTTTGTTTTCGAAAGGCATCCTTATTTTTCTGAACACATGATCAAAAGGCAAGAACTGAAGATGACAATCAAACCATGTATTTTTATCCCCATGCTCCAAGCAGAAAGCCTTTGTCCTCTCCATACAATAAAGACATGCTAATTTTCCAGCTGTGCTCCATCCCGATAACATGCCATATACCAGAAAATCATTAATTGTCCACATTAAAGTAACTTTCATGAGAAAATTTTGCTTCCTTGAAATGTCATAAGTAACCACACCCTCATTCCACAGAACTTTTAATTCATCTATCAATGGTTGCAAATATACGTCTATCCTGATTTTTGGATTATGCGGTCCAAGAATAAGAAAGGTTAAAAACATATATAGAGCATTCATACACATATCAGGAGGTAGATTGTAAGGCGTAACAATACTGGCCAATAGGAGTATGGTGAAGCAAATAGACTGTATGGAGTAAAGCCATCAGCACATAATCCAAGTCTAACATTTCTTAGCTCTAATGCAAACTCGGGATATGTACAGTCAAAATATTTCCATGCTTCTCCGTTTGATGGGTGGCACAAAATACCTTGTTTTCGTCTATTCTCATAATGCCATCTCATGTGTCCAGTCGATCTGTTCGAGGCATAAAGCCTCTTAAGTCTAGGGATAAGTGGCAAATAATGCATCCTCTTGTAAGGTACTTGACTATGATTTATACTTCCTGTCCTACCTGGTTTGTATCGAGGATGACCACAGAACTTGCAATTAATTAAAGACTCATCATTGTAATACAATATACACCCATTAAAGCAACAATCTATTTTTTTAACAGATAGGCCAAGCTTTGAAACTAATTTCTTTGTCTCGTAGAAGTCGGAAGGTATTAGATTACCAGGAGGGCTTATCTCTTTCTTAAGCCCCATAAATTGATTAAAACAATGTTGAGATATATTATTATCAGACTTGATGCTCACAATTCTAACCGCAACTGATAACTCTAAGTGATTAGTACAACCTAGCCAGAGCGGCTGTTGTATTGCATGCAACATCTCATAAAATTTTTTAGCCTTTTATTTAGAGGCTCCTCTACATAATTTGGAGCATCACTATTTCGATAAGTATCCATATTACTATTATAAACATCTTCAAAATTTGGACGGCAGCATCAAAAACCATGGCTTTGTATCTACTGGTTTGCTCATTATTGACTAATTGACCACAACAAGAAGCACTAAATTGAGCAGTACTTGAATCAATAAATTGCATTTGATCAACACCATAATTTATAATTGGTTCAATTTCCCATGTTTTGTCCAATACCAGTAGTTAGGTTTGAAACCTTTTTTATAAAGATGTACCTTCATTTTCTCTATAGTTAAGTACTTTGTATTTTTGCACTTGAAACAAGGGCACCTAATTTTTTTCTCATTCAAAAATATAGGTTGTCGGCATGCAAAGTGAATAAACAACTCCACCCCCATCAGAAACTTATTTGTATAACCCTTTCGGTCCGGTAAAAGTCTATTATACATCCAACTACGATAATGATGAATGTCCATAATAACGAAGCTTTAGAGTGTTTCCTTGATAATCAACCTAACATTATAAACAATTGATGCATGTTAATCTTGAGATTTTATGCATGTAATATGTTGCGGCATCAACTCCTGAACCGGGAACCGGGATGGCTGGATCGATCGAAGCGCTCCTCTCCCGGGCGAACCTGCAGAAAAGTCCCCAAGGGCGCTGGTGGTGTTCCGGTGGGGGACCCTCCGATGCTTAAGTTAGCAGGAGATTGAAGGCAACAAAATAGAGGAATCAAAGGAACAACAGCGTATGGAGAGGGAAGAGTTCTTCTACCTTCGAACGGGATCCCTCAGGTACCTTATATAGGAGCGGAACAGTCCAAAATCCATTAGGGGAGGGGCTGAGAAAGACCGATCTGCCCCTATGAAAATCTGGAGAGTGGCCACGTGGCGCACAGATATGGCGACACCGTGGAAGTAGTGGAGCAGGGTTGGGATAGCAAAATCTCGCCATAACAGAAAGGTGCTTCTGGAATACCCTGGATGCCAAGGCTTAACTGTCGGACATCGGCCATAAGGCAGTCGGTCAGTCAGATCAAAGGCCGAACCCCCAAGAGAGGGCAACGGGCCGGACCCCAGCAAGAGAGGGTCGGACCTCTGGCGGAGGACGGAGGGCCGGATCCAGCAGGAGAGGGTCGTTCGGATCCAAGCAGGAGAGGGTCGTTCGGACCTCAACTCCAGTGGGTCGGACCTCTGGCGGAGGACAGCGGGCCGGACCCCAGCAGGAGAGGGTCGTTCGGACCTCAGCTCCAGTGGGTCAGACCTCTGGCGGAGGATGGTGGGCTGGGTCAAACTGCAAGATTGGGCTAGTTCTGATAGAGGGTGAGCCATCATGGTACAACAGTTGTCCCCCTTGCCCTTGTGTTTCGAGCGAGTTCGCAGGCTCGAAGGGCAAGGACATTAAATGGCATTAAATGCGTCAGCCTTTCAAATGATGGTGAATTCGATTCGGCGCGTCGCGTCTGTCCGCCTCCTGCCCCGATCTTTGTCCCGGGACAGGTGTCAGCGCCTAGTTGAGGTCTGAAAGAGCAGATATGGCTGGTACAGTGTGTAGTGGCTGTCCATCCGAATTCTTGAAGTGACATGGGACACGTGGTGCCATCAGAGTGGTGGGTGCGCTTGCCAAAGTGGACCATCCACAGTTGCTTCGCTTGTCACGTGGATCGCGACCGGATACTATCTGGTGCATCCCCTTAGATTCCCGTCAAATCCGAGAATCAAAGTGGCAACCGTCGGAGCTCGGTACATGGGGGTGCATTGGGACGCGGCCCCGGATGCCTATAAAAGGAGGGGGGATCGTCCAGAAGGCGCTTGCTACTGCATTTGCGCAGGAAGAGAAGAGAGAATCATCTCCTCCCCCCTCCGCGCTGCTCTTAGGCTTCTTTAGAGATCCAGAAACTAGGTTAGTCCCGTCCTCGTCTCCCCCATATTCTTTCTCTGCAACTAGTCTTAGGATGGCCGTAGCTCGTAGCCATAGGGAGCTTGGCCCGTTTGATATCCGTCGACCATGACCCGAGAGAGGGTCGAGACCCTCAGGACCATATACAATATACCGTCCACCCTGCACCTAACCGTCCCTAGCCGAGAGGGTAGGATAAATGGGCCCTTGAACCTAGGAGCCCTTCCCATGTACGAAGACCATTTGAAGGCCGATCTTCGGTTCTCGATCCATAACTTCTTCGTCCAGGTCTTCGATAACTTTAGGATCACGCCCTCCTAGCTGACGCCAAATAGCATTAGAGTGCTGTGTGGCTTCGTGGTCCTGTGTCAGGAGGTCGACATAGAACCTAGGGTGTCCCTTTTTCAAATTTCTTTCTATTGAAGCAGGACTTCCTGAGTCAAGAATGGTGGATGTTCAGTCCCCATCCTAACCGGAAGATCCTAGGGGGGCTTCCATCCGCTATTCATGGATGGAAGTCTAGGTTCTTCTTCGTAGATAGCCTGGAGCTGTGGGGCTTCGAGGCAGCTTGGAGGGGACCGAGGTCGGATGCCTTGCATGGGAGGAAGGTCTCGAGGGCCAACGAGACCGACTTCCACAGGTTGGACAGCGAAGATCCAAAATCCATGACCTTTCTGCTCTTTGAGGACAGCCTCCACCAGGCCAGACTCAGCCGATGCTAGGTAGGACAAGAGTTGTGTAGGGAGAGATTGATTACCCTCCTTTCCCTCTTTATTTTCTGTCGGCTTGGCGACTGCCACTAACTCTGCTTCCATTATTGACAGGCAAAAAAATGAAGCCGGATCAGGCTATCCTTTCGGCACGATCAGCGCAGAGGAGAGCGGTCCGGATCATGAAGCAGGCGCAGCAAGAACTGAGGAAACGGGTGGTAGAACCAGTGCCCGAAAGGCCGAAGAAGCAACGGACGGCGGAGTCATCCATTCCTGGTGGTGTTGATCGACTTAGGGGATGACATGCCCCTGGCCGAATGACAAGATTATTACATCCGAGCGGTCGTCTTCAGCGGGACAGACAGCCGCCCAGACAGAAGGGAAGCACTCCATGTCGGCAGGGACGGTGGCAGCTCCTGCGCCCCTGCCATCAGAGACGACCACGATGGTCCCCCCGACGACCTAGAGAGCCCCTGCGGGCGAAGGGCCGTCGGCTGCAGGCGAGAGGGCCGCTTGGGCCCTCGGGGAGGAAGAGGAGCGCCTGCTATGGTGCGCGACAGAGGAGGCAAGGAAGCAGCTTCAATGGGCCATCCCCGATACTGACGGGCAGTTAGTGAACGAGGCGGCCAGCAGTTCTCTCTGGCATCTTCTTGGGGTAAGCTCCACTCCTCTTGCTTCCACTTTAAGCTTAATGCTGAAAGCTCCATAACCGGCTTGTTTGTCGGCAGCTCGTCAGGGACAACCTCCTGATGGACCAAGGACTGGGTGAGCTGCTATACACAAAGGAGCAGCTAACCCAGAGGATCGAGGCGACCGAGCTGGCGAGGGACACCGCCTGGGTGGCGCTGACGGCCTCTAGGGAAGAGGTGACCGACCTGAAGGCTGCGGCAGCCGAGGTGTTCCCCTTGATGGCCGAATTGGAGGCCCAGAAGAAGAAAATAGAGGACCTGCTCACCCAGAAAGCTGACCGAGAGGCCAGGCTCAAAGAGAAGAGGAAGAAGCTCAAAGCCTTGGCCCGCTAGCTGAAAGTCGAGGAGGATCGCACGGCTGATCTGGACCTCCACTCGAAGGGCTACCAAGCATCAGCAGAGAGGTACAAGGGCTTGCTGAAGTCGGCCCAGGATCTGCTGAAGACGGCCAGGGAGAAGGCCATCGTAGATTACAAGGTCTCCAAAGACTTCGAGGAGGAGATGAACGAAGCCGGGACGGTCGGCTTCTATTATGGGTATGACAAGTGCCTGGGGAAGGTTGGCACCGCCTTCCTAGAGCTCGACCTTGCCTTCCTCCAACTGCCGAAGCCAGCGGCGGCAGAAGCTTCGGAGGGGGCTAACCCTACTGCTTGAGCGACCGAAGCCCCGGTGCAGATCATTGCCGAAGAGGCCAGAGAGGCTGGAGCGGACACCCCAACCTGTGTTGAGGCGAAGGCAGCCAAGGGGGCCGATGAGGTCGAAGCGGCATTTGTAGCCGAAGAGGCCAGAGTGGCCGTTGTAGTACCGTCTGGAGGTCAGACCTAGTTGGTTGTAAAGGTTTGACTTCCAGTCTATGTAAATATCTTTTTGGACTTAATGAAGAAAAACTTTTCCTCACTATTCCCGTCTTCTTTTTACTATTTGGTGCTTTGCTCTCTGAAATTTTGCTAAGTATGCGCCAGTCGGCATATTAGAGCGTGCGGCCGGATCTTCAGGGTAAGTATTGAGTGGAAACCCAGACTGAACTATATCCTCTTAGGACTTTTACTTCAAGTACTGGCCCGTCGGCCCTCCATACCGAGAATAGATTAGGACGGTTGAAGCAGCAGTCGGATGTCGGCTCAGGCCGGAGCAACCAGCTTAGGAAATTCATCCTAAGTGTTGGTTCGTCGGCTTTCCAGATTCTGAAGTAGTTGGGGCAGCGATCGGATGTCAGCTTAGGCTGGAGCAACTAGCTTAGGAAATTTATCCTAAGTGTTGGTCCGTCGGCTCTCCGGATGCTGAAGCAGTTGTGGCAGCGATCGGATGTCGGCTCAGGCCAGAGCAACTAGCTTGGGAAAATTATCCTAAGTGTTGGTCCGTCGGCTTTCCAGATTGGGCTGCCCTAGAGCCTTTGCTGACTGAAGTCGAACTTTTGGAAGTGGGCTGCTCTAGAGTCTTTCTCGACCGGAGTCGGACCTTCGGAAGTGGGCTGCCCTAGAGCCTTTGCCGGCAGGAGTCGGACCTTCGAAAGTGGGCTGCCCTAGAGCCTTTGCCGATCGGAGTCGGACCTTCAGAAGTGGGCTGTCCTAGAGCCTTTGTCGATCGGAGTCGGACCTTCGGAAGTGGGCTGCCCTAGAGCCTTTGCTGACCGGAGTCGGACCTTCGGAAGTGGGCTGCCCTAGAGCCTTTGCCGATCGGAGTCGGACTTTCGGAAGTGGGCTGCCCTAGAGCCTTGGCCGATCGGAGTCGGACTTTCGGAAGTGGGCTGCCCTAGAGCCTTGGCCGACCGGAGTCGGACTTTGGAAGTGGGCTGCCCTAGAGCCTTTACCGACCGGAGTAGTCAAACTTTCGGGGTGGTCATAGAAGAAATATGGACTTCACTGATAATATTTACGGAGATTGTCTACATTCCATGGACGTGCTAACTGCCGTCCATCCAAAAACTCCAGCCGATAAGTGCCGGCTCGAATCACTTCAGAGACCTGATATGGTCCTTCCCAATTTGGGGAAAGCTTTCCTTGCTCTGTCGGCCTCGAGATTTCGGCCCTCTGCAAGACCAAATCGCTGACTCGAAAAGCTCGCACCTTGACTCGCGAGTTGTAGTACTTTGCCATCTTTTGGCGGCATACCGCCATCTTCATGCTTGCCCAAAATCTTGTTTCCTCAAGTAAGTCCAGGTCAGCCTTTCGTTGCTCTGAGTTGGCTGGCTCGGTATAGTGGTCGATCCGGAGGGATTGGAGAGAAGTTTCAATAGGGATGACAGCTTCACTTCCGTAAGTGAGGTTGAATGGAGTTTTGCCGGTCGACGATCTGGTGGTCGTCCGATATGCCCATAACACAGAATGGAGTTCTTCCGCCTAAAGTCCCTTTGCTTCATTGAGCCAGGTCTTAAGCCCATGCAAAATTGTTCTGTTGGTGACTTCAGCCTCTCCATTGCACTATGGATGACCGACCGAGGTAAGTCGGTGAAAGACTTGGTATTGCTGACAGAAATCTTGAAATTTAGAATTGTCAAACTGTCTCCATTGTTAGTAATGATGGCCCAAGGGATGCTGAATCGAAAGATGATATTATTCCGGACGAAGTTCTCCACCTTAGCCTTCGTTATCTGTGCTAGTGGTTCGGCTTCCACCCACTTGGTGAAATAGTCGATAGCCACAAGTAAAAATTTCTGTTGCCCGGAGGCCGGGGAAAAGGTCCCAGGATATCCATCCTCCACTGTGCGAATGGCCATGGGGCAATGATTGGAGTCAGCTTGCTGGCGGGCCTCCTTTGAATGACGGAGTACCTCTGGTATGCATCGCACCTTCGGATGAAGTCCGATGCATCCTTCTGAATACTGGGCCAGTAATATCCCTGCCGGATGATCTTGTAAGCTAGGGATCTCCCTCCTAAGTGGTCACCACAAATGCCTTCGTGGACTTCTCTGAGGGCGTAGTCTGCATCCGCCGGCCCTAAACACTTTAACAGCGGCTGTGAGAATGACCGCTTATACAGGATGCCATCAAGGACGACGTACTTGGAGGCTATCAGGCGTATTCGTTTGGCCTCCGCCGGATCTTCAGGAAGGGCTCCTTTGGCCAAGAAAGTAAGGATCGGATCCATCCAAGAAGCTTCATGTTCCACCTGATGGATCTCCGTCGGCTCTTCGACAATGCTAGGATGCCGCAAATACTCCATAAAGGTTCGGTCGGAAGTCCCACTGGCAGCCATGGCTAGACTTGAGAGAGCATCCGCCCGAGAGTTCTGCAGACGAGGTATGTGAAGGATTTCAAAAAACTCGAACCAAGAGATAAGGCTTCATACCTGGTTTAAATATTTAGCCAGGGTCGGATCTTTGGCCTCAAATTCCTCCTTCACTTGGTTGACCACCAGCTGGGAGTCGGAGAAAACTCTGAGTCGACTGATGCCCAGCTCGCGGGCGATCCGCAGCCCCTCAAGGAGGGCTTTGTACTCTGCTGATTATTTGACACCTGAAATAAGAAGTGTAAAGCATACTCCAGGTTCTCCCTGTTCGGCTCGGCTAGAATTAGTCCGGCCCCATAGCCTGAAAGGTTAGATGCTCCATCCACATGGAGAGTCCAGGCTGATCCTGCTTCGTAAACAGCATTCATTTCGGGTATTTCGGCCATCCGAGGAGGTATCTCCTGCTTCCACGTACACTCTGCAATGAAGTCAGCAATTACCTGGCCTTCAAGGTAGATCGCGGCTGGAAGGAGATGTCGAACTCTCCTAACTTGATGGCCCACTTGGCAAGCCGACCGGATGTGTCCGGACTCCGAAGGATCGCCTTGAGAGGTTGGTCGGTCAGCACCATGATCGGATGTGCTTGGAAGTACGGCCGAAGCCGCTTAGCCGATGTGACCAGGGAGTATATTAGTTTTTGCATCTTGGGGTACCTCATTTCGGCGTCATGGAGGACTTTGCTGATATAATAGATAGGCTTTTGCTGTCGTCCTCTCCGACTCGCACAAGGACGGCGCAAATCACTTCGTCCGTCGTCGAAAGGTAAAGATATAAGGGCTCCCCTTCCATCAGTTTGGCCAGCAGCGGAGGGTTCTTCAAGTACTCCTTCAATGCTTCAAAAAGCCGGCAACGTTCATCAGTCCAAACAAGCCCTCCGACCGCGAAGGTCTTAAAGAATGGCAAGGACTTCTCAGCCGACCGGGAGATAAAACGACTGGAGACGCGATTCGGCCGATGAGTTCTTGGACCTACTTTTTGTTGGTCGGGTGCGCCATCTCTGTGATGGCTTTTATCTTGTCAGGATTCACTTCAATTCCCCTCTGTGTAACTAGAAAACCAAGGAATTTACCAGAGTTACCCCAAAGTGCATTTGGGATTCAGCTTTATCCGATGGCGCCTGAGTGCGTCAAAGGATTCTTGTAGGTCCTGATGTGGTCAGCCTTATGGAGACTCTTCACTATCATGTCGTCCACGTACCTCCATGTTTCTCCCCAGTTGTCCTTCAAACACCCGGTTGATTAGCCTTTGAAAGGTGGCGCCGACATTCTTCAAGCCAAAAGGCATCATTCGATAACAGTACAGGCCTTGTCAGTGACAAAAGCGATCTTCTCCTCATCTTCCGGATGCATCTTTATTTGTTGTACCCGGAAAAGGCGTCCATAAAGCTAAGAAGATGGTGGCTAGCCGTGCATCCATCAGTTGATCAATTTTGGATACTGGGAAGCTGTCTTTTGGACAGGCCTTGTTGAGGTCGGTGTAGTCCACACAGATTCTTCATTTTCTGTTGGACTTCTTCACCATGACCACATTCGCCAGCCATTCAGGGTAATGGACCTCCCTGACAAAGCCAGCATCATGGAGCTTTTTTACTTCCTCATCAATAGCTTTCTGTCTTTCGGCAGCAAAGCTTCTCTTCTTTTATCGGATAGGTCGGTAGGTCGCATCGACCTTGAGTTGGTGAGTGATAACCTTCGAGGTATCCCAGGCATCTCCGATGCCGACCAGGCAAAGACGTCAGCATTTCTTCTTAGAAAGCTGATCAGCTCCATCTTAAGGTCTTCACTGAGAGAGCCTCCAATCTGAAAGACTTTAGTGGGATCATCCTCTCGGAGTGGGACAAACAGAATCTTCTCCCCTGGCTGACCGAGGCCATCGGCTTCAGCCCTTAGGTCAAATTGCTCCACGGCGGAATGGCCTTCTGACTGTTGATCCAAAATAGTCAAACACTGCCTGGCCATCCGACGGTCTCCCCTCATCACTTCGATCCCTTTCCTGGTTGGGAACTTGGCCAACAGATGGTAAGTAGAAACAATAGTTCTGAATTTGTTGAGGGCCGGTCGGTCTAGAATAGCATTGTAAGGCGAGGTTGTCCGTACGACCACAAAGTTGATGAGGGTTTTCTGGAGAAGATCCATCCCAATTGTTACTGGGAGAACTATTTCACCTTCCACTCCAACGGGTTGCCCCTGAAGCCTGTCAACGGTGCGGGGGACACCAGCAGCATAGATATGGACAAGTTCATTCTTACAAAAGCATCATACAGTAATATATCTGTCGAGCTTCCATTATCAACAAGTATTCTCCTTACGTCGTAATCGGCAATGACAGCCGACACGACTACAGGATCATTCTCAAAGACATGATTTTCCAGGAGATTTTCATCAGAAAAGGTAATGGCATTGGAGCCTCGGGACCTTTTGGCAATATCCATCCTACCCTCCTGGCTTCTCCCGGACCACCGGTGTAGCATGTCGACGCCCCCACCAGTTGGCCTTTGATTGGGGAGCTCCACCTCCTCCAGAGGGTTTTTGGCATTTGATGCTTCTGCCTAGTCCCGATGGGGTCGAACATACTTGCACAGATATCCCCTCCGGATGAGGTCTTCGATGACGTCCTTCAGCTGCAGGCACTCCTCGATACTGTGCCCACGGTCTCTGTGAAAGCGGCAGACTTATCCTTGTTCCTTAGGGCAGGAGGACCCCTCATTGGCCGAGGCCTTTGCAGAAAAGTCTCGTTCTCGATCTCCATCAGGATCTTCTCTGTTGGCAGGGACAGAGGCGCATAAGTCTCGAACCTTCGGGGAAAGTCCCTGGGCTTCGAACTTCGGCGTTGGGCCGACCGCCAACTGTCATTCGGAGGTCGGACTTCGGGAGCTTTGTCGCTTTGCTTCTTCGAGGCCGGCCTTCCTTTAGCTTGATGTCGACCAGTAGCTTGTTCTTCCACCAAGGCATACTTCTGCGCTCTGGCCAGCAACTCACTATAGCTTGTCGGATGCTTCTTGTCCAGGAAAAATATCAGCCTGGATGAGCGGAGCCCTCGCTTGAAGGCTGACATCAATACAGTTTGTTCGTCAAGTCCGGGACTTCCATGGCCGCTGAGTTGAAACGGGCCATGAAGTCCCGGAGGGTCTCTCCCTCCTTTGGGAGCATGAGGAAGAGGCAGTCGGTAGTCCTCGGGGTCCAACTGCAAGTCCTGAAATGGAAAAGAAAAAGGAATTCGAGTTGGAAGAAGGAGTGGATCGTACCTGGCCGGATGGCGGAGAACCAGATCCGGGCGGTCTTCTTGAGGGTCGCGGGGAAGGCGATGCAATGGAGGGCGTCGGAAGCGCCTTGGACCATCATGTGGGCCTTGTACGTGCCCAGATGGTCCATCGGGTCGGTGGTACCGTCGTAGGGTCCACCTGTGGGATCTTGAAGTGGCGGGGGATCGTCTCCGCCAGAATTTCCTCTGAGAATGGGGGACGGGAGTCATACCTGTCCCCCTTCGGCCTTCTGTCGGAGGGCGATTTCATCAATGCGCTCCTCCATGCACATAATCTTGCTGTCGTAGTCCTTCGGAGGTACAGTGGCAGGCCGACGCCGAAGGGGATGGACTCGGCGTAGGAAGGTGAGGCAGACCTCGTCCTTTTGCCATCGGTACGATCACCCAAGGACCTTCGAGGCTCTGCGGCGGTGCGGGAATCATGCTGAGGGATCTTTGGCCGTCGGCCTCCCGTAGCAGCAGCCCGAAGGTTATAGTAAGAAGCAGCTGGTTGTTGCTGCCGGTTGTCGGCTGCTTCCTGGAACCGCTGAACCACAGCCGTAAGTGTCTCAATGCGGTTTGCCAAGGATTGAAATTGCTGCAACCCCAAAGTGATGGTGGGCTCTGCAGCAGTAGGGGCGGTAGCAGCGAAATCATTTTCTCGGAGAGGCTCCTCAGACCTGGAAGGAGAGGTATCTCTCCTGGTGGTGGCATTTGGAGCTCTTCCTTAGCCATTTTCTCGCTAGGATGATGGATTCCTCCTTTTAGAAGAAAGAGCGTGCCCTCCTTCTAGCGCCAATCTGTTGCGGCGTCAACTCCTGAACTGGAAACCGGGATGGCTGGATCGGCCAGAGCGCTCCTTTCCCGGGCGAACCTGCAGAAAAGTCTCCAAGGGCATCGATGGTGTTCCGGCGGGGGACCCTCCAATGCTTAAGTTAGTAGGAGGTTGAAGGCAACTAAATAAAGGAATCAAAGGAATAACAGCATATAGAGAGGGAAGAGTTCTTCTACCTTCGAACGGGGTCCCCCAGGTACCTTATATAGGCGCGGAACAGTTCAAAATCCGTCAGGGGAGGGGCTGAGAAAGACCGATCTGCCCCTATGGAAATCTGGAAAGTGGCCACGTGGCGCGCAGATACGGCAACACCATGGAAGTATGGGAGCAGGGCCGTTGGGATAGCAGAATCCTACCATAACAGAAAGGTGCTTCTGGAATACCCTGAATGCCAAGGCTTGCCCGTCGGACGTCGGCCATGAGGCAGTCGGTCGATCAGATCAAAGACCAAATCCTCAAGAGAGGGCAACGG
This sequence comes from Areca catechu, assembly GCA_021397845.1. Lineage (NCBI taxonomy): Eukaryota > Viridiplantae > Streptophyta > Magnoliopsida > Arecales > Arecaceae > Areca > Areca catechu. The sequence goes on from CM038050.1 coordinate 171,099,318, forward strand.
GCCAGACCCCAGCAGGAGAGGGTCGTACCTCTGGCGGAGGACGGCGGGCCGGACCCCAGCAGAAGAGGTCGTTCGTCGGACCTCAGCTCCATTGGGTAGGACCTCTGGCGGAGGACGGCAGGCCGGATCCCAGCAGGAGAGGGTCGTTCGGACCTCAGACCGCGAGATTGGGCCGTTCTGATAGAGGGTGAGCCGTCATGGTACAACATAATATATATACAAATGCATGTTAACCATTATTGAAGTAATGATGAGTAACGGTGCATAGGTACTAATTTCATTTTTGTTCTGTAGAATATATGGATGATGAATATAAATAATAAAAGTGATCAAAAAATTTAACAAAAAGACAATAAATAGGGTATGCATACATTTTGCCCTACCTATATCTAACCCATTTAAAATCTTCCTACAGAAGAGTTCTTAAAGCACATATTAAAGATTCAAGATCATAAGTATAATTTTGAAAAAGAAATTAAAAAAATGTATTATTACCTTCGTATTCTTTCCTGGCGAGAAAGTTACAAAACGAAACCCACGACAACAGCCACCGAAATGTTTCTATTATTCACAAAATTATTTAAAATAAGAAATATGATTAAAAAGATGTCTAAAGCAAGCATGTTAAGTAAATTATGTAAGTAAAACTATGAAGGGAAAAAGGCATGAAAGGACTATAGAACATTGAGGCTAAACCGAGATGAGGGAGAAGGGAACAAGTGATTGTGTTTCAATTCAAAATTTATACTATCAAACCATATTTACTAAAATATGATTGATGACCGAAAACTAATCTCCCCCTCTCTCTCTCTCCCTCTCTGTGCTTTAAGGACCCTGAGATCCCTTCTTCTTCAAACCCCAAACCCCCTCCCAAGCCTATCCCTCCTCCACCCTACTGTGGCAACTCCTCCCCCCCCTCATCACTGATTCCACCCTTTTGGTCAAACACCATCATTGCATCCATACCTATTGCTCCGTAATCATCTACTCATCTTTCTTCAAGGAAACATCAGAGTTATAATAAACTCATCTATGGCACATATGGCATATGCGTGCTTGTGAAGCTCTGAGTAATGAACAATGTCGAGAATTTGAGATTGAACATCACTAAAATTCAGAAAGTGTCAGATTTTTCTCCCTTTTTTTGGGAGAAGAGAAAGATGGCCAAGTCCATCAGATTCATTCCATTAACATTTTGAGATGACTTTGAACAGGCTCAAACTCAAACAACAATATCAAAAGCGTAGCTCTTTGATAGATCTATAATTACATTACAATTTCTCAAGCACATTCTAAGCCCACAAGCACCACAAGTTTTTGACCTCCTTCAAGGCCTTAAGTAGTAGTACTAACCCAGCAGAATCCAATATTTTCTTATTCATATTTGATTTATCATAATAATACCCTTTGATATAGATAATTTGAGTAGCAACATGTGATGTGTGGATTCATCTTCACACCACTAGTAAACAGGCTATGGACCCTGAAGATGTTATTTACTTTATTGTGAAGTAGCAAAACATGGAGTGGTGATCAAAAATGATCATAACAGGAGCCTCCCTACAAAAAAACGAGTAACCTAAGTAGCAATTAAAACAAGACGTTTAACAACATACTTAATTCCGAATTTTCAGCGATAAATCTGTTGGTAAAACAACACAGTGACCTCCAGCCACTAAAATTGTGGTTCTGGATGCATTTGGGAATTACATACCAAGCTCTCAAACAAATAAAAACCATGGAATGGCAAGAAATCAATTCATAAGCAAACAATTAAATGGACTTGTAAGGAATGAGAGTTGTAAGCAAATAAAAACAGCACTCTTTTTATACGGAAAGAAATGAGAGTTGGTTGTGTTAGCCTTGTGAGGGAAGGGCTCGCATGAAACCCCACAACCGGCGAACCCATCGGAGGACCCATCTCTCTCCTGTTCATGGAAGGAGACGATGGTTTCATCACCGTCTCCTCCGACTCTGGCGAACCCATCATCGTCCGTCCACCTTCTCTCCCTACCGCATTCTCTCCCTGCTACCGAGCCCCATCTACCTTGTTCGGTAGATGAGAGATTCAAAGAAAAAAAAAGAAATTTATGTTAAGGGGAAGACGGATTCAAAGAAGAGAGATCTACCTTGTTCGGTTCCAGTGGAAGGAGAAGATGGAATCCATGGAATGAAGAGAGGGAAGCCCGACAAAGATGGAATCCGCTGGAACGAAGAGGGAAGCCCAACAGTCGAGAAATGGAAATGGGCGGTGGGCGTGGGAGGTTATGGGTTTTAAGTGTTATTAATTTATAAAAAAGTTTTATATATGTTAAATATTTATTTAATAAATTTATAATAAAAAAATGAATTTTAATGGTTATGATAGTAGGCAGGTTTTTCAAAGATTTTAGTTTAATTCCTGCTATCAACTATTTTATACAAAAAATATAGAACAATATATTTTTTTTCTGAATAATTTTTTAATATTTTTCTTGGGCCTTTCATTGAACTTAATACAAAAAATATTAGAAGAATATTTTTTATTTTTTTTTTTTTCTGAATAATTAAAAAATTTTTCTTGGGCCTTTCTTTCTGGTTTTTCTATGTTCATCAAAGTAAATTGGAAGGCAAACTCGTGTAAGATCTGTTCTAACATTATCTTTGATCATTGACCAAAGTCTAACTCCTTTTCCTTTCTCAATAGGATCAGGCAATTTTGTACGCCTCCTGATGTAATCTATGAAAGGATAAAATACAAAATACAAAATGAAGGTACAAATAATTAAATAAAAAATTAGTATAATAAAAATTATAAATATGGATCAATACTTTATTATTATCTATTTATTATAAATTAATGTAATAAAAATTACAAACATGGATCAATACTTTAATTACTATTTATTTATTATAAATTAATTTCTTTATTCCCCTTTCCTTTTTTCATTAAATAAAGTTTAAATATTTAATTTTTTTTTTTGGTTTCTGCATGATTTCTCTCTCCCTTTCTTAATAGTAACTAGTTAATCATTATGAATGATTATAGTAATTAGTTGTAAAATTAATATACAAAAATTTATAGAAAATAAAGAATGTAATTCATCTGGAGACGCGCAACGTGTTGCCCTAAGATGATTCCCAATCTTGATACAGAATTAATCTTGAGAATTCCATTCCAAAATATAACAAGATATATACTTCTCATGCGAGCATGTTTGTGGAAAAACTAGTAGAGTTTTAACCCTGCATTAAAAGAAAATTGATGACATTTGAAAGAAAAAATAAGGAAAAACTTGATGGCAGAAGATTAAAAATGATCGGATAGAAGAGTAGAAGAAGAGCTAAAGAGAAGTGAGAGGAGAATAATACATCTAAGGAGAGAAAAGAAGAGCTTGATTTTTTTTTTTTTTTGGTACCTTTCAATTCCTATCATGGACTCTATTTATAGGCCCAAAAATTAGATGTTTGGGCTAATCCAATGACTAAATTATTAACATCTAACAGACAAAAATATTAATCTGGTGATGAATATCTAACGGTAGAAATATTAATGTTAAGCAATGGTTAATAAAATAATCAAATCAGCATAATTTGCATTCACACGCGTGCTAGCCGGGCCTAGCGGCATGTGTATGGAAAATGATCTAAAACATGACAAAATCTAAGAAAGAAGTTTTCATTATAAATCAATTCTCAATTTTACTCCTGTCTAATATATGACTAATTAAACAAGGATGGAGAGAATTTAGAGGGTATTAGATGGAGGGAATTTGTATAGAAAATTTTAAGTTTTCCCTCCAAAACACTAATAATATCTGCAAGAAATGTAATATGCATGAAGTCTTATGTTTTAAATTTATTGGTGTTCTTCTTCCTCATAAATCTGAGGTAATATCTCTGGTCCGAAAGCAATAAAGTTGTAGGCTGCATCTATTTTATCGTTACTATTGTATCCAATATACTCAAAATAAGATGCACAACATTAACTCCATTAGAAACTCAAAGAGGTTTGTACCGCTGTTACATGGCTCAGTTTTGAAGGGCATAAAGAACTCAACAAATTCTTTATACCCTCTATATTAATCTAAAACAGAAACTTACTAACATTGCTAATATATTCTATTTATAGAAAAAAATATTTATTAAAATTCTCGTCATAAAGTATTTGCCTGGAGAAAGAAAAATAACACAATGAGGTTTATGTAGAAATGGAGCAAGATTGCACAAAAAAAAATAGTATTTATTTAATTTTATTAATGAAATATGTAATTGACACTGGCAGGTACGTACCTGCAGCGAGTTTTACATGATTTTAAGAGAGAGAAGCTAAGATATCTTAGAGAGAGAAGGAATCCATTGAAACGGGAAGATCAAGTGTGTGCGAGCGTATAAATGGACTTTTGATAAATCTAATCAAATAATTAAATTTTTGAAACAATGTTTATGTGAAGAAAATATAATACTAAAAAAACTGGTGGAAAAATTGCCAATAATATACTCTAGGAATTAGTTAGCGTGGGCTGTGTTATTATAGAAAGTAGTTAAAAGCCGGATATCTAGAGAATATAATAAATGAAAAATTTTTAACAAATAAATAGAAATCTATGTAAGGGAAAAAATAAAAGAGAGAGGCAAAATAATGAATACCTTGGAGACCGGACTGAGCCTGATTTGGAATCAGCGAAACAGAGATGATGGAAATGGACGGATGTGGGGGTTGGTATGGAGGGAAGGACGAGGGAGGAGATGCTAAGCAGGCCACGGAAGCATGGATGGAGCCACGTGGATGCACAAACCGTTGATGTGAGCTGATTTGGAACTGTTGCAGAATCGATGTGGTGGCAGTGGCACTGTGGTTTGATCGAAACTCTCTTTTTTTTTGGTGTTTTGATCGAAGATGGGGGATGGCTGGAAGGGGGGTGAGAGGGAGGCCGGGAGGGAGTGGGGGAGGCCTGGAGGGGATGGGGTGGAGGAGCCGAGCTTGAGCCTGCTAATCGGTGGAAACAAAAAGAAAATAATCGATCATTAATTGACTTACTTGAATGATGAATCGAAGGAACCAAGGGAGAAGAATGATGGAGGCGTGGAGTTGCCGTTGCTGCCGCCACCATCACCATCGTTCCCGCCGGCCGCCGCTTGATCGCCGGTCTGATTCGAGAGAAGAGGTAGCCGAAGGAGGAAGAGAGGGAAGCCCGACGATCAAACAGAGATGGACGATGGGCGTGGGAGTTTAAGGGTTTTAGGTTTTATTAATTTATAAGAAAGGTTTTATATAGGTTAAATATTTTTTTAATAAACTAATAATAAAAAAATTGGATCTTAATGGTTATGATAGTAGGTAGGTTTTTTAAAGGTTTTAGGTTCAATTCTTGCTATTTATAATTATAAAATTATTTTATAAAAAATATTAGAACATATTTTTTTTATTTTTCTTTTTTTCTGAATAATTTTTTAATGTTTTTCTTAGGCCTGGCCTTTCTCTAGTTTTTCTATGTTCAGTATTTTCTTGGTTGGGCCTTTCATTAAAAACTTTTCACAATGAGCTCATTTATAAGGAATAAATTCCTCAAAAATTCTCCATAAAATTAATTTCCAAGATTTTTTTTGAGATTTTTTTATTAAATTTTTTTACTAAGAACCCATTTATGATGAAAAGATTCAAAAATCTTTCACAAAAATAATTTACAAAAGATTTTTTGAGAGAATTTTTTTATTAGAAAATTTTTACTACGTGCTCATTTATAAAATAAATCCCTCAAAAAATCTTCCACACAACATTAATTTTTGAGGGATTTTGCAAGAAATATTTTATATTAATTTTTACTAAGAACCCAATTATGATGAAAAGATTCCTTGAAAAATCTCTCACAAAAATAATTTATGAGAGATTTTCCAAAAAATCTTTTTTTCTTAGAAAATTTCCACTAAGAGTTCATTTATAAGGAATAAATCCCTCAGAAAATCAATCACAAAAAAAATTTCTGAGAATTTTGTGAGGGATTTTTTATTTGAAACTTTTTTTACTAAGAACCAAATAATTATGAAAAGATCCTTTGAAAAATCTTTTGCAAAAATAATTTTCGAGGGATTTTACGAGGAATTTTTTATTAAAAATATTTTACTACAAACAAATTATGATAAAAAGATCCCTCGAAAAATCTCGTAAAAATAATTAGCTAGAAATTTTCTGAGAAAACTTTTTTTCCCAGAAAATTTCTACTAAGAGCTCATTTATAAGGAATAAATCCCTTGGAAAATCCCTCACAAAAAAATTTTCGAGGGATTTTGCGAGGGATTTTTTATTTGAAAACTTTTTTACTAAGAACCAAATTATGAAAAGATCTCTCGAAAAATTTCTTGCAAAAATAATTTTGAGGGATTTTGCAAGGAATTGTTTATCGAAAATTTTTTTACTAAGAACCAAATTATGATGAAACGATCCCTTGGAAAATCCCTCGCAAAAATAAATTGCGAGGGATTTTCCTAGAAAACTTTTTTTCTCGAAAAATTTCTACTAAGAGCTCATTTATAAGGAATAAATCCCTCAAAAACCCCTCACAAAAAAAATCACCTAGGAATTTTGTGATGGATTGTTTTATTTAAATTTTTTTTTACTAAGAACCAAATTATCATGAAAAGTTCCCTCGAAAAATCTCTCACAAAAATAATTTTTGAGAGATTTTGCGAGAAATCTTTTGTTAAATTTTTTTTGTTAAGAACCAAATTATAATTAAAAGATCCCTCAAAAAATCCCTCACAAAAAAATTTTTTGAGGGATTTTGTAAGGTATTTTTTATTTGAATTTTTTTTACTAAGAACCAAATTATCATGAAAAGTTCTTTTGGAAAATCTCTAGAAAAAATAATTTTGAGGGATTTTGCAAAGGATTTTTTTATTGAAAATTATTTTACTAAAAACCAAATTATGATGAAAAGATCCCTCAAAAAATCCCTCGCAAAATAATTTGCGAGGGATTTTCTAAGAAAATATTTTTTTTTCAAAAAATTTCTACTAAAAGCTCATTTATAAGGAATAAATCCCTCGAAAAATTCCTCACAAAAATTTTTTTTGAGGAATTTTGCAAGTGATTTTTTTATTTAAATTTTTTACTAAGAACCAAATTATCATGAAAAGATCCCTCGAAAAATCTCTCGCTAAAATAATTTTCAAGAGATTTTGCAAGAAATTTTTTTATTGAGAATTTTTTAACCAAGAACCAAATTATGATGAAAAGATCCCTCATAAAAAAATTCCTAGGGATTTTGCTAGGGATTTTTTATTTGAAAACTTTTTACTAAGAACCAATTATCATGAAAAGATCTCTCGAAAAATCTCTCACAAAAATAATTTTTGAGGAATTTTGCTAGGAAGTTTTTATTAAAACTTTTTTTACTAAGAACCAAATTATGATAAAAGATTCCTCGAAAAATCCCTTACAAAAATAATTTGTGAGGAATTTTTGAGAAAATGTTTTTCCTCGAAGAATTTCTACTAAGAGCTCATTTATAAGAAATAAATCCCTCGAAAAATTCCTCACAAAAAAATTTCGAGGGCTTTTGTGAGAGATTTTTTTATTTGATTTTTTTTACTAAGAACCAAATTATCATAAAAAGATCTCTCGAAAAATCTCTTGCAAAATTTTTTTGATAGATTTTACGAGGAATTTTTTTATTGAAAATTTTTTTACTAAGAACAAAATTATGATGAAAAGATCCCTTAGAAAATTCCTCAAAAAATAATTTGGGAGAAATTTTCCAAGAAAACTTTTTATCTTGAAAAATTTTTACTAAGAGCTCATTTATAAGGAATAAATTATTCAAAAATCACTCACAAAAAAAATTTCAAGGGATTTTGTGCGAAAATTTTTTATTTAATTTTTTTTTTACTAAGAACCAAATTATAATGAAAAGATCCCTCGGAAAATCTCTTGCAAAAATAATTTCCAAGGGATTTTGCAAAGAATTTTTTATTGGAAGTTTTTTTTACTAAGAGCCAAATTATGATGAATAGATCCCTTAAAAATCACTCGTAAAAATAATTTGTGAGATATTTTCCAAGAAAGTTTTTTTCCTTGAAAAATTTCTCTACTAAGAGCTCATTTATAAGGAATAAATCCCTCGAAAAATCCCACACAAAAAAAATTTTCGAGAGATTTCGCAAGGAACTTTTTTATTTAAATTTTTTTTTACTAAGAACCAAATTATCATAAAAAGATCCCTAAGAAAATCTCTCACAAAAATAATTTTGAGAGATTTTATGAGGAATTTCTTTATTAGAATTTTTTTTACTAAGAACCAAATTATGATGAAAAGATCCCTCGAAAAATCCCTTGCAAAAATAATTTACGAGGGATTTTCCCAGAAAACTTTTTTCTTTGAAAAATTTCTACTAAGAGCTCATTTATAAGGAATAAATCCCTCGAAAAATTCCTCACAAAATTCTTTTTAGGATTTTCTAAAGATTTTTTTTATTTGAAAATCTTTTTACTAAGAACAAAATTATCATGAAAAGATCCATCGAAAAATCTCTCACAAAAATAATTTCGAGAGATTTTGTGAAAAATTTTTTTATTGAAATTTTTTTTCTATGAACCAAATTATGATGAAACGATCCCTTGAAAAATCCCTCACAAAAATAATTTATGAGGGATTTTTTTAGAAATTTTTTTTCTCGAAAATTTCTACTAAGCACTCATTTATATGGAATAAATCACTCAAAAATCTCTCACAAAATTTTTTTAAGGGATTTTGCAAGGAGATTTTTTATTTGAAATTTTTTTTACGAAGAACTAAATTATAATGAAAAGATCCCTTGAAAAATCTCTTGCAAAAATAACTTTTGAGGGATTTTGTGCAGAATTTTTTATTAGAAACTTTTTTACTAAGAACCAAATTATGATGAGTAGATCCCTCGAAAAATCCCTCACAAAAATAATTTATGAGGAATTTTCTAAAAAACTTTTTTTTTCGAAAAATTTCTATTAAGAGCTCATTTATAAGGAATAAATCTCTTAGAAAATCTCTCACAAAAAAAATTTCTAAGGAATTTTGCAAGGAATTTTTTTATTTGAAATATTTTTTTTACTAAGAACCAAATTATCATGAAATGATCCCTCGAAAAATCTCTCGCAAAAATAATTTTCGAGAGATTTTACGAGAACTTTTATTAAATTTTTTTTTTTTTACTAAGAACTGATTATAATGAAAAGATCCCTCGAAAAATCCCTTGCAAAAATAATTTGTGAGAGATTTTTTGAGAAAAATTTTTTTGTCGAAAAATTCTACTAAGAGCTCATTTATAAGGAATAAATCTCGCGGAAGATCCCTCAAAAAAACTTCCAAGGGATTTTGCAAAATATTTTTTTATTTAAATATTTTTTTACTAAGAACCAAATTATCATGAAAAGATTCCTTGGAAAATCTCTCGCAAAAATAATTTTCGAGAGATTTTGTAAGAAATATTTATTAGAAGTTTTTTTACTAAGAACCAAATTATGATGAAAAGATCCCTCGGAAAATCTCTCGCAAAAATAATTTGCGAGGAGTTTTTCGAGAAAACTTTTTTTCTCGAAAAATTTCTACTAAGAGCTCATTTATAAGAATAAATCCCTCGAAATATCCCTCACAAAAATAATTTCGAAGGATTTTGCGAGAAAATTTTTTTCCTCAAAATTTTATAGTTTTTTTTTTTTTGTCGGAAGATCCCTCAGAATTGCGAGGGATTTTTTTTCTCGATAAATTCCCTCGGTAAATCACCTTTTCTAGTAGTGGAATTGTTTTTGGGTGACCGTCAATGGTAGGCAGCTTCTCCGCTTGAAGAAGATCTCGGCTGTGAGGGGGAAGTTTTGGTGGCTTTTTCGATGATGAAATGGCTCGGGAGGCCGATGGTCCATGGAACGGCCCAATGGACCAGTAGCAATGGCTATCGTGGATCGCTGGCTATTTCTGTAAACTAGGTAGTCGGTCCATGGTGGATCAGCTACCTTAATAATTATGTAATATTTAATTAAATTAATTTTTCTTTGATATCGAAACCGTTTAAATTTTAATTTGATTGTTGTTTGCACTATTGAATTTCAAAAATCAAGCTCTTTCCATCCGTGAACTTTTTTTGCAAAACACTAATAAAAATATCAAGTTATAAGAAATATAAATTAATTACTATTTATTTTAATACTTAAATCAGGATAATTAATAGTCTTATCAATAATCAAATTAAATTGCTTTGACAATCTACCAAAGACCCAGATAGAGGATGGGAACAAGTTATGTCTCTAAAGGATCAAGACAAAATTCCCTAGAGCCCCAAGTTCCTTCTATGCCTTGCCAAAAGTAGTGAGACAACTCCTATGGGCCCGAAAGCTTCTTGGATGCCATGAAATATGTGAAGATGCCACCAGGGAGGATGAAGCCAGTTAGGAAAGAGAAGATATGCACATTGGACTTGGAGCTCATCCAGTATAGAGCATAATGCAAACTCCCTTTACATGGGGTTGATGCAATGACCTGCACTATCATTGACCAAGAAATAGAGAGGAGGCCTAGGATAGCACTGAGAATGCTAGGGGACCATCCCCTACACATCCCATGTATGGTGTCTCTGGCTATCAAGCAAGACAAGATTCTTAAGACTACTTCCACTCCTGACCTAACTGTCCCTCCTCTCTAAGGCAGGTCATGATGGAAGAAATGCTTATCGATGAAATAAGCAGCCGCAACCCTCCTCCAGCTTTGTCCTTCTACCAGTGATGGTTGTAAGACAATGACTCGAGCTCCGATCATTCCCGATACCTTCCATGACAAAATGAGCATCCATCAGTATATCCTTGGTTTGATCAAATTAGCCATCCTAGAGAGATCCCTTCTATCGAGAAAGGGAATTTAGTGACACCTACACCAAAAGAAGCCAATTGTAATCTCAACATCCTTTTGCACATCTAGACCATAGAAGAACTTGGCCAAGATCCACCTTCGTGGACCTTAATTTATAGAGGGGCTAGGGGAGAGCTCACCGCACCAGCCTCTAATTGACGTGCGACAGGTATCCTTGTCCCATCGACTAGGTACCCATGCTTTCTCAGGATCGGAAGTCAAAGTGTCAGGCACCTTGATAGGCATTTATATGTCAGTGTTTCCATCAAAGTGATTTATATGCCAGTGCTCCCATCGAAGCGATACCATAAAGGCACCCGTTACTTCTCAAGAGCCACACCTAGTCAGAGTTTCCTCTTGGGGATAAGGTCTATATCAAGTGGTACATCATGCCACGTTGCACCCTATGATTGGAGAGCAAATCAAACCCACTTACATCCCCTGGAAGGTGATCGAATGCCAAGTACCCAGGGGTATCTAAGGGTTAATGCAAAGGCATTCCCCATGTGACAACACATCAAGTACATACATAATTGTAGGAAGACAGGAACAAAAAGTAAATCAAGATATCGCTAAGGCGATAGCTCAGTTGGTAGAGGCCTTGCCTCACTATCAACTAATTATGGGTTTGAGGCATGATCCCAGCGATGACTCGATTAAATTCAGAAATTTTTCCTGGGGCCCATGATCACTGGTGTGAGTGAGAGGTCAAGGTCTCCCTCTTTGTCTCCATTCTATTAGCCGGTGCCTTAGTAGTATCAGGTTGATGTACTCATTTTTAGGTGGAAAAAGACTACACAAATCTGAGCATCTTGCTTCGAACATTACCTGGCAGGGTGGGGGCTTGCAAGGATAGCTACACCGAATTTATCCCCCTATCCCTTTCTTCAATAAAAAAAAAGTAAAACAAATGAAATCTTTTATTGCTCAGGGAGATACATGTAATTGGAGTCGAGAACTTCTATGAGCCTTGCTCTCCTTGCCCTCATTATATGATTGAAGCTGGTGATTGTCACATACTAAGAGACCTCCTATGGAGTAGGAGCCCGGTGACCCTCCTCTGAGCTCACGACATGAGTCTTGGACTGCCTATTCGGCTTGGTTCTCAAATGGATAGCTTCATGCCAAGACTCAAATAATTCTGCCCTCACCTTAGCCATATGCCATACAGCCTTTCTTCGCTTTAAAAGAATAATCTATAGAAAGTCTATCTCTAGCAGTAGGTCCACACGATCCCTATTGAACCATTGTGCCCTCCATGAACCTCCAATGCTATTACCTGCCTTGCTTGCTACAGGGCAAGCTATTTCACCCTCCTCCACACCAGCTTTGCTAGTGGCATTGGATAATGTGATTCATCCACGAGGCATCCTTCCTCTACTAGCCTCACCAATGGCATCGAACAATGCACCTAGATCGCGAGAGCTCTGCCTGCCTTCCTTTCCCTTAATGCTGACTAGAGCATGATGAGGGTGAGGGCCCAGGCCATGAGTTCCATTATTTTTAGCCATATGAACCCTTTATCAGAGGAGCTCTGCACTTTGCCAACCTCCATTTGGGTTCCCTAGTTGAGAATGGCCCTAGGAGGTGCTCCAGAAGCCTGCCCACAACCCCAAGCCATCAACATCCAACAAGAGTTGTGACCAAGATCTTGAAAAGAAGTGTTACTTATCCCAGCGATGCAATGGTGCATGTATGATAAATCCTCCTTGATTGGCATATGTCACAACAATATGGCATTTGCAGGAGGGGTCACACCCCAACTGTAGCTCCTTAGCCTTCATACTATCTAGAAGACTTGAGCCATCCTCCCTAATTGTCCAATGGGGGGTGAGAGCTTGAAGTGTTGGGCCCTGCCAAGATAGTGATAGGACTAGTAGGCTCAATAACCTTTGGTAACTCCTCTCCCACCTCCCACCAGTGATGCAATGCCTCTATCACCAAAGAGATGTGCTTTATTCATAGCCATCTTTAAGGAGACTTCTATGACTGTGCCTGCCCCACCACATTGGACCTAAGCCTTGACCACAGTGCTAACATTTGCTGGCTGTAATCCTTCCACATCCATAGCCAATTCTTCTTCTAGAAGACCCTCCTCAATACCTCACAATGCCAAGGCACTTCCTCTGTAGGTTGGTCGCCAACTCTTGCCTTCACCTCAAGACCTATGACCACTTATGCTTGGTCACCGGCCTTCATCTCTGCCTCGGCACCTGTCCCTATTTCAATAGGTTAGTCACCAATCTCCAATTTTGCTTTAGGACTAGCCTTAACCGCTCCAAAGAGGGAGGCCATAATAGCTTATGAGAGTCAGACTAATAGGGGCAACTACTTCCACCCGTTCTTTAGTTGTCTCGGTCCTAGTTTTCTTGACGACCACCTCATGACTAGTGCTCTTCTTCTTCTTCTTTTCTTCGATGGCTTAACCTTTGATAATCCAACATGTAGCTCTTTTGAAGAGAATTTTTTTTTGCTTAAGCATTAAACAATATGTGGGGATCTGCATTAGAAATCTAAAAGGAAGGAATACAAGAGGAAGACATAGGTAAAAACTTCTTCATTTCAAGTAAGCTTCTTTTATAGTGACACAAATAATCTATTTACAAAAGGAGAAGAAGAAAAAACAACAATCAATAGGGGTGACATTGCTTTACCTCCCTCATCTAGTCCAGAACTACCCGAATCATCACCAGAAGTTGACATCCCTGAGGAAAGCATGTCGAGATCAAGATCCGGATAGTGCTTCCCCATTTTTCTCTTAGATCACCAGGCATTCTTGGCATAGGCATCTTAGCAGGACCCGAGCAATTCTTGGCGGAAGTCCTCTCCCTTTCGAAAAACTTCCACTACCTTGGCAACAACCTTTGAAGCCCTTCTCTCAGAATAAGAGACTCTCTCCTTTGCTTGGACCAGCAACCCCCTCAGCCTGGTCACCTTTACTTTGACAGGTGACCCTCTTAACCTGGTCACTTCACCCTCGACCATGGTCAGCGACCCCCTCAGCACCATTGCTTTGCCTTGAGCCCCACTAGTTTGTCTTGCGGCTAGCCAGCATCATTTCACCATCAGACCACATTGATCATCTTTTAGCTTGGCAACCTCAGTCTAAAGATCTTCAACCCATGTCATCTTCATTACCAGCTTGGCCACGAGCATCTCTGTCTTATCCTTTTCGACATTTAGTTGCTCAGAAATGATACTCAACTCCTTCATAACATCATCCTGCTTGCTCTCCAACGTCGAGATGTGCTAGCAGAACTATCAATGCTCATTCTCCAGCCTTGCCAGATGCTGAAGCTGCCTCCATATTACAAAGTTACTATACAAAAGCATCACTAGTTAGACTTTCGAAGAAGCCCTTTGAAAGTAGAAGAATCCAAGTTCAGCGATCTTATCGCCTTCAATGCATGGATGAATCGATAAGCACTATTCATGAAGGCCTCCTAAAGAAGTTCTTCCTTGTATTCGGGAGGCATGTATTCCTCCAGCAGCAGGCTACAGGTCTCTATGCTGGGAAATCTAATGTTAAACGGAGCCAACCATCCTGCTTTCATCATCGTTGGGTGGAACCTTTTGGTAGCCTTGTCCTTCTTAGCAGGTGACCTGATGATGTCCTTTGCATTTACATTTCCATCATGGTCATCTCTAGCATTGCTCGAAGCCTCATAGACCCCACTAGTAGCTTGGTCAATGATCGTAATTATGCCAAACCTATCTCCGCCATCTTAGCAACTTTACTTACTGACTTAGCACCTGCACCAAGGACCTCCAGGAACCCTTCAATGGCCTTGGCTGCATCGCCAACCATTCCCACAACCTTATTGTAGCCCCCTTGCCTTGCCAGTCGAAAATCTTGCTTGCAGCGAAACATATGCAGTCCTGAGTGAAACCCACACTATCCTAAAGGTGGATACCCTCCAGACACCATAGCACTTCTTGGACTTTGAAGTATCTTCCGACTCAACCGGTGCCCGCTTCCCTTCCTATCCTCCATAGGTGAAGTAGGTCTTTTGATTCAACGCCTCCACCCTTTGAAGCAATAAGCTGCGAAACAACAAGCTGTTATCCCTCCTGGCAAAAAGATATATCAGGTCAGACAAAACTAGAAGAAATACTTGCATCGCCAAAAGATCATCTCACTAAAGATCCTTAAGAGAAGGCACCATGGTAGCCTTCATTTTCTTCACCATTTCCTTCTTTCGAAGCTACGGTTCTGAGTAGTTGTGTACCCTCCTCTTATCTGGCAACTCCCACTAGATCAAGAATGGCCAGGCTATTGAGGAAGTCGCAAAGAAAAACCACTTATTCATTGGTACACCTTAGCCAGACCTTTGAAAAATTGGTATCCCTTTCTCGACGAGGCATACCACCAACATTCCTGTAGACTAGATTTCAATTGGAAGAAGGCTTGAAAGACTCTAGATCAGGGCATCTTCCCATATAGCAGCAAATGATAGAAGAATCCCATGATTAGCCTCCAAGTATTGAGAACTAGCTAAGTAGGATATACTTGATACACCATAGCAACTTGGCTACGATACCAGGAAGTACAAGCCTCAGCCTAACCCTGAATGCTTCCTCATACAAAGCCACTGAGTCATCAACATAGTGGTTATCCTATCAGAGGGGCCTGACAACTCAAGTCCTATCAACACTAGAATGGTGTACTCCTCCCGAATTTCACCAAATCCTCCTCGCTCAGCATGGACTCAATTATTTGGGGAGTGTCATCAATAGTCATTGATCTCATCGAAGACTTTTAGAAAGCATAGGTGGAACAAAGAACAAGAGCAGAAGGGAAAGAAGAAGAGGGAAGGTTACCTACCACTTTTATCATAGTAGCCCTCATAATAGTAGTAGACCTCCCTAGTAGTGAGGACTCTAGACTTTCCTATAGCAAATAATAGCTATACAGAAGGGTGGACACCCTATTCAGCTCTATTTATAGCCTCCCACTCAAGATAGCAGCCTAAAAGCTGTCAGGCAATGATTCGCTAACGAATGCATGTCTGCTTCCTATTAGGCACATCATATCATCCAAATCATAAACCATTTCAAGCCATGAATTGCCATCATGCCATCCTAATCATTCTAAATCATCATGCATGCCTCATAAATATGTCGTGTGTGAACAATCTAGCCAAACATGACACTCCAGATTCTGCCTAGGATCATGTGCAGCTCATGCCACCAGTAGCCAATGCCTCGTTTAGCATAAAGTGAAGCATCTCCAAATGTTTTGCTGATTGGGACCTAGGGTGAGCCATTTGGACTTCAGCAATCATAGATTAGTGTCGAGGGCCGTAATCTCCAACCCCTACTTCCTGTTCCGAGGCAAAGGAGATACATCATCCTAGAAAGTGAGGGGCATCTAATACACTTGAAATTAGTCAAGCCTACATAGAGTCCAGCATGACTCACCATGTTACCCACCAACTCAATACAAAAAGTAGACTTCTCAGATCTGGCCACATGTCCATTAGAAGCTATACTAGAAGTCTTGTACCTCCCTCTCTTGTAAAGGAGTAGCGACCCAATACCACCATTCTTAAATATCAACTACTCCCATAGAAGCATGCACTCTATGGAAGTATGCTTGCTATGAAGACGAGCTTTGCGCCATCTCTAAACCACACCAACCATTCCTCCAAGGATATGTGCTCTGTAGAGACGTGCCATCCACTATCCCCGTATCGTAAAATATCCTTACTTTATATACCTATCTATAAAATCATTTTTTGAGACTCTCCAGGTAAGTTTCTTCTTCAACTTCTTTAACAAATTTTCTTGCCTCCAGTGTAAGCCTTCCAAGAGTCTCAAAAAGCTCTCTTCAAGTATTTCAAGTCCTAGATCGAAGTCTTTATGGAGGGTGGGCCACTGAGAGCTATGGTGAGATGAAGTTGCAAGAAGTCGAGGGGCCTAGGTGGGAGCACATAGAGCTTCCTTTATACTCTCACAAGCTTTGCAAGCCCTTCCTAAGCCTTGGCTTTGTTCTCTAAAGCCTTGCCAGCCTTTTTAAGGCTTCACCCATGTGCTCTTCGCTCATACATCTATGCTTTGCCATTCACTTTCCACTTTCACTGCTTCACCCATTTCCACTCTATTCTTATGCTATGATCCACCACCACTCTATTCATCTAGAGGCTATAGACCTCTCTCTTCTATTTGCCACCATGGAAACTGAATTAAGCATCACAGGGTCCACCATTGGGGAACCCACCATGGTTGGACTTCCATGTCTTGGTTATTTTTGTAGGTTCCGAAATACCTATTGACCAGGAGGGAACCTAGAGCCGTCCAATGCAGTAGTCAACTCCAGTGACATTAGCAGGTCTCCAATGATAATCCAATAGATTCCATGCTAAAAAGTCAAGTAGATAAATAATAAGAACCCCCTCTTCAAACATGTAGAAGTAGCATCCTAACAAATTTTGACAAGCAATTACTAATTTTGGCAATTAAAAAAAAAATAATTAGCAAGTAGAAGACATAACCATGGTAGAGACTCTACCACATCATATGTATCACACCACACAAGCTAGCAAAGCCAAAAAGAAAAAAAATTGGGATGGAGCAACAATCATGATCAAGAAAAACATCATTATCCTAAACCTAACTATAAATGCAATTAAATAGGGGATTTATTATTTTCATCACATACCCCACTTCTATGAAGGAGGCAACTAACTAGGTATATAATTAAATTATAAAAGAAAAAAAGGTTGAGGGAGCAAGATCAGTGCTCACAACCACACATGAAGAGGGAGGGGAGGTGACAAAATATGAGGATCCAAGAACATTCATAGGCTAAAGTGAACTAGAAATATAGAGATGGTGGGAATAGAGCAACAACAAAAGGGAATCACGGATATAGGGAGATGACAACGAAAGAGAGAAGAGGGCATAGAGAGAGGGGTGGAGCCAATGGGACTAAAAAGATAAAGCAGTGAATTGAGGCCTAGAAAATTCAAGGAGACTACAAGAGAGGATTGAGGAGGGGGATCATAGAGAGGGGGATGTGGTCATGAGAGACCATGGAGAGATAGAAATGCCAGGGCCAAAACAAAGAAAGAGGGTGGGAGAGAACATATAAAGAAAAAGAGGTTGTGATGGAGCCATGAGAGACAGAGGTGAAGCAACGACCTAAACAATTAGAAGAAAAAAAATTAAGAAAGGAGGGAATTAAAGAGATCTAAGCTAGGAGCCATATTAAGAGAAGAGAGAGAGTGACCAAGAAGAAAGAGGACATGACCCAAGAAAGAAAAGAGGGGGAGAGAGAACAAAGAAAGAGAGTAGGGAGCTGGGGAGGGGTGATGGATGGATGGGTGAGAGATAAAAGTTGAATTGATAAAAGAATTGATAAAATAAATTTTAAGAGATAATTAATACTTATCCTTTTTCTTTATACAATGGGGGGCCATAAGCCTAAGATAAAAGAAGGAAGAAAAAAAACAAGAAATAGAAAGGCAAAGCAACAAAAAGAATATAAAAATAACTAAAGCCTAGAAAAACAAATGCCCCATGCATATGCTAAAACTAAATTTGTAGTTTGCTATGGCAAAATTGCTATGGAGTCAAAATGAGCAAACCTATTCAATCCTAAATGGTAAGTGAGTCAACTAATTATTTGCTTGTTTGTAAACAGTGAGATAGAAAAAATTATATTGAAGCCGGACATTGGACTATATTTGATAGCAAGGGATGGAGGTGAGTCATAAGGGAGGATAGAGCTTGTTATTCTTAATAATCCATGAAATCACAATGACTGGATCTCCTTCCAAATAGATCTATCAAAATGGAGCTATTTGGTAGCTATGAAAAGCTCCTCCCAAGCAGCACAAAGCTCGGCTTCCGGTATTTAACTAGCTTTAACTTTTCTTGCTCCAGCTCTTAAAACATCATCTTTATAATCTCTTATAATAAATCCTGTACCCGCCTCATCTTCTTTCCAAGCATCATTTGATGTTTTGACCAAAAGTTTAATTCTTGCCTATAATTCTTAAACTATCTAATTTTTAGTCCCTGGCCCTATGTACATTTATACCTATTCTCCATACATAGATATAAGTGTATGCATGGATAATATAATCATGTGTAATAACTAGTACAAGTGTGTCAATATTATTATAATTATGTACAATATAAAACAAGTATATATGAATCCTATATAAGTGTGTACAATACTAAAAATTAGATGCTAAGGGTCAAAGGATTAGTATAAAATGGCAATAAAAAAAAGAACCGGTGTTAAGTCTCCCAATTTAAATATGTTGAACTTCTTGTGTGTCTGTGGGCTACTAGACTCAAAAAAAGGGTCATTTATATGATGAAAGTAAATAATCACCATTTATGATAATCGTTATTGTATAAAAACTATATCTCTTTGGATATATATAAACTAAATGCAACATTAATAAGCAAATCTAGATAGGATCCATTTATATGGGCATATTTTGAGGAAATTAGTTGATTTTGGTTTAAATCCCCTCAAGATTCTCTAGTTTTTATTATAAAGATCACTTCCTGATAGGATGATATTGAAGTTATTTACTAAATCTATGATAAGATACATTGCTAGAATAATAATGGCTAGGATTTATCCAACTTGGTCATGTATGGCACAGATTAAATTGTATTATGTGGTCTAATTTTGGTATCTTTTTAAAACAAAATTGAATATTAGTTTCCAAAATGGAATGTAGCTGGATTTTGTTTAGGGTCTGGTTGTAATTTGCAGTATATAAGTGAGGCTAAATATTTGCTTGGTTCTAAAATAGGGTATATGTTAAGTAATTATTTACATTGCTTGCCATGTACTAAATATCATAGAAATTTTGAAATCCAAATGGGAGACAATGTGTAAGGGAAGGATAATAGCAAAGTATAGAGATAATATCCATTATAGTCTACTTCATAAACAATTTACAGGATCCATTAGACCATAATTTACCAATGATTTATAAACATGCTTTGCAAATATATCCCTTGCCATTATGTAATTGATTAAATATTTATGTCAACTATATTATCTGTGTCTCTTTTGGAGCTCATGAATATCGTAAAAGTATGATATTTTTTCACTAAATATTAAGTTATTTCATGAATAACTACATTTTTAGATCAGCTAATGCGTAGAAGCATAGTGTATTCAATTTCTCTAAATTTGTTGAGTTAGAGTAAGCTTTATGATAAATTCTAAAATTGTATATTAGAGGATATTTAACATGAGATGTCTTTCTCATTGACTTTCAAGTGATTGTTATAATAAAAAAATTAATTATCTTATTAGGAATGTTCTAAAAAAAATTATTTTGATGTTTGAGTCTATTCAATTGTTTTACATGCATGCCACATTTGAATTTTTACTAATAAGATAGTTATTTGATAGAGATTCTTAGCTTACTTATGAGAAAGGATAAGGAAATGACTTATAAAAATAATTATAATCTATCCATGTAAACTCAAGCCTTTTAGTAGATGTCATGATTGAAACTTGTAAATATGCTCAATGCTTTTATTGTCATGGTATTTTCCTTATGACAACATGCATTTGAAGTTTGTAAATTTCTAAAATATCTAAAACACTTTATGGAATATTATCAAGCTACCTTCTTCGAGTAATCTTCAAATACTTCAAACAACTAGCCATAAATCAACCTTTAATAAAAAATATAAATTATATGAATTCATATTTTACACTTTGTTTGACCACCATCACTTCTATCTAGTCGTTAAAAAATGATATTGAATTCTTACCAAAAATTATTAAAGTAAAAACTACTGCGTATATATTACAGAATCTCTTCCACATACATAGAGAACTACTATAATATATCGTAAGAACTCTCACTATATTGTATTTATCAAACTAGAAATGTTTCAATTGCAAAATAATATTGCTTAGTCCGTAAAAGCTGGAGATAATGCTACACTATGTCCTTCAACTCCCAAAGCCTGGTTTTTATCGAGCTCAACCTATTCTGATCAGAAAATGACAAACCATAGCCCGAAAAAGTCGGAGCAAATGCTATACCATATCCTTTACCTCTTATCGTGGGGCATTAACTGAGCTAAAATATACTCTAATAAAAAAGAACAAACCTCTTCCCTCGAATATTGTAACATCAATTATTTCTAGTAAATATACTTAGACTACAACAATTTTGAAAAACATATATTTTTTCTAGAATTTTCTTAAAACCTAATATAATCACGACAAGCATAATTAAAGAACATGATTTCTAACATAATGAAAATAAAAAAAATATATTAATAATTTAGTCATTTTTATTAAATTCATGTGCTATCAATGGATGAAACCTTGTCATAATTTTTTTTTAAAAAAGAGAAAAATATATGCTATATTACTAGATCTTACTCCTACTGGATTGCTAGGGCGAAGGGCATAATAGAAATTATGAATCACCATATTCCAGATGTACCCCTAGGTACATTAATTTACTACTAAATCGCAGATCCAATAGTATTGGATTGAGATATCGCCGGCCCCTCACCCTACCAAAAATAGCAATTTACAACTTATATAAACCCCTCACCCTCATTTCTCTATATAAAGCCTCTCCCTTCCAAAGCTAATAAAGAGAGAAAGAGAAAGAGAGCGAGAGGATTATAATCCACTTCCTTCCAAATTTAATAAAGAGAGAGAGATAGGATCATAATCCACTTTCTTTGCTTTTCTCCCTTGTTCTCTTTTGAAATCCTCCATTTACTGTGTCCCTAATTTTCTATACTATTTAACTGCTCAACAAAGTTCTCATACACAAGGTTTTTCTTGATTTCTCTTCTAACGATGTGCTCCCAATTTTGTCCTTTAATTTTTTTTTTATGTTTTACTCAGAGTTGATAAACAACTTGTATTCTATGAAATTTTCTTTTATTGAATTACTAATACTATTATTGGCATCTTTTCTTATAATATTTTATTTTACATAGTTTTATCATCCATTCTATATTAATATTTTATTTAATTAATTATCTTGGTTGATTGGTATATGAAGTTCGACGGTAGGCACTAATGATGAAGTTTGGTCCTTTACTTATTTTACTTTTCATGTGTTTTTCAGGATTTTGTAAACTCTTCTTTGAATCCTTTTTATGTAGTATAGAGAGAATTCACTATTATTTTGGTACTACATCTTGCTCTTTTCCTTGGAATAATCCCTTTCATCATAATTTTAGTCTTTTTAGTCATTTTTATGTAGATACATACCCACAAACATACATACATGTATACATGTAAATTATATATATACATATGTGCACGCGCGTGCGCGCACACACATATATATATAATGGTTCTTTATTTTTGAATATTTGGGAGTTGTGAAGCTGTATGGGTGAGATTTGCATGCCCTTATAGAGGATATTATAAGCTCTTGAGCAATTCTTCATTTTTACAATTATTTCTTTTGTTTATTTATAGGGTTTGTTCTCTATTATAAATCAATTATAGATAGTGGCTTTTCCACCATATCTTTAAAGAGAGAGAGAGATATGATCCCCTTAGTATTCTTTTCTGCTTCTCCAATATGATCCCTTTTGGTCCTTCAACCTTGTCACCTTTATCATATCTAGAATTGAAAGTCATCATTTGTTTAGATCTTGTAGATCTAGCCTGAATCTATATGTCACTCATAAATTAATAAAAGATGGCCATTAATCTTGCAATTGGCCAATCATTAGCTTTCATGTTAGACCAGCAAATTGATTGGGGATCTATATGTGATCTCTACCTTGTTTTTTTTCCTCTTAATTATATATTTAATATGCTTTTGTAGAAGTGTATGGATACTATTTTTGATACCTAAGATTGGGTTAGCTTTAGCTGGATCCAGACTACAATCCAAGGCTAAAAGTTCTATGATAGACCTACACTCTAGCCCAGCCAAGTCAATTTGCTTGTTTAGTATTTTTGTATGAATATCTCATAGGATTTGATTCTAGGAGCCTACCTAGCTTGCAATCTTCTAAGGGCTCACCTATGTTCTGCCCTAAGTCCTACTTTGTAGGCATGTTGTTTTGTAAGAATAAAAAAGTATCCATGGAGTTCTTTTTATTCCTCCCACGGGATTTTGGATTGGGAGGGTACGGGATTGATATGGACCGTGCCCATATAGGCTATCCAATCCATGCATGAATCTAGCAGGAAATCCAGCCAATCTTATTAGATTATCCAAATTGGCCCTAAAGTTGAAATTGAGCCCAACCTAGAGTGTGACAAGTCCAAATTCAGACTCATATATGGATCTAGACTCAAACTCAGTTGCTATTGGTTAGACTAGACTAACTTGGATTTTCCCTATTTACAATCCTTAATTAGCTAGGATTTTGTGTTATCTTTGAGATTGTATAGATGCCCCAATAACTAATCAGTTGGATAGAACCCAATCAGTAGCAATCATCAAAAAGCATTAATGCATAGAGAGAAAAATATTCTTAATCGAAGTAGCCCGTGGATCCTTGATATTGGAAATCCTCTCAATCAAGAATTATCTATTCCATGGTTTTCTCTATAACAAAGAAAACATTTTCCTATCTAATAATAAACTCTTCGATCTCTTCTCAAAGTATATGCTCTTCCATCATCTTCCTTATTTGATGTAATCAAGGGTGATCTAATACTCTCTTAAATAGTTAGAATCTTGCATGGACATGACTAAGACCGAACTAAGAAAAAGAAAAATACTTTGCAAACTTGGAAGTCGCATCCACCATAGGATGTGGTCTATTCTATTGGAGGTCATCCATGGATTTGACTTAATCCAATAAGCATTTGCCTGATAGAAATGAGGGATGGTTTCCAAATTGATGAAATTCTAAACCCTAAAATTATTTATTTATTTATTTATTTTTTGGGCATAGTGTCATTTTATTTTATTTATTTTATCATTTTTTACTTTTAGCTAGATTCTTATTTTTTGTTCTAGCTGTATGTCACATGATAGAATTGAATCATATACTTTGAACTACAATACATGTAGGATTTGGATAGGGAAAGCCTGGAAATCCTTTGTGAAAGTAAGGATAAGGACTGGGCAAGATTAGGTCGATAATCTATTTATTTTTAGATTTAGTTAGTTGCTAGCTCGAACTAGAGAAAAAATTAAGAAAAAAGAAAAAAAATGATCTAGACTAAAAATCAAATTACTCCAACCTAATTGCACTAATTTAAGTACCAACTCAATCCAATCCTTAGCTTCGATTACGTAAAGTGTAGTTTCTCTGGCCTAAGTAGCACTACCACTTATTAATATACTATAAGAAAAAATGAGTATTTAGAAAATTTTCATCCTTAAAGTTGTTTATCAAAACTAATTTAATTTAATTTCTATCTTTGAATAAAAAATAAAAGGGCCATTGCTTTTGCTAGTAAAGTACTATACCAAATTGTTTTAGCAAAAGCATTTAAGATATATGTTTTTCTTCTTTATATAATTTATAATATATCAAAATAAGAGGCTTGTTATATTTACTTTTGACATGCAAATTAAATACTTGCATAACCACATTTATGTTAATCCTCCTATACATCGTTCTATATAAATATAAATTTGGGCGGTGTACTGCAATTTTTCTTTGCTTCCTAATAAGAGGGATAAATTGATAGAAAAATTGTCATGATGTTTTATCATAGAAAATAATTCAATATGACCTCAATGCTTTGATCTAGCATTTATGTTACATTTTTCTAGTGATGTTGCATTTATAGCTTTCAAGCTTATCAAGATTATTGCTTTATTTTATATTTATTTCAGTTCATGCATGAGCACAGTAAATCCATTCTTTTACTTATTTGTAGAAACTATTATCTCTTTTCTTTATGTTTCCATTTCTGGTAATATCCCTTTTCCTGTTAATTTCAAAATAAACTTTTGCTTCCTATTGAAGTAAATCAGGAAAGAAATTAAAATCCTCTTTGCTATGCACATATAAAATGAAAATCTATCAAGCTTTTTTTCCATTTTTTGTTTCAATATTACAATTTGATTCCATAAATATTTTATGCAATGTAGGAGGTATTCAAATCACTTTTTACTTGCTTCTCATGATACATTGTTTTGGTTAAGATGTCAGGTAAGCAAATAATGGAAAGCCACTCAATGCCATCCACTTCTGCCACTTCCCTCGGTACCTTGCTTCAAGGTGGTGCGACCCAACAACAAAACGAAGATGGAAATGCTTGAAGAGAGGATCCAAAGCGACAAAGCTTCGCTGAAGCTCTTGAAGGAGATAATGAGGCAGCAAGCAAATCCAAAAAGGCAATGCGAGTTGCATGAACTGGCACGGGAGAGGAAGGCGAGGCGACTACACAATAAGATCTTGAAATCCATGGTAAAACTTGTACAGGAAGACCTTGCTCAGGGCTTCTCGTTTGGCATTGTGACAAACCATGGCAAGTCGATAGTTGCTTCCTCCGAAAACCTACGAGAATGGTGGAAGGAGAAGGTGAAGTTCCAGGAGAATGCCCCTAGAGCAATTGAGAAGTTTGGGAAGAGGAACAACCCAATCCTTCTATCAAGTAGCAACAACAACGACTCCGAGATTTCTGTCCTCGGTGCGTTGAAGCAGCTAACTGATACTATATTGAGCTCAGCCATTTCAGCTCTCATGCAGCATTGTGACCCTCCACAGCGAAGATTTCCGATAGAGAAGGGTGTTGCACCACCATGGTGGCCTAGCATGACGGAAGAATGGTGGTCTAAGTTGGGCTTTCCATCGGATCAATTACCTCCCCACTATAAGAAGCCGCACGACTTGAAGAAGGGTTGCAAGATTAGAGTCCTCATGGCCATGATCATGCACTTATTTCCTGACACCCAGAGGATACATGAGCTTGTAAGCAAATCGAAATCCCTTCAAGATCGGATGAGCATGAAAGATAGCAGGCTTTTCTCCTCTGTGCTTCGTCAGGTAAGCAGGCTTTCCAGCCGATGCAATCTTCAGCTATTCCTGACGTTGATGATGATGTTGGCTCTAGTAGCAAAGCTGGTCAATATAATGTTGAAGGCTTCGATGGTGACATAATAAGCTTCGGCATGGTTGATGGGAATATCGTCGATTTGAATGCTTCTGGTGGCATGGAGGGCATCCCAGATTCAGCTGCTCAGCACAGTACAAGATTAGATCAGCCACGGTTTCTGAATTATGATTGGAGAGATACTCAACAAAATACTTGGCCAAATTGTAATTTTGTGGCTCAAAATCCTCGAGTTACTAGGCTACATCAGAACCCTGATCAAGTTGCCGAACTAGCTCAGAATCCTCAAGTCACTGGGCTGGCTCAGAATTATCAACTTATTGGGCTAGCTCAGGATCCACAGGCTACTGGTTTAGCTCAGAAATCTCAAGTTACTGGGTTAGCTCAAAATCCTCCAGTTACTGGGTTATGTCCTCTTGGCTCAAATTTTGGTCCTGCTAATATCTCTAGTCTCGGTAATCCAGATGATGGGCAAAGGTTAGTAGGTGGTATGATGAGATTTTCTAATAATGACATTAATCAAAGCAACAACTTGGTGGTTCAACAAGGTCCGGCAACCGTAAGCAATAACATGAATGCTTCTCAGCCAATATTTGCAAGCAATCCTGGTATTTGCCAGCTAACAGTTGCTGGAAATACGTACTTGTTTCAGCAGATGCCTAATATGGATCCAAGTCCTCTTCAACAACCAACTGGGATGCAGAGAAGCAACCTTGTACACGGTGTTGGATGGAACAACAAGATGACACAATCTAACAACCTATATCAGCCCCAGATGCACGCAATTGAAAATATTTGTGCGAATCTTAACCTAGACCATGGTACCATTGCCAACTTGTCCGCGGGGGAGGGCACTGGTGCTTTCTCCGGCAGGGTTGAGGAGAGGATGCCGATGCAAGGCAATTATTCCTGGCCAACAAATTTTGGTTGTTAGGATTATTTCTTTCAAGTATCATCCTTATTCATGTACATCAAAAGTTTAAAGCTTGCTGTAATCCATCCATACCAAGAATATTGAAACGAATGATTTTTTAGTGTCTTACCAAATATCCTTGAGTTCACTACATTTCAATTGGCCATGACCGCAAGGATTTAATCGAGGAACTACTACTCAGCTCCATTAGGTCCAAAACCAATATTCCAACTGCAAAGAAAAAAAAAAAAAAAAAAAAAAAAATCAGAAACTACTATTTCATCCTACTAACACATGCAAATCCAATCCAAGTCTTTGTGAATGTTGTTAACTCAGGACCACAAGGGCATAAGCGACGAGTAAGATTTGCGACCAAGTAAACATGGTTGAAGAGATGTAAACTTAGATGTACATTATTTGAGAACGAAGAAAGAACCTCTAATATAGGCATGCCCTCATTGCCATGGGGGAAGATTGGAACATAAGTCTTCACCAAATCCTTTGCTATCACTTCATTAATATTCTCTAGAAATCTAGCTAGGGGCCTCGCCTAAGATGACCTTCAATTGTCTGCATCCAGGAAGATCTCACTGAAACATAGAACCAAAGGAATTGCAAAAAATGGTCTAAGGTCACCCTTGTTGGTTATTTGGAGTGGGAGTATAGGACACGTATATAAATAGTTGCATATTCATGCATCTAAACCAACCTGGAGGAAAATTATCAACTATCAATAAATTCAAAAAAAACAATAAATTCATCATTATCCACCTGTTATAGAATTTATTATTATTAATGACTTTAATTGCTCACACATTGAATTTTTTATTTCTACTTTGTAGAAATAAAATGCAGATTCCAATACAAAGTGATCTGATTGGGAGAAGAATTAATTTTCTCAAACCACTCAACTTGAATCTTTCAATAATAATAATAATATAATAATAATAATAATAATAATAATAATAATAATAATAATAATAATAATAATAATAAAATTTATGAAAATAGGGCCAAGATTCTCTTTTCTTTTATTTATGAATTAATAAAGTGAGATATATGGTATTCATTTATAGTAATGAGGTTCTTCATGCACAATTTATATCAGATTTTTTTAATTAAAAAATGATAGCATTTTCCCAAAATAATGTGGTTAGATAAAATAAATATAAAAAGATAAAATTAAATAAGGGATGAATTTCACTCTTGCAATAATGACTTTATCTTCTGTTACTTTATCTAATTATTTCTAAATTGAAAGGTATATCCAGTCAATTTTTTTTTAAAAAAATTCACTTGATCAGCTCATTCCAAAACCCATACAATGAAATTTGTGCCTAATCATTAGGTGCACTGCACTGTTTAAAGGGTACTACATTCCAGAGCTCAAAAATTATTTAATTTTTTAAAAAAATATTTCAAACAGGCATCATACAGTTATATATACTAAAAGTTTAGCATGTGATTCAGTTTTCTGACATAGCCGATCTCACTCTTGAATCTTATCTAGCAGTCCATATTGAGTGTGGTATTTCTCATGACCATAAATTAGTCATCAATTTTAAAAAAATGCATATCCATCCCTTTTAGAAATTTCTAGAAGAAGCTCTATTGTAGGTGAACCATACTTGTAAAACCCTATACATATATAAATCCTCGGTTTTAAAAGTTATGCTTTAGTCTACCTCGAGGGTGGGCTTCGGCCTAGGTTGGGGTGGGTACAGGGTAAAGGCAAATTTTTTGTATACCGTATGCAATATAGAAAATCCAAGCTAGTCCATGCTATCTTACTATAAAAAATAGTATTTTAGTAACCGATTTTACAATCAATTTTTTTATTATATTTGTGACATTTTGCAACCGATTTTGCAGCCGATTTATTTTCTTAATAATTTAGCAACCGATTAAAATCGGTTAAAAAGTCAGTTGCAAGATTCCTATTTTTTAACCGATTTTGTAACCGATATTTTTTGATACAATTTACAACTGATTTTGCGACCGATATTTTAATTTAAAAATAAATTATTTAGTAATATATAAGTTACATAAATTAGCAACCGATATATAGGTTGTAAAAATTGATTACTTTTTTTAAATAACAAAATTGATTTAAAAAAAATAAAAATCGATCGAAATCGAAATTTATTTAAAATATTTTTTTAAGTTTATTTTTAAGTTTGCAACCGAATTTTGGTTACAAAATTTTATTTAAAATAAATTCTAATTTTCTTTAGAATTTTGCAACCAAAAATTCTGTTGCAAAAAAAAATGATGATTTAAAAATAATTTTTTAAGTTTATTTTTTAAGTTTGCAACCGAATTTTCGGTTGCAAAATTTCAGTTAAAATAAATTTAAATTTTCTTTAGAATTTTGCAACCGAATTTTCTGTTGCAAAAAAATGATGATTTAAAAATAATTTTTTAAGTTTATTTTTAAGTTTGCAACCAAATTTTCGATTGCAAAATTTCATTTAAAAAAATTAATTTTTTTTAAAAATTTTACAACCAAAAATTCGGTTGCAAAAAAATGATCATTTAAAAATATTTTTTAAATTATTTTTTAAGTCTGCAACCAAATTTTCGGTTGCAAGATTTTATTTAAAATAAATTTTAATTTTCTTTATAATTTTGCAATCGAAAATTCAGTTGCAAAAAAATTGATGATTTTTAAGTTTATTTTTTAAGTTTGCAACCAAATTTTTGATTTCAAAATTTCATTAAAATAAATTTTAATTTTTTTAGAATTTTGCAACCAAAAATTCAGTTACAAAAAAAATGATCATTAAAAATATTTTTTAAGTTTGCAACCGAATTTTCGGTTGCAAAATTTCATTTAAAATAAATTTAATTTCCTTTAGAATTTTGCAACCAAAAATTCGGTTGCAAAAAAAATGATTATTTAAAAATATTTTTTAAGTTTATTTTTTAAGTTTACAACCAAATTTTCAGTTGCAGATTTTTATTTAAAATAAATTTTAATTTTTTTTAGAATTTTGTAACCAAAAATTTGGTTTCAAAAAAAGATCATTTAAAAATATTTTTTTAAGTTTATTTTTAAGTTTGCAACCAAATTCTCGGTTGCAAAATTTTATTTAAAATAATTTTTTTTTGAAAATAAATAAGGGATATTGGATTATAATCGAATGGTTAAATATCGATCAAGCTTTTACTATAAAAACCTCCTTCAGGCCCTGGCCATTTGGCCCTTCTCCCTTCCAGCCGCCCAGCCACCAGCGAATCCCCATTCCCCTCCGGTGCTCCCTCCCAACGGCCAACGCCGTCTCCGGCCCTCTCCCCGATAGCCAACGCCGCCCTGGCCCTCCTCCCGACGGCCGACTGTTTGAGCAATCGAGCCCTCTACTGCTCCTACGAGCGGACCGAGTATCGAGGCCCTCGACATCGATTCCCCGCCTCCTCCCCCGATGGCCAACGCCTCCCCCCCCATGGCGGAGCTCTCTACATTGTTGCTCCCTCCTGGACGGTGGACCACGACCCTCGATGGCCGACGCCCGCTGCTTGACATCATTCTTGGATCCAAGTACCACCGGTCACCAACATCGTCGATCGTCCCCACTCCCCAATCGGTTGTCACTGCCCCTACCCCTGTCCCACCGGCTGCCATTGTCCCTGCCCCTGTCCCGCCGGCTATGCTGCCCTGTCCCGCTGGCTGCCGCTGTCCCTGATCCGAGCCCTGCTACACTGCTACAGTATCTTGGTTAGATATTGCAGTCATTTTTCCCTTGTAAGTTCACTTCTAAAACCTTGTTTTGGAGATATAATTAATCTGTTGTTGGTCCTATTTTTGGGATTGTTGTCTCAGGTTTCATATGCTGAGATTCTTTCCGGAGGAATACTTAGGTTACAAGTCTCCGAAGCTGAGGTCAACAATACCATCATTCAATTTCTTGATAGAAGGCCGTGAGAACAATATCTTGCTATTGCATTTGGAATCACAAACGGCATATTAGAACCACTTATACTTGATGTTTACTGAAATTAATTTTTTCTGTTGATATGTTCAGCGGTGAACCAACTACAGGGAAGATAAGGCCAGAGACCATATTTTAACATCTGACAACAAAAAAAGGACAAGTCAAAGCATGGGCCTATATTTTATATGGCTGTTAACCTGTGCTATTATAATGCTTTTAATTCCTAGATGAGATTGCTTTTGTTTACTATATTGTATCTCAAATAAGCTTGTCTTTTATTTAGTTAGGCTAAGAATTGATGGTTATAATGATTGTTATTGTAGGCCCTTTGTTTAAATTTTTTGTTCTTGTATAAGAAAGTTTGGAGGTTTGTAATGCCAAAGAATCACTTATCTTCAAGGCACAAATTATAAACTACAACCAACTTCAAACGATAGGACCCTTGAAAGAAAACAGCAACTGTTTAGTTATTTTAAGTAAACGATCAGTAACTTGGTGTATTTATATCTGGGTATGGCAACTTATGCAAAATAAGCTTGTCTTGTCCATGCAATGCATAGGAGGTTTTTAATTTTCTGCATTATTCTGTTCAATTTCTGTTTCCAACATTCTGTGATGGTAGATATAGTGTGCTTATTTTCCACTGGAATTTAGTTTTTTTGTGGTATAAACTTAGCATTTTAGCATTTCTCCTCTCTGTGGGATTTTGAAACAGGTTATTAATCTACCTTTTGTTATTGTACACTGTTTGCTTCAGTTTCTGCTGTGGAATGATTGTGTGAGTGGTTTTCTGAAGTGATCGTTTGAAGTAATTTGCACAGGTATTATTAATTTCTACAATATATATATATTTTAATAGGAAATTTTAGAGTTGGAGAAATCTGTGCAGGTATTATTAATTTGTAATTTTTCTCGCTTAGAATCTCTTCCAGTTGATCCATGTTGTTTTGCCATGCATGCCTATCAGGTATTATCTACTGGATCTGCATAGCATAAGTTGGCATTCATTTCTATTTTCGAACCATTCTTATCATGCTCTTCTTATGCATTTAAGAGGAGAAGCTCTGTGCCAAAAAAGAGCATACCAGGATGGCTGTTCCAAAAAAGAGTATGGCTTTATTCATTTGCATGGATGTACCATTCATAGAGCTTATCATATCTATATATTTATCTTTCTTATATTGGACAGGATGTTTGACTCACTCTTCATTGTGATTCTCGTCAAGCGGCTACTTTACTGTATGGGCTCTTTCTTGTCTTATTATTGGTTCATATCTTTTGAATCTCTTTTTATTTGACCAGGTTATAACCCTCTTCCTTATACTTTGTTCATCTTTGTTGCACTCTTCTTACAATAGTCTTGCTAAACTTTTGGTTTCTCTTACATTTTCCACTAAATCTAAAATTTTAATTTGGTCATGCTCCGAAGACTTGGTTTCAGCTGAACCAAGTGAATTTAGTTTGGTATTTATAGTCAACAATTTCACTCATCTATAGTAAATAACTATACAGACAAGTTTCTGGGTATTGTATTGAAAGAATTCAAAAGGCCATGTTTAGAAGATACTATATTATTGGCAATATAACATATGTTACCAAATCTTTTTATGAAGTTAGAGATTTAAGATAGAGAAAGCTTTGTCAAATAATTACATTTCCTATGGTGGACTCTTATGTCACAATGTTTCCAATTATTCTTGAAAGCTGCAATTTGCAAGCTAAAACTGAATTCTATAGAACATGCTTCCTGACATCCAGCGGAATGAATAATTGTAAATAACTAGAATAAAGAACCTACATAGCGCATATATATTACATTTGGTGTCATATGTCAATGCTGGCTGACACATCATAACTGATCCCATTTTCATATGAATTTAGGATGAAACTGGAACATCTGGTTCTGAGCTTCAGGCAGAACTTCAAATTATGGTTTATGCCCATTTTAGATCATTATCTATAATAGATCAAGTTCTACAACTAGTTTCTGTTGGGTGCAAATGGAAACACTTGGTTTAGGTTTGATTATGTGCAATCCATGCCTAACTGGACTTATATGCTATTTTATCTAGCTTGAATCAAGTCAGGTCTCCTGGAATGTTAATCTATTTTGTGTTGGGTGCTTGTATAGCATTGGCATGGATTATACCTAGTGCAGTTAATAAAATTCTATGGTCCAATCTACAGCAGCAAGATAACTGGACTGCCTTAGCGTACGTAGTCTCCTGATATGGAACTCTTTTTTGTGTATATCGATGCCTCATTTAGCTAGCATCCTCACATCATTCCTAATGGAATTCATACAACAGTTTAATGTGGAAGACACACCAATCACGCTGTTCTTTTTGCTTTGTTTGATGCCTTGGCTTGACCCCCCCGGTGTTCTCTCCTTTCATTGGAACTTTGCCAATAGATCAGCTATTTTCGTGTCAGCTGTCTTTGGTTTTCTGCTCCAGTGGTCATGAGGTGCTTTGGCTCTTGGGTGAGGAATTTTTGTTTAAGAATATTTCTATGAGATGCCAATAATTCCCATTTTGGAAGATCTGTTGAAACTTTTGTCTGGGATGGCACTATTTTGATTTGCATAAGCTGCGGTTTAACATTTCTTGATCCTGAAGAAATTGTCTCTTGCTTATTTATCACAGGGCAACATCTGCAACTTCTCATGTTGTTCTTGGACAGTTCAAAACATGTGTTATCCTTCTTGGAGGGTACCTTCTTTTCAATTCAAATCCAGGTCTGTCAAGTATCTTTGGAGCTATTACAGCTCTTGCAGGGATGTCCTTGTATACATACCTCAACATGGTGGGCTCTCATCAACAAGCAGCTAAAGCATCTCCCTGGCAATCATCATTTTCTTCAATAAAATCAAAGCTTAGCAAGGAAGGTAGCGATCCCCATGATGGAATTGTACTACTGAAACCGCCTAAGGGGCAGAGTCAACCTTGGGAGGACCTTAGCGGTCTATCTTGTGGATCCATATAGAGTGAAGAGACTAGGATTATACAGAAAGTGTATTGTTGCCGCCCACACCATCGTGGCCTGTAGCTGGAGCCGATCTCGGACGCCGACCTCGTAGCACGGGAGCTTGCACGCGCACTCGGACCTGCAAAACAAAGGAGACCCGGGCCAGGATCCCGGCGGGGACACTCCGACGATCAAGTCAGTGACGATCCAAGAAAACAGATCCTCCTCGGTGGGTCTCTTGCTCGGACTCCACACTTGGAGGAGTAGATTTAGCTTGAAATGGAGAGAGGGAGACTGGGGCTGGGGTGAGAACAGCTGAGGAGAGCTCGAGCTTCATGGCTGTGTCCGTCAAGACTTTCCCAATGAGTCTTCGGTTGCCCAAGGCGCTCCGTCTAGCCCCTTGCTTTCCTGTATGCTGCCCATTCATCGTTTGCTCCAGTTAGATTTGCTTATCTTTGGGAACCTTCGGAGATTCCCTTTTTGTCAGGATCCCTCCCAGCGACTTACCTTGGGATCCTCCCCCTTTGCCGGTGCTGGGGGGGGGGTCAACGCTTGCCAGTGCTTCATGCCGTGCACATGGGTACCTTTCCTCATTCGTGATAAGGGGTCACGCCGCATGCTCTAACTCTCTGTCTGATCGCTCTTCTTCGGGAAACATGGCAGTGCCTCGATCGAGGGGCAGCCGCGCCCTAGATTTGAATCTTCCAGGACAGCTTCCACTTTCGGGTGGTTTAAATGATCGGTAGAGAGCGCGGCACTTTGGGAAGGGCGCCTTTTCCTATCTGGTGTAAACAGCAGTAGGCTCGATCATGGCATCCCGTGAGGTGCTCCTCCGTGGTCCTTGGGCGGCAGCCCGCTGCCCGAGGGAAGTGGCGCCACAGGATTCGAACGGGAGCTCGACTTCGATCGAGATGGGCTCAACCTCGAGGGAGCCACCCGGCGAAGGAGCTCGAAGAGAGCGGGAGCTCAACTTCGATCGAGGTGGGCTCGACCTCGAGGGAGCCACCAGGCGAAGGAGCTCGAAGAAAGCAGGAGCTCGACTTTGGCCGAGAAGGGCTCGACCTTGAGGGAGCCACCTGGAGAAGGAGCTTGAAGAGAGCAGGAGCTCGACTTCGACCGAGATGGGCTCGACCTCGAGGGAGCCACTCGACAAAGGAGCTCAAAGAGAGGGGGAACTCGACTTCGATCGAGGTGGGCTCGACCACGAGAGAGCCACCCGATGAAGGAGCTCAAAGAGAGTGGTAGCTCGACTTCGGCCGAGGTGGGGTCGACCTCAAGAGAGCCACCCAGCGAAGGAGCTCGAAGAGAGCGGGAGCTCGACTTCAGTCGAGGTGGGCTCGACCTCGAGGGAGCCACCCGGCGAAGGAGCCCGAAGAGAGCGGGAGCTCAACTTTGACCAGGGCACCTCGACCTCGGGGGAGCCGCTTGGCAGAGGGTTTGATGTGGCAGCATGCAGTGTCAAGCCGGATCTAACGGGGACTCCACATCAGCGACCTTGCCACATCATTTACCCCCCACTCCCGAGTCCCGTTGGCACGCAGCGCTTGGGGCGAAGGAAGTAAGTACGGTGCTGACATGGGAAGGCAAAAATCAAGCACTATTAATACCTCGATTGCCGATGCCTCAAGGGGCAAACCTTGAGCCAACATGGGATGGCACGTCAGCTGGTCCGAGAAAACATAATGACCGACACAGGATCCAAAGAGAATTTTTTGACGAACCAAAGCATCGTTCCTCGATGATTTTGACACGTTGCAGCAATCCAATGGAGCGGTTGTGAGAAGGGTACGGTCGATGCCTAGTTGTTTCAAAAGGAGGGAAAACTCCCTGTGAACATCACTTCTTTCGAGTCCTCTATGCCCGCCGACAAACCAGAGTCTTTCTCTTCTTCCCCTCTGGGTGTTTTTGACTTCCAAAGCCACCAAGTTAGTCTTCCGCAATCCTCTTCTGCCCTTTGGTTTGGTAGAGCCCGTCAGAGCTTCTTTGGAGTCCAGTTTCCTTCCTTCGTCCTTCGTTCTTCTTGCTCTTTCCTGGTCTTTGCTCAGGATGGCCCCTTCCGGCAGTCATTTTCATTTTTCCAGCAATCCTGACGAGGTGGGGCCCTCTCGACCAGGGACTCCCTCTTCTTCTGATGAGGAGGAGGAAGTCCCGATCGAGGTTCGCAGGAGCCTCTGTCCCATTTGGATTGTGATAGGGGAGCCTAGGGCTCACCCTTCTCTTCCTTCTGTTCATGAAGTTCTCCCTGAGCCGTCCCATTCATCTCATCCCGGCGGGGTCACCTCAGTGATAACCGAGGAGGACCTCGCCATAATTCGGGAGGCTTTCGGCATCCCAAGCTCTATCCGGCTTTCGATCCCTTGACCGAGGGAGCGGGTCACCTCCAGTGACCCGGGCTGGATCGCCCTCTACGAGGAGTCCCTCACAGGGGATCTTCGATTTTCTTTTCATCCCTTCTTCCTCTCCGTTCTTAGCAACAATCACCTGGTTCCAGCTCAGCTGGTTCCAAACACGGTCAGGACTATTTTCTATTTCATCATCTTGTGCTACTTGCATAGGATCATGGCTCGTTCTCCTTGTTTAGAGCTTTTTTCATTCTGAAGTGCCACCCGACCGAGGATGGGTGCTGATTTATTTCTCCTCGTCCAAAGGGTATTAAGTTCGAGCTTCCCTCTTCCATCAAAGGATGGAAGAGTACATATTTTTTTCTTATGTCAAGTGGGTTGACTAGATTTGGAGTGAACCAGATCGGACCCCAACCGGAACTCTGCTGTCGAAGCGGCTGATCGAGAAATTTACGACCAGCTTCGCACCGACCAGGTCCCTTTCTTAGAGGTTCTGCTAACAGAGCAGAACCTCTTCGAAGCCAGGGTCAGCCCAATCCAGGAGTTGGATGAGTTTGGCCTGATTTTGATTTCTCTTTCCTCCAAGTCTGTCCGGTTGCGAGGCTGACCTTAATTCTTTTCTCCTTGCAGGCATGAAGCTTTCAATAGAGCAAATAGTTTAGTGCACCCAGAGGAGAGGTGCGCCAGGGGGGCCTAGGGAGTCCCCCCCGAAGAGGGCTCGAAATGAGCCCAGCCCGAGGCTCGGGCCGATCGCAGCTCTCAGCCTGAGCAGGAGGGTAATTGATCAAGTGCGCGATTTGCTTAGGTGACAGGCTTCGCCTCTAGCCCGAGATTCTGCCACAGGTGCGCGGGTTTATTCTACCACCACCGCCGTTGTTGCCACGCCTCCACCTCTTGAAATCATTGAGGTGGAGGCGACAGGTGAGGAGAGGAGGACGCTGCCACTGATGGCGCCATCCGTTTTGGCAGCAAGTTCAACCAAGGGCTCAGAGATGTCCTCGGCCACCCCTGAGGACCTGACAGTAGCTCGGGCTAGGAAGAAGTCTAGCTCCTAGAGGGTACCCTTCGAAGTGGCACCGAACTCCTTGGTGACTCAAGATCGGTCCTTGGCGAGCGCATGATGGACTTCGTCATCTAGTCACGCGATCGGTGAGAAAGGGGAGGAAGGCCTTTGCCAGATGCTATTCTTGGCACCTTCCCCCACCTCTTCACAGTAAGGCTCCCTTCCCCCTTTCTTCTTCTCCTTTTCTTTTTCTATTCACTGATGTCATCGTTATTGCGGCTCAGCACGGATCTTCTTCTTAGCCGCGACTACTGCACCCACTGGATCAAGAGGAATAAGTTGAAGGAGTAGGAGTTGGCGACGGCCATGACCGAGGCCAAAGAAAAGACTGCCAGAGCCCAGGAAGCTGAGGAGAAAAATCGAGAGTTGAGGGATGAGGCAGCTGGCATCGAAAGGAGCATCAAAGACCTTGAGGCATCCCTGGCCCGGGAGAAGGACCGGGTCAAGCGCAGGTCTGAGGAGCTCAAGGCTGAGGCAACTCATGCCGAGGAGCTCAAGGTCGAGGCTGTCCAGGTGGCAGAGCAGATCAAAAGTCTCCAAACCTAGCTCGAGGCCGCGCGGGCTCGGGTTGCCGCTGTTGAAGAAAAGGCCATGGGCGCGGCGGCCTTGATGGAGGCTGCCAAGAAAGAGGCAGTCGAGGCGGTCCCCAAATACAAGGCTTCAAAAGCCTACATCGATGAAGTTGAGGAGGCGATCCTTGATTCATTCGCCAAGGACTTTGAACACTGCAAGTCCTGGGCTGCCAGATGTTCCCCGAGCTAAGCCTGGATGGCCTAGTCTTCCCGGAGGCACTGATCGAGGGTCCCGATGAGGCCGTGGCCATAGGAGCGAAGGAAGAGCCCTCGACCACCACAGGTTGCTCCCCTGGTGGAGACCGAGATAGATGCTGCTATGCCCTAGCACCGCCCTGGGAAAGAGCTGGCAGAATAGGGGATCTAGTCTTTTCATTTTTCTTCTTTCTTTTCTCTTCGGACCGCCCGGCCTGTTGGGGTCCTTATCTAATGTAACCTTTCTGCATTAATGAAGAGCCCTTTTTTTTCTTATCGAGTCTCTCTTCTCCTCTTCTTTTCCCTCCTCTCTTCTTTTCTCTTCTTTTTTTTTTTGGGGCCGCTGAGGTGCATGCCTTAGCTGCAGCATCGTTCAATGAGATGTTAAGCAGCCAGCCCTTCTCGGTAGAGCTCCAAATATGCAGGCAGTTGAAGAGAGGGGTCTTAGGTTTGTTTATCTTCGCCATGTCAGGGACGAGTCGAAGATACTTCGCGCGTCTCCCCCAGGCAGGTCGCGTCTTCGAGCCCTCTGTAGCTTGAGTAGGGAGTAGATGAACGCTCGACCACGGGGGAGGCATCGAGGCGAAGGTACTCAAGGAATGGGAATCCAGCCTTTTTGTGGGGCCCATCTTCAACATGGGGCTCTACCCAACGGGGAGCTCGGCCCAGTTTTCAACTTCGATGCAGGGCTTCGGAAGTTTCCTGGTTTGGAGTGCCGGGCTTCTGGAGTTTCCGGGCTTGGAGTGCCGGGCTTCAAGAGTTTCCAGGCTTGGAGTGCTGAGCTTCAGGAGTTTCTGGGCTTGGAGTGCCGGGCATCAGGAGTTTCTGGGCTTGGAGTGCCGGCTTCAGGAGTTTTTCGGATTTGAAGTGCCAGGCTTCAGGAGTTTTCGGGCTTGATGTGCCGGGCTTCAGGAGTTTCTAAGATTGAAGTGCCGGGCTTCAAGAGTTTCCGGGCTTGATGTGCCGGGCTTCAGGAATTTTCAGGCTTAGAGTGCCGGGCTTTAGGAGTTTCCGGGCATGAAGTGCTGGCCTTCAAGAGTTTCTGGGCATGAAGTGCCGAGCTTCAAGAGTTTTGGGCTTAAGGTGATGGGCTTTAGGAGTTTCCGGGCTTGATGTGCCGGACTTCATGAGTTTTCGGGCTTAGTCCGCCAGTCCTGGGGTCGGGTGGTGATATTCCTACAAGGCAAAGAAGGTTTGCACTAAAAGAAATTTATCATTAATGGGTGGAGATTATATCATTGGTAATACATCCTCAAGTTGTCGGCGTTCCAAGGTTGAGGGAATCAGGCACCGCCGAGCTCAGTGAGATAGTATGCTCCATTGGGGAGAGCTTCGACCACATTGTAAGGGCCCTCCCAGTTCGGGGAGAGCTTGCCTCACTCCCTAGGTTGAGAGGCTTCAGCAAGCCACAACACCAAGTCTCCCGCTCGAAAGATCTTTAGCCTTACTCGCATGTTGTTGTAGTATCGAGCTACCCGCTGCCAGTAGGCTACTATCCGGAGCTGAGCCTTGTCTCTTGTTTCCTCAAGCAGGTCCAAGTTTAATAGAAGTTGAGCCAGGTTTTCATCTACATCATACTACTCCACCCGCAAAGTGGGCACGTCGAGCTCGACCGGGACAACGGCTTCAGAGCCGAAGACGAGGTTGAAAGGGGTCCATCTATGGACATTCTGGGCATTGTGTGATAGGCCCAAAGGATGCTGGGGAGTTCTTTTGCCTACCTACCCTTAGCCTGGTCCAATCTGGTTCGGAGCCCTGGAGAATGGTCTGGTACCTCAGATTCACTGTTAATCTGGGGGTGGGCCATCGAGGTGAAGCGATGGCAGATTCCGAGGTCGGCGCAAAACTTCTCGAACTCTCGGTTGTCGAACTACCATCCGTTATCGGTGATGATGCTGTGGGGGATCCCGAAATGGTAGATGATCGACTTCCAGAAGAACTGGTGGACCTTGGCCTCGATGATCCACACCAGGCTCCGCCTCCACCCATTTGGTTAAGTAATCGATAGCCACTACCAGAATTTGCGTTGTCCGGATGCGAGGGAAATGGACCAAGAATATCTATCCCCCACTAAGCAAAAGGCCAGGGGGCCGAGAGTTGAGAGAGTGGCATCTACGGTTGACATTGTATGCGGCCATGGCACTGGCAATGATCAGACTTTCTTCACGAATTCGGCAACGTCCGCCCTCATAATCTTCCAGTAGTACCCTTGACGAAGGGCCTTGTATGTTAGCATCCTGCCCCCCACGTGGTTCCCACAGAGACCTTTATATATCTCCTGGAGCACAAAGGCCGCCTCCGTGGGTCTCAGACATTTCAAGAGTGGATATGAATAGGACCTGCGGTAGAGCTATCCATCCATTAAGACAAAGTGCACAACCTTCTTCTTGACGAGGATAGATTCTGTGTGATCTTCTGACCTGGCACCATTGCTGATGTACTTAATGTATCTATCCATCTAGCTGGGCTCCGGGGTGACCTGTTGGACCTCCCCAGGAGCTTCATAGCTCGAAACTTTCAGGTATTCAATATGGGCACGTCCTAGCGATGAGTCTGGTAGGGTCGCGAGCCTCGAGAAGGCATCGATGCGAGCGTTCTCTCCTCGAGGGATGTGAGAGATTCTAAAATACTGAAAGCCCGCCATGCTCAAGCATACCTGTTCTAAGTACTTCTTCATTTGGGGGTCCCATGCCTTGAACTCTCCAGAGACCTATCCGGCTACCAGTTGGGAGTTGGTGAAGACTTTTAGGTTGATTACACCCAGCTTGTGAGAGACTCTGAGTCCTATGAGGAGTGCCTCGTATGCCGCCTGGTTGTTGGTTGCTGCAAAACGGAAGTGGAGCACACATTCAGCCATGAACCCATCCTCATTGGTGAGGATGAGACCTGCTCTGCTCCCTCCTGAGTTGGATGTGCCATCTACATGGAGGACCCAGGTCTCCTCCTCGGTTACGGGCTCCAGCTGGTGTTCCGAGGTGGTCTCCTCGGGCTCCTCGCTCATGCCAGCGCACTCGACCAAGAAGTCAGCCAGCACTTGGGCCTTCTAGGATGGCCTCGGTCGATACAAGATATTGAATTTGCTTAGCATCAGAGACCACTTAGCCAAGCGCCCGGAGGTGTCGGGGTGGCTAAGTATGGCCCTTAGCGACTGGTCAGTCAAGACCACAATAGGATGCGCTTGAAAGTATGGCCTAAGCCGCTAAGCAGATTATGAGGGCAAAGATCAACTTCTTAGAGCGGGTGTACCTGATTTTCGCATCTTGGAGTAGCTTGCTGGCATAGTACACCGGCTTCTGGACTCCGTCTGAGTCGGTACGGACAATAACCGAACTGACAACTCCTGGGATGACCGCTAGGTACAACAAAAGTTTCTCTCCATCCACGGGTCTGGAGAGCAATGGTGGTGTTGCCAGGAATTCCTTCAACTCCTTGAAGGCCGCCTTGCACTCCTCTGATCAGGAGAAATCATGCACTTTGCGCAGCACCTTGAAGAATGGTAAACAGCGGTCAGCCGACCTCGAGATGAACTGGCTCAAGGCAGCAATCCGGTCCATTAGGCACTGGACCTGCTTCTTTGAGGAAGGGTGCTCCATGTCGACGATAGCTTGGACCTTCTCAGGATTTGCTTCAATTCCCCTCTGGGTGATCATGAAGCCAAGAAACTTCCCGCCGCCATATCGAAAGCATACTTTATTGGATTCAGCTTCATCTTATGCAGATGAAGGTTTTGGAAGGCTTCCACTAGGTCAGTGATGTGATCTGACTTTGGCTTACTCATAATGAGCATATCATCCACATAGACTTGCATGTTCCAGCCGATCTAATCCTTAAAAACTTGATTAACCAGTCGCTGATATGTGGCACCGGTGTTCTTCAGGCCGAAGGGCATCATTCGATAACAGTATGCCCCCCGATCTGTGATGAAGGCAGTGTACTCCTCATCTTCTGGATGCATCCGGATCTAATGATACCCAAAAAATGCATCCATGAAGGAGAGTAAGCGGTGCCCCGAGGTGGCGTCTACCAGCTGATCAATCTTTGGTAATGGAAAAATTATCCTTCAGGCACGCCAGTTGAGGTCAGTGTAGTTCACGCAGATCCTCCAATTTTTGTTGTTCTTCTTAGCCATGACCACATTCGCCAGCCAGCTAGGGTATTGTACTTCATGGACGAAGCCGGCTGCGAGGAGCTTCTCCAACTCCTCATTGATCGTCGGTTGCCTCTTCGGGGTGAAGCACCTCTTCTTCTATCGGACGGGGCGGCACTTGGATCGATGCTTAGCCTATGGGTGATGATGTCGGGTGGAATCCTGGGCATGTTTGCCGTTGTCCAGGCAAACACATCCGCGTTCACGAGGAGAAAGCCCAGCAAGCGGGTCCACTCCTTTTTTGTAGATGGGCCCCGATTTGCACCATCTTTGCCAGGTCTGTTCCAAATGAAAATGTCAGCAGACGCTTGGCAGGACCGCCCCTGGGGTCCTGCGCCCTTTGGTCCAAGTCATTGGCGCTGGGTCTTCCTCGGAGCTCCTAGCCCTGGGGATAGCTTGAAGATAATGCTGAATCAGCTGAGGTGCCCCCACATTTTCCTATGCCATACGGGGTGGGAAATTGCACCAACAGTCGCTTGGTGGAAATGACCGCGTCGAGCAAATTGAGTCCGGGATGGCTAAGGATCACGTTGTAGGTTGAAGGGAGCCTAACAACCATGAAGGTCATCATGATAGTGCTCTGCCGAGTGGGATCCCAGCAGTAACTAGGAGAGTAATTTCTCCTTCAACTCCCATGGAGTTCCAGTAAAACTGACAAAGGGAGTGTGCACAGGACTCAG
Organism: Areca catechu; assembly: GCA_021397845.1. NCBI lineage: Eukaryota > Viridiplantae > Streptophyta > Magnoliopsida > Arecales > Arecaceae > Areca > Areca catechu. The sequence continues at coordinate 171,141,980 of CM038050.1, forward strand.
TTGAGCAGAGAGCAAATTCATCTTAGAGAAAGCATCACAAAAAAGGACATCGATTGAATTTCGACTATCGACCATAATCCATTTTACAGGATGCTTGGCGATCGTCATCTCGATGACCATGATATCGTTGTTTACATTTTCACTCCTGGATTTCTTCTCCCTCATAAAGGGAGTACATTTTCTAAACTCTCTCCTCCCCGGATCCTCTTAGCAACGTGCTCGATTTGCCAACATATCATCCCCATAGGCTTCTCGGTGGGTCGATTGTCGACTGCGGGGAGAGGAGGAAGAGCAGCGAGTGCCTAAGGTTCCTTCAGGATCTTGTCCCCCACAAACTTTCTAAGGCAGTCCCTTCTTATCAGATATTTGATCTCTCTCTTGAGGTGGTGGCAGTCCTCGATGTCGTGGCCATGGTTGCGGTGGAAATGGAAGTACTTCGACTTGTCACGACCATTAGATGGCCTCAACGGGGAGGTCGGTGCAAGTATTGCTTGCCCTCAATTTTCATGAGAATCTTCGTTCTCGGGGCTAGGAGAGGTGTGTATCTTTTTCTGGGATGGGGCCGCTCTTCGACTTCGAAGCTTGATAAAAATTCGGGGTGGTCGACTCGGGCTTCCACACCCCGGATGTCTCCCCTAGAATTTGCTTCTTCAGCAGCTTCCCGTCGAGCTCCCTCTTCGTACGGTCCGCCTCCTCAGCATGGATGTATTGTGAATGCAGAGGAGGAGGTTGGAGTACATCTTCGGTGGCTTCTTATCTAGGGAGTAGGTCAGGCAGGAAGTCTTGAGCCCCCTCTTAAGTGTCAGCATGGCAACGGCTCATCCAGATTATAGATCTCCAGTACGGTGACTTTGAAATGAGTCACATAGTCTCGTAAAGGCTCGCGAACTTGTTGTCTAATGGAAAAGAGGCTGTTCGCTTCTTGAGGCACCTTCCGGTAGGCATCGAAATGGGCTACGAACTTCTTTTCCAGTTATGCAAAAGAGTCGATGCTTTCAGACTCGAGGTAGGTGAACCAAACCTGAGCCTCCTTCCGGAGAGTGGCCGAAAAGGCGATGCAGAAGAGGGCATCGGTCATCCTTGGACTCTCATAAGAGCCTTATAGCTTTCAAGGTGGTCCAGGGGATCGGTGGTCCCATCATAGGGACCCACCTGTGGCATGTGGAACTGACTCGGAATCGGTTCCTCTTGGATCTCTCGGGAGAAAGGGGACGGGTATCGTAGCCTGCAGGCTTATCGGAGGAGCCCTGCAAATTTACAAACTAGCGGGATAGCTTTGCCAGCTTATGCTCTTGCTCCTCCAGGCACCTTTCAGCCATGTGTCTAATGGCCTCATTGGTGGAGCCCTTTGCTAAGGGTGACGGAGGAGCTGAAGGTGTCAGTCGAGGGGGGTCGCGATGGGGGCCCCTGCCTCTACGGCCTCGGTAGTGCTTACCAGCAGCCTATTCGAGGGCTGAAGATCGGCTCTCTGATCGACTGACCCGGTCCACTACCTCTTTGCCAGGGTCCGATGGCTTCCCTGGGGATCTGTCGTGGCCCACGGGAGTGACGGCCTTCTATGGAAGGACCACAGGCTGTCGCGGGGTGCTGCGACTTGGGCTGCAGGAGTTCCTGGTTACTGGTGGGTGGCCAGGGATCGATGTTGATGCTGTAGCTGTCGCACCACTGCAGTCAAGAGTTGCATCTGCTAGGCGAGCACCGCTAACTGGCATCCACCGGAGAAAGTGATGGTGGAGCGGGGGGCTCCACTTCTAGACTATGCAGGCCCCCGCGGGAAGGGGGGTCTCCCGCACGACTAGTAGAGACCTCCCGCACGCGCGTCATCACCATGCTTCGGGTGGAGTGATGCAAAAATAGGGGTGGTCAAACTATGTCCCCCCCTACCTGGTGCGATCATCTGTTGCCGCCCACACTGTCATGGCCTATAGTTGGAGCCGACCTCGGATGCAGACCTCGTCGCACGGGAGCCTACACGTGCACCCAGACCTGCAAAACAAAGGAGACCTAGGCCAGGGATCCGACGAGGGTACTCCGACGATCAAGTCAGTGATAATTCAGGGAAACAGATCCTCCCTGGTGGGCCCCTTGCTCGGACTCCACACTTGGAGGTAGATTTAGCTTGAAATGGAGAGAAGGGAGCTGGGGTGAGAATAGCTGAGGAAAGCTCGAGCTTCATGGTTGTGTCCGTCAAGACTTTCCCGATGAGTCTCCGGTTGCCCAAGGCACTCTATTTGGCCCCTTGCTCTCCTGTATGCTGCCCCTCCCTCATTCTCCAGTTAGATTTGCTTACCTTTGGGAACCTTCGAAGATTCCCTTTTTGTCAGGATCCCTCCCAGCGACTTACCTTGGGATCCTCCCAGTTTGCCGGTGCTGGGAGGGTCAATGCTTGACAGTGCTTCATGTCGTGCGCACGGGTACCTTTCCTCATTCGCGATAAGGGATCATGTCGCATGCTCTGACTCTCCGTCTGGTCATTTTTCTTCGAGAAACCTAGCAGTATCTCGATCGGGGACAGCTGTCCCTGGATTTGAATCTTCTGGGACAGTTTTCTCTTCTAGGTGGTGCAGATGGTCGGTAGATAGTGGGCGCTTTGGGAAGGATGCCCTTTCCTATCTGGTATAAATAGCAGCAGGCCTGATCACGGCATCCGGGAGGTGCTCCTCCATGGTCCTTGGGTGACGGAATGCTGCTCGAGGGAAGTGGTGCCACAGTATTCGAACGGGAGCTCGACTTCAGCCAAGGTAGGCTCGACCTCGAGGGAGCCACCCGGCAAAGGAGCTCGAAGAGAGCGGGAGCTCGACTTCGATCGAGATGGGCTCAACCTCGAGGGAGCTACCGACGAAGGAGCTCGAAGAGAGCGGGAGCTCGACTTCGACCTAGGTGGGCTCGACCTCGAGGGAGCCACCGGTGAAGGAAGGAGCACGAAGAGAGCGGGAGCTCGACTTCGACCGAGGTGGGCTCGACCTCGAGGGAGCCACCCGGCGAAGGAGCTCGAAGAGAGCGGGAGCTCGACTTCGGCCGAGATGGGCTCAACCTCAAGAGAGCCACCCGGCAAAGGAGCTCGACTCGGCGAAGGAGCTCGAAGAGAGCGGAAGCTCAACTTCGGTCGAGGTGGGCTTGACCTCAAGGGAGCCACCCATCGAAGGAGCCGAAGAGAGCGGGAGCTCGACTTCGGTCAGGGCACCTCGACCTCAGGAGAGCCGCATGGTAGAGGGTTTGACGTGGTAGCACGCGGTGTCAGGCTGGATTTGATGGGGACTCCACATCAGTGACCTTGCAAACATCATGTATGTCATAAGAAATAGGATGCAGCCAGTTCAAGTTTTGGTTTGCTTATCCCTCTTGTCTCTCTTCTTTCTGACAATTTAATTTTTAGCACAGTTTGATAATATTTATCCATGTATTTTGTACTCTACCACAATGTATCTCATAACAGGAATATATCATTCCTGGATACTTGTTGTAAAGTTGTACGCATACAAAATTAACTCTTAAAGTTTGCTTGAAGAAAAAGAATTACTTCAATTAAACCCATTTATCCAAGCCTAAACACATACTGATTTTTTATTTTATTTTTAAAATTTTTATTAATTTTCAAACGATTTGTAACCGATTTTTAATTTTTTTTTCAATTTTTTAATTTGCAACTGATTTTGCAATCGATTTTTTTTTCAAATTTTTATTAATTTGCAATTGATTTTGCAACATATTTTTAATTTTTTCTCAAATTTTATTAATTTGCAACCGATTTTGCAACCGATTTTTAATTTTTTTTTCAAATTTTTATTAATTTGCAACCGATTTTTTAAAATATTTTTTAAAAAATTATTACTTAGCAACCGAATTTACAACCGATTTTTTGACTTGAAAATCATTTCGAAAAAAAATTTAAATTTTTATAATATACAAAAATATAAATAATCGGTCTCTAAATCGGTTGCTAATTTTTGCAACCGAATAAAATCGATCACAAAATTTTGCAACTTATGTTTTTGCAACCGAGGTCTTTCGGTTGCAAAATTAATTGCAAATTAATTTTGCAACCAATTTTCATTATAAGCAACCGAATTGATTGTAATTAATTTTACAATCAATTTTCAATTATTAGTAACTGATTTTGATTGCTTTAAAATAGTTTTCTTGTAGTCTCTTCGTATTAATCCATGCTAATCCGAGTTGGCATGATGGGATGGGATATGACTGCGTTAAATGCCAAATCGATAGCATCAGGAAATATCTCTGCAAAATATCTGCATATCTTTTCAAACGAATGGAATACCATTTTTACACTCATCTCTTCACGAAGAAGATTCAAGGTCTTATAATGGCACAAACCGCAATTATGGTGTGTTAATAGGTTTAGAATTTAAACTATTTTATTTAATGTCTTATAATGCCAGTATTTAAAACTCTATTTGACTTCCTTTGCCTCCAAAAAAATAAAAAATAAAAAAGATCTGCCAAAAGTAGAGAGAGAGAGAGAGAGAGAGAGAGAGAGAGAGGGAGAGAGAGAGAGAGAGAGAGAGAGAGAGAGATTGCATCCTTTAATTACACTGGGACATTGGGATCAATAAATTCCACTAGTCAGAATGGACCAGGTATCCCCGTGTTAATTGCTCACCATTCAAGGGTTTCAAAGTAATCAATATTCATTATATTTCCAATTCATTCAACCACTACAGATATAACAAATATAAAGAAACTGATTTAGCATAGCAACAAAGATTTCAAAATCAAGGTCTCAATTATATGTATAATATTCAAAAACAGAAGAAACTAAATCTTGGAAGATATTAATGTAAGATATGGGCCTGGGCTGAAGTCGGCAGACCTAGCTGACTTCAACCCAAACGAAGAAAAAAAAATTGGAACGAAGAATCGAAGCAGGGGAGGTTTCTTCTCCCTTGTTTCGACCGGGGTCTTCGCCGGAGAAGTCGGGGAAGGAGTCGGGGAGGAGAGGGAGATTGGACGGTGCCGTGGTTGGGTTGGATCGAGACTCCGGCCGACGCAGTCTCCTTTCCCCAAACGATGAGGATGTCGTCGATGTTTTTCCTCTTTAAATCCCTCACACCACCGCCCATCGAACCATCTCACCGCGGTGTCTCCTCCTCTCCGGCGAGCATCCAGAAATTGTCGAAGCCGGTGAGTTCTTCCTTTTATTTTCAATTTTGAAGGATTTTTGATGTTGGATTTTCCGGTTCGGTTGTGGCCGTTCGCCGTCGCTGCCGCCGTCGCCGCCGCCGCCTGCCATCGTCGGTCCATGAAGCAACTGCGGCAACCACCGTGGGTTGCCGGCAGTGCGGGAGAGGATGAAACGGGTCGGCTGAAGAAGGAAACGAGAAGAGACACAGGGGTTCGGGAGAATAAAAAGAAAAGAGGAAGAAGGAAAAAGAAAGAAAAGGAAAAATATTAATATATATGATAAGAGGAGAGAAAGGAGGAGAGAGAAGGAGGAGAGAGAAAATCAGGGATTTTTTTTCAGATTTGAGAAAAAATTGAGAATTTAGTTTTAATTAAAATTATTTATTTGTGTAGAGAATCAGTCTCCTGAGCGGGGAGGCGTTGCGCCGATTTCGGGTACGGAGTAGTTCAGGTGTGGATAGTGGTTTTGAGAGGTAAGGACTTCTAAACTTGATCACCCGTAATATTAATATTTTACATGACCTGATTTGATCCGAGCATAAATTAAATATTTTTCATGCATGGTAGTTTTTGGATAGCATGATTTGATTTCCAGGTTACGGAACGAGTTTGTTATTAATGTTGTTTGCATTTGCCAAGTGATCTTGAAATGTATTTGATCGTGATATCGATCGTTGGAAAGTGACATGATCTGACTATGTGAGAAGAAATGATAAAGTTTAGGTGAACTGGTGTTTGGACTAGCCATGCCACGGCGGGGTACCGTGGTTTTTCAGTGTGCCCGTCACAGGCTGGAGTGTGACATTTGTGTGCCCGTCACAGGCTGGAGTGTGACAATTTGTGTGCCCGTCATAGGCTGGAGTGTGACAATAGTGTGCCCGTCATAGGCTGGAGTGTGACAATTTGTGTGCCCGTCATAGGCTGGAGTGTGACAATAGTGTGCCCGTCACAGGCTGGAGTGTGACAACAGTGTGCCCGTCACAGGCTGGAGTGTGATAATAGTGTGCCAGTCACAGGGGAGTGTGACCGTGGCTAGTCCAGAACCCTAAAGATAATAGTTAATATTGAAAATTCTAAAAGAAAAAATGTAAAATTTCCAAAGTTTTTTTAGTTATACATGAAATCTGAATAGTTGATTTCATCACATGTTATACTAATATTTTGCTATTTCCATATACATGTATATTATATTGGTGATCATTGGAACCCTTACTAGGCTATGTAGCTCATCCCTGTCATCTGTTTTCTTTCAGAGACTCAGGATACTTAAAGAGGATCTGGGCTGGGTGTGAGACGGAGCTTCATGATTGTTGAGCTAGTTAGTTAGTTTCGGTTACTGATGTTTGTGAGTCAGTAGACCATTAATGACATCGATTTAAATACTGAATTGTACATTTGTTATTAATTTATTTATATAATATTAATTAACTCGGATGTTGAATTGAATGTGTGTACCTAGGCCTTGCATAATCTCTAGGGTAAAACCTAGAATTTGTGCGGCCGGTCACGTAGTCGATTTCGATACTGAATTCAGGTCGTGATAATTAATTAGAGTGGAAAACACTTAATGCAGACATTATAGTTTTATCATTATTGATTGATTTAGAAAGAACATGCATAGGATGTCAACACTGCCATGAAGAAACATTGGAGAAAAGAATCCAAGTTGGCTCTTCCAAGTATCCACAACAGGTGGCTGTTAAAATGAAAAATCGTGGCTTTTGTGATATCGGTCCTGTGTTCGATCTTGTCAGTTCCTGGATTTGGCTGCCCATAAGAAGAAGCATTTAAAAAAGAAACGCTTGTCATCAAAATTAGATGCGGCACTGACTTGGATTGCTAAAAAAAAAAAGGGACTTAATTGCTTCTCATCTTCTGAACAATACTATTTTACACACAATGACACTAATATGCTCAATGTACCTGCGACAATATGATGAGAGGCTCTTCCTCCAAACTGAAATTCTAAAAATCAGAAGATCTGAAACAATAAAAGAACAAAAAATATTACGAGTAATATGCTGAAAGGTACGTAGCAAAAGAGATGAGGAAACATACGAAGGTGTTTGCACACGCAGCAGCAAGCGATCTGGTATATGTTTGCTGTGACAAAAGGAACTAATTTTAAGGAAAAGAACATTTAGAAATCTCATGAAACCTTGTCACAGAAATGCATGCTGTGAACAACATTCAGAATTTTCATGATTATATATATATGGCATGAGATCCATGAGAGCTTTAAATCTGGCATCTTCTGCATGACACATACCAAACCAAACAGTGTAAAGTTCTGATCAAGTTCAGCTAAGCTTGCCAACTATAATAAACTGAACATAGGTCCAACTCAGGTGCATGTACTAACAAACAAGAGAACCGAGAAAACAAAACCACAGAAAAGGAGCACACTCCGTAGAGCAGACTCGGAGGAAAACGATCACTCAAGCTCATGATTGGATTGCAGAGTGCTCAAAGCATGTCCGGGGATTTTTGTGCATGGCTTTGTTCCACAGAAGTGCAAACCTGTGAGCGGTGCCTCGAATAGTCTACGGTCTTGGAGGAAATGAATGGTGACCAGGGTACAACTGTCGGTGGAAGAGAACCCAAGGTTTGTACGTAAGTTGCAAATCCTGCAGGTTTTGCAGAATTGATATGGAAGCGCTATGCTGAACACTGGACAAAACGATAGCGTTCGAATTGATATTAATGGGCTTGGCGCTGCTGAAAGATGTCAGATCGAACACTAACCTTCTAGCAGTACCGAGCATGCACTGAAGTAAATATGAACTTCTTAAAAGCTCTACTTCTATCCTAAGAAAATAGAGACCTGGAATTGGATGAAAATTTATTCATACATTATTACAAATGAGAGTTGTTGCCACGTCTTCTCTTGGACTGGGCTCGGTCGGCTGCATTGGAGTGCTCATCTCTTGGTTGACCTGCAACAAAGTCCCCGAAGCGCCAGTGGTGTTCCGGCGGGGATACTCCGATGCTTAAGTTAGCAGGAGCTTGAGAGCAACAGAATGGAGGAATCGAAGAGATGGTAGCGTAGAGAGAGAGAAGAGTGTCCTTAGCTCAAAATGGGGTCCCCGGGTACCGGTACCCTTATATAGGCGCAGAACAGTCCAAATCTGGTAGGGAAGAGTGCGAAAAAAGACCGATTGGACCCTAGGAGGATCTTGGAGAGTGGCCACGTGGCGCCCGGATAGTGCAGCATCGTGGGGTAGTGGAGCAGTGCTGCCTGACGTGGTAGGATTCCGTGACAACGAAAGAGGTTCTGAAATTCTCGGAGCCCGGGATTGAGTCGGTCGGACATCGATGGGAGAGGGCTAACCAGTCCTCCGAGAGGGAGTGTCTGTCAGGACTCGAAGGAGAACCGTAGGCCGGATCCTAGCAGAAATGGGTCGTTCGGACCTCTACTCTAGTGGGTCGGACTTCGAAGGAGAACAGTGGGCCGAACCTAGCAGGGAATGGGTCATTCAAACCTCTACTCCGGTCGGTTGGACTTCGATTGGGGGGTGTCCGTCGGAGCTTTAGAAGAGCACTTGGTCGATTGCAAAGAGGGATCGGTCTAGCTTGGCGGTGGGCGGTAAGGTATAACAGTTGCCCCCTTGCCCTAGGCCTCGAGTGGGTCTGCAGGCTCGAAGGACGAGGGCACCACTTGGTAATAAATGTGTCAGTCCTCAAAATGATGGCAAATTTGATTTGGCGTGCTGCGACCGGCTACCTTCTGCTCTGAATCTTCGCCCCTGGATAGGTGTCAGCACCGGATTGGCAAGTGGCAGTGTGGGGGCAGTTATGGCTAATATGGTGCATGATGGATGCTGGTCCTGAAACGCGCACCGTCAAGCTCCAGATGCGGTGTGGGCCACGTGGCAATATCCGAGCGATTGGCACGGAGTTCGGAGTGGTCCATCCACGTTGCTTCGACAGTCATGCGGATCGTGACCCGGTGCGATCCGGCATGTCCCATTGAGTTCTCGCCAAACCCGGGAGTCACGTCGTCTGCCGTAGGATCGCGGCGCATAAGAGGCATGGGAGGCGGCCCTCAGTGCCTATAAAAGGAGGGGCGGATGCTCGGAGGGGATCTTTCACTGTGCTTGGGCTTGGAGAGAGAGCTCCCTTCTTCTGCTACTCTAAACTCCCTTAGGAAATCCAAAAACCAGGTTCGAGTTCCGCATCCGTCTCTTCCTTTTCTATAACTTCCATTAGAATGCCTCCGGTGGTCGAAGTTCTGCTCGTGGGAATAGGGAACCAGGCCCGTACGATATTCCTTCGACCATGACTCGGTGAGGAAAGTGGGGAACCTTAGGGTGTTTATTGTATCCCTTCTACCTTGCACCTGACTATCCCGAGCCGTGAGGGAAGGGTGAACGCCCCCACTGACCAGGAGCCCTTCCCCTATACGAAGACCATCTGAAACCCGGCCTCCGATTCCTGCTCCACAGCTTTTTATCCAGATTTCAACTTTTATAGCATTACTCCTTCCCAACTAACCTCGAATAGCATTCGGGCCATCTGCGGCTTCATGGTCCTTTGTCGGGAGGCGAGCATCGAGCCAAGGCTGTTGCTATTTTCTAACTTCTTTCTGCTAAAATAGGACTTCTGAAGTCAAGAATGGTGGGGGTGTTCAGCCCTCATCCTGGCCAGAAGATACTGGGGGGTTCCATCGGCCATTCAGGTGGAAGTCCTGGTATTTTTTTATAGATAGCTTAGAGCCATGGGCTTTGAACGGCATGGAGAGGGCCCAGCCGAACGCCACCAAATGGAAGGAAGATACTGAGGGCCGATGAGGCCAACTTCCATAGGCTGAACGATGAGGACCCGATGTTTGTCGGCACCCTGCTCCACGAGGGGAGTCTTCACCAGGCTGGATCAGCCAACACCGAATGCTGGGTAGGATGAAGGCCATCAAGAGGAGCCTTTATTCTTTTTTGGTAGCTCTGACATCTTTGTTGACCCTACCTTCGTTTGCTAGCAGGTAGAAAAATGAAGCTAGATCGGGCGACCATTTCAGCACGGTCGTGCAGAGGAGGGCCATCCGCATTTCTGAGCCGACTTTCAGAGAGCTGAAGAGGTAACGGGCAGGGGGGCTGGCCCCCAAAAAGCCAAAGAAACACAAGGACAGAGGGGCCATCCCCTACCATGGTTTCAGTGGAGTTCGACGACGATGTGCCACTGGCGGATCACCGAAAGGCGATGGCACCAAAGCGTTCATCTTCGGTGGGTAATCAACCGCCGGGCGGGAGAGGAACTCTCGGTGCCGACTGAGGCAGAGATGACTCCACACTCTCTGCCGATCGAATTGATAAAGGGGATTTCCCGATGGCAGGGGGAAACAAGTAGACAAAGGGTCGATGACCGTCAAGGAGAAGTCCGACGGAGTCGCCAATGACAAAGACTGCCAGAAGTGGCGTGACGTCAGTGACGCAAGCAGGTCATGCAGCAACTCCAAAGGGCTATGACCGATGTCGGACAGTGGTCAGTGAACGAGGCTGCTAGAAGTTCTCTTCATCACCTACTGGGGTAAGTTTTGGATTCGAGCATCCAGCCCATACTTCATTGTTTATAAGCTTCTAACTGTGTGACTATCGGCAGCTCCTCCAGGATACGCTGCTAATGGACGATGGCTTGGGCGAGTTGCTCGATCTGAAGCAACACTTGACCAAGAGGGGCGGAGGCAGCGAAGGCGGCGAGGGACACCACATGGGTGGCGTTGACAGCCACCAGGGCGAAGCTGTCTGTTCTTCGGGCTATCGAAGGAGAACTGTCTGCTTTGCGGGCCGAGTCGGAGATCCAAAAGAAGCAGATAGAAGACTCACTGGCCCAGGAGGCTGACCGGAGGCGAGGTCAAAACGTAGGAAGTGGAAAGTGAAAACTCTGACCTGTCGGCTAGCGAGGAGGAGGGGCGCTTGGCCGAATCCGAGAGACACTCACGGGGCCATCATGTAGAGGCAGAGCGATATAAGGGTCTGTTGAAGACAACCGGGAGTTGATGAAGACGGTAGCTGAGATAGCCGTGAGGGAGTACAAGACCTCCGAAGACTTTAAGGAGGAGGTGAATGAGGATGGCACAGTCGGCTTCGATTACGGATATGAGGAATGTTTTGATAAGGTCAGCGCCACTTTTCTGGAACTCGATCTCTCCTTTCTTCAGCCGCCAAACCAACGGAGGAGAAGGACGCGGAGGTGCGGATCCGATCGCCGTCGATGTGGCCGAGACCTCGACTAGAGTCGTCACCATGGAGGTCGGGTGGACGTCCAAGCTAAAGCCGATGGGAGCGGCGGGCATCTCTGCAGGCGCTCCGACCGAACCAGAGGGGGACCGAAGTGGAAGCGAGGCCCCAACCGTGCCGAGCGGAGTCGAGGCGGAGGCGACAATTGATGTACCTCGGTGGGTCAAACCTAGATTGGTTGTAAAGGTCTGACCTTCTCTTTTTGTACTGTCCTCTACATATATATATAATACCTTTGTCGCATTTTCTTTGCTAGTAGTTGGTCAAATCGATCGCAGCTTCAATCCTTGGGAATATGTCTAAGTATTGCCAGTCGGTTTGGTAGAAATGCAAGGGGTAGTTACCGAACAGTATCTTATTGTAGGTTATCAACTCAAAAATTTTTCAAAGTATGGGTCCTTCGGCTTGAGGCAGGATGCTGGTTCGTCAGCTCGTCCGAAGTCGAAAGCATCTTCTAGACAGCAGCTCGATCTAAACTAAGATACTTGAAGAATTTCTCCTTGTTAGTCCGTCGGCTCGTCCGAACCCGAGAGATGTTGGTGACCGGATGACAGATAGTAGCTTAGGCCGGACCGATATCTTAAGATTTTTCTTTCCAAGTGTTGGTCCGTCGGCTCGTCCGAACCCGAGAGATATTGGAAACCGGACGACGGACAGTAGCTCAGGCTGGACCGATATCCTTAGGATTCTTCTTTCCAAGTGTTGGTCCGTTGGCTCGTCCAAATTCGAGAGATGTTGTTACCGGAGTCGATCTTTCGGAACTGGGCTACCCTAGAGCCTTTGCCAACCGGAGTCGATCTTTCGGGAGTTGGCTGTCCTAGAGCCTTGCCTACCGAAGTTGGTCTTTCAGAAGTGGGCTGCCCTAGAGCCTTTGCCGACCAGAGTCGGTCTTTCAAAGGTGGGCGTTCTAGAGCCTTTGCCGACTGGAGTCGGTCTTTCGGAAGTGGGCTGCCCTAGAGTCTTTGCCGATCGGAGTCAGTCTTTCGGGAGTGGGCTGCCCTAGAGCCTTTGCCGACCGGAGTCGGTCTTTCGGAGGTTGGCTACCCTAGAGCCTTTGTCGATCGGAGTCGGTCTTTTGGAAGTGGGCTGCCCTAGAGCCTTTATCAACCAGAGTCGGTCTTTCGGAGATGGGCTACCTTAGAGCCTTGCCGACCGGAGTTGGTCTTTCGGAGGTGCTTCATAAGAGAAGTTGTAGATTTATTGATAATACTTGCAAAGGTTGTCTACATTCCATGGACGAGCTATCTACCGTCTGTCCAGATGCTCGAGTCGGTATGTCCCGGCTCGAATCACTTCAATGACTCGATAAGGACCCTTCCAATTGAGGGAGAGTTTTTTTTGCTTGGTTGGTCTCAAAATCTCTGCCCTCCGCAAGACTAGATCTCTGTAATATTCGGCTGGGCTGAAGTCGGCAGGCCCAGCCGACTTCAATACAAACCAACGAAAAAAAAGAAAAAAGAGGGGGAGACGGAGTGGAATAGGGGATGTACCTTCTCCCTTATCCGTCCGACATTTTCATCGGGGACTTCGAGGGAGGAGTCGGAGGGGGGAGAGGAAGGTTTGACGGAGCCGTAGTAAGGTGGACGGGACTCGGCCGGCTGGTTTTCCTTTTCCCAAACGACGAGAAGTCCATCGATGGATTCTCTTTAAATTTCCCCACACTGCTGCCTCTCGAGCGATCTCCGTGGTGTTTCTTCCTCTCCGGCGAGCATCCAGGAGTCTGGCGAAGTCAGGTAAGGGTTTTTATGAATTTTTTTTTAAAAAAAGGGAGGGGCCGAATCTGTGATTTTTGGTTTGGGGGCTGTGGATCCACGGGTGGCTTCGCCGCCGCTGTCTGCCAAGATGTCTTCCCGGAGACCTTCTTCCTGGGTCGTCGATAGCCGGGGGGGAGGTCGGACCGGTGGACGAAGGAAGGCAAGGGGAGGGGACCTTTCGGGAGAAAGAAGAAAAGGAAGAAAAAGAGGGAGAAAAAAAAAAAGGGTTTGGTTTGGGTTCGGGAGAAAGGAAAAAAGAAAAGAAAAGAATATATATATATATATATATATTGGTTCGATCCAGAAGAAAAAAAAATAATAATAAGAGAGAGAAGGAAGAGAGAGAAAGAGGAGAGAGAAGGAAGAGAGAGGAAGAAGAGAGAGGAAGAAGAGAGAATCCAGGGATTTTCTCGAAAATTCATGAAATTCGGGAATTTAGATTTTAATTAAATTATTTATTAATGTAGGGAATCAGTCTTTGAGTAGGGAGGCATCGCGCAAAATTCGGGTACTGACTAGTGTCGAATATATTTGGATTGGCGATAAGGTAAGGAATTCTGTATCGATCATTCTTTTATGCATGAGTTTATACATACATTTACACGTATGATATATATTATATGGCATAGTTATTTTCTTGTGATAGATAATGTATTTTTTTAACATTATTGTCGTCGGTATTCCATGCATGATGTTATAGAGAAAATTGATATCCGGAGGGTTGGACCATGATACCGGATTGCTAAACAAGTTGAACCATGAAACTGGATATCGAGTGGGTTGGACCACGATATCGGTTAATATAATGTGTTAGACCATGACATCGGTTATCGAGTGGGTTGGACCATGATACCGATTGTCGAGAGGTCATAAAAGATGTTTTGACAAGTGTTAATAAAGTAAATAAGGTGTTTGGTCTAGCCATGCTACGGTTGCACCGTGGTTATACAGCCTGAGCCACGGGCTTTGTACGTGGGAGCCAGCCACGGGCGGATAGTACATGGGACAGCTAAGCCACGGGCTTAGTACGTGAGCAGGACCGACCATAGTATGCATGGTCGCTTTGTGGTTGCTAGTCATGGGCTGGTACATGACCATGGCTAGTCCAGAACCCTAAAGATAAAGATTACGTAATAGAAATTCTAAAGGAAAAAAATTATAATGTTATCAGTTTGTGTAATACATGAGGCTGAAATCATTTGATTGCATTGACATATCATATTGGTATTTTATTGTTTCAGAAAATTTTATTATTACTTAGAATGATCATATAGATGCCTTACTGGGCTGTATAGCTCACTTTCTATCCTTTTAAATTTCAGAGACTCAGGACATGTGACAAGGATTTGGGCTGGGCGTGAGACGAAGACCTATACATGTGAGTTAGTTAAAGTTAGAGTTAGTTTCGGTTACTGATGCTTGTTGTAAATCAGTAGATCAATAGTTGACTGATTTAATAAATGGATGCTACCTGATTAATTATATGAATTAGTTCTTTTGATATGTTGACTCTGATATAATTAGGCCTTGCATGATCTCTAGGATAAAATAGGGTTTGTGCGGCCGGTCGCGTAGCCGATTCCGGTATTGGATTCGGGGCGTGACAATCTCCGACTCGGAAAGTTCGTGCCTTGACCCGCGAATTATAATATTTGGCCATCCTTTGATGATAGGTCACCATTTTCAAGCCCGTTCAGAATCTGGTTTCTTCAAGTAGGTCTAGGTCAGCTCTCCACTGTTCAGAGTTGGTCGGCTCGGCACAGTGATCAATTCGTAAAGATTGCAAAGAGATCTCAACGGGGATGATGGCTTCACTTCCGTAAGTCAGGTTGAAGGGAGTCTCCCCGGTCACCGTTCGGGTGGTCATCCGATAAGTCCAAAGTACTGAATGGAGCTCTTCTATCCAAAGTCCTTTGGCATCGTTCAACCGGGTCTTTAGCCCATGTAGGATTGTCCGATTGGTGACTTTGGCTTCTTCGTTGGACTGGGGGTGGCCGACTGAGGTGAGTCGGTGAGAAATGTGATATTGCTGGCAAAAATCCCGGAATTTTGGGTTGTCGAACTGCCTTCCATTATCGGTGATGATTATCTGTGGGATGCCAAATCTGAAGATGATGTAGTTCCGGACAAAGTTTTCCGCCTTGGCTTCAGTTATCTATGCCAGCAATTCGGCCTCTACCCACTTGGTGAAGTAATCAATCGCCACAATAAGAAATTTACGCTTGCCGAATGTCGGAAGGAGGGTCCAATATGTCCATTCCCCACTGCGCGAATGGTCAAGGCACGGTAAGCAGAGTTAACTGGTTGGCCGGCCTTCTTTGGATATTGGAGTACCTCTAACATGCATCGCACCTTCGAACGAAGTCCGACACGTCTTGCTGGATTGTAGGCCAATAGTACCCCTATCGGATTATCTTGTAGGCCAGGGATCTTCCTCCAAAATGGTTGCCGTAGATGCCTTCGTGTACTTCTCTAAGCGCGTAGTTTGTATCCGCCAGCCCCAAGTATTTCAGCAGTGGCTGTGAGAATGATCGCTTGTAGAGGGTGCCGTCGAGGATGACGTATTTGGAAGCCATCCAGCGTATATGCTTGGTTTCGGTCGGGTCTTCCGGGAGAGTCCATTTGGTCAGAAATGAGAGAATTGAGTCCATTCATGAGGCTTCCTATTCAACTTGGTGGACCTCGATCGGTTCTTTGGTGACACTTGGGCTCTGCAGATACTCCATAAAAGTTCGATCGGATGTGTTAGTGACAGCCATAGCTAGTCGTGACAACGTTTCCGCCCGGGAGAGTTCTGCAATCGAGGTATATAGAGAATGTCAAAGAATTTGAACCGAGAGGCGAGACTTTGACCTTTTTCAAGTACTTGGCCAGAGTCGGATCTCTTGCTTGAATTCGCCCTTCACTTGATTGACCACCAGTTGGGAGTCGGAGAAGGCTCTGAGTTGGCTGATACCCAATTTGCTGGCAATTCTCAGTCCTGCAAGAAGGGCTTCATACTTCGCCTGATTATTCGACACCTGAAATAAAAAGTGGAGTGCATATTCCAAGCTTTCCCTATCAAAGTCAGCTAAGATCAGTCCAGCCCCATAGCCCACAAGGTTGGACACTCCATCTACGTGGAGGGTCCAAGCAGGTTCGGCTTCGTCAACGGTGTCGACCTCAGGTGGTTCTGCTACCTGAGAGGGGGCTTTCTGCTTCCAGGAGCATTCTACAATGAAGTCTCTAATTACCTGAGACTTTAACGTCGATCAAGATTGGAAAGAAATGTCGAACTTGCCGAGTTTCACGGCCCACTTAGCGAGTCGACCCGAAGTGTTTGGACTCCGAAGGATCGCCTAAGAGGTTGATCGATCATCATGACAATCGGATGCGCCTGGAAATATGGTCGGAGTTGCTTGGCTGCTATAACCAAGGAATAGACCAGTTTCTGTATTTTAGGATACCTCGTCTCGGCATTGTCGAGGACTTTATTGATGTAATAGACGGGCCTCTGCTGACCGTCCTCTTCGATCCGCACGAGGACGGAGCTGACCACCTCGTCCGATGTCGACAGGTAGATATACAAAAGCTCCCCCTCCGTCGGCTTGGCCAGTAGCGGGGGTTCTTCAAGTATTCCTTCCAAGCTTCGAAGGCTGACCGATACTCGTCGGTCTAGTGGAAGTGCTCAGATCGATGCAATGTCTTGAAAAATGACAGGGACTTCTCAGCCGACTGGGAAATAAAATGGCTGAGAGAAGCTATCCGGCCTGTCAGCTCTTGCACCTGCTTCTTGTTGATCGGATGCCCCATTTCAATGACAGCCCTGATCTTGTCAGGTAGACTTCGATTCCTCTTTATGTGACCAAGAAGCCGAGGAGCTTACGGAAGATACCCCGAAAGTATACTTGGCAGGATTCAGTTTCATCCGATGGTGCCTCAGTTCGTCAAAGGATTCCTGTAAGTCTTTGATGTGATCGGCCCCGTGGAAACTTTTGACTATCATATCATCCACATAGGCCTCCATATTTCTTCCAAGCTGGCCTTCGAAGATTTGGTTGATCAGCCTTTGAAAAGTAGCACCGGCATTCTTCAAGCTGAAGGGCATCATCTATAACAGTATAGACCTTTGTCGGTGACAAAGGTCATCTTCTCTCATCCTCCGGGTGCATCCTGATTTGGTTGTAGCCGGAGAAGGCATCCATGAAACTCAGAAGCTGGTGGCCGGTCGTGGCATCCACCAGCTGATCAATTTTAGGTAAGGAGAAAACTGTTTCGGACAAGCCTTGTTGAGGTCGGTGTAGTCCACGCAGATCATCCACTTCTCGTTAGCCTTTTTCATCATCACAACATTCACTAGCCATTCAGGGTAATGGACTTCCCTGATAAAACCAGCATCGGAGAGCTTCCTCACTTCTTCATCAATGGCCCTTTGCCTCTCGACAGCGAAGCTCCTCTTTTTCGTTGGACCGGCCTGTAAGTTGAATCCACCTTGGGCTGGTGAGTGATGACATCTGACGGTATACCAGGCATGTCTGACGCCGACCAAGCAAAGACATCGACATTATTCCTCAAAAAGCCAATCAGCTTTGACTTGATGTCCTCGCTAAGAGAGCTCCCGATTTGGACTTTGGTGGGGTCATCCTCTCGAAGGGGGACAAATAGGATCTTTTCATCTTGCTGACCATGGTTGTCGGCTTCAGCCCTCGGGTCCAGCTATTCCAGAGTAGGATAGCCTTGTGATTGTTGAGTTAAGCACTGTTGGCCATCCTACGATCTCCCCTTATAATTCCGACCCCGCTCCTGGTTGAAAATTTGACCAATATATGGTAAGTTGATACAATGGCCCGAAACTTGTTGAGGGCCGGTCAGCCTAGGATGGCATTGTAAGCCGAGGTCGAACGTACGACCACAAAATTAATGGAGAGAGTTTTTTGAAAAGGCTTTGTCCCGATCATCACAGGTAGGGCGATTTCCTCTTCAACTCTGATGGAGTTTCCCCCAAAGCCCGTCAGCGGTATGGGGAATCTCGCATCATTGATAGGGATAGATTCATTCTCAGAAATGCATCATACAACAACACCTCCATGGAGCTTCCTTTTTATATCGTAGTGGCAATCACTGCCGACACGACTACAGGATCATTTTCAAAGACATGGGACTCCAAGAGGTCTTCGTCGGAGAAGGTGATTACGTTGGAATCCCTTGACCTCTTGATAATGTCCGAGTCATCTTTACATCTCCAATCAGACCATCGATGTAGCATGCCAACATCTCCACCGGTCGACCGTTGGTTGGGAGCTCTGCCTCCTCCGAAGGGTTTCTGGCCATCAAGGCTTCGGCCCGGTCCCAGTAGGGTCGAACGTACTTGTATAGGTACCCCCTCCGGATTAGGTCCTCAATGGCGTTCTTCAGCTGTAGGCACTCCTCGATGCTGTGCCCATGGTCTTTATGGAACCGACAAAATTTGTCTTTGTTTCTGGATGCAATAGGGTCCCTCATTGGACAAGGCCTTTGTAGAAAGGTCTCGTTCTCGATCTCCAAGAGGATTTTCTCCTTCGAAAGGGAGAGGGGCGCATAACTCTCGAACCTCTTGGAGAAGTCCTTCGGCTTCGAACTTCGACATTGGGCCGACCGGTTGTCACTGTTGGGGGGTCGGACCTCGAGAGCCTTATCTCTCTGCTTCTTGAGGGTCGGCCTCCCCTCTTCCTGGAGTCGGCTCGCCGCCTGCTCCTCGGCCAAGGCGTACTTCTGTGCCCTGGCGAGTAACTCAGTGTACCTCATCAGGAACCTCTTGTCCAGGAAAAAAGTAAGCTTGGACGAGCGGAGCCCTCTTTTAAAGGCCGACATAGCTACTACCTCATTCAGATCTAGGACCTCCATGGCCGCTGAGTTGAAATGGGCCATGTAGTCTCGGAGGGTCTCTCCCTCCTTTTGTAGTACGAGGAAGAGGCAGTCGGTGTTCCTCGGGGTCTGACTGCATGTCCTGAAATGGAAAGAAAAAAGATTTTTGAGCTGAGAGAAAGAATTGATCGTACCTGGTGGATGGTGCTGAATCACATCCGAGTAGCCTTCTTAGGGTTGCTGGGAAGGCGATGCAGTGGAGGGCGTCGGAGGTGCCCTGTACCATCATGTGGGCCTTGTAGGTGCCCAGATGGTCCAGTGGGTTGGTGGTGCCATCATAGGGATCTACCTGGGAAATTTGAAATGGTGGGGAATCGTCTCCGCTAGAATCTCATCGAAGAAAGGTGGACACGGACAGGAGTTATATACCTGCCCCCCTTCGGCTTTCTGTCGATGGACTATTTCAGCAATGTGCTCCTCCATGCACAAAATCTTGCTGGTGTAGTCCTTCAGAGGTTCGGCATGGTGCCGAACACCAGCTAGGATGGTTCGGCATAGGAGGGCGAGGCAGACCTCACCTCTTACCATCAGCACGAGCCCCCAGGGACCTTCGGGCTCCACAACAGTGCGAGAACATGGCTGAGGGACTTTGGACTATCGGCTTCCCTCAATGGCAGGTTGACGGTCGATGTAGGATACAGCGGGTGGCTATTACCGGTTATCGACCGCCTCTTGAAAATGCTGAACCACAGTGGTGAGCATCTCGATGCGGTTCATTAACATCTGGAACTGCTGCAGTCCCAGAGTGATGGTGGGCTCGACGATAGCAGCGGGGTGGTGTCATTTTTCCTCGGAGGTCCCTCGGACCTGGACGAGGAATGACCTCCTCTGACAAAGGTGTTTGGGTTCTTCCCTTCGTCATTGCCAGTCCCGCTGACTGATTCCTCCTTTTAGAGTGAGAGAGCAGGCCCCTTCCTCTAGCACCAATCTGTTGTCACGTCTTCTCCTGGACTGGGCTCGGTCGGCTGCACTGGAGTATTCCTCTCCCGGTCGACCTGCAACAAAGTCCCCCAAGCACGGTGGTGCTCCGGCGGGGAACACTCTAATGCTTAAGTTAGCAAGAGCCTGAGAGCAACAGAATGGAGGAATCGAAGAGAGGGTAGCGTAGGGAGGAGAGAGGAGAGTATACTTAGCTCAAAACGGGGTCCTCCGGGTACCTTATATAGGCATGGAACAGTTCAAAATCTATTAGGGAGGAGTCCAAAAAAGATCGATTTGCTCCTAGGAGGATCTGGAGAGTGGCCACGTGGCGTCTGAATAGGGCAGCATCGTGGGAGTAGTGGAGCAGTGCTGCTGATGTGGTAGATTTCGTTACAACCAAAAGAAGTTTCTGGAATTCTTGGGACCCTGGAGTGAGTTGGTCGGATGCCGACTGGGAGGGCTAACCGGTCCTCTGAGAGGGAGTGTCTGTTGGGCTTTCGAAGGAGAATAGTGGGCCGGACCCCAGTAGAAATGGGTCGTTCGGACCTCTACTCCAGTGGGTTAGACTTTCGAAGGAGAACAGTGGGTCGGATCCCAGCAGGAATGGGTCGTTCGGATCTCTACTCTAGTGGATCGGACTTTCGAAGGAGAATAGTGGGCCGGACCCCTGCAGGAATGGATCGTTCGGACCTCTACTCGGTGGGTTGGACTTCGGCTGGGGTGTGTCCGTCGGAGCTTTAGAAGAGTGCCCGGTCGAACCGCAAAGAGGGATCGATCTAGCCTGGCGATGGGCCGGTAAGGTATAACAAGAGTATTTATAAACATAAATAGGTGCATCCCTTCATGTAGAGTTGCAATGCTTCAATAATAGGTGCATCCCTTGTATAAAGTTGCAATGCTTTATGAACTGATATGCTGCTTCCTGAACAATCATGAAACTTCAACCTCATTAACTTCCAACACTTTCCCTCTAATGAGATTGGCTGATATAATTCCGAGCTTTTCTCAAAATTTTAAAAATCTATCCTGAGGTAGTGCCTTTATAAAATATTTGCAAGTTGTTATGCTAACTTGTAAAACTTCAACATCAATTCGGCTTCTTGCACGGCTTCACGAATAAAATGATATTTGAGTTTGATATGTTGGTGCGCTCATGATGAATTGGATTCTTGATAAAGGCAATTACTGACCGATTATCACAATGAAGAATTGTAGCCTCAGTTTATGGTAATCCAAGATCAAAAAGTATTCTCCTCATCTATATAGCTTATGATGCAACTTTTGCTAGTGCTATATATTTAGCTTCTGTAGAGGATTGAGCAACAACACTATGCTTCTTTGAAAGCCATGAACAAGTTCCCAAACTTAGCATGAACACATATCTTAATGTGCTTTTTGAATCATGAATGCTTCCCCTCCAATCTCTATCTATGAAACCAGAGAGGGAAGAATGCTCCTTGTTATAGAAAATTCTAAACTTGAGAGTCCCTTTTAAGTAATGTAGAACTCGTTTAGTTGCTTCAAAATGTATACTACATGGTTTTTGCATAAATCGAGAAAGTAAGCTAGTAGCAAACATCAAGTCTGGCCTTGTTGTAGTCATGTAGAGAAGGCTCCCAACAAGTCTTCTATACTATGTGGCATCTATAAGTAGAGCTCCATCAATTTTACTTAGTTTCTCTCCAACAATCAAAGGAATGTCCATTGGTTTACAATTATGCATGTTAAACCTTTTGAGCAATTTTCTTGCACGCATAGCTAATTGTGATAGAAAAATTTCTATTGCTGTGGTCTATCTCCATGCCAAGAAAATATCTGAGGTATCTAAGATCAATCATCTCATATTTTGAGTTCATCTCTTTCTTGAATCTTCCAATTCTCTATTCATTATTGTTTGTAATAATTAGGTCATCAATATAAGTAGTAACCAATATAATAGAATTACCTTCCTTTTTTAAGTATAAAGTTGGTTCACTATCACTCTTTCTAAACTTATTCTTGAGAAAGTAACAATCTAACTCAAAATACCAAGCTCATGGAGCTTTTTTTAGGCTATATAATGCCTTACTCAATTTACAGACTTTCTTTTCTGCTCCAGAAACTTCAAATCCGGAAGGTTGTTGTATATAAACCTTTTCTTTGATCTTTCTATTTAAAAAGACCGATTTCACATCTATTTGATGAACTTGCCAATTTCTTTGAGCTGCTAAAGCTAATACAAGACTCGCTATCTCCAAACAAGCAACCGAAGTAAAAGTGTCAATATAATCAACTCCAGCCTTTTGTATGAAACCTCGAGCAACCAATCTAGCTTTATGTCTTTGAATAGTGCCATCTGGATTTAATTTAAGCTTATAAATCCATTTCACACTTACCACTTCTCAATCTTCTGGTTTATCAACCAAAGTCCAAGTTTGATTTTTATTGATCATGTTGAGTTCTTCTTCCATAGCTTGCTGCCAAACTTACTCCTTCATAGCTTCTTCGAATGAAACAGGTTCAATCAACATCATTTGACATTGCTCATAAATCTCATGTAATGATATGAACCTTTTAGAAAGAAATTTTGGGTTTGAGTTGCACATAGAAGAGCTAGGAGAACCTGTTGATGAGTCTACTCTAACAGGGGATCCTACAGAAGTTCTAATAATTGACTTTGTATAAATATCATTGTCCTCCTGGTCTTCAAAAAATTGTGGCATATGTCATTACTCTATAAGTAGTCTTCGTCAAAGATCACATCTTGGCTCACCACAACCTTTTTGGTTTCAGGTCAACCAGATGATAGGTTTAGACTCAGTCAAATAACCAACAAACATCATTTTCTTACTTTTTGGATCTAACTTGGTTCTCTTGTCTATTGGAACTTGCAAAAATGCAACACATCCGAATACCTCCAAATGCTCCACACTTGGTTTTTGATTGCTCCAGGCCTCCAAGGGTGTTTTGTCATATACAACCTTCGTTGGACATCTATTTAGAATGTAAACTACAGTGTTGACAGCCTCCCCCCAGTAACTCTTTGGTAGTTTAGATTGATTAAGCATAGAAGTAGCCATTTCCATAATAGTTCTATTTCTCCCTTTTGTTACAGCATTCTACTGTGATAAATATGCAGTTGTCATTTGCCTTCTTATGCCTTCTTATTGGCAAAATTTATTAAATTCTATTGATATAAACTCTCTCCTTGATCTGATCTTAGAGTCTGAATTTCATATCCACTTTCTGCTTCAACTGCTGCTTTAAGACCATAAATTTTTGAAAGCTCTTGACTTCTTGCTAAGTAAATAAAGCTGGCATTTTTAAGAAAAATCATCAATAAAGGTTAAGAAATAAAAATAGCCTCCAAGGAAAGGAACTGTCATCTTGCCACAAATGTCAGTATGCACTAATCGAAGAGGAGATGTTGCATGCCATTTTGATTTGTTGGAGAAAGATGCTCTTGAATGCTTGCCCATAACATAGCTTTCATATATTTCCTTTAGGTCATCAATGTAAGAAGTCCTTGCACAAAATTTCTCCTTCAAAAGCTTCAAAGATTTGTAGTTTAGATGGCCAAATCTTCTATACCATAGCTTGGATTCGTTTTCAGATGCTACTAATCCAGAATTGTTATCTGTAACTTGGAGAGGAAAACATCTCTTCTTTGTCATTTGAATAAAAACCCGGCAACCTTCGACCCTCGTCATATATCAAACACTTATTTTGGAAAGAAAGAGAATATCTACTTTGCACGAGTTGTCCCACACTGAGCAAGTATGTTGCTAGTTTAGAAACATATATATAAAACCTCTCTGATATGCCTGGTTTGAATCTTAATTGTGCCTTTCCCATTGCTATTATGAAAGTCCCATCTTCAATTTGTATTTTTAATTTGATGGTTTTGTCTAGCTCCACAAATAGACTTCTTTGACTAATCGTATGATTGCTATAGGCATTGTCTAATTGCCATTGTCCCATAGTTTCTGCTTCGAATGTCATGCCAGCAACAAAAGGAAAGTTTTCTTCTTCTGCTTCTATTATCTTGGCTGTTGTCCTTTTTCTCTTTTCTTCTTTCTACAGTCATGTTCTATATGACCAAATTTTTGGCAAAACCTATACTGAGATTTATCCTTGTACCAATAATTCTTAGTTTTATGATGCTTCTTCTACAAATTCTACAAGTCAACTGCTTGCTATTTGATGCCTGACCACTTCTATCTTATTTTGCAGAGTTCTTTCTCCAATTTGAAGACTCTAGCTTCTTCCCTTTATTTTGTATTCTTGATAAGAAACTACTTTCCATTGGTCTGCTTTCTCTTCTAAGTTTTCTTTGCTCATGCATGTGCAAAGAATGCATGAGTTGTTTGACTGTGAATGTTGACAAGTCTTTAGTCTCTTTAATCAAAATTACTGAATCATCATAATTTGGAGGAAGACTTTCAAGAATCTTTTCCACAATACGTTGTTTAGTAATATTATCTCCTGCAGCCCTCATTTAGTTTATGAGCTCAAATACCCAAGAAAAGAATTCAGACATAGATTTTGTCTCCTTAATCTGTAGCATTTCAAATTCTTTGTACAAGTTTTGTAATCTAAGTGCAAATTGTCTCTCATCTCCTTGGTATTCAAGACAAAGACGATCCCGGGCTTCATTTGTTGTAGGTGCATACATAATTCAAGAAAAAATTATGGGGAAATTCTAGCTTGAATACGAGCCAATGCCTGAGCATCTACCATTCTGCTCTTATCTAGTTACTTCTTCGCTTCTTCTGTGAGTTGCACTCCTCATGGAGGTTCTTGGAATTGAACCTCCACAACATTCTACACACCCTCTGTCAATAAAGAGTTCTCATCTTTATACACCAAAATTCAAAATTTTCTCCATCAAAAATTGGATAGAGAGAATTTAGTAAGTTTGATGTTGATAACTTTTCCATTGTAGATAAAAAACATGCTATGATATCACTTTGTTGGAGTAAATATGAACTTCCTTAAAAGTTCTATTTCTATTTCTAAGAAAACAGACTTAAAATTGGATGAAAATTTATTCATACATAGAATAATTACAAATGAGAGTATTTATAAATATGAATAAGTGCATCCTTCATATAAAATTGCAATGCTTCATGAACGGGTATGCTGCTTTCTGAATAGTCACGATGCTTCAATCTCATTAACTTCCAACAAGCATAACATCCCTAAAAAATGGTGGAATAGCAAGGTACGACTTTGTGGTCCCTTCTATCTGCTCTGATGCAGCACTAGATCAGCAAGAAGGGAATGTCCCACAAGAGAATGTTCTATCTTGTCCAATGGACTCTATACTCTTAAGCTAAAAATCCAATTTAAACTTTTTTAAACCTAGCTTGTAGCCCAATTCAAAATTGGTCAGCTTGATGGATCTAAAGTCATCGGCTTGAGCCCATTTCCAACCTTAATCAAGAAAATTTAATATTGAAACCAGATATAGGTATGGATATAAATATATCCATACCTATATTGTTTTATCTAATTAATATAAATGCAGATAAGCATATTACTCAAATGCAAAATTTTATATACATATTTATTTAAATGGATACCGAAACAAATCAGATACTGAAAGTATGAATGTAAATATAGTTATAAATTTGATAATTAAATTTGATAATTATAAATTAAAATATTATTCAATAGATGATAAACTAAATTAATAGCAAGTTAATATAATATATATTTTTTTAAAAAATTAATGAGTACTATATTAAATGACATAGCATTATGGATAAAATCAGATATTCAGTTACTAATAGTTATTAATTTATTTATATTTATATTTATTATTTAAACAGATATGGATATAAATGGATATTAATTGGATGTTCAAATTTTATCTCTTTACCATAGATTCGGGCATAGCAACAAATATGGTTGATATTATCCATATTTATGAAAATAAAAATGGAAAGGATAACTGAAAATTTTTTAAAAAAAAAATTATAAAGTTCATCGTAAGGAAAATACTGGATAGGTTTTAGTACAATCCTCGTTCCAGCGGCCCTCCTGGGCGATTTTCCTGAATATGTGGGGACCACTCGATTTCCCAATCCTTCTACTCTATAAGGGGCCCATTCTGCTTTTATCCGGCTGACGACATCTTTATGCATTAAATAGTCACCATTTATAAAAAAAAGTTCGTTTCCCATTTATAGACGGAATATTTAGTACCGGATTTGAGCAAACCTAGGGACCAGATTCCCCGCTGGATAGGAATCACATGATGGATAGCTGGGATGTGTCAAGGCGGTCACGTACGATTCGGTTCTCTTTAAGCAAATGGCATGCCCATCCAATCCGGGTCTAAATTTTAAGGTAAAAAATGGAAACATATTTATTAGTTTCTAAAAGAAACAATTGCTAGATTGATCTCGTGTCCCACTGTCGACGTCCCAATAGTATAATAGGGAAGAAGCCAGTTGTTTGCCCGGATCCTATTGTACTCATGGACAAAATGATATAATAGGCAAGAAGTAAAATTGTTACCCGTATTCTGTTTATGAACCAAAGAAGATCGTATTTTTATTACTTGGTTTTAATTCATCAGGTGTTTCTTTTAATGCAACACAACCAGGAAAAAAGTAGCTTTTTTTTTTTTTTTTTTTTGGCTGTTCAAAAGATGACCATATCTATCCCTGCCAAAATCAAAAGATAATAATATTGATAATTACATTGATTCCTTAATAACTACATTAATTTGAGATTATAAATACCTTTAAAAAAGGTTTTAAATTTATATCTCCAGCCTTAAATTTTTTGAGTGATATATATAATAGTTAAGTGGATATGTGGTGATTTGCTGTCCATTTAGAGCAACTAGTTGTCAACATGATTAACATGGATTATGATAGATATAGTGAATCCTATAAGATTTATATTATAATCGAGTATATCCTATACAAATCCTCCCTATTTTAATAAAGAGTTATTTTTAAGCTTAGAAGAATGCCCTTGGAGTTCAAACAAAATGAACATGTTAACAATGGCAAAAATGACTAATTTACCCTCACATGCATTCTAGTATCAAGCTAGCTAAAGTAAATGTAAAAATTGTTTTAAGCTTGGCATAACATAAATATCTATTCTATATAACTAAAATAGTACTATTTGGATTCAATGGCTGGTAAGTGTCGAATTTTTCAAACCCTTTTTTCCACTCAAAATTATACCTTGTATATGATCTATTATATCTGTTGTAGATAAGTCAGTCTTACTGATGGGTAAAAGGCAAAAGGTCAAAGAACCGATAGTCGACAACAATCCGACCAATATGCCTTTTGTGGCATAACAATCCGACCAACTTGCCTCTGGACCCTAAGGCGAAAGTCCGACCAACTCGAACTCTTTGACAACCAAAACTTCACCAACCAAAGAAGAAAACAACTGACTGAAAAAAGGATGGTTGTCATAACAGAATGGCGTTATAATAATTGTTCATTGCAACAAGATTAAGTTAGTTTCAACAAGATGACGTTTAGATTAACCATAAGAAGCTTCTCATAACTAACTTTTCTGTTAAAGCGAACGCCTATAAATACGGATAAGAGGGGACCTCCGGGGGTAAGCGGACAAGAAAATGAAGTAACCCTACACTTAAGTTTTTTAAAATTCTTCGTATGTTTACTTGAAATCTCTACTGACTTAAATATCAGAGTGTCCATCACCAGAGAATTTCCGGTCAGAAACTTGTTTTGCAGGAATTTGGAAAGTGTCCAGTTGATCACCTTGTCGACGAAAGTCAACTACCGGGGTTCAACGTCAACAATATCTATAAAGGCAAAGAAGTTCGGTTTAGTTTTGAAGGAAATTTTCTCTCTAAAACTTATACCAGACTTCTCTGACTTAGTTTTGAAGAAAATCTCAAAATCTTAAAATAAACTTTGAATAGATTTAAAATAATAGATTTAATAAATTTAATAGATAATAAATTTTATTAAATAAATTTTAAATCATACTTGATATCAAAATTGTTATACTCTATGCATCGCATGGTCCTAGTATCTAGTAACTGTTATTGCATTACGGGCTCACTTCCACTGCTAGATGTCAATCATTAGATATTATAAATCTATCATTGCATGATCAATCGATACACATCAAATTAAAATCTTTTTACTTCTTTTTAACCAGAAAACATAAATAACTATATTTTTATATCATTGCCAATATTTTGTGGTAAAATAAAGTAATCCAACATTATTTAGTATCAAAAATAGTAAATAACAAAAATTACTATATAGCCTCCGACAATGTAGCCGAAATATACGCTACTTTTGTAAGTTTGATTATCACCTTGCCTACTTTGTGATAAAAAATGTTATTTAACCTTACTAAATAACAAATGTAGCAAGAAAAAAGTTACAATGTAATCCTGAATCTTGATTATACATTGGAAATATGATTGATCGACATGCATACATTCATAAAATGAAATTCTTCTTCCGAAATATTCGCCACATCTATAATTTTTTCTTCTAAAGAAATTTCTTAAATTAATTAACATATCTGAAATGTACATTTATTTATTAGTTTTGATGAAATTTGTGGATTGTTTCACTAGCTTCAGCCATGCATGCATTATTAGGGCAGAGGGTAAAATGGTAATTGGACCACCAAGGGGGGAAGGGGGGCTTTCGGGCAAGATCTTGGTTGGATATATCTTGGGTTAATTTTCATAGTGCCTTTACTTTCTCAATTTCAAATTTTGGGTTAATTTTAACCGCAGTTAAAGAGCTCACACTTGCATCAAAAAAAAAAAAAAAAAAGGCTCGCTCGGCTCCTATTTATAGCGGCGTGCCTCCGGCATATCTCAACAAACAAAGCCTGGCTTCTCGCTTCCACACAGTAGCAAAGCTCGAGGAGAGCGTGCGTATGTGAGAGAGAGAGAGAGAGAGAGAGAGAGAGAGAGAGAGAGAGAGAGAGAGAGATGAAGAGCACCCCAACCTTTGGTGTTTGGCGAAGGAGCTATAGTGGTATAAGAAATCGGTTCAAGGTTTGGACTTGACCTCTTGTCCTTCTTAATCCTATCACAGAAGTTGCTCTTTCTGCCTATGGCTTTCTTTACCATTTTATTTTGAGTTTTCTCTTGTTCGTAGTTCATAAACATTTTATACTGTATCCTTTGCTTTCAAGAGGTTATGCTATGGTTTTCGATACTATTGGACGATATCTTTTCTGGTGAAAGTTCCAACTTTACATGATTTTACATCATATAAGTTTTTTTTTTTTTTATTTTTTGATGGAATGTGGAGGCAGTACGATACTTCCCCCACTCAAATTAAATATCATAAAAGTTTCATGTTGTATGGCTTCACTCTCTAATTGTTTTCCGTTTGATTCTAGTATCAATCGCTTTTCTTGCATATGGTTGTTTTAAAAATTATTGCCCTTTTTATTGTAAAAATGATTCTTTTTTACGTGTTTTGGAGTCTGTTTTTATGTTTCTCTTCAGTTTGGGTTTCATAACTCGGATGGTGTAAAGAAATAAGCTAAAAGAATGACCACGGGGGGATAAAAGGTTCTCTTTTTTTATTTTCTGTCGGATTGTTGGCCATATTCGAAGTATGATGATGAACAAAAAGTAGGCATAACATCATGCTCCATTTTATAAGTTTTTTGGCATTTTCAGATCTCAATCATTTTCTATTCTGTTCTCTCTCCCTAGGCTCACCATTACTTCTCCCTTGTTCTTTTTTTTTTTCAAAACATTTTTCCTTTCTGCTATTCTATTTTTTTAAAGAAAGTAATCAATTATTTTTGCTTCCTATGTCCCTTGTAGATTGGGTTTTGTTTAGATAAATGCATCGAAACCATAAGTAGTATATCTGGTCCTAATATATGAGTTCATAAGAAGGGATGCAGGAAGCACCTACATGTCCTCTCCCCCTCTTCGCCATTGATTTTATAGTATTTATTTGATTTATTGCCGTCTTCTCGTATTAGAACAACATTTGCATGGGTTCTCTTCAAATATTTAAGATATAGTTTAGTATGTACCTATCTTATATTCCATTCTCTCTCAAACCTAACTTATCTTTGATTTTTTACTTGCTCCATCACTTGATTAGAATTTTAATGTTTAGAGCTAACATAGTAAGTGCCAAAACTTTTATTTCCTAGTATTGAGCTCACACTTCAATGGGCATCTTGGGATTCTCTACCTTTGTGCTTTGCATGCTTTCTGTGCAGGATTTATGAAAGTCACAGAAAAGATCTTTTAATTATTTGTTTTAAAATTTGCTTTTATTGAATATCATCTGATGTTTTCCCCTTCTAGAATATCTCGTGATTTTTTCTTCTGCTTTTTGTTTTATTTTAACACCTAGTGGTTTCTTTGTGCATTAGTCAGGAGCAGAAGTACAAGCGATCTTTTCTTTTTCACTAATTTCTATCCCTCATTCATGTTGTGGCTAGAGGTGGTTTGCCTACCTTTATATCAAAGAGAGGGGAAAAAGAAAAAATGTTTCATATAACAATTAATATCTGCTTGCTTGGAAGCAAACATGGAGAATTTCCCCTCATTTAGATTGACCATCATTTGCTGCTTTTGATATACTTTTCAAGGGTTGCTTTTGACATCAACATCATACTCTCAGTGTAAAAATATGTTCATGTAGAAACCTTAGTTTTTGTGTTTTGTAAATGTATTCTGTTTTGATTATTTTCTTATTCTCGTTTCCATGTGTGAATGTTTAGTTGTGATTATTCTATTTTTTTCGTTTTTGGCATAAAGGTGCAAGCTCCACTTTGTTTCCTTTTCAAAAAAAAAAAGGGTGGAACAAAAATCTTGTGAGACTAAGCTAGCTAGTCTAACGTTACTTGTAATGCTTCTAAGGCTAGTTTAGAATCTTTGGATGTGGAGAACAAATCACTTTATAGTTCACACAGTCTGACCTGCATGCTGACGTTGATTTGTAGCTCCTAATTCATAGTTACGAGAGACGCCATCCTTTGAAAAAAGAGAATTGCTTAATCTTTTTGAAAGTTGTGAATTTTTATTTTTCCTTTAAGTTCCACTTCAAAATAAGATCATATAATGTAATCATTTGCATACATGAAATAATTTTGCTTTTGTAATGGTGCAAAATAAAGGATGCATGTTTCTTTTTTCCTTTTTTTTCTTTCCCCACACTATCCTATAGTGCATGTTGAATCTAACATAAGTTTCTAATTGATAGTAAGTCAAATAAATTGCCAGGCCATCTCTCCCAACCCCTCAAAGAAACTTTATCAAAAAAGCATTTAGGCTATCCCTTTAACCACCACCACCATGGCATTTGTTAAGATTGCATTTAATAATGAATTAGCATTTATTAATTAACTTAGCATTTATTATTATTTTTTTAAATGACAAAATTATCTACAAGAACCCAGCCAAAATAGCTATACTTTTTTTTAAAATGATATAATTATCCATAAGGACCTAACCAAAATATTTTTACATTTATTATTGATTCTTCTTGAGTTCCTCGAGGATGACATTGAATATAAACTTATCAAGAGGCTGCCCGGTGCCCTTTAAAATAATTCTTTGCCATCTCCCTTACTTGGTAATTATAGGCAGCAAAAAAAAGAAAAGATAAAAGTTTTTCACATTTAATGAGATCAAAACAATTATAAATATATACATCGTCAAAAGTTTATATTTTATTATGCATGCAACTATTGCATGATTATCTTTTACGTATGCTTAAAATCTATCTTCTAAGTCATAGAAAAAATATTTTTATCAATGCTTTTCTTTGATGTTTCCCCCTCTATTTTGGTTTCTTTATTTTTTACCGTGCGCCCTCGACATATGAATATATATCAACTCTCCATGAAAACATGGTGCAAAAATGTTTCTTAATTTTTATGTATTGCAGGAAGCATTTCATTTCCAACTCTTCTAAATTCGTGGATAGTATCGATGGAAGGGCAGGCATCAGAGAATGCTGGGTACTCCGAAAAACTCCAGCGAACTACATGTCCTTCGGTTTGTCAGAATGTAGCTTGTGGCTCTCAAGACCAGGCTGGTCCATCTAAAGATGCCGGAGATGCCATGGGGGAACCACCAAACTATCCCCCCGCTATTTTTGATGCCATAAATACCGATGATGAAGATTCCAATGATGATGAAGATATTACCATAGAGGAGCTTGAGGAACGGATAAGCCAGATGAGCATGCGGATAGAAAGGTGGCGACAGAAGCATGGGCAGAATGCAGATATAAAGTCGAAGCGGAAGCCTTCAGAGCAAGCTCAGAGGAAACAAATGTCTCGAGCCCAGGATAAGGTCCTGGACTACATGCTGATGCTTATGGACATGGGTGGTGCCGGGGTTTTGTGTATGGTATCGTCCCTGAGAAGGGAAAGCCTGTGAGCGGAGCATCCGATAATCTGAGGGGCTGGTGGAAGGAGAACGTGAGATTCGATTATAATGGCCCCACTGCCATCGAAAGATTCCAGCTCGAGCATAACATTCCATCATGTCCAGCGGCGGATCTCTCGGTCTCAAGCCCGCAGCAGCTGATGGGGTTCCAGGATTCAACACTAGGCTCCATGCTGTCTGCATTGATGCAGCAATGCCGGCCTCCCCAGAGGAGGTTCCCGTTGGACCGGCGAATTCCGCCACCCTGGTGGCCGACCATGAAGGAGGACTGGTGGCCGCATCTAGGATTGTCTGGTGATCAAGGGCCAGTGCCATATAGGAAGCCGCATGATCTCAAGAAAGCATGGAAGGCTGGTGTTGTTATTGCGGTTATCAGAAACATCTCCCCAGATTTTGATAATGTTCAGACTACAGTGCTCAAATCTAGATGTCTCCAAGTCAAAATGTCTGCGAAGGAGAGAAATATTTGGAATTGCGTGCTTCATCAAGAGGTGAAGTGGTACATGGAGAACCACCCTGATGCTCCTCGGCCGTTTCTGAGTATGAGTTTGACTGCCCCTTCTGGCAGCACTGATGATAGATATGATGTTGAGGATGAAGGTTATTATGCTCCCATCGTCGATGGAAAACTTGCTGACAGTATCGATGCCGAGGAGGGCCAAAGAGGTTTGCCTCTGGATGATAATAATTATAATAATATGCTGCAGCAAGGATTTCATGAGAGGATGGTGGACAACGAGTTGCAGAAGAAACAGATTCGGAAAAGTTCTGCATGGGATAATCCTCTTCAGCCAGCTATGTTTGTAGATCAGACCCTGGCCGTGGATCAGAATTCTCACTGGAAGGCACCGACAATAGGCCCTGAAACTCTACATCGGCCGGTTGCGAGTCTGAATGCCTTTCTACAGACACCAAATATTGGTACAAATTTTTTTCTGCTGGTGCCTGCAGGTGTGGAGCAAAGTTTTCCTCATCCACCAGCTTTGAATCAAGGTGGCGTCATGCAAATGCCGACCGTTGGTGCAAACGATCTTCTGCCAGCGCCTATGGTGGAACCAAATTGTTTTCAGCAACCAGCTTTGAATCAAAATGACTGTGTGCCTGTACTAAATGCCGATCCAAATGGTCTTCTGCCAATGCCTGGTATGGGACAAAATTGTTTTCTGCAACCTGCTGGTCCGATTGCATACCCTCTTCTGCAGCAAACTACGATTAATCCAGATTTTCTTTATGGAAACCATGTTGGTCAAGGCAATGGAATGGCAGGAAGAGTGTTTGAAGAAACCAGTAGAGCAGTGCAGACTCCTCAGAACTTTTCTGTGCAGACCAGGACTTCTGAATCAGCTTTCGAGAACCTGCCCGAGGGTTTTGATAGTGACCTCATATATGATCCTTCTTTCAATTATACCGATACAGGCGGCTCACTGATAACTAAACATGATTCTCCTTGGTTCTTTTGAAACAATAATTAGTAGTGACTTGATCAGATGACCAGAAGAAACATTGGAATGTGAAGCAGAAGGTTCGTTCATCATTCTCGGAGTCTGGTTCTTCTTTCTGGACATCTTTATTGGAGCACCAATATATAGGTTAGGTTATCATTTCTCTATATTATGCAGACAGTTATACCCCCATTAATTCTATGTTCAGAACAGAGCTTACTGAAAAATTTCCTTCCTAGGCCATCTTTTGATATGATACAGGGAAGGCCTTCCATCAAAGAACAAAATCTCTAAAGGTATCAAATTGAAGTGTTTAGGGTTGGAAACACAAACTCGAGGCTCTAGTTATTGCAGTTTGTTATATTGGATGTAAGCTATTTCTACATTGATATGCTTATGTGTGGGTCTTTGAAACTTCCATATCATTTAATTAAAGTATGCCTTTAGTTTATCCTTTGAACCGTCTTGCCTTTAATTTTTTGTGAATTAAGTTGTATCTCATGCCTTTTAATGCTAAAGGTGTGGATACCGTTTCCGTGATTTTAGACATATTATTGGACATGTGGTTGATCGTGGATAAGACGAATTTTTATTGGTTAAACAACGTACCATAAAATATAATAACCACTCTGAATATGGTTTGTTATATCTCTCACGAAATCAAACCAGAAAATATGTTCATTCATCTCTATTGTATCTGGCCATGTTTTGACAGCAGACGTGGGTATATTGGTGGGGACATCAGGATCAGACACAGATCACTGGATCCCATTTGGTTTACCTAGTCATATGTCAAAGTTTTGAAAATTTTGTAATCAATTAAGATTGAGTTCTGTAATAAGTTGAGGTTAGTTAATTTGTCTCAACCCTCAACCTAGTCAGTATTTTAAGTCCTGTACATCAGTTATGAGTCCAGTATGAGTCCAATTTTTGTACAAGAGAGGAGGTTACCTTATTTTGGAGTTCCACCAGGCCACATCCAGGAGTCAGATGCCACTACATCAGCCCATTGAATTTTGTGTGACAACCCAGGATCCAAGATGCTTTCAGAAATCCTGGTTCCTTCCAGATGCCCTCCAGATGGCCAGATTCCCCCCAGATGCTTCCGGAATATTCCATATGCCAGGAGCCCATGTTTTCCAGGTTATCCCAACACTCCAGGCCTTCAAATTCAAGTCCAAGCACCAAGCCCAGTTCCATTAAGAAGCAGGATTCCAAGAATATTCCCCTATCAGGCCATCCCAGCTTCCAGGGCCCAAAGCCCAAGTGCCCAAGCCCCCCTTGGCCGGCCCACTTGCTGCCCATGAAGCCCAACATGCCATTCTAAGAGGCTTAGGCATCCTCACATGTTGACTTGGTCCAAAGCCAAGTGGGGAGAGGAAAGAAGAGAAGACTAGGTCAAATTCTAACCTAGTTGAGATATCCATAATCCCTTTAAACCTTGTAATTCTAACATAGTTTGAAAGGACTTGTAGGCTAACTACGAAGATGACTTTGTAACCTAAGTGTAACCCTAGTTAGAAGGGGCATGGGAACTCTATAAATACCCCACCCCTCCCCCTTGTAATCATCTCTTTCTTATGAATACACTTGCTGAAATTTTGTGATATTGCCTTGTGTTTGGTGTTCTAGTGTTGGTTCTCTTATTCTTGTATGCTCGTTATGTTCCCCGATTGAAACCTGTTGCCCTAGCTTCCATCTGCATCTTTGGAGATCAGCCACGCCCAGAGGAAGATGCCCTAGCTGCTGCCCCAATCAAGCACTGCTTCTTCCCTGGGACATCCATACCTAAACCTAGTTCTTTGAATTCTAAATCCTAGTTTCTTATTCATTTGTTTAATTGCTATTATGATTGACCCTGACGCTTGCAGATCCCCGAGGTGCTTCACCTCCCCTGAGGAGGCCTTTTTTGCTTCCAGGACCGCCCAGATCAGCCATCAGATTCAGGGAACCAAGGCTTCTTCATCCAGGCTCCAATCAGAGCGTGAGTGATCATTTCCACTGCAAAGTTTTTAATCCCTGATAAGAACCTTCCATTCTCTTAATCTCTGATTAATAAAGAATAACTATCCTAAACCGGGAGTTTCTCAACTCTCGGGTCCTGGCTACTTATTATCTTGCATGAGTTCTTTGCGATCATGATGATTCTATACATTACTACTGCTTATGCTAGTTCTTACTTTTATTTGAAAATTTAGCCTACAAACCTAAATTATAAAAATTACAAAAAATTATTTTACTATTTTTCCTGTATGTTTAGCAATCTTAGAGTCATCCCGCATCATATGATTTGTGAGGGTTCCTAAGCTCAATAATTCTTAAGAAATATATCATCAAGTGAGATTGTTAGAGTTTAGAAGAGTCCTTTACGGAGATTGAGTTTCAACTGCAAATGGCGGAGGTCAGTATTATTTTGTGCTTATGAAAATTTCTTTATTGTGTGGTTAATAAGCATGTTTCTGGGCATCATGAAATTTCTAACATTTGGTATCAGAGCCTATATTTTCATGATAAGTGATTTATTTATTTTAAAATTCTTGATCAAGTTCTTGGATTAATCTTGATTAATAATAAATAAATAATCATGGGAGGAATTTGGATCTCAGGCCGTCTTCTCCTCTCTTGATTATTTTGTTGGCTGGAGGCCTCTCGCTTCCATTCGGCTACTTTTTCATGCAGACCCTTCCTGTTATCCCATCACTGACACGGTGCTGGTCTCCCTCTCCACCAACAGATAAATCAGAGGGTTCCTGTGACCCCCCACTAGTTTACCCGATGATTAAGCGGACATTTCGAACCGTCCGTTCATGTTCTTGAATAGCTGGTGACTCATCGGATGACTATAAAAATTGATGGTAGATCTAGAAAAGGAGGGGCACCATTTTTGAACTCCTCCACCGATCTAATCAATATATAGCTGAGCGTTGTCTCACCAGCGATGGGAGGACATTCATGTTAGGTTGTCAGAGATTGGATGGACTTGTGGCCTTTCGTAAGGAGACACAGAGGAGGGAAGTCACCATTAATGGCTTTTCTTCTCTGTTGAATAGTGAGGAGTAACAGTGGGAGGAAGAAGAAAACTTAAAGAAATTAAATGGATTTGGGTTTTGGATTTGGGTTTTAAACAAAACTAATCTATTAATTTAAATCCAAAGTTGGTTGAACTAAACCAGATTCAATGGTTGGGTTTGGAACCTTTTACAATTTAGCCCCTGTATATTATAAAATGACAAGATAGTCCTCTAAAATTTCATTTTAGTCCCTAAAAAATTATTTATTCTTTAATGATCCCTTAAATTTATTTTGATCCATTTTGATGAACAATTTTGGTATTATTGTATTATGTTTACATCAAAAAAAAAGGAGCCTATTATTGGAGAAGTTTCAAATATTATTTGCATGTCTTATGATCTATATAGTTTTAATTAATTAGAGATTAGCCACAGCATCTCTGGTTATGCTAAATTATATATTATATTTTCTTGGATCAAATATAGAAAAATGATATCAATAGTAATTAATCATATTCAGATATAATAAATCTTATCCCACATGAATTTTTATTATATTTGTATGATTGATTAGGATGGAATAACAAATTATTTGCTTAATTTACCCACAGGAATTAAGAAAAAGATTATATTTTGATAGTTCCATCATGAAGTTGTATATGAATCAAAAAAAAAACTTAGCCCACAGGTAGTTTTATATTTTGTTGTTTAATTCATATTTAAAGTATAATTTACATGTCTTACATTGGTAAAATCTGATATATGCTTGCCTCAAGTTTTATGATATGAGCATGTATGTTTAATTTTTTTATGTAGTTATGCAACCTATAATTTTTCTAATATCAAATATGATATTCCTGAATCAAGTGGTGATAATTATAAAGTTTGGAAGGAGAGGATTCTCCTTCAATTAGGGTGGATAGACGTTGATTATGTCATTTGAAAAGAGGAACAACTATACCTATTGATACTAGCACTCAGGCTCAAATTGCTTTATGAGAATGTTGGGAGCGATCTAATCACCTCAGTGTGATATTCATAAAGATAAAAAATTTTGCTAGTATACGTGATTCAATAGGAGAGCATAATAATGTCAAAATTTTACTGAAAGCTATTGATGAACAATTTGAGTCTTCAGATAAAGTCCTAGCTAGCACCCTAATGACAAAGTTATCATCAATGAAGCTCACTAGTGTCAGAGGTGTGCATGAGCACATCATATAGATGAGGGACATACACATCATGTAGATGAGGGACATTGCGGCTCAATTAAAGTCACTTGAAGTTGAGATGTCTGAATTTTTTCTTGTACACTTTATTCTGAATTCTCTTTCACAATAATATGGACCTTTCAAGATCTCTTATAATACACATAAAGAAAAATGGTCAATTAATGAACTTCTTACCGTGTGTGTTCAAGAGAAAGGGAGGCTGATTATGGAATTAGATGAAAGTGCACATATGGCAATACAAGAAGAAGAAATGGCAAGCAAAACAAAAAAGAAAGGATAAAGCATCCATCTAAGCTGACAATAAGAAGGAGTCCAAGTGTTTCTTCTATAAAAGAAAGGGCACATGAAGAAGGACTGCATCAAATATAAAGCTTGGCTTGAAAACAAAAGTAATCCAACCTCATTGTTTGTTATGAGTCTAATATAGTTGATGTTTGTCATAATACTTGATGGATTGATTATGGTTCTACAATCCATATTTTGAATACCTTACAAGCTTTCAAAGTCAAAGGAAGCCAATGGGCAGTGAGCGGCACATCTATTCAGAAAATTAGATACGTTCACATGTCGAGGCGATTGAAACATGTAGATTAATTTTAGCTTTTGGCTTCATATTAAATATAGAAAAGATATTTTATATTCCAAGTTTCTCTAGAAATTTGATTTCAGTTTCAAGACTTGTACCTTTGGGATATTCCTTTAATTTCTCAAATATATCTTTTAATTTGTTTTATAAATCTAATTGCATTGGAAATGGTATAATGTCTAATGGTCTTTTCCGAATTAATTTATAAACAATAACTTTTATAATACGATGCATGTCCATGGTAATGCTGGTATTAAACGATGTGTTATGAACAAAAGTTCCTCTAAGTTGTGGCACCGAAGATTAGGACATATTCATAGAAAGGATTAAAATATTAGTAAATGATGGAGTACTTAATACTCTACATTTTACTGATTTTGATGCTTATGTGAATTGCATAGAAGGAAAGCAAACCAACAAGACAAAGAAGGGTGCCAAGAGGAGTTCAAACATATTAGAGATCATACATATGGATATTTGTAGTCCAGAAATGGACTCGTGTGGTTAGAAATACTTCATCTCTTTCATAGATGATTATTCACGATACATATATCTTTACTTGCTTCATAACAAGAATGAAGCATTAGATGCCTTTAAAGTTTTTAAGACTGAAGTAAAGAAACAATGTGGGAAGCAAATTAAGGTCGTGAGATCAGATAGAGGTGGAGAATATTATGGTAGATACACCAAGGATGGACAAGCACCTGGTCCATTTGCAAGGTTTTTTTAGGAGCATGGGATAATTGGCCAATGTACCATACCTGCATCTCTAGATCAGAATGGCGTAGCAAAAAGAAGAAACCGAATATTATTGGATATTGTGCGAAGTATGCTTAGCAGCTCCAAGCTTCCTAAATTCTTGTGGACTGAAGCTCTTAAAATAGTAGTGTATATATTAAACCAAGTTTCAGTCAAAGCTATTCCAAAAACACCATTTGAATTGTGGAAAGGTTGGAAACCGAGTTTGCGACATACACGTATTTGGGGATGCTCATTTGAAGTAAGAATTTACAACCCACAATAAAAGAAACTAGACCCTAGGACTATAAGTGGGTATTTCATTGGATATGCTGAAAAGTCCAAAAGGTATAGGTTTTATTGTCCATCTCATAGCACTAGGATTGTGGAATCACGAAATGCAAAATTTCTTGAAAATGACTTGATCAGTGGGAGTGATTAGTTTTGGAACTTAGTTTATGAGAAGAATCATTCTGATATTAAAACTCCAACTATTAGTGATAGATTGATTATCATTCATAATATCCCTCAGGTTCAAATGGGTGTTGGATAATCAATCATTGAAGTTCCATAAGTTGCTAATGATAATTTGGTAGATCTGATTGTTCAACAATTGCAAGAAAATGTTGAGCAACCAGTTGTGCAACATGCTCCTCGGGAGGATGTTGATATATACTAAAAAGATCAACTAGAATGAAAAATCATCAGCAGTCCCTAGTGATTACATTGTGTATCTACAAGAAGCTGACTATAATGTTGGATCCATAAATGATCCTGAGATATTTTTACAAGCCATGAGTAGCAAAGAATCTATATCATGGCACAATGCCATGAAAGATGATGAATTCTATGACTTCTAATGGAGTCTGGAGTCTTGTTGAGTTTCCTAATGATACAAAGGCCATTAGATGTAAATGGGTCTTTAAAACCAAGAAGGATTCATTAGGCAATATTGAGAGATATAAAGCAAGGCTTGTTACTAAGGAATTCACTCAAAAGGAAGGAATTGATTACACAGAGACTTTTTCTCCTGTATCTAAAAAGGATTCCTTCCATGTCGTTATGGCATTGGTCACCCATTTTGATTTAGATTTGCATCAAATGGATATGAAAACTACGTTCCTCAATGAAAATCTAAAAGAGGAGGTTTATATGAAACAACCAGAAGGATTCTCCTCTAGTGATGGTGAGTATTTGGTATGCAAGCTCAAGAAATCCATATATGGATTGAAACAAGCCTCTCGTCAATTGTATTTAAAATTTCATGAGATCATCACTTTATTTGGTTTTGCAGAGAATTTCATGAATCAATGTATATATCATAAAGTTAGTGAGAGTAAATTTTGTTTCCTTATTCTATATGTGGATGATATTCTACTTGCAACCAATAATAAGGGTTGCTGTATGAGGTGAAGCAATTTCTCTCTAATAATTTTAATATGAAGGATATGGGTGAGGCATCTTATCTTATTGGCATTAAGATCCAAAAGGATAGATCTCGATGCATTTTGGGTCTATCTCAGGAAACCTATATCAATAAGATTCTAGAGAGATTTGGATAAAAGATTATTCACGGATTGCAACACTCATTATGAAGGATGATAGAATTAATTTGAATCAGTGCCCTAAAAATGAGCTTGAAAGGGAACAAATGCAAACATTCCATATGCTTCAGTTGTAGGAAGCCTTATGTATACTCAGGTCTGCACAAGACCTTACATTGCTTATGCAGTTGGAATATTGGAAGATATCAGAGTAACCCAGGTATGGAGCACTGTAGAGCTGCAACAAGGGTGATGAGGCACCTAAAGGGGACCAAGGATTATATACTTATGTATAAACGAACTAATAACCTGGAGGTAATTGGCTACTTCGATTCAGACTTTGCTGGATGTGTTGATTCATGAAAATTAATATCTGGATATATTTTTATTTTGCTGATGGAGCTGTCTTGGAGGAGTGCAAAGCAGACCATGACTACTACTTCTACTATGGAGGTGAATTCGTTTCTTGTTTTGAGGCTTCATCATATGGTATGGTTGAAGAGTTTCATTTCTGGGCTTAGAGTTGTGGATTCCATTTCTAAGCCTCTAAAATATATTATGATAATTCAGCTACTATTTTCTTAGCTAAAAATAATAAAAATAGTAGTCGAAGCAAACACATCGACATCAAGTATTTAGCCATAAAGGAACGTGTTAAAGAGAACAAAGTGGCCATTGAACACATTAGCATTGAATTGATGATTGCTGATCCTTTAACAAAAGGCATGCCACCCAGGAGTTTTGAGAATCATGTAGCACGAATGGGACTTGGTTCCATTATGTAATTTTGATATATGGACTTTCATCATTTGTAATGAAACTCTTATTCAGTGAATTATTTTTCTCATTTCTATGTACACATTTTATTTTTGAGAATAACAATAATTGTTGGATCCAGGATAAATATAAGATTTATTCATTAAGTTATTATGAGCTAGCATTAATGAAATAAAGTGCATAGTGATACATGAAAGATAATATTCATTTTTAGAGGACCTATCGTCATGATTCATGCATTTTGTTTCTGAAAGAAGAAGGATTCGTGGATACGGTTATATATATATGGACCATGAAATATAATAACTACTCTGGATATGGTCGCGCTGTATCTCTCACGAAATTAAATCAAGAAAAGCATTCATTCATTTCTATCGTATCACGTTAATTTTGATGGAAGATGTGGGTATATATTTGTGAGCACGCATAGGATCTCTAAGTTCAGTGATTCTTAAGGAAATATACCATCAAGTAAGATTGCTAGAGTTTAGAAGAGCCCTTTACGGAGATCGAGTTTCAAGTGCAAATGGCTGGAGGTCAGTATTATTTGCGCTTATAAATTTTTTATAAATTTTTTTATTATACGGTTAATAAATATTTTCTGGACATCATGAAATTTCTAGCAAAAGGTTCATTATATTTGCTGAAAGTGAGATCTTTTAGTTATCATTGCACCTTAAAATGGAAATCTTCTGAATGAACGGGACCATACCATCCAGCTCTCCTATGGGTGGCTGCAG
Source organism: Areca catechu (assembly GCA_021397845.1). Taxonomy (NCBI): domain Eukaryota; kingdom Viridiplantae; phylum Streptophyta; class Magnoliopsida; order Arecales; family Arecaceae; genus Areca; species Areca catechu. The sequence goes on from CM038050.1 coordinate 171,184,371, forward strand.
AGCTCCTTGATAAGAAACTACGCCACGCTTTGATGTTGTTCTTGGTTTTCTTTTTAATGTGTTGCCACATTTGCAGATATGTGAGTGAGCTTTGTTAACCCATCTAATCTCCACCTATGACACATCTGTCCAGATTCTATTCTTTGATTTCTACCAAGTTAACGTTCACTTGCATAATGTCATAGTGTGCTCTAATGAACATGATACCTCCATCTCCTCTCTTTGTTCATATCCTAGTGCTCTACATATATGGATAAGAAGCTGTCTCACTTTGGTTATAAAACTCTCAGTCACATACCGAATGTTCACCTGAGATTGCATGCACTAGATGATATTCATATCCTGGGTTCCTTCATTGATTCTGAGATATAAATTTGAAACCAAGCTTCCATGCCTACTAGTGGAAGATCTTTTGGAGAATATCCGAGGATTCTCATTTTGGTTATACTGTAGCCAAGCATTGAGGAGTTTCTGCTATCTGCTTTTTTCTCATTCCTTGATGAATCACACCCATTCACAAGTGGGTGGTAGCAAAGATATGAGAAAAAGATCATCAGGTGGTGATCCTGTCCACTTATGGTCTATTCGCAAAATAATAATATATATTATCCACAGAATATCAAAGAGATTCTAGAATCCAACCCAAACAGGTAACTCATTAACTATATATTTTTATCCATCTGTTCCATCTAAAATTGGCAACACATTAATGTATCTTTTTCCATCCATTCTAGAAACAAAAAAAGAGATGAAAATTATTCCATTAAACAAATAGACTCAGATTATTCAACCTGGAAAGCAAATTATCAGCTCCTTGGAGCACGAATGTTTTAGAAACAGGCTAGCTCCACTATGAAGTGGAAGCAAAGTTTCAACAACTGGTTTGGAATGACAAGAATGGAGCTCACTATTAGTACTACAAGATTGATAAGCAGCTCATAGTTTGAACAGATATCAGTTCAATTCCCTGTCAGTCTCTTTATCGAAACTTCTTTAATGACTGAAGCTTGGGCAACGGTTTAAGATCCTCCTGAAATAGCCTTCTTTTCTTCACCCTGGAGGACCCTGTTTTGGTGGTATTCTGGCTAACATGCCAGCTTTCCATTTTCTGCTCTCTATTCCAGGTTTTTGCTCCATGCTGCTAATTCAGTGAAATATCTAGGTTGGAACAGGGTCAGACTTGTGCTGGACCATGCAAGGTCTGAATAGAAACTCTTGAGCTAAAGTTGGATGAGTTCAAATGAAGATTAAGAGCATGACTCGCACACCCAATGCCCTATATGCAATTACAAGATCAAAGAAATAGATCCTGTTTGGCCACAACAAACAGAAACCAAGATCAATGAAATAGATCCTGTTTGGCCACAACAAACAGAAACCAAGCAGGCATATCCTAATAATTGCAGAGTTAGGATTCAGTAGTATCTCTAAGATAGGATATGATGTAAGAGAAAGGTGGTAAACTTTTGGAAGTCTAAAAATAAGTAAAACAAAATAAAAGATTTTGAGTAACAAGCTGGTAGGTACCAAATTAACTCATAAGATTTTCATTATGACAATTAAGTAATATTTTGAATGTTGTTGACTGATCATACAACCCAAAGAGAAAAATGTTCTCATTTAGTCATGCTGACATTGACGAGAAAAAATGACATTCCTCTCAGCTATGATTTAGAATGAGTGGGCTCGATCTCTTTTCTTTTGGTCAGTAATAACAGTTCTGACCTAAATTTAGGACACCACTTCTCCAAGCCTAACTTGCTTAATATGCACTGCAGCTTTTCGGTACACAAACATTATTTATGCAAGCTTTAGAAAAGATAGATTTTAAGAGAAAAAAAGGATGTCAAGTACACGAGGCTCCCACCACTGCAGGGCCTCGAGAGGATCTGCGGCAGCCCAAAGATTTTCAGCCAAAAAAATATTGACTTCATTTATGATGAAAATGTAGTTGGCTTCAGCAAATAATTTCATAATTTGTTCCATTTCATCAGCTAGTCAGAATTTTCTTCTTTCAGTAATTGCAAACATCTTTTGTCTTACCAATATCATTGTTGCTGAACAACTGCATACCCATTCTTCTTAGCTCATATTATGCAAACGTATTTTTAGTCATTTAATAAGTTGACAATCTGCAAATGTTTGCATTGAGATGACTTAAATCCAACTGGAATCAAGCCAAAGCACCAGTTGAAAAATGGGATCCAGCATGTTCATGCATTGGTTCTTCGTTGAACTGGTCCATGTGACAAAAGGAATTATTATAAGACCAAAGTACACAATCTCATGTTTACTTGTGATAGCAATGCATAAAAGCAATATTGTGCAATTTCTATATGTTCACACGCATTTGACACAAGATACATGAGAACTTTTAATGGGCTGGAAAAGCGTTAAGCAGAGAGATAACACCTTCCATGAAACAGACCAGACCAGACAGTCTAGAGATCAAATCAAGTGAAGCTTGCCAATTATAATAAACTGAATATAGACCCAACCCTAGCACAAGAGAGGATATCTATTTTAGCAACAATCAAGAGCACTACAAAAATAAACAAGTGGACACTCACTTTGAACGACAATGCTACATGATGCTGTTAAGTCACATAAACTGTTCCTTCTGGGGCATCAGGTGATTTAAACTCATGGTTGAAATTAACCAAGGCATGGTCACATCATGTTAGGCGTGGAGCCTTATCCCAGCGCACAAGCCCAGCCTAAGAAGAAGAAAAAAAAAAAAAGATCGGCTGGTTTGGGCCAGGCCCGGCACATGTGGGCGCACGAACGCGTGCACGGGCAGACGTGCATGGGCGGACGCATGCAGGCGGGCACACAGACATGCACGGGTGGGCGCACCGGCCAGGCCCGGCTCGCAGAGCACGGCCCAGGCCCACCTGCAGCGCGCACAAGCGCGTGTGGGCCCAGCCCAAGCGGCAGCAGTGGCTCCCTTGGGCGTTTCTCCCGTGTTTTCCAAGCGTTTCCCTGTACGTTTCGCACGGTGTACACGTGGTCCACAGCGTTTCTTTTGATCTGGACTGTCCGATGGCACGATCGGACGGCTGAGATGGATCCGACCTCTTTTGGGCTTGATCTGGCATTGTTTTTGGTGCGATCTGGGCTCTTGATCTTCAATCGGATGGGCTGGGGTTGGTTTTGATGTTTTAGATTTTCTACGGCGATCTAAAGTTGGTTTCTTCTCCTGTTCGGATATTTAAAAGTCGTAGGAGGCCTGTGAGCGATTAATTGGACGCAGAGGACGCAGAGAGCAGCCCCTGAAGATTTTTTTCAAGAGAGATAAAAGGCAGAGAAAGAGAGAAAACTGGGAAGGCAAGAGATCTTCCACCAAAAAATTATTTCCGGTGAGATATTTTTTTGGGATAATTTATTTTTTGTTTTTTTCTTTTCTTCTCTTGTTTGAGGGCTGAGGTGAGCATTCTGTAAACTTCCTGTAAATTTTTATAGTGAAGATTTGTTCTTGTACGGCCGTGGACGTAGGAGCAGGAGTCTCCGAACTACATAATCCCTATGTTTGCTTGTACTGTGATTTATTTTTACAAAATTTTTTCTTTCTATGAATTTTATATTTTACTGTGATCTGTCCGTCAACATATCATAATGTGCCATGCCGGTGCCACCGGCACAAACACATTTCATCCGGCTAAGCAGCAACCCATCTCTTTTTTTTTTGGGGTTTTTCTGAACTGAGAGGGAAGCAGAGAAACTGCCACCTGATTTTATTGAAGGAAGATAATTGCAACCCATCACTTTTCAAGTTTGAATATAAACCATTAAATAAATAATTCATGCACTTGGTGATATGACAAAGAACATTTGCCCAGAAAAGCTCTATATCTTCTTCCCTTTGGTGGAATGGCCCAATAGATTAGGCTAGCACCAAGTCACTAATCAAGTAAAACTAGAAACGCACATCACCGTCTTTAGTCTTCCTCAATACCTTCCAATGGTTGCCAAGCACTGGTTGCAAGGTTTCAACTCATCATGCAGACATCTCTACATGAAATTATAAATTAAATATTGCAGATTTATATTTCATAATTGTATTATATTGATGTTCTATTATATATCTTATCAAAATGGCAAAAACTAAAGAACCTTAACAAGGTATCTTGGATGATAAGTACAGAAACAAAGAAAACTAACAACGTATCCTAGATTAAAAAAAAAGTTCAACATTTCACCGGATCCACTTGTTAGCTTCTAACACAAAATGTACTCTAGATGGAAAGATGAAAACTCGGAGAAAGTTACCTGAATCTGAGTCAGTTACTCACGAGGAATAAATTTAGGAGAACATATCACTACAAGAAATAGGGGAATCAGCAACAGTTTTCTCCCAACGCTTTTGGTGAGCGTCGAAAGATTCCGCAAACCCGCCGACGCTTTTAGAAAGCATCGGTATTCTCCGACGCTTTAAAGCGTCACCAAATATTGCGTCGCTAAGTTTATCGTTTCCAACACTTTAAGCGTTTGCGAACTTCAAGCTTTCAACGACAGTTATAAGCATCGAAAATTTCTCCTCTTATACCCAGCCAAGCCCTAATTTTTCATTCGATCGATCTACCCGCCCCCATCCTCCTGATCTGTTTCATCCTCCTCTCCCTCCTTCATCTCCGGCACGTTGCCTTCGGGTCCCTTCATCGCTGCCGAAGCTCTTCGATGCCTTCATCTCCTTCATCTTCGTCGCATTGCCCCTCTTCCGTACCAGCCCACCGACCGAAGCCCCGCCCTCCCACCCGCTGCCCCCGCCAACCTCCATGCCTTGCTCCACCGGCCGACCAAGAGGTGCAGCTGGTAAGGATTAAGCTTCCATAATTAAAAATGTTCATTAAATAGTAAAAAAATTTGTTTCTCAGCACCTGCCTCTCACTATTTCTCAGCACCTGCCTCTCACTATTTCTCAGCACATGTTCAACTTCATTTCGCATAGTATATATCTAATAACTTGAATTTCTTACCAATGATGAAAACCATCTAGAAGGTGTGATCCCAGACTCTGTCGGCAATCTCTCCACCGGTCTTTCAAAATTATAGAAGTCAATTGACATGTTTAATTATAATATATTTTATTTCATTTAAATTCAAGCAATGCAATGAATATCTACCTGCCTACACAACAATGTGAAAAATATAGAATTATGGTTTGAGATAGGCGTTGAATTATAATTGCACTGTGTTTATCTTTAATATAAATCAAGCAATGAGATAGTTATATGCTATGTGCTTGCTTGTTCGCTATGAAGTAGTTGCCAAGTATAAATCGGCATGTCATTATACATGTCCATGGCTTGTACATCCAAATTGCACCCAATGACTTACTAGCTAGCTAGTCCATGACTGCTAGTCTAGCTCCCATGGCACATCATGGTATGCATCTTGGGCTCATAAACTAGAATAACGAAATGAGATATGCAGTTCGGGTTGCTTAATTATTTTATGTCTCCATTTAATTTATGTTAAGTAATGAGACAAATAGATATTTAATTTATTTAATCCATCTATCAACCAACCTGCATGACATGTCATTATTTCCGGTGAGCATAACATTTATGGAGGCTATTGGAACTATGATCATTTTCTTGTTCTTCTACATATACACACAATAATTAATATTTTTTGTCACAATATGCATATTACTAACTTCAAATTAGCAGGCAACACTTTAGTTGACTTATTAGTTTAACTTTCTTCAGTTTGCTTTATTTACCTCCTTGACACCCGAGGCTTTGCTAGTGTATGCTTTCTTGTAGACATTTAAAGCATTTTTTAGATATGATATGATGTAAATGAATTATATACTACTTTTATGAGGTGAATGCGTATATTTCTACCTATCATTTAGATTTTGGAGCAAGGTATTTGCATAATTGAGAAATGTTAATTGGCTATACTTCCTTGCTACTAATTTGGGCTGACTTTTCGATATGGTCCCATCAAGTTATACTTTAGGGTAAATATTTGCATATGTGGCAGATGTTTGGAAAGAGAAAGGCTAAAATGGACAAATATTAGGCTCCCTTTGGATACTACAAAAAGAATTCTAGGAAAAAACTCTCCACCTATAATTTAAAGTGATGAATCATGCAAATATTCTAGAAATAAAGTAATATTCTAAAATTTTATATTCATAATTATTTAGATGAATAAAAAGAATTCTAAAAAATATTTTTTCATTTAGCAATTCTATAATTATTTTATCTTATTATTCTATTTAAACTAATCTAAATCATCATCCATTACAAGTATCACCATCATTGCTATCACTATTACTATGACCCATACTATTAAATATTATTCTTACCCTAAGTATCTTGGTCACCAAGAAGACAAGAGAGGTTTTTTTCCTTTTCATAAAATTATAATAAAATCAATCTTCCTCGATATGTTCAAAGTAATAATAAAGTTGCAAACCTAGATCTCTCCTAGAATCAAACAATGCCCCTATATATTTTCATGGACATTTCATTACTAAGTTTCTGAAATAACCAAGTTCCATCGATATAGATCCTGGGTTTACCATCTTCATCATATACAATGTTTCCATCTTCATCTTGTAAGATCATAATTGACAGTAGAAACATGAATCTGAAAATAAGTCACAAAACAAATAGAAATATTCAAAATAGTACGTGCTTCATGTATTAGTTTGTCAGACAGTATGTAATGTTTATCCCCATCCATAGCCCAAATAGATTCCATGCGAACAAAGTAGCACCTCACAGGTTTTGTACTTCACTATGTTATTCTGTTCTTACATTAGGTTTGAGTTTAGATCTTTAAAAAGTCATTTTATGGATACATGAAAATTATTTAATATAGTAAATCATAAGTAGTCAGAAACATAAGTCAGACTTGCTAAATAGAGGATGGTGACTACTTATTGCATAAATAGATACATGACTACTTATGATGATGGTCACTACTTGTTTCATAATTCTACCTATTTTATGTCATCTAGATCTACCAGTTTTGTTGCCTTTTTTTTATCAGATGCTTGACTGTTTGGAGAGTAAAGAAGATTTCTAAAATATTTTAAAATTAGTTTAAGTTTGTATATGGAGGCTATGATGATTTTGGGATGTATGTTTAATTGATTCAACTATTTCTAATGGCAGCAATCTTGGATGGCCTTCTTTTGTAGGTAATCGATTATAGTCGTTTTGATTTAGTTGCAGATTAAATAGTAGAATTGAGCCTTCTCCTTATTTTTTATTATTTTTATTCTTTTTCATAGTAGATTATTTCTGTTTCTTTTTGAATTTCTTGGTATATACCTGCATATTACTAAATATGTTATGCTTTAAGATTTGTTCATTATTGCAAATCTTTCATTTCAATACAATCTATAGCTTTGTTATGTTCAATTATGACTTTTTAAATATTTTTTATAAAACTTATATTGCATAGAAACATAGACCCGTCAATTGATTAATGTACATATTCTACAGCATCTGTACATTATTTTATTTTTGTATGGATGGGAGAATATGTACAATGGTCAATTGATTGCCCAGTTTGAACAGTTTGAGAATTGCAAATAATTTTATAGATGCTTATAGTAATCAAGCGGTATGGATATAGTTCCAGATATATTTTGGACAGTATTTCCTTTTAGTTCTCCTCGTACATTTTTACCTGTATGGGGAGAACTAAAGGAAAATGATGCCAAAATTTTTCTGGAGCTCCTATTCCGTATCGTTTGATTACTGTAAATGACCTATATAAATAATGCAATTCTTGAATGAGATAGGACCTCATTATCTATTAGTTGGTGATATGGTGCATTTATTAGTTAATCTATGTTATTTTTCATATATCTTTTAAAAAATTTTACATTGTGCATTGTTATTAACTGAATAATTTTTTTTTGTATTTAGAACTTTTTTGTATTTAGAAATGGACATGAATGGACATGGATGATTTATTTCGAGTCTTATGGATATTTGGACTACAAATATGCATTTCATTTAACCATAGACCCATCAATTTAACCATAATACTGTAATTGATCTATTGAATAAACTCTTTTTTAATTTATTTTGTTCTTATAAATATTTATTTATTTCAGTTAGTTTTATCTTACAATGGATAAAAGTTGGATAACTAAACCGAGGAATAGTAAAGAATATCGGGATGGAGTTCAGAATTTTATTAAATTGGTATGGAGATAAGTAGTATCAATGGGAAGATTCTATGTTCATACCGAAAATGTGTAAATTTCAGTTCACTATATCCAAATACTATTGAAGAACATTTGGTATGGAATGATTTTTTAAGAGGTTACATAGAGTGGTTTTTTCATGGAGAGTCAATGTTACCATCTACATATAACCAAACCTCTAACATAGAACATATACCTGATTTTGGATCCAGTAACCAACAGAGAAAATCTTGCAAGAGATAATGATATGAGGGGTTTGCTCAGTGATGCTTTTGAATACGGTGCTTAAAACCCTAGAGATTTTAGTGGAGGACAAGTAGCAGTTGGGCTACCTGAGGGTCCTATATTTACTGAGTCTATACATAATGGAAAGCCGATACCCTAACTAATGTTGGAACAGATCGTTATCAGAAGCTGATAAGAGATGCTGATCAAGAATTCTATGCTGGTTGCAAGAACTTTTCAAAAAAAATTTCTTGTATATTTATTTCATATAAAATACTTGAATAGATGGTCTGGCAAGAGTTTTACTATGTTACTCAAGTTGTTAAAGGATGCATTTCCTGAAGGTACTAGTTTATCAACATCTTGTTATGAAGTCAAAAATTATAAAGGAATTGGATATTGGTTACGAAAAAATTCATAGCTGTCCAAATGATTGTATATTATTTCAGGAAGAACATGCCGATCAAGAGTCATGCCATTTGTGTGGATGTTCACGATGGATGAAGCAAAAAAAAAAGAGTGAGGGATTAAATGAATTAGATGCAACACAAATAAACAAAAATTGGCCAAGGTATTGCATTATTTTCTCTTGTACCTAGATTAAAAAGGATCTATGCATCATCAAAGATAGCTTCGTCAATGACATAGCATGATGAAGGATATACAAAAGATGGAATGCTGAAACACCCAGCGGATAGTTTAGCATGAAAAGTATTTGATGATAGAGATCCTGATTTTGCCTCTAATGCTCGTAATGTCAGGTTGGGTTTAGCCAGTGATGGGTTCAATCCATTTCGAACTTTAAGTTCAATCTATAGCACTTGGCCAGTTGTTCTGATTCCTTATAATTTGCCACCATGGATATGCATGAAATAGCCTTCACTTATTTTATCAATAGTCATTCCAGGTCATAAGGGTCCAGGCAATGATATTAATATTTTCTTATAACCTTTAATAGATAAATTGTAACAATTGTGAGAGGGTATCAATGCAACTGATGCTTCGAATGGCCAAATATTCAAACTGCGGGCAGCTCTATTATGGCATGTTGATGATTTTTTTGCATATGCTAATTTATCGGCTGGAGCACTAAGGGACGAGTTGCATGTCCTTCTTGTGGTGAATCAACCTATTCAATTTGGTTAAAACATGGAGGAAAGTTTTGTTATATGGGACATCGTCTATGGTTGGAAGCAAATCATCCATTTCGATTTCAGAAGGATTTATTTGATGGTACTATAGAGTTGGGATATGCTCCAATTCTACCTTCTTGTTCTGATATTCATAGATAAATGCTTGGTATCAGACACAGTTACGATAAGATAACAAAGTCCTCTAAAAAGCAAGAAAGAGATGATGTTGAGACTTCAGCATAAGAAGAAGTATCAGAGGAAGTAAATACTTGCACTTTAGATACAACAGTATTCGAGGATCTGGATAACTTCTTTGAAGTTGAAAATGATGATAATATAATGACAGCATCTATCCATCAGCATACTAAACAATTATCGAAGAAAAGAAGCATATTCTTTGACTTAATTTATTGGGAGCATAATATATTCTGGCATAATCTTGATGTTATGCATATAGAAAAGAATGTTTGTGATAATTTGATTGGAACAATATTATATCTTGATGGAAAGACTAAAGATAACATGAAGGCGCGTCTTGATTTAAAAGAAATTGGCATTCGACATTAACTTCATCCACAAGTGTTTGTAAATGATAGAACTTATATCCCTCATGCATGTTATACAATGTCTAGTCGAGAAAAAGATCTTTTCCTAACAGTTTTAAAGAATATCAAGGTTCATGATGGATATGCATCAAATATTTTACGATATGTGAATCTGAAAGAGTGAAAAATTTTAATCTTAAAAGTCATGATGGACATATACTAATACAAGATATTCTTCCATTGGCTTTAAGATCGTCAATGCCGAAACAAGTTATTACGGTTGTTTTTCAGTTATCATCATTCTTCAAGTCATTATGTTATAAGGTTCTTGATTCTCAGGAGCTTAATTAGTTACAGTCTCAAGTCATACTTACGTTATGTGATGAAAAAGATTTTTCTTTTAGATTTTTTACGATTATGGTTCATCTACTCATTTACCTAGCTTCGAAAGTTAAATTTGGTGGACCGGTACAGTACAGATGGATGTACCCTATCGAGAGGTGATGCTGTAAAACTAAAATTTTATAATTTAGATATCTTTATTATATTTAATGTGATATTAATATTAAAATTATAATAAATATCATACTTTTTGAAGGTATCTTGTATATTTGAAGGATTATGTACAAAACAAAGCCCATCCTGAGGGCTCAATAGCAAAGGAATATATTACTGAAGAGTGTTTAACATTTTGTTTAAGATATCTCGAAGGTGTAGAGACTATATTCAATCGACCTCAACATCATGGCGATACCATGGAGAATACAAATCTATACAAGTTTGCATCTTCAGGAAGATTTATAGGAAAAGTTGAAATTATTATTCTTGACCATAAATCCTTGTCACAAGCACACCGTTATGTATTGCTACATAGTGACATAATATCTGACTATCGCAGGTTAGTCTATTTACACATGGATAATACTAAATATTAGACCTATTGTTGTCAAACTTATATTTGATTGTCATGTAGTGAATTTCTAGTTATATAACGACAAGCCAATCATTCCATTTGTCCTAATCTAAGGATTGAATAAAGATGGTTGGTTGAGTTATTTCTTAATTGGCTTTCCAATCAGGTTAGTATATATAAGTCATATAATAATTTTACATATATTTAACATCGAATAAGTGATCGATAATTAATATTATATTTTCTAGGTACCGGTACTAATGGAGAAAATTGTTCAGCATAACTAATAGCACTTACTAAATGTCCGAATTATATTGTGAACAAATATAATGGTTTTATTATAAATGGCTTAAATTTCATACCAATGAGCACAAAAATTTAGAAAAACTCATAACAGTGGAGTTATGATAGAAGCAGATGGAAAATCTTATTATGGTATACTTAAAGATATTTTTGAGATGGATTATTATGAAAATTTAAAGTTGTATATTTCGATATGATTGGGTGGATATAAATACATTAAGAGGTTTGAAAAAGATTCAAACATAGTTATACTTGTTAATTTTTCAAAATTGATACATACAGGTATGTTATTGAAGGATGATCCATTATCTTTTCATCTTAAGCTCGACAAGTTTTTTATGTACAAGACTCGAAAGATAAATAATGGACTACTATTATTAAGACAAAATCTAGAGACTTGTATGCATAGGAAAAAGGGTATAAGAAGATGATGATGATACTTATACTCAGTATATGCCTTATAATATTGTGCCGGATGATCATATAAATGATATAACCATTTTTGTTAGGTTGGATTCCAAAAAAGGTACAATTGGTTGATTATGACAAATAAGTAATTTTATAATGGTTTACATTTTTGCATGAATAATTATCCTATCTTTTAAATAGCAATTCATTTTCGTTATAATTTGATTATAATGTTGACTGACTTGGTTTTTAATAATACATGTTAGGTATACCATGCCTCGAAGGAAGCGATTATCAGATGTATAGTTTCAGTTTTTCCAGATCGAGGCTGGTACTTCTTCGGCACATTCGATCGAGGCCAGTACCTCTCCTACACATTAGGCCGAGACCATTCCCACTGATTCAGCACATCACAATCCTCCTACGAATCATCCAGATGATGAGCCTATCATCGATGATATACATATACAGGATAATTTAATAATTTCATCTCATTTCAATTCATACATATGTAATAATTTTGATATATAATTTTCTGTAATTTTTTTTTAGATGGATCTGGGAGACTTGGGCGGAGATGAGGACCCATACTAGTTCGTGATGTGTGGCAGTTACCTGAGGGTGAGAGGATAGTCATTGAGTGCAACAAGTTAGGCCAGCCTATTAAGAAATCTGTCAGCTTGTTGACCAATTTTTTGGGGATAGTAGCATGCTAGGATCAGCTATGTCCCCTAAATTATCCAAAGTGGAATGACATGCTTCCTGCTTACAAAGTAGAGATCCTATGACTTGTGCAAGTAAAAAAATTGATATATTATTTTATATCTTAAATTTTTAACAATTTCATTACTTATTTTATTTAATACTTATTTTATTGTTTATTTACATTGTAGAGCAAGTTCATACTCCCTCCAGATTGTTCTGATTTTGTGCTTAAGTCTCTCAATCGCAAGTGAAAAGAGTATAGGGCAAAGTTGAAGGGAGACTATAAGATAGAGGATAAGACAAAGGAGCAGGTAGCAGCTACTTGTCCTCCTGATGTACACCCTCATCAGTGGAGGGAGCCGGTTCACTATTGGTTCTCCTAGAGGACACAGGTTGTGTAGCATCATCAAACTTATAAACTTATTAATTTTTAATGTAAATTACATTTATACAATATATAATATAGTTTTAATTTTATTTTGTAGACATTTTCTACTATTGGTAGAGCTGCACGAGCAGCTCAGTCTGTTCCTCACACAGCAAGGTCCAAGAGTTATACACGGCTCAGGCATGAGTTTATATATTTCTCATCCTATTATATTTTAGTATACTTATAGTTTTAACATCATATATTATTATGTATCATGCATGTACCATGTATCATGGTACGAGGGTAAAAGATGTATCCTTTTGGATTTTTTTGTAATATTTATTCTTTCTATAGGCTGATCATCATGGGAGGGAGCCTAGTGAGGTGGAGTTCTATCGGATGACTCACATTCACCAAGATAGCAGTTTTGTTCGGAGAAGTCCAGAGATCTATTTGTATTTTCTTATTTATATTATATCATGATTTATAATTTTTTTATTAAGTATTAATATATGAGTTTTTTATAAAACATAGAAGATGGCTACCTCTATGATCGCCAAGCATGGTGGCGAGTCTACATCATCTACATAGTGCAGTCGCGTCGAGGCCGAGGTATTCTCGGAATTGATGGGACCAGAGTATTATGGACGAGTGAGAGATTATGGGATTGGAATTACCCTTACTCAGTTATCTGAGGTAAGTAATTTACTCGGGATGCTAGAGATAGTCATGATGATTCACGTGTTCGTAGACTCGAGGATGAGATACCAGCTCTCAGATAGACACGTGATATAGACAAAGCAAAGATGCAAACTATGAGGGCTCAGCTTGAGCATGTTACATCTGTGCTGCATATGTCATATCATCTCAGGTAAGTAATTGTTTATAACTATATATATATATATTGTATGTATGTAATTATTTAGAATATATTATAATGTAGGTATCGTAACTATACATATATATGTATATCTTATAGGTTCCTGATGCATTTGCCAGTCACAGACAGGATAATGACCAGCCTCCCGTGGACCATTGATGCCAGTTGATTTATTATTATTATTATTACTATTATTATTATTATTATATTATTATTATTATTATTATTATTATTATTATTATTATTATTATATGTCTTTTGATGTATTTGAACTTGGATCGAGTTTGAACATATGTTGATACTTTTTATATATATAAAACATTCTTTATATTGACTTCATGTATATTTGATGTTTGGAGTATGAATGTTGTGTTTGTGTGATATAGGTTTCAATAAAATGATGTTTGATTTCATTTTGTATGTCTTTGGCTTTGTGTGATACATGTTTGAATGAAATGATATTAGATTTTGGTGATAATGTATACAGGTTTCATTGTACAGATTTGTGTTGATACAGGTTTCTTATATGTATAGATTTTATTTGGCTTTGCATCATACAGGTATATTAAAAAAAAAAACTTGTGACGTTTAAAGCATCGCTATCTTACTGATTGCCAACGCTTTAAAGCATCGCTATCATGCCGATTGCCGACGCTTTCAAGAGTCGGTAGTTTAAGGATCCCGATGCTTTAAAGCGTCGCTATGTTTTAAAGTTGCCGATGCTTTAAAGCATCGCTGGTTTAAATCCTACCGATGTTTAAAGCATCGGCACCTGCTGACGCTTTTAAAAAGCGTCGTAACGTTTAAAACGTACCGACACTTTAAAGCATCACTAGGTTTATCCTAGCGATGCTTTAAAGCATCGCTAAACTACCAATACTTTTTGAAAGCATCGACAGGTTACGTCCCCGTGCTTATATACCCGACGCTTTTGCGACGCTTTAAAAGCATCGGGAGCTTTCTTCTTGCCAACGCTTAAAAACATCGGCAAATGTCCTTTAATATCATCGGCAATGATCTCATTTTTTGTAGTATATATAATAAAATATAGGATTAAACTGCTTCTGAGAATACCCAAATCCAACTCTAGCATGAACACCCAAATCTAATCCAGATTCCAGAGGCTCAAATATACCCTAGCAAGACCGCCCTTCCAAAGCCCCGAGACGAACTCCGCCCCTAGCCAGAGGCCTCCATGGACACGGGGGTGATGGAGACGGCGAGCTGGAGTTAGGGTTTCAGGACTCGGCTCTACTCCTCGAGAAGAGGGAGCAAGAGAAATTATTTGTATTTGATTGAGAACGAATTATTTTAGGATCCAAAATTAATCTTCTGATTACTTCCCGGTCCCTAATTTGCTGATCAAATAGAGTCTGCACCCTCGGTGTAGCCAGATAAACAATACGTTTAGAACCATATTACATGGAGTCTTTACATAGATTTCGTCTCCTTAACGGTTCCACAGTTATTGGATCAAGCACAGGCTGCAGCCTTTTTGCGATGGCATCATGATTATTAGGAAGAAATACCTACAAGTCCCTACATAGATTCCATATTACTTGTGCATTCCTGAATTATAAACTGCAGTTGTTGCATGAAAATTCGTTCGGAAAAATATCTTCAAGTCACTGAGAACTACTTATCGATGAGTCAATTTCCTATAAAGACTGCCAAATAGCTGCAAACTTTATATAGAAATTTATTCATTAGCAATTTATTTACAAGTCCCCAAGGAGTATGTGAATTACTTTTTGATCAGACGTATTAGTTTCGTGTGGGAGACTGCGAGTGTGTGCAGTCTCAATGCAAGCACGTTCAGAAAATTTTACTGAAAGGTCCCTTAGATAGGTACAATGTTACTTAACAGTCCATGACCATGAAATTCATATAGATGACAAAGATTGTCACGAGCTTTATGCCATATTCAGCATGCATTCAAAAATTCATATCGGTGTGGAAGATGGGACACTCGGATGATGATTGCCACTTCTGTGGGGAGATCTTCTAAGATAACAGTGATTGCTCCTTACACCTAGAAAAATTTGTGGTTGTGAATGGTGAAGGTGGCTCGGAAGTTCTGATCCCGTGATGGCGAAGGGAAGAGTGATGACGAGGGTGGTCATCCGAGACTAGGACCGTGGCTAGTGACATCTCGGATCTGATAATCTCGGGCACCTAGAGCTTCGACGAAGGGAAGAAGGGACTTGGAGAAGGAGAAAATGCCCTGTCCTGAATCGTCCAATCCAAACTCATCATCACCACCACCGATTCATCGAGGATTCATTCATCTTTCCCAGTTCACCACCAGACTCGGATGGCTAGCAAAGCCATCCAAGATCACTCGTCGGCAGTCCCCAGGGGTCTACCTAGGGGAGCTAACAGGGGATGGTTATGCTCCGTTATGCTTTTGGTGCCCTTGGCCCACTGGGTGATGTCATGGATCTGGGCTTTATTGAGGAGCCCACCCGTGTGACTCGGTGATGTCAGATCCTAGAGTTCTTTCGTTGAAGTGGCCCGTAGCCCATCGAAGTCTTCCAAATCCTGCTCTCCAGGCTTCTCATCGACAACCTCTTGTAGTGTCTGCCCTTGCTCAGGTTAGTCTGCTCTCTCCTTGTATGATTGAGAACTGGTGGTGGGAGTTCCAAGTGTGTTACTTTGTCTCCTTTGGCTAGGACCCTGGGGTGGAATCTCCTGCTGTCTCTGCTTCTTCTTCTAGTAGTTTCTCATGTTGAAGCTAGGGGGATGGAAGCTGTTGAGTATTTGGTATTTGGAGAACTATGGTGGGGTGGGCAGGGTTTGGTTGGGGGTATTTCTACTTTTGTAACAACTTCTGAAGTGGGTTTGCATGGTTCATCTTCATCCTTGCTTGCTTCACTGACGGTGGGAGGTGATTTGGGGGAGAAGCGATACTCTTGCTCCAACTTCGGTGGTGCTGTTGGAGAAGTAAGGATGAGGGATGTTAAGTTAATGAATTTGGAGGGGTTTGGGGCTATTGGAAAGCAACATGGGTCTAACCCTGGAGCCCCTGTTGGCTGGTGGTAGTGAAAAAGTTAGGGATATATTAATAAATCCCGTTCGCTCGGCTAACACCAGTGGTAGTCAAGTTGACGTACTCACCTTCGGGTGGGGAACGGCTGCGAAAAAATTAATATGCACCGTATATCGAACATTTCCTGGCTGGGGTTGGAGGACCATCTGGGGGTGGCCACGCCCGGGTCTATCTAACTCCTCCCCCGCCCTTTTCCTTTACCAAAAAAAAAAAAAAAAAGCAACATGGGTCCCCTAAATAGCTAGTCCAGTCTTCCTATAGGGACCATGTTGACTCTCCTTCCCATGTTGTCCTAGCCGGTTTGAAGAAATGTCCTGGGTGCTTAGATCAATCAGCCTATCAAAGGGACGATTCTTCTGGTGTCAGGGGGTTTGGGTATGTTCATGAGGAGGTTGCAGGTCAAATGAAGAAGGCCCTGTTTACTACTAGGGTGACTGGCATCAAGGAGAACTTGGATGAAGGTTGCCTGGAAGCTGCTGGATCGCTTATTGGCAGCCCTAACTGAGATAGTGTTTCTTCCTATGAAGATTTTAGTATGGAATGTTGGAGGGCAGGGAAACCTTCTTTCCACTCTACTTTTTGAAGGATATGATATTTGTATCATCTTGAGTTGTGTATTCTTCTTGAGACAAGGCTTGGTATCTAGTTTGAACCGGGTTCATCATGCTTTCCTATGAATTGGGGTTTTTATGCAATTGAACCCCATGGCCTGTCAAGAGGTATCATTGTTGTTTGGGACTATGAGGCAGCTAAGGTGGATGTTTTTCATCACTATTCTTAGCATGTTGCTATTGTTGTTACTGAATCTAATGAGCTCACTTGGCTTTTATCGGGTGTTTGTGCTAGTACGGAATATAGAGAACAAGGATTTTGTGGCAAGAGGTAATAGCTTTGGTTGATTAGGGTATTCCTACGGTTGTGACTGGTGATTTTAATTATATCCAATGGCTTGAGGACAAGAGAGGAGGTAGGCCTTTTGTCGATGACACTGGCTCCAAGGAACTTGGTCAATTTTCGTAATCAAATGGCTTGGTAGACCTTGGATTTGTCGGCCCCCATTTCACCTGGTGTAATAACCATTCTGGAGGGGCTAGAGTTTGGAAAAAAATTGACAAAATTTTTGCGAAACCAAGTTGGATTCAGTGATACCCTGCACACTAGTGTGTCATTTATCTAGAATCGTCTCAGATCATTGTCCAGTGTTTCTTTCTACTGATACCTCTATCTCCTATCATGCTCCATTCAGTTTGAGAAGTTCTGGTTAGCTTACCCCTAATCTTGGAAGATAGTGAAGGAGATGTGGAGGATACCTGGTGCGGGACGGACCAATAAATCCTAGACCTAAGGACCTTAATGAGATCAGTGAAACAATTAATGAAGTAATTAAAGATAATGACCAGCAGATAATCAATGCAATTAAGAATTTTAACTAAGAAATAATTCTAGTCAAATCAAGATCCAAACTAGGAATTGACTCGATTGGCATGTACAGTCAAATATTCGAGATATTGGACCGTTGATCATTAAGAAACGATCACTAGGTTAGGGCTGTCCAAATTCAATAAAATTAGATCTAATTAATAAAAGATAATCTAGCAATTGATTAGATCAAGTTATTGAAGTGGTCTCACCCAAAACACGGAATATCACGAATTCTGGAAAAGTGAGATCGTCTAGAGGTAATCAAAATCCGGACCAGTGGTCAGCGCGATGGATCAGAAGCTATCGACCTAGAACACCAAAAACAAGTGCAATCAAATAAATAAATAAATCAAGTTAATCCCATAAATCTAGTGCTCTGATATCTGTGTGACTTTGAGATCCGGGCAGCTTTGGGATCCCTGCGATTTTGAGAACCGTGTGGCTCTGAAAATCATGCGGCTCTCCTCCTGCTTTCACGTTCGTGCCGAGGAGGCTTGCGGAGGGATTCACCGGTGTCGGTGTTGGGCAGAGGAGGTGCTTGGCGATGGCTTGCATGGGCTACTGGCACGGTCCTTTGGATGCGGGTGTGCTACGCGGGCGGTACCGGAGTGCCGGCTCAAAGGTGTTGCGAGCGAGGAGCAAGAAGATGTCATTGCGTTCAATTTTGGGCCGTGGATCCTCCAGATCGATGACATCGGAGGGATGGATGGCAGCTGCAACGGTGAACATGATCATTGGAGCAGTGAACGCCGGTTGGTGATCAGCGGTGATGGTCGATGGAGATGAGTTGAAACAGGGGAGGCGATTCGGCCTGGGCAGAGTCAGACGGATGTGTGGATCTGGTCGAAAACAGGGAGACTTCGAAAGGATCCTCGGAAGTTTTTGAGTGACGGGAAAGTTAGAATAAGAAGTAAGGAACCAGGAGAAAAGAGAAAGAACAGAAAATCCAGAGGAAAGAAGAACCGGGGAAGAGAAACAAGAGAGAAGGAGAAACATGATGTTTCAGAGGAAGGAGGAAAGTAGGAGGAGAAGAGAGAAAGAAGAATCTGAGAAGAGAAACCAGAAGAGAGGGGGAAAGGGAGTCGGGACACACCCAAGCTCTTTTCTCAAATATTATCCGCTTCTTTATTTCGACGATAAAAGACCCTTAAACATACTAAAATAATCAAAACTTCCCAACAAACTAGAGATCCAATAAAACACGATATCAAATCCTAAAACAAATTTATTCAAAACAAACTAATATGAATAAACTAATCCAAAAAACTAAAACTCCATCCTAAAATAACTTTCAAACAATCGAGATAAATTCTAAAAAATCCTAATATCCCAATCCCTCGTACACCCATAAAAATTTTACATTATCTTCATACGGATATGCTTTGGGATTTGTGCTGCTCCGTGATTTGTGCTTATCAACTCCAGGATCTTGGGCCCCAGGTTTTGGGCTGGGCTGGGTTCGCTTCAAGTTCTAGGCTGGCTTCTGGGTTGGGCTGGCTTCAGGCTCTGGGCCGGGCTAGGCTTCAGGTTGATCTGGACTGCTTCAGATTCTGGGCTAGTCGATGTCCCCATCAATACCTGTTCGTGGAGATGTCAGATATCAAATATCTCATAGGTTGGAGTTGGCTAGGAGACGATTACTTTGGTGGACTAGGATAGAAGTGGGAATATCTTCTTTAGGCTGGAGACTATGAGAAATCTATTATTGATCTCCAGGAGCGGGAGGAGAGGGATCGGGGTTTGGCTAAGCCTAATGTCTGCTTTACAGAGTCAGCTATCTATTCATCATTCCCTTCTCTGTCAACAGGAGGCTTTCTGGAGACAGAAATCTAGAGTGCAGTGGATCAGGAAGGGATAGGAATACCCGGTTTTTTTACCATGCTACTTTTATGCGCAAACATAGGAATCGAATCTGAGCTTTATAAACCTCTGAGGGGCACTAGATTGAGGATGATGATATCAGATGAGAGATTACTCAGTATTACTCAGTTCTTCAGGTCTAGGTGAGTGTACCTACCGGGGGCCCGAGCTCATTTGATCCTCCTTCATCGGACATGGTTTTTGAGTGGAAAAATCAGGGACTCATTATGCCTATTTCTGATGAAGAGGTTCGGAGAGTTCTTTGATCTTTGGCTGAAGATAGAACCCCCGCCCTGATGATTTTCCTCTTATTTTCTTTAGGCGTTATGGGTGTATCATCCAAAGTGATGTTGCTGCCATGCAGGAGTTTTTTATTCTTGGACAGATGCATAATTCTTAGAAATAGACTTTTGTAACTCTTATCCCTAAGCAGCATGATGCTTGTGAATAAAGGCATTTCAGGCCTATCAGTTTTTGTAATACTTTATATATAATTTGTGCTAAGTGATGTTAATAGGATGAAGCATATTCTTCCACGTCTCATTTGTTTGGAGCAGGGGGCATTTGTGGGGGAATGTTGTATTTCTAATAATGTCCTTATCGCTCAAGAGTTATTTATGATCTCTGAAAGGTCCTTATCCGATGCAGTCTTATGGCTATCAAACTGGATATGGAGTGGGCCTATGATTATATGCACTGGGAGGTTCTTGGAGAAGGCTTTGATGGATTTTGCTTTCATCGATGCTGGATCTCCCGGATCTTGGCTTATATTGTGAGACCCTCCTTTGCCATTCTTATAATGGTATCCCTTTGATTTCTTTTTTTCTACTATCAGCCTATGACAAGGTTGTCCTCTCATTTCGTACATATTTATTATTTGTATTGATGCTTTATCGCAAGCTTTACGTGCTACGGTGCAGGGGTTGGGTCTTGATCCTTACATCCCTGCACCCAGACTCCACTTGATATCACACCTTTTATTTGCAGATGATTGCTTGCTCTTGGAACATGCCACAATTACCTGCACATAGGATTTTAGGAGAATCCTAGAGGAGTATTGTTTATCATTATGCCAGAGAGTGAATCTTCTTAATCTACGATTCTTTTAGTCTGAAGACTCCAGCCTAGCTTCAGCATTTGATCCGCGACATCCTAGGGATTGCTGAGCATGGGGGTGCGCTGCAGTATCTAGGGGTTCCAATTACTTAGGGCAGATTGCTGAAGGCTGAGTGTGGCCGGGTGATAAGACGGTACAGGAGAGGGTGGAGGGTTAGCAAGGAAGTGATGTGGGACAACCCTATCATTATTTAGGGAGGTTGGATCGTTGGTCGTTAAGAATGACCGCTAAGCTAGGTTAGTTCAACTCACCCATTTTTTTGGTTTCCCGTATTTTCTTTCTTTTTCCCTTTTTCTTCATTGCTTTGTTTTTAGTAGAAGTAACATATCTACACAATATCACATAGACCCATTCTAGATGTATGCATCCTTATTACCTGGAAAGAACTAAACCCAATGGAACCCTAACTAACCATGAAGGCATCTAAGCAGACCTGATTCGAACAATGCTGTGAGAAAAAAAATAACCAAAACATACGAAGAACCACATAAACAAGTACTAGACCAAGAAGGCTCCATCGATCACAAGACCCAAACCAGAAAAGCCACCGAGCCACAGAGATCTCCGGATCTTATCATCACCGACGGGGACTTCAGTAGCGGAACGATCCAGGAGTAGCGTGATGGAGGAGGTGATCATGGTGATAGCAAGGGAAGGAGAGTGATGCGGGATGAAAATGAAATTTAAACTATGAATCAGCAATCTAAAAATGAGCAAAGATTCTACCATATATCAGCAAGATTCATGCTTAGAGAGCAAATGAATTCAAAGAAAGAGACTACTAGTAAGTTGTTACCCGTAATGTAGGTTCATTCATTTGAAAGTAAAGGGACCTAATGACTAAAACCATTCTAACTAGGACATGTGCTTTCAAACAATCAGACCTAAGAGTCTAGGAGGGGTTTCTCTTACCACAATGACTCCCACATTTTTTGTGGTGGTTTAGTTTCAGCACTCCAAGGACTAGCGGTTCGATTTGAAGACTATCACTCATTGGATGGAAGACTCCTAATGGTACGGGACAGACCCCGATCAAGATTTATTCTAGAAGATCGGATCGTTGGTCATTAAGAAATGACCCTAGGCTAGGTTAAACCATGCCCAAATTTTTTTTTCCAAATTTTTTATTCAAATAAAACCTTTTTTTTCATATTATTTCCTTTCATATTTTTTCTCTCTTTTTTTTTTCTTTTTTTCACTAAAGTCGGCAAGGGGGCCGGTTATGCTCCGAGGATCGTGCAGGAGGAGAAGTTGGCCCCGAATGCAGCATTTGCATTCACGTTTGTGCGGGGCCTTGCTTCTTCTCCCTGGACTCTCTTCCTCTCCCCCTACATCACTGTTCTTCTTCTCTTTCCCTGCCCTATTTCTTCTCCAAATTGCTTCTTTCCCCCTCATCAGCGAGCAGAAATACAGCCACCCCAATCCCACCGAACTCCTCCCGGTTGCCGTCGCCTGCATCGCCCGACACCGCCGAACCCCAGCATCTTCTCCCTGTGCCGTAGATCTGGACGCCCCATCAAGCATCTCCCAGCCCCACCGTTGACAACCACCACCGCAGCAACCGATCCGAGTAGCCAAGCCCTCCGAAGGACTCCTCCGCTCCCATCTCCGCCCGCGATGACACATCGACGGCCGCTCGACTCCTTGTTGCCATGACAAGAGCCCACTGGATCTGCCCCTTCAACGTCGATCCCCTTGTTTCGCTACCGAGCCATCACCATTCACCAGAGTAGGGCCGCATCGCCTTTCCCCGGGTTGTCATCCTCGTCCCTAGCCCCCCACCGGCGACCCCGCCAGACTTCCCTCTGGAAAACCCCCTTCCCTGTTCAGCACGATCGTGAATGCGCACGATCGTGAAGGCAAAGCCGGCTTCCCTTGCCGACTTTAAGCGCATGCTGGAAATATAAAAAAAAGGGGTGAAAAAAAACAAAAAAAAATGAAAAGGAAATATGAAAATTAAAAAAAAGAAAGAAATATGAAAAAAAGGGGTTTTCATTTGAATATAAAAATTGGAGAAAAATAATTGGGTTTTGGTTTAACCTAGTCTAGGGTCGTTTCTTAACAACCAACAATCCAATCCCTGGAATAAATATTGATCGAGGGCTGTCCGGCACCAACTTGAAATAGAGCAGGGGAGGAGAAGAAGAACAGAGAAGGGGAGAAGAAGAGAGTCCAGGAGAAGAAGCACCAGAGAGAGGAAAGAAAGCCCAGAAAGAAAGAGAAGAACCTAGAAAGGAATAATTAGGAGGAGGGAAAAGAGGGGAAGAAGGGGGGAAGGAAGTCGGGACACACCCAGAGGGAGTTGTTGGGATCGGTATCAACTCGCTCTGATACCGGTTATTACGGAAGCAAAATAGGATCATCGATTGTCGATGTCGATACCACAAGAGAAAGAAGAAAGATAACAAATATAATTTTTTGGCATGCAAAAGTTTCACTATAAAAATAAACTTACAGATTGAACTCTCTCTCAACCCATACAAGTTCTCTCAACAAGAACCCCGAATCCTTCTCTCAAGCTCTCAATCAACCCTCTACAAAAGACCTCTCACCATTTTTTCATCCTCCTCCCTCTTTTGTGTCTCTACCCATGAATTTGTAGCTTTCACTATGTAGAGTATCTCACTAGGAGTCCAACGGTCCAAACAAAATCCAAATCGAAGTCCTATAGCTCTCCCAATCGCAGTTTGATTGCAATGCTGCTCGTGGCCGTCGATCACATTGAGATTCGTGCAGATTTTGTCTCCTTTTGGGTTTCCTTCTGCTGGGCCCTACGTGCATTTTTTTTCTTCGTGGGTCGTGCAGGCGTTAAGGCACTGCTGGTCCAAAACCTCCACCTCGACTCAACGCACCGTCTTCACCTGACTTGAGAGCTTCTAAGGACTCCAACGCCCCCATGCCCTAGGACAATCACCTGATCATGGATGGGCAAACATGGAAGTCGAGCCAAGCTGCTCGATCCCATCTCTGTCATGTGTTGTGCTCACCTTGACCTGAGACCTGCTCGGAAAGGTCTCCTGCGGCAATAGGAACTTCACTTTGCGATGTCGCCTGTCATCCTCCTAAGTCTCGCATCCCGTGCCTGATCCACCTGCTATCGGAGCTCCACCTCGTACTGGACTCCTGTCTGCACCAGGGACTCCACCTCGCACTAGACTCCCTGTCAAGAGGTAGTGACCCCCACGCTTCTTTCCTTGTAGAACAATTCTATTGTCATGCAAGACCTTTAGGACTCCATCACCAGCTCTCCACCTGTAGCCGCTTGAGTCCAATTTGCTGGGAAATTAGATTCTTGCTAAAACTAGGTACGTATCGGACCTCACCCAGTTTCTTCATTATCCCATCATTGGTCTTTAAGTAGACTGTCCCGATGCCTGCGATCGCACAGCTCAATCCATCTGCTATGTGGACAGAACCCTCTCTACTGTTTAGAGAGTCAAACAGCTCCTCCCTGCAACAAACATGGTATGGACAGGTAGAATCCAAAACCCATTGGAAAGAAGGGATATCTCATCGAATACCAAGAGTACATCGCTGATGTATCCTTCATCACTGCTATCGGCCATCGTCGTAGCAGCCCTCATCCGATCCCTGAGCTACGGGCAATCTCTGACACGATGCCCCAATGCATCGCACCGGAAACACCTGATCTTGCTGGCATGCTTTGACTTGGGCCATCCTTCTCGCGATCCTTTGTTACTCTCTGCCTCTGATCGCCTACACCTCCAGAAACTGTCAATGCTGAGTTCCCGCCTAAACTCGAAGCCTGGTTCTCCCTTTTGAGAACCTCGTTCTGAAGTAGCGCCGATATCACCTCCTCTATCTTGATGGTGCTCTTTCTCACTAGAAGAGCAGTCACCAAGGACTCGAAGACCATGGTAGGGATGACAGCAATACAAGTGCTCGGGTCTTCTCCTCAACTTTTTCACCGACATTGAGGAGATTAGTGAGGATCCTTTGGAAATTGCTCAGGTGCTCCCGCACACTCTATTCCTCGGCCATCTGCAATTGATAGAACTGCTTCCAAAGGAATAAGGTGTTGATGAGGACTTCGCCATATACAGCTCCTCCAGCTTCTTCCACAACACCGTCAGGGAAGACTCGTTCAGTACATAGATCATCACATCATTCGCCAAGTACAAGCGGATTGTGCTTACCGCCTGCATCTAAAACCATTTCCAGGTATTCTGCTCTATGGTGTCCGGTCTCTCCTCGCATATGAGAGCGTCGATTAGCCCTAGCTAGATAAGCACATCTTTCATCCTCGCTTGCTAGAGGCAGAAGTTGCTCTTCCTATCAAAACTGCTGATCTCCACTTTAATTGCACATGTCTTCTCCATCTTCTTTGATCTCGATCAACCACGACAACCTGGGCTCTGATACCAGTTGTTGGGATCGGTATCAACTTGCTCTGATACCGATTATTGCAGAAGCAAAACAGGATCGTCGATTGTCGATGTCGATACCACAAGAAAAGAAGAAAAGATAACAAATACAATTTTCGGGCATGCAAAAGGTTTCACTATGAAAAATAAACTTACAGATTGAACTCTCTCTCAACCCCATACAAGTATCTCTCAACAAGAAACCCTGAATCCTTCTCTCAAACTCTCAATCAGCCATTTACAAAAGATCTCTCACCACTTTTTCATCCTCCTCCCTCTGTCTGTATCTCTGTCCATGAATTTGTAGCCTCCACTGCATAGAGTATCTCACTAGAAGTCCAACATTCCAAACAGAATCCAAATCGAAGTCCTGTAGCTCTCACAATCGCAGTTTGATTGCAATGCTGCTCATGGCCGTCGATCGTATTGAGATCCTTACATATTTTGTCTCCTTTGGGTTTTCTTCTACTGGGCCCCACGTATATTTTTTTTTTTCTTCGTGGGTCGTGCAGGCGTTGAGGCACCGCTAGTCCCGCACCAACTTGGTATCAGAGCAAGTTTAGGTTAGGTTAGGTTAGTTATTTCTAATTACATTATTTGTATTTTTAAAAAAATTCAGTCTACAGATGATGCATCGAGGAGCCAATTTTCTGAAGTCTAACTCGATGGAGTCAAGTTCTCCCCACCTCAAGAGAAATGATGGGGATATCGACTAGCCTAGAATCTGAAGCAGCCCAGATCAAACCTAAAGCCCAGCCTAGAACCTGAAGCCCAGCCCAGCCCAAACCTGAAGCCAGCTTAGAACTTGAAGCCAACCCAGCCCAGCCCAACCCTGGGCCTAAGATCTTGGAGTCGATGAGCACACATCCCGAGTAGCACGAATCCCAGAGCATATCCAATGAAGATAATGTAAATTTTTTATGGGTGTACGAGGGATTGGGATATTAGGATTTTTTAGGATTTATCTTGATTGTTTGAAAGTTATTTAGGATTGGAGTTTTAGTTTTTAGGATTAATTTATTCAGATTAGTTTGTTTCGAATAAATTTGTTTAGGATTTGATATATCATTGTTTTTATCGGATCTCCTAGTTTGTTGAAAGTTTCGATTATTTTAGTCTATTTAAAATGTCTTTTATCGTCGAAATAAAGAAGCGAAGAATATTTTGAGAAAAGAGCTTGGGTGTGTCGTGACTCCCTTCCCCCTCTCTCTTCTAGTTCTTCCTCTTCTCGGATTCTTCTTTCTCTTTCTCCTCCTCCTTTCTCCTCCTTCCTCTGAAACATCCTGTTTCTCCTTCTCTCTATTTTCCCTTCCCCGATTCTTCTTTCCTTGGATTTTCCTGTTTCTTTCTCTTTTCTCCTGGTTCCCTACTTCTTATTCTAACTTTCCCATCGCTCAAAAACTTCCGAGGATCCTTCCAAAGTCTCCCATATTTTCGACCAGATCCCACACCTCCATCAGACTACGCCCAGGCCGAACCGACTCCCCTATTTCAACTCATCTCCATCGAACATCACCGCTGATCACCAACCGGTGTTTACTACTCCAATGATCATGTTCACCGTTGCAGCTACCATCCATCCCTCCGATGTCATTGATCCGGAGGATCCACGGCCCAAATTGAACGCGATGACATCTTCATGCTCCTCGCCCGCAACACCTCCAAGCTGGCACTTCGGTACCGCCAGCATAGCACACCCGTAGCCGCAGGTCCATGCCGCCTTTCTTCCATCGTGGCATCTCTTCTCTGGCAAAGGTTTCCCAGAGGACATTGGCGAGAACCCTCCAGATCGGCCCGTTCCGAGACCATCGCCGCCCTGCTACCATCTCCGCCCGAGCTGCGTGATGTCGCCAGCCACTGGAACCCCGTCTGTCCAGCCATCTTCTTCCCATTCCTCCATCGTCCTCCGCCCAGCGCCGATGCCGGTGAGCCCCTCCATGAGCCTCCCTTGTACCGGTATACCGTCCGTGGGGAAGAAGAAGCAAGGCCCCGCACAAACGTGAATGCAAATACTACGTTCGGGGCCGACTTCTCCTCATGCACGATCCTCAAAGCATAACCGCCCCCTCCTTGCCGACTTTAGTGAAAAGAAAAAGAAAAAAAAGAGAGAAAAAATATGAAAGGGAAAAAATATGAAAAAAAATGTTTTATTTGAATAAAGAATTTGGAAAAAATAATTTGGGCCTAGTTTAACCTAGCCTAGGGTCGTTTCTTAACGATCAATGATTCGATCTCCTAGAATAAATCTTGATCAGGGTCTGTCCCGCACCACCTAACATAGATGGTTTTGAAGCAAAGAAAATCTCATCTTCAGCTCGAGATCATGGAGGATCCTGCAATGGAGAGCATTAGTGGCCATGGGAGGTTTGAAAGGAAAAGAAAATTGATGAAAAAAAATTGAAAGGAGAGGAAGAAGGATAGTGGTTGGCATTTTCTTGGAAATAGGTTGAATAGATTGAGCCTCACGCCCTCTCTTTCACAAAGTGTCAATGCAACAAAAGCAATGGAAGAAGAAGGAAACTTTCATTCATTCATAACATTAGCTTGACTACAAGAGGGTTAGGGATATTTATAGACTTCCCTAGCCTTTTCAAATTTGAATTACAAGCTTAAAGAGTGGAGTAAAGAGTGGTGTGATAAGTGAGAATACATGCATGAAGAATGGAGAAATAAGTGGGGCGTCCAACTTGTTTTCAAATTTGAATTCTTGGACGCATAAATTGAGGTGATATGGCATAGAGGGTGAAGTGTCATCCCATCTTGGCATGGAGGTGGTGTGGAAGGTGATGTGGCTTCCATCTTGGCATGGTGATGTAGCATTCCAACTTGGCATGGTGGTTGAGGTGGTTTGCTCCATCCAATCTTGATGCTTTCAAGCTTTATGGCCTTGATCTTGCCTAATTTGAACCCTACTTGAACCCACTTGTCTAATTCAAGACCCAACTAATTACAAGACCAAATTGAACCCAACTTGACCAATTAAACCCAACAAAACTAAATTGAATCTAACATGACTAAATTGAAATTGGAATGGACTCGACTCTAATTACTGGACTCATGCTAAATTAAAAAACAAACTTGTAGCCAAAATTGAGTTTGGCTTATTCACTTGTAATCCATAAGGAACTCATCTTGATTAAGTTTGATTGAAGTCTCTTACGAACTCTAGTGCCCGCACCAATTCTCCCGAGGTAGGAATGACTCGACCCTATCGAGTATGGGTTAACTTGACTTTAATAGTATTCTAGTAAGTCTAGGTTAATCCTTTGCAGATCGTCCCGAGTGATCCACTAGTTTTCAGATTCCGGTCGACCTTGCCAACAAACCAAATAGAGTTGATAGCTTTGTTCCGGGTAGTGATAGTCTTGCCATCCAGAATTCGCTCAATCCTATCTCACCATTCTAGTAATGTGGCTGGTGGACACTCAGGGATAGATTCACTTTCAAAAATGGGATCATGTCTAAAAGGCTCACCAGGTATCATTGTTGGTTCCTTATACTATACTAGGTCTGAGATATTGAAAGTTAAACTGATACCTAAGTTAGATGGTAACTCAAGCACATAGGCATTGGGTCTAGTTTTTTTTATTATTTGAAAGGACCTGCACCGCGGGCATATAACTTTTTCATGATTCTGGGTGAGAATCATTCAGGTCTAAGCCTAATCATCACATAGTCTCCTTCATAAATTCTTTGACTCTCTTATGGAAATTAGCCATATGCTTGTAAGTTTCATTGCTTAAGTTGATTTTCTTACTGATCTCTTTATGTAAATCCCTATATGTTGTGCATATGACTCTGAAGACTTAGAAACTCGTGCATGCATGGGTAAAGGGACAAGGTCTATGGGCTTTCTTGGTTTGTATCCATGGATAATCTCAAATGAACTTTTTCCAATGGACCTATTGACTGACTTATTGAGGTAAATTCAGCACGTGGTAACAAAAGGTCCCAATTTCCAATACTCTCACCAACTAAACATCTCAACAGATTTTCAAAACTTCTATTCACAATTTCTGTTTGGCCATCTGTTTATGGGTGGTAGGTGGTAGAAAACTTCAATTTGGTTCACAACATGTGCCATAGGGTTTTTCAAAAATAACTGGTGAATCGAACATCCCTATCAAATACAATGGTTTTGGGCAAACCATGTAACCTAACCACTTCATTTAAGAATAGTTTGGCCACTTTTGAAGCATTGAAAGTCTGAGAACGAGATAAGAAGTGTGCTATTTTGGAAAAACGATCGACCACAATATAGATGGAGTCATGTTTTTGCATGGTCTTTGTAATCCTAACATGAAGTCCATACTAAGGTCTTGCCATGGACAATCAGCGACAGGCAAAGGGGTGTATAGGCCGGTATTTTATTTCTGCTATTTGGCAACAGCATAGGTTCGACACTGAGCCACCACTTGAGCCACATTTCGCTTGAGGCTAGGCCAAAAAAACTGGTCTTCAACTGCTAGAATGGTTTTGTTCCTACCAAATGGCCAACTAAGCCCCTACATGGATTTCCCAAATCAAGAATTCTTGGATGGAGGTTCAAGGGATGCACAACTTATTTCCTTTGAAAAGGAATCCATCATGAAGGGTATAGTCACTATATATACTAGATGGTCATTGGCGAACAGATTCAAAAATCTTACTAAAGTCAGGATAATTTTTGTATTCTTCTTTCAATCTATCAAATCTTATGACTTCAGTACTCACAGAGGTCAAGAGCATGGAATGATGACTCAGTGCATCGGCAACTCGATTTTCAGTGCCAGCATGGTGTTTCAAAATAAAGGTATAAGCTTGAATGTACTTTACCCACTTGCCGTGCCTAGGGTTTAGCTTCTTTTGGAAACTAAGGAATCGAAGTGTTTCATGGTATGAATATGGAGAAACTTCTGTGGTAATAGATAATGTCTCCAATACCTTAAAACTTTAACTACCGTATACAATTCCTTATCATAAGTTAAATACCTCAATTTTGCTTCATTCAACTTCTTACTAAAGAAGGCTATAGGATGGTTCTCTTGACTTAGAACTCCTCCAATTCTAATTCAAGAGGCATCACAAGCAACCTCAAAAACCTTTGAAAAGTCAGGTAACCTTAAAATTGGTACTTGGGTCATTTTCTCTTTGATCTCAAGGAAGGCTCTATAGCATTCTTAGTCTATTCAAAAGTTTCCTTTCTAATACAGTCCGTAATCGGTGCAACAATCGTACTAAAATCTCGAATGAATCTCCTATAGAAGGTGGCAAGGCCATGGAAGCTACGTACATCATGTACACTTTTGGATACAGGCCACTCAACTATGGACTTAACCTTTTCTGGATCGGTAGACACTCCTTCGGGAGTAACGATAAAACGAGAAAAATGACTCTATGGGTCATGAAACTGCATTTCTTAAGGTTGGCATAGAGGCTATCCTTCCTAAGAGCTTGACATACTTGTTGGAGATGGTCCAAGTGATTTTTCTTAGTCCTACTTTATATGAGGATGTCATCGAAATAGACTATAACAAATTTTTCAATGAATGATCTCAGAACTTGGGTCATGATCCTCATAAATGTACTAAGGGCATTTGAAAGGCCAAATGGCATCACTAACCATTCATAATGGCCATCCTTAGTATTATGAGATGTCTTCCACTCATCCCCAAGTCTAATTCTAACTTGGGATAGCCACTCTTAAGGTCAATCTTAGAAAAAATAGTAGCTCCAGCCATCATGTCTAACATATCATCAAGACGAGGAATAGGAAAATGATATTTGACCGTTATCTTATTGATAGCATGACTATCTACATACATTCTCCAAGTGCCATCCTTCTTGGGGGTCAAAAGGGCAGGTACCATACAAGGGCTCAAACTTTCTCTAATGAATCCGTTTTGGAGGAGATCTCCAACTTATCTTTGCAACTCTTCATGTTCAGTGGGATTTAGCCTATAATGTGGGAGGTTTGGTAAGGTGGCTCTTGGGACCAAATCTATGGCATGCTGGATGTCCCTTAATGGAGGAAGGTGATCAGGTAGGTCTTCTGGAAATATATCTTGAAAGTCCCTCAAGATCTCTACGACTTCCTGGGGTTGTTCTTTAGGGGTTTGTTCCTAGATTTCCTTAATAGTCAATATCCAAATGGGTGATCCTCCATTGATCTGTCATTCTAGATCCTTAGCATTGATTAAGTGTAACCCCACTTCCTTTTCTCTTAGATTACTAGATCCTCTCTTCTGATTATCCTTATTTGGTGATGAGTTTATAACTATTTTCTTTTATTGGTAGGTGAAGGAATAAGAGTTGGATCGCCATATAAGGTAGCATCATGATCATACAACCAAGGTCTACCTAAAAGATCTTGCTAACCCCCATAAGAAGAACATCACACCAAACATTTTTCTAATAGGATTATATCTGAATCGGAACTTGACATCTTAACTTAATGGGGATGGAAGTCGAATCTATCCAAGACACTTTATAGGGATTGGGATGGGAACGGTAGTCAAGCCTAGATTCTTAATGGCCTTAGTTGAAATGGCATTAACATAGATCTTGTTATATATAATGATCTTATAAATATTTTCCTTTATCTTGACAAAAGTTTGAAGTATGTTGGTCCTTCTCCAATCCTCATGCTCTTTTGTTTGGGCCAGGATACATCTAACAACTCCTAATATTTCAGTCAGCTCAATATCTTCTTCATCTCCCTCATACTCATCCACTAGATTTGACCCAACTTCGTAAACTTATTCCTCAAATTCTTCAAAGGTTCCTGGAGTCTCTTCCTCTAACTCTCCTATGTGTAAGGCTCGACTAGGACATTAATTAGCATAGTGGCCAACTTTATAACACCTGAAGCAATATACATTTGATGATTATCCCTTTGAACTTTAGGGGCCTTATCCCTATCATCTTTGCGAGCTAGTGGGGTAGTATGATTGGGTTGGTTCAAGAGAATTTGACTAGAATTTGGTCTATTTCCAGGGGTACTAATCCTACTGGGTTTAGGTCGACGGATCAGGGGTCCCCTCTAAAATCTCTCACAGTTTCTAGTGATTTGGTAAGCCTGCTCTAGGTCATGGACTTCTCTTAAAAATAATTTTCTTTGGATTTCTTCATGTAGGCTTGCTCTAAACCTAAACAGGGTGATGGCCTCCAACTCGACCACACTACATCTCATGACAAACTCGTCAAACTTAGTGATATACTCAGATACATTCTATTCCCTTAGCTCAATCTTTGCCATTGATCCAAAAGCCTCTGCTCATAAGACAAAGGTAGGTACTTATTCTTAAGTTTGATCTTCATGGCTCTCCATGTGACTATGGACATGTCTTCTCTCTGTTGACAAATACGTTCAACATTTCTTCAATACAATCTAGCTTGTCAGACTAATCTAAGTTTAGCAAATTTATACTTCCTTCTTTCGATATCTCATACCTTTCAAAGTATTGATACATGTTACTCTCCCATCAACATACCTTAGGGTCTAATTTTTTATCAAAAGTAGTGTATCGAGACGTATGTTCCTAAGGGCTCTTTCCTCCAAATCCACGAAGTCTTGGTATGGACGTCTAGGGTTATGTTTAGGGGTAGGATCGTGGCGATGGGCTCTTGGTCCAAGGGGAGTTGGTCTAGGTGATTCAGGTTCAGCATGGGTCAAATGGGTCCTTCAAGGGTTCCAATTTGCTCATCCATTTGGTCAAACCTATTGTTTAGTTGCCTGAATTGCTCAATCATAGTTCTCATCAAAGTTCCAAGATTGGGATCCATGGTGAGACTTGGTTAGGTCTGAGAGTGTTGATATGGGATTCCTGATCTAGTGGTCATGCAATACAAACCTAGCTTCTAGGGCTCCTAGACCTAGAAGTTCAAGATAGCATGAATTGCCAAAACACTAATCAAAACTGCAGTCACCCTTTCAACTGGCCAGGTAAGAGGTGGGATTATGGGAGGCTCCACTCGCTTTCACGATGTCCTAATTAAAAATCACAAATCCACTTAAGAAGTTTGCTATTGGACCCCTAGCCTTGACACCAATATCCAAGAGTAAATACATAATCAATTAATGCTAAGTCTCAACATGATCATAAACTTGACTTGTTGATGTCCCTAGTTTTAGGTTCTTACTCAATTTTATGTTAGGCTTGGATCAATGCAATATGTAGTTGGTTATTTTTGGACTAAGAAAAGGTGATGAAATCCTTTCTTATCTTGTGATAGGATTGTCCTTAATATTTTAAAATGAATGCACATCCAACAATCTAGCTAATCAATAGAACATAAAGACTAGGAAAAATATGCAATTCAAATTTCAATTTTTAAATTTTAAATTTCAAATTTAAATTTAAAATTGAATTTCAAATTTGAATTTTCAAATTTTAAATTTTAGAATTCAAAATTCAAAATTTAAATTTTAAACTTTTGAATTATGGTTAGGTGGATTTAAACTTGAATTGTGCCAGAAAATTTTAGAACCTAAGTTGTGCTAGAGGAGTAAATATGCAGTGAAACATTCAATAAATCCAATCATGCAAGCATGCACTTAGCACAATAGGCCCTCCAATTCTGGGTTATCACATCCGGCCTTGGCTCATTACTCCCATAGGTCATAAGTATACTTTCGTATACCCATTCAAGAGGCGTGATTTTCTTTGACTAGGAGTAAGCTAGGAAAAAAAAATAAATTCATAGAAATTCAGATCTAAAATCTATGAGAAAAGATTCCAGGTCTGTTTGATCTAGATTGGTTACTTTAGAATTACAAATTAAACTAAGATCTGAAAAACTATAAGATGAGCTTTTAGGTCTAGTCCTTAGATAATGCAGAAAATTTCAACAACTAGCATACTTGTCCTAATTAACCATGTTCTGATACCAAAATGATGTGGGATGAAAATGAAACTTTAAACTATGAAATTAGCAATCTAAAAATGAGCAAAGATTCTACCACATTATCAAGATTCATGCTTAGAGAGCAAATGGATTCAAAGAAAGAGACTACTAGTAAGTTGTTACCCGCAATGTAGGTTCATTCATTGAAAGTAAAGGGAATGGCTGAGAAACCATTCTAACTAGGACATGAGCTTTCAAACAATCAGACCTAAGAGTCTAGGAGGGGTTCTTTTACCAATAATGAGCTCTCACACTTTTGGTGGTGGTTTAGTTTCAACACTCCAAGGACTAGCAGCAGTGGATTTGAAGACTATCACTCCTTGGTGGAGACTCCCTAACGTAGATGGTTCTGAAGCAAAGAAAACCTCATCTTCAGCTCGAGATCATGGAGGATCCTTCAAGGAGAGCATTAGTTGCCATGGGAGGTTTGAAAGGAAAAGGGAAATGAGGAAAAAAAATTGAAAGGAGGGGAAGAAGGATAATGGTTGCATTTTCTTGGAACTAGGTTGAATAGATTGAGCCTCACATCCTCTCTCACGAAGTGTCAATGCAACAAAAGCAATGGAAGAGAAGGAAACTTTCATTCATTCATACATTAGCTTGATTACAAGAGGGTTAGGGATATTTATAGACCTCTCTAGTCCTTTCAAATTTGAATTACAAGTTAAAGAGTGGAGTGATAAGTGGGATTACATGCATGAAGAATGGAGAATAAGTGGGGCGTCCAACTTGTTTTCAATTTGATTCTTGGGCGCACAAATTGAGGTGCTGTGGCATGGGAGGTGAAGTGTCATCCCATCTTGGCATGGAGTTGGTGTAGAAGGTGATGTGGCTTCCATCTTGACATGGTGATGTGGCATTCTAACTTGGCATGGTGGTTGAGATGATTTGCTCCATTCAGTCTTGATGCTTTCAAGCTTCATGGTCTTGATATTGCTTAATTTAAACCTACTGAACCACACTTGCCTAATTACAAGACCCAACTAATTACAAGACCCAAATTGAACCCAACTTGACCAAATTGAACCCAACAAAACTAAATTAACCTAACAAGCACTAAATTGAAATTGGAATGGACTCGACTCTAATTACAGGACTCATGCTTAATTAAAAAAATGAACTTGAAGCCAAAATTGAGTTTGGCTCATTCACATTGTAATCCATAAGAAGCTCGTCTTGATTAGGTCTGATTGAAGTCTCTTACAAACTCTAGTGCCCGCACCAGAGATGGTGTGCATCGTGATGAAGGTGGGCTCTGGGTGGGAGATTCGACCGTGTGGCTTCGCTGGTGAGGAGGGTGAGGCGAGCATAGACATGAGGAGGAAGCAGCAATAATCTTCGTTCTGATAATCGCCATTGCCTCTCGGAATCGAGAATTTGAGAGATATCTGGAGATAGTTTAAAGGTTTAGAAGAGGAGCGCAAAAGAAAGTGATGGTTGGGGTGTGCTTGGATCGGTTGCAGGTGAGGAATCACTGAGGTTGCCAAGTTGGTTGAGATGCGGCGGCTGATTCGGGTTGGAGATGGCCTACTGGGAAGGTTTCAGGCGATGAGATCGTGTGGTCGATTGTGGAGGGACATCGGCGATGAGAATCAGATTCATTGGTGGTGAGGGATGGCTAACGATCACCGTGGGCTGGCAGACACAAGGGATCATGGGGAAGGCGACAAGTGGAGCCGAGTGCCGCAAGCAATGGATTTGACGGTGTCAGGGGGGAAGTGGTGGGGTCTCGCCTATGTGTGGGGTTGGTGGTAGTTAAGGGACTTTTGGACGAGATGATGGAGGAGCTAGATATGGAAACTTAGATGGTGGGTTGGTGGTCTCAGGATGCTTAGAGAATCAAAGATAGGTCTCAAAGAGATTTAGAGTAGTGGAAGAAAGAAAGCATATGCGAAGAAGCAGGGGAAGGAAGAAGTAGAAGAAGAAATAGAGATAAAGACATAGAAGAGGAGAAGAAGAATGGGAAGAATAGAAGAGGAAGAAGGAAAGTCCAGGAGAAGAGGTAACAGAGAGTCTCAGAGGAAAGAGGAGAGAAAGTAGAAGGAGAGAAGCAAGAGAACAGGAGGAGAGTAATCGGAGGAAAAAGAGGAGAGTCCAGGAATTTCACGATCCGAACAGAAGAAAGAAGTTTCATGGAGGATAAGAAAGAGAGGAATAAGAAGGGAGGAATAAGGAGAGAATAAGGGAAGGGAATAAGGAGAGAATAAGGAAGGGAATAAGGGAAGAGAGGAAGGAGAACCGGAAGAGGAGAAGAAGAGGAGAGAAAAGGAGGAGCGGGGAAGGAGTCGGGACACTCCCAAACTTTTTTCAACAATCTCTTCTATCTTTTTATTCCAACAACAAAACACTTTAAATAGACTTTAGTCCCTGGTCAGTTGAAAACCAACTTAACCAGATCTGTAGGACTCTAAATAATAGACTCCAAACATCTAAAACAATCAAACTAATTTAAAAATAAATTTCAAGCTAATCCAGTATTCATGCTCTGAGATCTATGCATGAGCTAGATACAAGAATAATAAAAAAATGATATGCCCAATCCCCATACATCTAAATAAAATAAAAAAGATAAATAACATAATCTTCTCAAGGGAATGCTGGTATGCATCGAGATCTATGCTGGGCGATGTCCTCATCAGAAAGAGCCTTATCTTTAATGGGCAGATCACCTTGATCAAGTTTGTCCTTACATCTTTACCTGTTTACATGTTTTCTGATACTGTCCTTCCCAAGTCAGTGATACTCAAAGTGGAGCAATTTATTCATGGTTTCTTGTGGGGTTCTATCTCTGGCGGTCGAGGGGTTCATCTTCTTGGCTGGCATATGATATCTAGCCTATTGGATATGGGGGCCTTGGTATTCAGTCTCTTGTTGCGAAGTGAGACACCTTGATGGCTAGACATATTGCCAAATTCTTATTATGTTCGGACAGCGTGGACCTCGATGATGAAGGTCAGATATATATGGTTCAGTATCTATTAGGGAAAACTCAGGTCGGGCAAAATTGTTCTACTCTCTAGAGAGAGATGTTGTTAGGGTCCCTGATGTGCTCTCTCAGACGAGATAGATCTTGGATGATGGTTGGTCTATCAATTTTATGTTTGATCCATGATTGCGAATCTGTCTTTGGTCCGTGGCGACCTTCATTACCATGGTATTTCTAACTCTATTTTGATTTCTAATTTATTGATTATGGATGGCACACAGTGGAATCCAGTGTTGGTTACCCATAATTTTGGAGATATTCTGGGTGCATAGGTTTTATCTATTGCTTTGCATGTTCATGTCAACGTGATATAAGGGTGTGGAGGTTTTCTTGTCTCCCCAAATGGTTATGTATGATTTGTACCTCTTGTTCCATTACGAGCCCCAAAGGAGTCTTGATGTTAACTAGATCTAGAGATTAGGTTTTTACCTAAGAGTGAATTTGTTTTGTGAAAAGTGGCCTGTAGATATCTCCCTACTAGATCATTTCTCATTACTAAAGGGCTGCACGTGCCATCCTCATGTCTTGCTTGTGGAGAGGATGGCGAGACATTGGGTGCATGTTCTTTTTATGCCCGCGAGCATGTCGGTCTAGAGGTTTGTAGGATGTGATGATTTGTTTATGCATGCTGAGGATCAGGTAGATACTTTTCTGGAGCTGCTCAAGCTAAGCACTGGACATTGTAGACTTAGAGCTCTTGGAACTTTACTAGTCTATATAGCATATCGCATCTAGCTTACCAAGAATGCTATTGTGTTTCATTCTACAAGATGCTCGGCTAGGGTTATTATGAAAAGAGCTCGTATCCATGCTGATGAGTATCTAATGATGATCGCATTGACCATGGAGACCTAAGGCTTCTGTTCGGCTCTTAGAGCACCTCGCTAGGTTTTTTATTTCTTGGAGCCCCACCTCCGAGGTTCTTCAAGGTCAATTTTGATGGGAGTATCATAAATAGACATAGTGGAGCTAACTTTGTCATCCATGGTCCGCACTTAGTTTGTGGCTACAGGGGGTGCTATCTCTTTGAGCCGACTGTTCCTATAGCAGAGCTTCAGGGTGCTGGGGCCGGTATTATTATGCTCGGAGGATCTTATATGCGAAGCATCTCATTATTAAGGATGATTCGGTTACTATAGTTTCTTGGATTCAGGAGGCTACGAGGACGAAGGATATGCACCCTCTTATTCACGATATTGTTATCTTCTTACAATGTTGCTTTGATATTATTATTCGGCACGTATATCGGGAGGCGAACTCTATTACTGATTTGGCTGCCTCCTTTGTCACCTATCATTCTGGAGAGATGTTGTGGACCAACCTGGGGGATGCCCTGGGTCAACTTCATGATCTTATTCTTTCTGATTTTTTGGATGTGTTGGCGTAGGTCCCTGTTCTGGCTGTCGGAGCTACGGGATCACAGGATCGCTCCCTGGTTCATCTGTAAAATAAATCCCTTGACAAAGTTGCTCCGACGGGGGACACTCCAATGCCTAAGTCAGAGGTGGGCTCCAGCCACAGAATGGGAAAGGTTTTGGAGAAACAGATAGGAAAGACTCTGAGATTTTTGGAGTATATTGTGCCTCTTACCTTGAGCATTCCCTCTTACCGTTATTTATAAGGAGCCATCCAGCCTGCGGTTCCATCTTCTCCTAGCGCGTTACGGTGGAGAGTTAATTACGTCCCCATGATCCGCAGTCATAGGTTATCGTCGAACGGTTCCGACCAGATCAGAGGTGTTGCAGCTGGAGTTACGTGCCATGATTGTATCCTGGAGATGGTCGATGGTAACCGTTGGTTACTGTTGCCTATTATGTTTTGTAGTGATTTCAGACAGATCGTGGATCCATCTTCAAATTTTTTTCCTTTTAAGGAGATTCCCGTAATCAGATCGGGAAAGTCTTCATCCTCGAATCTTCTTGAGATAGATTGGAGATCCTGTCTTCGGCATAGATCGAGGACTTGGTCCTTGTCAAAGGCCAAAGATCGTGTCTTCGGCATGATCGAAGAACGTATTTTCGGAGGTTAGTGAGGGTCGTCCCTCGGATCAGGTTGGGGGTCTTGTCTTTATGAGCCAAAGGACTTGGTCTTCGGCGAAGGCTAAAGACGAGATCCGAAGGCCTTGCCTTCGGGTGCCATAGACCCGTGAGGAGCTTTGGCTTGCCATTGGTTGCCTGATTTTTCCCGAATGTCTGGGTCTGAAGACGGTGGTTCAGAAGAAAGGTCTTCGACCGGCAGGACCAGTGGTCGGCTCGTACTTGGACCGGGATATCCCAACAGTTGTCCCTCTACTCTCAGTTTTCGAAGCAATGATTTGCCTCGAAGAGTGAGAGTATTAATGGTTTGTCATTTTCCTTCTAGGGGATGGTGTAGTGGATGATCGTGAAATTTCTGATTGGACTGTCTATCATGACTACCGTTGATTTGAGGGTCAGGTATTGGACAGCTGCCATTTCTTGATTGAGGGAAGAGAAGAGAGTGGGCACCCTGGGACCGTCTCTCTCTTTTCTACTACGTGACAGTTCAACCAATCTTTTGGTTGGGATTTGGCTGGTTGTCGTGGCTCCTCCTGCTCATTGGATGATGAACATGCTTCATCCTGGCCATTGATCCAAATGGGTTATACCCTTGGATTACTCATTGTCAAATCAACCTAGTGGGGCTTCAGGGCCTTTTGGTCTCTTTTTGGAAAGAGAGAAGGTCCGGTTGAAGAAGCTTCTTCAACCTCACTTCATTCTTCGCTCGCTTCCCTGCTCTCTCTATCCCTAGCTCCTTCCCTGCTATGGCTATCTATCCCTTCTGCCGAGTTAGAACATCTTTTCTCTTTCTCTTCTTCTAGTCTATTATCTTACTGAACCTAAATGGACCACCGAGGACATATCAACCTTTCCAGTCTCTTCACCATACTGACATCAGTCGAAGATGACTCATCTTCGGGACGCTATCGCATTTCCGAGGAGTTTCCTTTCATTCTTCCTGCATCTGAGGAACGGGCGATCAAACCTCCTCCTGGATGCTTGGCTGTGTACGAAGATCATTTGAAGGCAGGCCTTTGATTTTCTCTGCATTTTTTTTTCATCAAAATCTTTCACCTGTACGAGTGGTACCTGC
Source organism: Areca catechu (assembly GCA_021397845.1). Lineage (NCBI taxonomy): Eukaryota > Viridiplantae > Streptophyta > Magnoliopsida > Arecales > Arecaceae > Areca > Areca catechu. Next base: position 171,224,848 of record CM038050.1, read on the forward strand.
GTAGTTGACTCCGAATAGCATTTGAAATATCTGCGGATTTCTGTTCGATGCCACATAGCTAACATAGAACCTAGGACCAACTTGTTCACTGCCCTTTCTGTGCTCAAGAAGGATTTCCATGGTAGTGGATGGTGGATGATCGGCCCTCAACCGGCCCACAAGATCATCAAGGACATGCCCAGCGCCATCCACGGGTGGAAACCCATCTTTGTCTTTGTATTATCTATCGAACTGTGGGGCTTCGACAGTGATTGGAAGGAGCTGCATTTAATCGCCAATGATGGAAAGAATGTTTTGGCGGTCAATCAATCTGATTATGACTTTTTGACTGATTCAGAAATTCTCCCTATCCGTGAGTTGTTGGAGGAGAAGAATCTCCATCTTGTAGGGATTAGAAAGTTCCATGTGCTAGGTATAACGACGGAAATTTTCACCTCTTCCCTCCTATTCCACGTGGTTCGGATCACGCCCGGCAGAATCTGAGACATGCTACGTCATCGTAACGGCTATAACAATATGTATATATGTATATATGTATATATATGTATATATGTGTTGCCGATCTCACCGTCGGGGCCTGTAGCTTCAAAGCCGGTACCGGTCTCAGACCGTCTCACCTCGAGGTCTCCGAGCTTCCGGTCCTGCAAAACAAGGTCAGAACCCTGGCCGGGGGTCCCGGCGAGGGAGCTCCGATGGTCAAGTTAGGGAACGGTGAGATGGAACATAATCCCTAAGGTGGGCCCCCGAAGGAGTCCCAGACTTAGAGAAGATCTTAACAAAGAGGTCTTAGGAAGAGTGGAAATTGGGTCGAGCTCCTTCACGAGCTTACGCCGAAAGACTCCTCTCGGGTCCTTGGATCTTACTATCGATGCCTTCCTTTTCCCAGCCTTTTTTTCACCTACCTGGCTATCCGCTCTTCTCCCCCTTTTATCCCATCACATTGCCTCTGGCCTCCGCCCTGGGAGGTTCCCTCTCAGCCTTCACTTTTTCCTCTCTCTCTCTTTTCCTTTCCCCTTCGGGTCCGGGACCCAGTGGCCTCCTTGTCTTGCTTGCTGAGCCCAGCAAGAAAAGGGGAGAGGGAGGATACTGGCCAGGCCTTGGGCCGAGCGCGGGCACTCTCCTTCCCAAGCGTTGACGATGTTCGTTGCTGGCTCCTGTCTGCTAGGACTCCGCTTCTCGGTTGCGAAACCCGTCGGGCCGATGTAAACGAGGTTTCGCGCGTCACTACCGACCGTACCGGCGCTCCTCGCGAGGCATGGCGCACGCTGCCCGAGTGGTGGTTTTGAAACTCGCGTCCCCGCCTCCCGAAGGCCTTACTACGCAGGGCCAGCTTCGACCGAGGTGGACCCAACCTGGGCGAACACCCGGCAGAGCGGCAGAGGAGTGCTCGACTTCGGCCGAGGTGGACCCGTATCCGGGCACCATCTGACGAAGGAGCAGGAGGGCCCGGCTCGACCTCGACCGGGGTGGAACCGTCTCCGGGCGCCACCCGGCAAGGGAGCGAGGGGCCGCCAGCTTCGGCCGAGGTGAACCCCTCTGGGCAGACACCTGGCGGAGCGGCAAATGAGTGCTCGACTTCGGCCGAGGTGGACCCATATCAGGGCGCCATCTGGCGAAGGAGCAGGAGGGCCCGGCTTGACCTCGGCCGGGGTGGAACCATCTCTGGGCGCCACCCGACGAGGGAGCGAGGGGCCGCCAGCTTCGACCGAGGTGGACCCCTCCTGGGCGGACACCTGGCGGAGCGGCAAAGGAGTGCTCGACTTCGGTCGAGGTGGACCCATATCCGGGTGCCATCTGGCGAAGGAGCATGAGGGCCCAGCTCGACCTCGGCCGGGGTGGAACCGTCTCCGGGCGCCACCCGACGAGGAGCGAGGGGCTGCCAACTTCGATCGAGGTGGACCCCTCCTGGACGGACACCCGACAGAGCGGTAGAGGAGTGCTCGACTTCGACCGAGGTGGACCCGTATCCGGCGCCATCTGGCGAAGGAGCAGGAGGGCCTGGCTCGACCTCGGCCAGGGTGGAACTGTCTCCGGGCGCCACCGGCGAGGGAGCGAGGGGGCCGCCAGCTTCGACCGAGGTGGACCCCTCCTGGGCGGACACCTGGTGAAGCGGCAGAGGAGTGCTCACTTCGACCGAGGTGGACCCGTAT